>OY796660.1:12571080-13771080 GCA_963680705.1 Rhagium mordax | reverse complement strand
CCTAATTTGCCGCGAGAAAAAAATTTTACCTTAAGTATGCAACACATTTAACATAAAAAGGCGTTTGGGTGTATACCATGGATTTATATATATGTACTGTTATAAATTAATATTTTAGTTTTGTTCCAATGGAAAGTGTGGAATACTTTTAGGATTTAATAACTTTTCTCAACCAAGTGTAATCTTGGGAATTGTCCTCATAGTATCTGCATCAGACTCCACTTCCAAATGTGTGGACAGTTGATCAGGTTTGCCCTTCAATACTAGAATACTGTTACTATAGCTACGAGTACTCAAATTGACGTAAATGTTGTCAAAATACCTCGTCTTGAGGACCTACACGTTATTAGAAATTAATGTTCATAGTTCTTTGTTGTTTGTTGTTAATAAAAACACTAAACTTTATTAAAAAACATATAACAGCTAATAGTGGATATTGACGAGTAAATCAAAAACTGGTATATTGATAACATAATAAGGTACCCTACAATATGTCAATGGTATATACGCAGCGTTCATGCAACGCGATATACTTACTTACTCAGTTGAAAATAGCGAGAAAAACGTAACTTTATTTGACACTCTGTATAAAGCCGATCTCATACTTTTTCTTCATTTCCTAACTGTATCTTATAGCCATAGAATAGAGCTATCAGAATATGAAAAGTTTTGAGAAATCCGGTCATGGGTAAAAAAGTTGCCCTTGGTGAAATTTAAGTAATTTTTTTAGTAGCACACTTCAAATATTGACGAGTGTATATGACCAATGTTTACATTCTACTGCAATGCAAAAAGTAGGTACTCTACAACAAGTTTCATGTTTGCTTCCAAGAAGACACCTAATAGTAGATTGACACAATGTCTGAGCTGTACCAAGAAAATAATTTGTCAAAGTTTCTAACTAATTAAATAAATAATAATAAATAATAAATACACACCACATGTAATTACGACCCCCTTTATCCCAGAAGGCTGAGCCTTGTGCGGGAGGGGGCTACACATTTAAAGACAAGGGACACACATCCAATATCCGTGTATAATGGAAAAATCCCTCTCACAGTATTTTCCATTGCCACGACCGGGATTCGAACCCGGGACTTTTGGGTGAGAGGCAGGTACTCTACCATCTCGACCATCAGTCATACAATTGGAGTAAGTGATTATTTTTTCTCTTTTATTTCAATGCAAAAAGAAGTGTATCTATTTTAATAGTTTCTATTTTTGTTTCCAAGGGAATACTGGATAAAATACCACAGTTGATTTGTGTGAGTGGTACTAAAGCAATCATTTGTCGATGCTGAAATACAATATTATTAATCTGGAACCGGAAATATAAAAGGGAACTCTAATGGGCACGTTCTACTTAGAAATATAACCAGAAACTCTAAATTATTATTAACAAATCACCTCTAGGATGGTGAATTTTTGACTGATTAACACAGGATCGCGAAATTTAATCATGGTCACTTTAAATGTTACTACTCTCCTATAATGAATTTTGTATCTCAATCTCATTATATTTCACATAAATAGTTTTATCCACGACTATTGTATAATGTACCCATTATACGTCTGTTTGCTCGACCTTAATAATACCCATTAATCACGGCAGTGATTAATGAGTCATTAATCACTACTGTCAGATGCTTCCTTGATTTAGCTATAATATTATATTGTTCTGCTACAAACAACAAAAATATTTAGTAGTCGTGGATAAAGTATAGTATTCTACTCGCGTATAATGGCTATTATCCACTCGGTGATTTAGTAAACTTCACCTCGTGATTAATACCCATCATTATATGGTCGGTGAATAATATACTATTATCTGTCAAGTGTCAATTTAAAATCAAAGGTGCACTTTAATCATTGATTAAATAAATAATATAGAGGCGCAACCGTCAAGGGGCCGACATTTTAGTATTGTATTTTTTTGCCAATAGCTTCAGGATTGTTATCAATTTTTAGTACTAAGGGAAGGTATTTTATTTATATTATTTGTATACTCAATGCTTTAATGCTAAATTCTATAATATTGAATTAGAACACAACAATTAATATTAAATACTTTATTGCTAAATAGGTTATAATGTTCATCGAACGGTGAGATAAAGTTTAATTTTATCATCTACCGACGATGACAATTTAGTTGACGAAACACAGATCTAGTGTTAGGTTTAAGTGTTTTGGTGTCCATTGTAAAGTAAAATCAGTGTTATAGTTTTTGGTCATGTATTTGGTTATTTTATATAAGATTGATGAAATATTTACAGTGTATACTACAGAATAAACCCTTAAAAGATTTTATATTATCGTCACGGAAGTAGTAGTAGATACTTGTCACAAAAGATAATATTCAGAAGTGACCGTCCTGCGGGGATTTTTCAGATATAGAACTTGATATTGTCACGTACCGAACATAACTTCCAGTCAGGTTATATCCAAAGTAAACTAAAAACATTAATTTGGGGGTTCAAATGGGTTTATCTGAAAGTTTCTGTCTTGCGTGATTTAATGTGCTAAGTTGCCGTGTTTCCAAATTGTTTTTCACTTTTATTTGTAAACTTTCTCACTTTGGTGTTGGCATTTTTATATTTATTTACTCCGTTATTTAAAGTTCCATAACACACCATCTTGAGTAACGATTGTATCGGGTATATGAAACGCACCCGACCTTTAATGACGACATTAGGAAGTGTAGATATGGCGAATGTTTAAAAATACTCATTCGAAAAATATGCAAATATTATTTTATTTATTTAGTCCATTCCACAAATTTGAAGACGTTGAGGTTAATTAAATTGATTTGAATCTATATTTTTGGTTGCATTGTTTCAACTCTAAAAGAGAGAACGTTGGATATGAAATTTTATATCTACAAGCACAATTTAACTGGCAAAACTTAGTAACTTTTCAGCAGAACTTGATGCCATACTGCATTAAATAACTAATATAATAACTAAACATAAATAATTGAAAAGTATATATTTTTTTGAGACAAAAAATTACTAATTTACTGTGAGTGTTCTACTACTGAGACGTTTATTATGTAGCGTAACATTACACACAAATTTACGTAAACGGTGTTTTATAACAACTTTAGGTAAAACTTTGTCTAGTTTGAAAGGGCAGACTTTAGTAAACTTGTGATTCATCAACATTACTGCAGTCTTGCAAAGGCTTCTGGTTGAATAATAAAATACATTGATGTGGAAAATTTTGATAAAGCACAGTTTAAAGCAGTAGTCCAAACTTATTTTATACAATCTTTACGGGAAGGTTAGTGGCTTTATTGCGCAAAGTACACAGGCTGGCTCCAGCAGTAAATGCATTTTCAGTTTTTTGTGTAGAGAAATATGCATTTTGGGAATTATGTTGATGAGACATTCCACAAACTTTATATAAAGTGCACCTTTGCATTATTAATCGACAATTGAATATTTAAAAATATTGTCTAAATTTCAGTTAATCTAACATTCGGATTATCAGCGTCCAAATTATAACCAGGAATTATTACAGTTATAGTTTTTCTTACCATAAATATTTTATTAAAATTATCTAGCTCAATTTGTCAACAAAACCATTTAATCGATATGGGGAGAAATATTGCAAAACTGTGAAGAAAAGAAAAATGACATACTGGCATTGAGTGCAAAATAAGCACATATTTCATTTCAACATTTAACAAAGGCGCTATAAAGATTAAATAAAAAGTGTCCTCAAACCAATAGCCGTAAACTAGGTAGGTGCCGGTAATATATCAGAGACAAGAATTTTTAATTATATCTATCATATCTGTTTGCCAACGTAACCAGTCTATCATTCATTACAGGATCTTTTATTCAATCGAATTAATTAAATCTACCATATTTTAAGCTTTATTTAAAAGTTTGTCTTACAACGTGTGTATATTTGTATAAAAATAATCTCATTCAGTATATTCCTAAAGAATGGTAGCTGAAACGTAAATTTTGTCGAGTTAACAAATTCCTTATTTATTTCTTATGTCTATTACTCTAATTATATAAATCACAGCAGAACATTTTTGCAAGAATTTAAATAAATATTTATCACTTTACGCAAACATGAATATTCAGCAGAATGTTAATTTTTACTTCAGCATTAAGCTGAAAATTTTATTTACCATAAATCATCCGCCATAAATTATTGCGAACTGCAATTTCGTTACGGTTTGTGGAGTCAAAAGTCACATTGATTTTTAGATTTATTCGTGCGATGTTCGCCTAATATAGAGACATAATATAGTTCTAGATTTTAGATTTAATACACAATTTTGAGCACCTGTTTTCCCCTAACTTCAGCACACGTGCCATTTTATATGTATAACAATATTTTTTTCTAAGCTTTCGCAAAGCTGAGGACTTGCAACTTCCGTGTTTTCTTCCACATATTTAGAAATGTTTGAGGTTTCGACCATCATTGTGATAATTTTTTTGAACCCAAGTAAAGAATTAACAAATATTTTTAAATTATCCCTGCTTTCCGTTTAGGTGTTGTCAAACGTGGGATTAAATTGTTATATTAAGATATTTAATACTGTATATGAGGTATTCTTCGGAGATTAAAAACTGGATCTGGGAATTTAGGTAAATACTACCCGCATAAACCACATAAACCCTTCGGGAAGAGTTTGATTAGTTGGATACATAATTTTACGTTAGTGTTACCAAGGACCAGATATACCCTGAAGTTCAATATTTAAACTAGGTACGCTTTGGTCATATTAATCAATGATATGTTCAGTGATGGAAAAATAAATATACGCTTATCGGTTGATCATCCGAGTTTCACAATTGCGAAATTATTCATGCTAAATATACGAACCATTGAATCCCTCTCATTGCCATCAGGTGTAATGTTACTTTACTGCGCTTTTGTTATTAAGACACTTTGCTTTTAAAATCGTAAATTCATATTAACTGCAGTTCTAGGGAACAAGAATGAATATAAAGTGCTTGGAGCCCACAACTCCGTGGCGAACCGGGGTCCATGCCACGTATAACAAAAAGACACCGACATCTCATTTGTGCTTAATGAATGGACTTAGCTCATGGAGCAGTGATGGCAGGTGAGTGGTCACTGAAAATTAAGGCAATTTGTTTTACTAATTCAAAACTGGACAAA
The DNA here is from genome assembly GCA_963680705.1 of Rhagium mordax. NCBI lineage: Eukaryota > Metazoa > Arthropoda > Insecta > Coleoptera > Cerambycidae > Rhagium > Rhagium mordax. The sequence continues at coordinate 13,765,935 of OY796660.1, read as the reverse complement.
CCGATATTCAAAGGAAAGAAAAATCAGCTGAAGTGTTTAACTTGTTACTAGAAGCCTTGTTTTAAACTCGATCGTTTTTAACGAATAACTAACTAGACAATAAAGACTGAAACGGATTTGGTAACAGGAAGAAATAAATCAACGACTTTATTACTCGAATATTAGGTGTCTGTTCATACTTCCCAAGAAAAAGGAGAGCTTCTTCAGATAGAGGAGGGGGGGACCCATCAGAGCTTCATTAAAATGTCGTGAAAGTTCAAAAAGCAGAAAGTGGAATAAATGATTGAAATGACTATGGAGGTAAGCAAAATGGCCCAAACTATTGTGTTTACCTTAAACCTAACTGCTAATAAAAATGTTTGATTACCTTCTCCACTTTTTTATGCTGTTTTGTACAGAATTCTATTTTTAATATTACTATTTATCTTTAACCTGTTTCTGTCAGTTACAAAGGCTACACGTGAGGGTCCTCATTGACTCATCAGTATTTCAATCAATCGATAGTCGTCGAACAACGCAATGATGGTCTATTTTTGAAAATTCGGTATCCATTTTTGGGCAAATTTTTATTTGATTTTTCATTTCTATTTTCACATCTATTATTACACCTGTATATAAACATTTAAGTTATATAAATTGGTATCGATATTACCCATATCTATGGTTTTGGTTGATCCATTAAAATTAATAATTTTGTTGGAATTTATCCGCCGGAATATCTACACACGTATATGAACAGATTATATTGAAAAATGGTTTGTTATAAAATATTTTCAATTTACGTAAAGCTTGTACAAATTGCAGAAATGTAATTCAATATAGGCCAGATGTTTCGTATTTTAATGAAATGGTAAGATTTTTATTCAATCTTCATCCTTTACAAATGAACAAGATTGAAATCGGGAGTATTTACAGAAATGAAATTAAGGTTTTGTCGTTTTATATTGTAAATTAATATCTGAGATAAGTACCTGTCCCAGTTGGATATGTTCCAAACACTTATTCCAGCTATAGCGTAAAATAGAAATATTAAATTTTTTATGTTCGGTAATAAAATTCGACAACGGTTTTAAGTTATAATTCAATAATGAGTTTACTGCAATTGTGACATTTATTTATGTAATAAAATAATACTGCTGAAAATTTGAAGTGAGGCGAAATTTGATTTGAGTTCAAATCGCTACAGTGCAGTGATTATAGAAAAATTAAATATATTACATAAGTAACCTATCAAATCTGTTTTAGGATTATTTTCAAAATTATATAAAACAAAATTTGAGGCAATGGTAAAATTTCAAATGCCCGATTGGAGTCACGAATTAAATAATATTCAGAGGTGATATTTATTTTTAATAATAATGATAATAATAATAAATCGTCTGTATTCATCCATGAAGTAATACATAAAATTAGTAACCATTTTTAAAAACTAATTGAAAAGGGATGAATTGGGGGAGTCTCGCCCAAAATGGGCGCTTTTAAACTTAACCAAAAAATAAATATTAGACTTAAGTGAACTATGATTGTAACGAAGTGATTTTTTTCTCCGTCAAGGATTGCCTCTTTTATTTTAATATTTTCGTCACTTGGATACACCCTGAAACTCTGTTAGTATTTAAGTTATGTTTAAGGTAACAATGAATTGTAAACTCAGCTGATAAACAAGCCATAAATTAATTGATTAATTTTCGATAGTCCTCTGTATAGCTAGAATTCGTGAATTGTTCAAAAATAATGTTCAAGCTGGAAGTAAAAATCATTATTTACGAAAACTTGTTAAAATATTAATCCGTGTCTGTTTTAAGCCGGTTCTTTTTGCGATATAGTTTATAAATTATTTCTCTTCCTTTTCTTTTTTGGGATTTATTACCACATTCCTTGAGATTCCTATCCAAAAAAAATCGATTTATCTAAAAATTAACATTTAAACAATAGTTTATAAATTGTAAACAATGCATCTCCGTCTTCAGTTAGCCCGGTTGAATATGGCAAGTTACATAACACGCTCGGACTTAGTAAAGCGCGTTCTTAGTTCGAGCCACCTGTCCGGATTCCACCCACCGGATGAGGGGGTAAATCTAAAGAGTTCTTGAAATTTCAACTATATGGGTTATAACTTTTTAGTAAGTAATGACATTTCTTTACTTTTAACTCCATAGTTATTATCGAAAATAGTTTAAAATTTTACTATAACTGTAATCAACTCGTTAGAGCATCTTGTGATGCGTATGTTTGTCCACAAACATCAACATGTTAGTAAAAAAAAACTTTTGTTTACTAATATGTTTTTCGATTCTCTTAATTTCCATCAGGAAGGCTAAGTACTCATTGAATCATTTCTAGAAAAAAAACTAAATACACTTGACTGAATCAATAGAATAGAACACACAAATTGATAGACAAAAAATTTTATTTTAATTAAACTCTGGGTATTTAATTGCGCACTATTAGTATATAATTTAAATTTGAATTGGAAACGTGATTAGACACCAAAAGTATTTATTATTTTATTTTAACTGAAGACACTAGAGTTAGTATTTTATTTTAATTTGAGTAGGGGAATTTAAATGACTTAGACAATAAAATTAGTATTTTAATTTAACTGAAGTAGGGATTTAATTGGACACTAAAATTAGTATTATATTTTAATTAAATTCATGAATTAATTAGTCTCCAATGTAGATCTATAGACTACACGTATTCGTATTTAATAGTTACCAAATTCGCTAAATCACATTCACACATCTTTATATTTATTAATATAAATATTCATTTCTCTAATAATTTGTATTCTATTTCAATTAAATAAGATAATTTATTAAACACTAAATCTGCTTTTTTAAGTAAATTAGGAGTTTTAATGAAACACTGAAATTGGTGATTGATTTATTTTATAAAATTTCCTTTGAACTACTTTCAAAATTTTATATAAAATGAAATTCTTCTATAGATGTTTCTTTGTCAAATTTCAAATCCTTGATTGGTATCACGGCGAATTTCTCATCCACAAGCAATTGTCGAGATTGTCAGCGATAATCAAGAACAGGTCATAATAATGCGGTAATAACATCATGATATGATTTTAATTGGAAGAGATACAATTCATTATTAGGAACTTGTGTCCTTGTAGTGTGTTATTTTCGTAAGGTTTTTTAAATCAATTATATTTTTTAAAGGCTATTTTTTATTATTTACTATAACATTTTTAATGTTAGACTAAAAATGTTAGTCTAGTATTGAATATTTCTAAAGGTTAGTTTCTTTTAGAAGACATGCACTCATTAAATCATTTATAGAAAAATTAAATAAACTTGACTGAAAAACTTAAGAATGATAAATGTATAGAAATTGTGCAATTTATTTAATTAGACACCAAAATTGGCTTCTTGTTTGAATTAAACTTTTTATTTTAATTGAGCTGGGAAGTATAATTAGACACTAAAAATTAGTACATATTTTAAACCAACCAAAACACCAGCTTAATTAGACACAAGAATTAGTATTCTATTTTAATTAAAGTTGGCTAATTTATAACAAAATTTGTATTGTAATGTGGATTTATTATTTATACACATATTTATATTTGATACTTACCAATTCACAATTTCTTCATGCTGATTAATTAAAAGTTGTGTTAATCTTTAATGTTGCGCATTATATTTTAATTAAATTGGAGAATTTGATTAGACACTGCAATTAGGAATTGAATTTAACTGAAGGAATTTAATTGTATATTAAATATAACATTGTATTTTAGTTTAAATCAGGATATTTAATTAGATACTAAAATTTGCATATTATTTTTTAATTGGATAGACACTAAATAGATAGACACTAAATATAAAAATAAGTATTTTATTTTAATTTGAATTGACAAATTAGTTGAACCATAAGCTAGAATTTTATGTTGGTTCAAATAGGATAATTCAATTAGCCATTAAAATCAGCATTTTATTTTAATTTGAATTGATAAATTTAATTAGATACCCACTGAAATCACTATTCTATTTCAATTGTTATTTCAAACATACAAAATCCAATTAAAATTCTACATTGTTCAATTAACATTTGAAGTTATCGTACGAAGCTGAACTGACGGTTCAAGTATAGTTGGCAAACAATAATAAGTTAGGCCACGAGGAATAAAGCTGTTAAATAGGTCACACCAACTTTGTCCACCCTGAAATGCAACAATTATATATTGTTCTCATCTCGTTGGTGTTCTCTCCTTGTGGTTTGCTCGTAACTCTACGCTTGCTGATAATTTACAACCCTCAAGATACATTGCAGTGCTGCCTTCCACATTCATCATTCTGTCGGTTATTCCCTGCACTACAATTCTATGCAGCATTTATAAAATAAATTTGTTAAAGACCCACCTGGTTTGTACCATTTATTCTTATCCGCATAATCTGCACTAACTACAGAATGAACGCATTTAATTTTTTAAAATATGAGTTCAATCATTATTTGAATTTAATGGAAGTTATTAATGATTGGAATGCCACTGAGGCTTACCGATTTTTTGGTATAATTTTCTTTGAGAATATTCTTGTAGTATAATGTCGAGATGTTATTTTTGACTTAACAAAGAAATGACGTCGAATTGTAATAAGATTATTTTAGAAAAAATTCCACGCATGAAATATGCAACAATTGTTTGAAATGATTCTTTAAATTTTCAGCTGCCATCAGCCCACGTATGGATGGACAGATTAAAATGAAAGAACTTGGTCAGTTCCCCGGTATAAAGAGAAATGAGGAAATTAAGAAATTAATAATTATACCTATAGGCAACATTTAAATATTATTTACTTCATCCCAGGAGATCGCACCGCGAACATTGTACTAGTTTATGTAGAACTTAGTGGACTGTTGTCTTTAGGATCCGGCTAGATTAAATGGTCTTACATTTACGTCTCGTGGTTGAATAGAAAGCTCTCAGAGATGCTCCTTGTTGAGCCATTATATCACGAATGAACTTCGTCTGTTACAGATCTTGATGGACTTAGTTTATTCTGGGACTACTAATATGTAATATTAACGCGACTTTGTATGTATTGTTAATATCTTTGAAACATCATGAGGTGAAATAAAATGAAACTGGACTCCCATAAATTTTCAGTACAATTTAAGATTTTTTATTGTATATATTTTGTGACATTTTTTGCAAGAAACTCTTTTATAAATGATGTGTAGGAGACTGTGCACTGATATGAAGAATAATCCCCCATATATTTCATTCTTCATTTTCATCAACTATAATATGTAATTGATACAATTATTGTTTTTACAATTTTACATTTTAGGAGCTTTCTAATGGATGTTTAGTAAATTTTTTCACGTATTATGCTAATTTTATTATAAGTATAGAACTTTCAAGGTTTATATGAGACCTTTGATGTGGACTAACTCTCAAGATACTAGACGTCAAAATTTTTAATACTTAACAACTCGATGCATATATTACCAACCAAGTGGAAATCACAGAGAAGATTAAAAGTAAACTTAATCTAACTGAGCTTAAGCCTATTTGGTATTCCCAAATGCTTACTTACAGTTTCTTCCATATCTAAAATGAACCAAGTGCTCCTTAAATCTAGGTTAGAATTGACCATCCTGTTTGTTCAACATGCTTTAAATCAAAATCTTTAATTGCCTAAATTTCTGACCGTCCAAAACACTAATTTTATTCTATGGATTGCCACTTTAATAAAATCTAAGATAATTCTTATCGTACAGCTACTTCCTGAATTTCCTTATCACGTTTGATTTAGTTCTATTATTTTGAATACACTTTTAGAAATCTCCGAAGACGACGGCAAGGTTCGAATCTTTTAGTATTATGCTAGTAGCAACACTTTCCTGCATCTGGTGTTTCAATAGCACACGATATGAATATGGGTCCTCGTATTGCCATAAAAAGAATATGCTTTTCATAGCATGTAGGTCATAATGTCTACCTCTAAATAATATTTTGTCCTTACTTGTATCTGCAATGGGGCGGCTCTTTGATGTGAAATGTTTCGTTTTAAGTACATTATTTCCAATTAATTATTTCTATCACGTATCCTTTGAAACTACGTACATAATACCGGGTATATAATTTCTACAGGTTGTATGAAAGCGTCCTTCCTGCGGAAGTACAATTAGGTGACTGAAACGAAAGGAAAGTATGTGCTACTAATTTAGCAAATACAGTTCTCTCAACTGAGGGATGTAATTTCTTATTTTCTTATTTCTTATATTAAATGTTTTTAATTACGCTCATGTTTTTGTGGGAGACGACCAAAATACTCTGAAAATTTTGCCATTTACTAATCCAATCAGAGACACTATTTCTTAAATTTATTTAACAGTATATAGGTAATAAAAGTGGGACCGTTAGTAATGTGGAAATTAGTTATACTTAGTTAATTATTCTTGGCTCTAAAAACAAACTAAATTTAATAGTTTTAATGTTTCTGCACCTTAATTAAATTTACTAAGGCACCCATGATAATAATTCGTTGTTCACATGAGGTGGTGCCTAGGGCCAATATGGAAACATAGTGCAGGTAGCATGGATGCATATGAGTGAAGTTTCGTGAAAGTTATTAATTAAATCTAAACAAAAGAGTCTCCTGGGTCTATATTCCAACTTTGTAGCAAATATTAGAACAAAAACCAGCAAAGCTAACAACCGGGATAAATAAATATTAATTTAATGTCGGTATCATCATTTTAGCTGAAGAGGAAATATTAGATAATTTCTTGTATTGTGAGCTATCTGCAAAGTAAATATTTACAAGAGAAGTTATATACTGTGTATGAATCCACCATGTAAAACTTACAATAACTTTTTTATTTAACACGTTCGCTGCAGAAAACCATGTGCTTTGGGTGCTTTTCCTTTTTCATTTTCTAATTTACTCCTTTTCTTCGTTAAGTGGTACTTAAATCTTTTCAAGGATTGCAAAAAGTCGAAAAGAATCGACAATCAAAAAGTAAACACTCCGACTAACTTTACTTAATTTTTTTAAATTAAATCATGGGAAAATTTATTATATGTACAACAACTCATATAATGTTAATTAATATATTATGTTATTTAATCTAATCGAACTATCTATTTATCTGTCACTGTTCTAACAAATATAAAATAATTTACGGTATTATGATACAAATTAAAACATTCTACTTTCTATTTTAACGCATAGAACTCACTTCGCTTTAGAATATTAGAAGATTGACAAAACAATAAACAACACTGAATAAAACTCTTTTACAAATCATCAACTCCTCTCAAGCCTTAGATGTAAACTTTTCTATTCTTACAGAAAAGTTAGGAAAGCTAACTGTCAATTGTCTTTTGACATTCAGAAGTTTTAATTTACCTTCCAACGGATACCAAGCACTTTACGATATCTGCTCTTTAAATAAAAAAGTTACTGGGTCGGGAAGTGGCATACCGTGTATACTAACCGCGACGATGTATGCCTCGAGTGGGACTGCGTATGAACTCGATTAGAATAAAAAGAAATATTTGAACATGTTTTAAATAAAACTGAAGTGAAATATGCTGATTATGATGTAACTTTGCACATAAAATATTTTCAGAGTGTGGCTGGAATTTTTAGTACCTATAGAAAGGTAAAAGTGCAAGTTAGAAAAGGTGTATCTGAGAGAGAATATAAATCTCAAGATGTAAGTGGCAATGGTACTCAATTTCTGTTGGAAAATATATTTTAAAAGAAAGAACCACAAAATTATTTTTACTAGAGCAAAAGTAATCTTTAACAGTTTAATAAGTAATCAGTAACAAACTAGTAGTGATTTATAAACAATGAACAAAGTTCTAATTTTATCTAGCGAAAAATCAAACATAGGAACACGTAATTTAGATAGATATAAGTAATTAGCATAATGTTTCATGTAAAGCCAACAGTTTAATGTCAGATGGCTAGACACATTGTAAATTTAGACACTATGAAATAATAGTGGAGTGAATTTTAAAACGCAGTGCACAATCGTTGAAGTTAACGTGTGGTGAGGAATCGGTTCTAACGAAATATATCGAGATGGGTATCCACAGAAAGGTTATGTGACCAGGATGCTAAAAATAAGATAATTTCTACAAAATAACTTTGAATAAGGCAAATATTTGGAAAAGTACATACCAAGATGACATATTCCTATCTAGAGTCCTTTGACGAAGGGGATTTTCTGGCAGTACCTTGGAAACATAAACAAAGGAGAGTTGTTATTGTGCAAGCAGAAGAAGCGTCCCATGTCCACATCACTCCTAAAAAGGAAATGAAAATTTAAAAAAAATCGTGCAGAATATATAACACAACAATTGAAAAGCCGAGGTATGTTCATACCATTTATATTGGACGAGGATTTACTAAAATAGGATTTACTAAAATAAACGATGAAAATATTAGGTATCCACCTAGTTTGTAATTTCGAATGAGTATCCACAGCTGGTTTATCTCCATGTAGTATAATTGGACACTCTAGAACAATCCACTTCCAGCAGCCACTTTAGTTTCTATGTCACTGAACTGATAAATTCAAACCGGTGCGAACACCGTTACAAAGCACGGAGTATAGTAATGATAGAAACTCATTTTTATAAAAATAACTAAAAATATTGGACTTTTATGTTTAATTAAAAGGATAACACCATTTGTGAAATAGATTAAATGTAGCTTTAAGTTATCGTAGGTTCTTAGTTTATTTATTAATCGATTTAATTTATCTAGGTAGACAATTAATTGAATAAAAGCTGTTTAGTTGAGAGACTTCTGTGTTTGATCAGTTGAAATTCAAGTTTTATGCATCACTACCTTATCTAAAGCATTATTTCCCTGACAAAGGTGACATCACCGACTCGGTGGCGTAGTGGGCTAGAGCATGAGTGACAGTCAAGGCTCTGGCCACACTGCCTATTGTGTCCGGGTTCGAGACCTGGCACCGGCATATGGCAATGTCGGTGGGGATGGATGTTTGTCTGCGTTTTTTCTAATATGTAGCCCCCTTCCGGGCAGCCTTTGGCTTTGGATTTGGGGTTTGTCTAATTTATGTGGTGTGTTTTATGTTTATGTTTTATGTATTTCAAAGACTACAGGTGTGCATGATCGTTATTTTAAACATTTAGATAGTTATAAGTATAGGTGACTGCATCTTTGGCAGGACCTATATTTGAAAACAAACAACAGTCAGTGAACTCAATTTGAATCAAATAAATTTTTATTGAATCAAAATTTACAGGTTATTGAGTAAGGCAACTTCCCTCAACCAGAAGATTCCTGGAACACCCCGAAAAGGAATAAGAGGGGTTTACAGCAAACCTTTTAATAAGTCATTCGCCTCAAGTACACACGGTCGTTTATAGAAATAGCGGTTGGAGGTTACACCAGGGGCGAATAAATTCGTATACTGTAAATGTAATGTGGGTGGATAATAGGCAATAAGTAAAACAAAAAAAAAAGAAATATGATTCTAAAATAAAGTTAAATTACAATATTTCCTAAATTAAATAATAATAAATATATATAAAATTAAATTAAAATCCCAATAAAAAGTATATACAAACGTGAAAATAAATCTGATCTGCCCATATTACGCTACACTATTTTTAAATAGTAGACTAGAAGATCTACTTACAAAATTAATACAGCAAAAATCGCGGGTAAAAATGTTGCGAAAATCGTGAAGAATGTAAATGTACGTTAAGCAGTTGTGTTATTAATTAATACTTAGAACAAGTCTAAAAATATTTATTTGATCTACCACCTTCTTTAGCTAATTTTCGTGATATTTTTACTTCAGTTCTTCAAGACGATATTTGTTTAGGCAGATGCCGAGCATTTTAAGATATTCAATAATTTGAAATTTGCCTGAAGAGTCGGGAATGAGTAATTCCAGTGAATACAACGCAACGGACTGAAAGTAACACAAGTATTTATACTTCTTGAACTAAGTTACATGATTACCGTAGGTGGTAGAGCCAGGAGCCGACATTAATAGAGAAATGATGGAAAACGATGCTTTCACATTTTTAACAATGTGAGCTAACAGAATAATGTGTCTTATGGCATCAAATATTACAAAGAAACTTCTTCGGTCCGCCAGTGAATTTTTGTGTCCTGAATAATGTAAACAATGACTCTTAATACCGCATTCCTGTTTCATCAGTCGATATTGCTCCCCATTTCTTTACCTTTGGACATTATTATCACCAAAAGATACCTTGTCAGTTACAAACTAAATTAAATTTTTCAACTTAAATTTGACATAGCTCTTTTGTTGTACTTGTTACGATTAAATTATGCAATTCATTTCCTCAAACATGTTTCACCGAAATAGCTTTGATCTTTGATTAGATTCTGTAAAATCAATTGTTCTGGCATTAGCTTTGATCTCGAATTGATGTTAATATACCGAACTTCAAATTACTACTAGTCCAATACAGATTAATTAGGTAATTCCATTAGATTTCATTTAGTATATTATAATTATTATAAATCAGTTAATTACGAATCACGTCATTTATGATCGACAGCAACAATTCAATAAGCTGCTAGGATAATTGTGTTGAAGCATTGATGTTTAAGTTGCCGCATCCATTGTTTGGATATATTAAAAGTATTGTAATCAACAGCAAATTCAATTCACCTACGTTATATGTATAAAAGTTTCTCTTGAAAACTGCCTTTTAGCGCCGCATTATTATTTATTGTATCAAAATGTATATCTAAGAATCGACGAAATAAAGTCAATTGACATTTGAAAGTATTTGGAATGAATTGGAATGAATTGAAACTAGTTCTGTTTCTGCAAACAAGAAAAAATAAAATGACACAAGAGCCCAGAGTAAAGTATTCTGATTGCCTATATTTTTTTTGCTATTTGTTTTTAATAACTCGATACCGAAATTTATCTTCCCATTCCCAACAATTTTTTCCAATTTAGAATCAAATGACTTTGAACTTTGAATGTGAAATTCGTTTTTTATACATTGTGGACCATTGATGTATATACTACGATTACTAAGTTGTAAAAAAATGTTCTGAATGGAGAGCTTAATTAGAAATTTACAAAACAAATAACAAACGGCTTCTATTCAACTTAACATAACGTTTGTACTTTATTTCTATTGCTTAGTACAAGATACCAGGAGTAATTTAAAACACTTCTAAAAAATATTTAATTTTCTTCGTTATCTATACACAATTTTAATATGGAATGGAAAGTACGATAAAAGTACGTGGTGAATATTTTTAGATTGAAAATTGTGTAAAAACTGATAACTACAAAAATGTAATATTAAGAAAATTAATTATTTTGCATTTTTTTAATAAAATAATATGTTGCTTTGGAAATATTTATTATCTGTTTTAATCTACGTAGTATTTTATTTGTAAAATAGAATAAAAGAAAGTTTACAGGGTAGAGCACTTGGGTTTTAGAAAAAAAATATAACTTCTCTAATACATATTTATCAAATAAAAATGTAATTCTAATTTTTAATTAATTCAATAACAGTTATCTTTGATGTATGGTATTGAAATGTTTGATGTTTAGTTTAGAATTATTGTAGACTTTTTCAATTGACCCATAATATCTTAAGTAGGTATCTAAAATTCGGTAATGACGAAGAACGTAAATAGTTAATAATTTTGTATTATTTTAACTATATATTTTTTATAGTTATTTAGAAAATAAAATAAATAACAATTTTTATTGTTCTAATGATTCATTTAAAAATTTCTCGATTAGTTTCACCTTAAAGCTTTGCAAACTTTTTTTAATTTTATTACATATCTACGCAAAATACTATAATATCACAAACATAATTTATGTGCTAATTATATAAGGTTTTAATCAATTTTATCCTTTGGAAAATGCACTATTTGCTTGTACTAATTTTTCAAGTATTTCTTACAAATGTTGTTTTCACATCAGATTTAAAGTCTACATATCAGTTTTAACACAATTCTAAATATTTATACTTATAGTTTTTTATAGGCAATGCTGGCTATATGGCCTATGTCCTAATGCCATTATATACCTATATATAAAAAAATATATATATAGGCAATATGAACTAAGTCTAAGGGAAAAAAAAACCGTTTTGATGGCACTGCTGCGGATTTAATGAACAATATCTAAATGAAATTCCTGTGTATTTTAAAATGTTACTATGTAATTACCTAATTAACGAAAAACTCAGTTTGCAAAATATCTGTCACATAAAATTTTCAGATTTTACCACTATAAACCGGCAACCGTTCTTAACCACGCCAGACGAGCCTTCTGCATCAGAAATCATCATAAACATTGTGTTGGTGTCAATTACATACGCAAATGTCACAAATAAAATACAGGGCCTGTTAAATGTGTCGCAAATGTGGATCTGATAGCTTATCAATATTCGCTGAATTCGCTGTAATGCTCACTAAAAGTTGTTTCAGTGCGGATATTGGACGTAAATCTACAAATTCCGCATTCGAAATTTCAACTGTAACAACTTCTGTGGCAAACATACTGAACATAATGAGAATATATTGGTTTCAATTCCTGCGTTGGATCAAAAAGTATCATAGCTGCAGATAAATTAAATAACTATTATTTGTACGTAATGACACATTTGGAAATAATGGCACCTAGTAATCTTTTCTCGATAACGTAGTTTAGGAAATAAAAAAATATTAAGTCTAATCGTAATTATTTTTGTATAGAAGCCTGATTTTTAAAGCAATAAATAATATGTGTACATTATCATACAACTTGAAATGAATTTAAAAGAAGTTTTATTTTTACTTAACTAAAAATTATTATTTATATTCGCATTCAATCAATTCATTTATTTCAATTGTACTTCATTATACATATAATAAAACAAGTCCATCAACTCAGAGGAAAATAAAATAATTATTTATAAGTCAACTGTGTTATATTTGGCTTTACCCATGAAATAAATAATTTTCAACCAATCTCACCCCCGATAAATTTTTTATTTTTATTCATTAACTGCCCAGAAATTTTCTACACTGACAAATTATTTAAAATAAAATATCTTCTCAATTTTTGCACACTAAATATTTTAATTATTATAACATGTAACACCCAATTTACAAGATTAGGTTATTTCTGTAACACACACCTTTGGTATGATCTTCATACTTGAGTGAAAACACTTTCAACCTTGTAATGAAAACAAATCTTTTTTATTTATTAGAAGAGATACGAATAAACGAACAAATTGTACGTTAAGCTTCAACAATTTATTTTTTATTGAATTGTCTCATTCCAATCAGTTTCTCTAAGGAGAAATTGAAGGAAATCTGCTTTTACAACATTTTAAACAATACAAAATAAATTTGTCTTTGTAGAGGCTGCTATAATGAGCCTGTTGAAGGATTTTCAAGACTTATTTGAACGTAAATTGAATTCTTCGTCGAGAGTTTCTTTTAAATCTGCTAGCTTTGTTAAATAAAGTGTAAAACTGTTTAACTTTCCAACACTATATTAGTAATATTATTTTTGAACACAACCGTGTGTAGGTACATCCATTGATTTTTAAAATTGCCCATAAAAGTATGTATATTAAAACATGGGAAGGTATAGCGAAAAATTTATGTAAAGCAACAGTGATCTCCTCATAAGGATTATTAAAAAAATGAACGCACCACTAGCAAATAAAAAATATTTCCGAAATATTTAGCCTATTTTATAATATAATATTATTGATAAAGTTTGAATTCATCTGAAAGTTATATGAAAACTACTATAACATTTCTAACTTTTGTCGAAGGGTTCTCAGGAAAGCTTGTATCTGCCCAACTAAAAAATCACTAATCTCACTGCTCAAAAATTCAAAAATTCTCCAACAAAATGACCCCTTCTTCTGTCAATTAAAATTCTAACCCGCACCATCATGGTCTGTTCCTATATTAGTCCAGATTGTCTCCATGCACATATTCTATTTGATTCAAAATATATTCCAAACTGTAATTAATTCACTTGTGAACAATATGACATATTGTGTCCCGTTGTGCATAAGGCAATTTTATTATTATCTCCACATCCGCACTTGCCAAAGCGGCTTTATGTTGCCTGTTTCTTGCGGCGCGATAGTATTGGAGTAAATTCAGTAGCATATGAGGTTGCCCGATCCGATCGCGCATATAAAAAAATAACAGGAGTTACATCCGAGGTGGCTTGTTTTGCCCAAAATACGTGTTCGATTTTGAACTAAAACTTTAAGTTGTGTTTTTGATATAAAATAAATTTCTTATTTTTAAAACAGTATTTATTATTACTCAAATGAATTTCGCTTTTAGTAAGAAACTTAGTAGATAAATATTTATAAAAAAAAATTTTTTAAAGAAAAACTGACGCAAGATTTCCAACGTATGTATATCCTTAGGGTAACCACTATTAAAATATAATTAATAATCACGTGGTACATCCTGAGTTAGATAAGTTTATCTGTTGACTCAATGTAAATCGGGAAAGTAGTAGGTACAGTTTCTTAGTATGCTGTTAGGTCAACTGGAAAAATTATGAACACTATACGGGTTTTCCGAAAGATTAAACTTTCCACTTCGTTTTCGGTTCCATAAAAAAGATTTCACATAAGAGCTCTATTAGAGATATATGAAAATTTACGTATTTTAAATTGATTTATTATGAGGAATTTCTAGCTACTAGATACAATGTATGTACTGTAGTGTGAGGGACTATATTATTATGTATAAAGGCAAATTTACCGGATATGTCGCATTGGGGTTGAAAGTTTAAGTAATTAATTCTATTCTCGACTAAGAATTAAAGTAAGAAATAATATTTTGCGCCTTGAATGAAGAGTTGAGGCAATTGAATAATTTTTTTTTTCAATGTAATATAAGTATATATTTTTTGAAAGGTGCGACAAAAAATCTGTTCACATGATTTTATTTACTGATTTATGGACTTTTATAATTTCCCATATAATTTGAAAAAAATATACATTGTGATTTTCAATACAGAAATAAAAAAATCTTGAATGAAAAAATCCCGGCCCTGGAATTTTATATTATTAGATTTATTTTAGATAATAAATACATAGATACTAAGGTTGTACACATTTATTTCTTATTTAGATAATTTAGTTAGGCAAATTAAAATTTTTTATCTTTCATGTCCCCATTTCGCCAAATTCAATCGCTTGTAAAAAAATCTATAAAGGTGCGATAAAAAATCTGTTCACATAGTCTTGTTTACTGATGTATGGACTTTTATAATTTCCCATATAATTTTAAAAAAATATTATACAGGGTGATTTTTAATACAGAAATAATAAAACTTGAATTTAAGAAGTTAAAAAAATTGTATAAAATTTGAACAAATTGTGATAAATAGTAAGGAAGTTCTGTCCAAAAGAAATAGTGGCCATAAGTAGTTTATCACCCTGTATCTCAGTAATTAAGCGCAACAGACAAATTTTCAAGGAATAGTCAAGAATAGTCAAGGGATCCTCTATCATATCCTTAGAAGTATGTACCGTTCGTCATGAAACCCTGTATAATATTATGTATACATGATGTTCGTTCTTCTGTATTTCCGTGACAGCCTGTCGGCAATACATTATCCACAAACAACAGTAAGTGTCTGCTTAAAAGTGGTATAAATGGACAATAAGCTCAAACCTATAACGTCTACTTCTAAATGGAAAACTTCAGAAAAAAAACCATTATTATTATTAATTAAAAGAACAAGTAACGGGTCATTAATCTAAAAGACTGCAGCTCCAAAATAATTTCATTTAATACATTTTAATAAATTTATGACATGGTTCTGAAGATTAAACCGCTATTATACGGCTCATGCTTCACTCCTCAGCCGTTCCAAGCAATTCTCCTTCTTAAAACGATCCAGTCGACCATTCGAGATGCAAATTAGCCGCGCGCCGTTAAATTTTGTTACTAAAGCCGGGGCTTTTGCACGTGATAGTGGATTCTCCTTCTCACACTTCATGTGAATAGCATTAGTCTGATAATACCTAATTTTAATAGTGACATGCCTGAAATTATTGTTTGGTAAATATTACAAGGATAACAAGGTTTTTATTATTAAACTAAATATGAAATGCACAATGTACCTGACTCTTCCTGATCTTGATTTAACCTTAATCAACACTAAAATCACGAGAGTTTTTTTTAATCCGATACGTTTCTCTTTGTAACGAAATAATTTTACTGATCAGTGGTTTTATAAGAAAAACTGACATGAAAAAATATTAATTTTGTCAAATCTAGTTTTTCGACAATTATTTGGCAAAATCTTGAGTTAAAAACAAATTTATTCATGAAAGAAGAGTTCGAGTATTTTTTGGCAAGATAAATTAACGACATTGTTTAAAAAATACTTAAACATTATAACCAACAGGGCATATCTTATAGTGACGTGCTACTAATAGATGTAGTCTGATTTTGAGGAACAGACATTTTTATCTGTGAAAAATATAAAAACATTTATCCATAGTATAATATTTTGCAATTGAGGTGGAATGATACGTAGGCACGTGTTTCTGTGGCTGATATAACTTATGCTAATTAAAATAATAATAATCATGAAAAGACTGCTTTTAAGATTAAAAAATTTCTGTATGTAAAATTCCTACTAAAATGACTAAAAATAATGTAAAAAAAGGCTTTCGTCTGCTAAAAGTAGTCACTGGTCAAAAATTTAAAACAGCTTATGTGCTTTAAATTTAAATTAATATTCCAAATATTACAGAAAATATTAGCATACTTCCTGATTCACTCGGTATAGAGTGTATTAGCAAATGAGAGACAATACTACCAAATCGATAAACCTTAGCAAAAAACCTAGAGCTTCGCTATATGAAATTTAATTTAATTCAGCTTGTGTGAACACTCTTATAATAAGATTTCACGAAGAACTTTTCTTGTTATATTTGAGTTTCAACAAAAAGTACCTGCTATAATCCCCTAATGTCTAAGATTTCTTACGTGAAAGAGCATGCCGCGTAGCGATGCCTTAAGCTAGAGAAAACAGACTTTTCTGTTGGATGATTATTATATGTTCGATGTGATATGGTGAGAGAGTCGGGTTTACAGTTTGCAATTGGAGTAACAGCAAATAACTTTCATTTACTACATACTTTGTCATTTATTTTATTCGAATGCGTGACAGTTTACTGTACTTCAAACTTATCTGTAAACTGAATCCTCGTGGAAATTAAACACCGCATATTTTAAAATGTTATCTAGTTTTTACTGCAGTATATTATACAGTTCGGAAAATACAAAATAAATTAGGTAACTTCAACATCAATGATGTTTCGCCAACAAGTGCTAATACATACGCTGATTTCTTCAATTACATTTCCATTGGTCGTATTCACTTGTTTTGAAACAAAGATCTGGTAAACTAATCTAATTTGGCTAGCGTAATTTATTTCAAACTCACAAGAAATTATTTAAAATAGAAGTTAAATATATCAGCACATCTTAATTTCCATTACTGAAGTAAGGAAATTTTAAAAGTAATTGTAATTAAAAATTAAAAATATTTGAGTTTTGAAAGAGCTGTAAAAGTGTACAGCAAATTAAACACAACATGAATCACAATGGAACCCTTAGAAGAAACGGTAAATATCTGACCGTAAATAATGTACCTGAGAAAAGAATCTTTACAGTCCTTTCATATCCAGGATTTGATAATGAGGAAACAGAAAAGATCCCCTAAATAACACAGCAAATTTTAATTGTTTGAAATAAAATCATGTTTGTAGAGTGAAAGCAAATTGTTCCGTTACTTACCTGGAACGTGGAGTGTCTACTTTATCTAAGAATATATTTTCATTAAGTAAATTATCTGAAAGGGAAAGAAGGAATTCGAACTGTTTCTTCAGCTCTTTGACAATAAGAATGAAATTTTGTAGTTCTCTATTACCTAGTTATTATTATAATAGTGTAACCTGTTGTAAAGTAACACTAATTTCCATCAGTGCATTGCTTGAAAATTCAAAAGAGTTCCATAAAACTAACTATTTATATAAGGGTAGGAATACAGAATTCTAAAACCAACAGGATAGTATAAGAAAAATCCTTCATTGTGTTCCCATCAAATTTGATCTCTGTGGCTATGTCATTGTAAGTTAAGACCTTCAATATTCCATAACTTAACACTCTTATAACCCAGCATACTAATATTATTTGCTTCATAATGAATTAAGCATTTGATATACAGTTTCAGGAAAGCCTGCAAAGTTCTATATAAGATCATGAAAGATTATAAGGGTTGAGATCTATGCAACCGCATTAATTAACGAGTTACTAAATTTACATCTTCCGAGGCAGAGTTTTCCTACCTGTAAATTACATTTGAGAGTGAAATTAAAGCTGAAGGCCGTACGTTATAATTTACACAATTTAAAATTTTTGACGTCACCTCAGGAACGTTGATGAAGTATTAAGAGAAATTTAAACGTTTGCGAGGCAAACCTTTAATGGGTACGGATATAGTATTTGTATAATATTTATGGCCTATTTTTGATGAAGGAATACACCAAATCAAAGTATAAAAAGCACGATATCATTTCTAGATTATTTTGGATAGGTGGAAATCAATTGAGTTAGTCCACGGTGTAAGACAATTAGGTGATGAAACGCCTCAATGTATCGTATGGTTAGAATGTCTCCAAACTGTTAACGCAAGAGACGCGAAATCGTAAGACAAAGAGAGAGAGTGGGTGGCCGCGAAGGCCGAGCCCCGCATCGTCCCTAGTTAATTTCCACTTCATTTTACCAGGTCGAAAAATATACCATTCGATTGTTGAAAAATTATGTGTCTAAATTGTCGGCTACTGTGCAAAAAAAAATAAAAACCATAAATGAAATTGGACGCCGGCACGTTTAACTCGAAACGCTGCTAAAACCGTTCGAGTTATGAAAAAAATTAACATAAACAATTTTATAGAGAACTAAATTTCCTATAAAAAAGTCAGTGGTGGCATTAGTCTATCTTTAATAGTTTTGGTGTGAGGGCGCCTCAAATTCGCGCGCTGATCTTTTGTTAAATTAAACTTATCGTTTTCCACCGCACAACTTTCAGCCACCCTCACGCCCACGGTGTAAGAATTATTGTCTTACACCGTGCTCACGCCTAAAATATTTAAGATAGACATATGCCGTCACTGACTTTTTTATAGGAAATTTAGTTCTCTATAAAATTGTTTATGTTAATTTTTTTCATAACTCGAACGGTTTTAGCAGCGTTTCAAGTTAAACGTGCCGGCGTCCAATTTCATTTATGGTTTTTATTTTTTTTTGCACAGTAGCCGACAATTTAGACACATAATTTTTCAACAATCGCGTTCTACATATTTTTCTGCATCGAATGGTATATTTTTCGACCTGGTAAAATGAAGTGGAAATTAACTAGGGACGATGCGGGGCTTAGCCCCCGCGGCCCTCGCGGCCACCCACTCTCTCTCTTTGTCTTACGATTTCGCGTCTCTTGCGTTAACAGTTTGGAGACGTTCTAATTGAGGCGTTTCATCACCTAATTATCTTACACCATGAGTTAGTCTAACTATATTTTGAGGTGCAGCTACGATGTTTGGTAAAAAAGCCAAAGCTAAGGTTTCTCGAATCTCTAAACGCTCTATGGAAGGGTAATATATGTGAGCAAATTCTCTCTCTTTACTCATGAAAATGTCCAATTAATTAATCGAAAAAAAAAAAGGTTTTATTTCTTTCATAATGCACTCGAACGACATTTTTCGTTCTGTTTCTGATTGAAATTCATCAGACATGACTAACAGTAGTCAATTTTGATGAAATATTTGGTATCCATAAGCACCACTGACCAAGCAAGCCGCAGAATGGTAGCACGGTCAAGGGACCTTGATTCCATGCTTGTGTAAGAGATCTCCAACTGTAATTTTTTACCGAATTCACATTGGAGCTGGCCATTGATTAAGGAATGAATATAGCTGGCTTAAGACCGGCTATACTTTTCTAAAACTATTTTCTCAGAGCAAAACAATTTGTTTTTAGTTTTTTACCATTTTGTTATAATATATTTATGGGCAAAACTATACACGAAGTTTTAAAATATCCACTTTCTTCAACCTACTGTATCAAGCTTAAATCGCTTGTGGTAATATCGGCTTTTGTTGTCACTGTTTTGAATATATACAACTATATTCAACTATACGATGAAAGTGAAACTAACATGGAAATTAATAACAACACATTCATACATACATATATTTAGCACACCTTGTCTTTGGTTTTCTTTGTATACATAGTATATACGCTGCTGATATAATATAATTGTTCATTTGTATTCAAATTGGGCCGTTTCACTCGGCGGTTTGCTAAATTCATATTTAACAGTAGTGGGTAGTGAATTTATTGGTTGGAAACAAAAACCTGTTTTTGTTCCTCAGCCGGATGCAGAGTGATTATTATTTGGATATATTGCATCTTTGGGTAACTAAGTTTAAACGAAAGAGTAATTTATGATTTTTCATTAAATAGAAATGTATTATATACTCTACTATACAGGAATCCAAAAGTCAATTCCCCTCTACTAACTTTTGAACGGTTTCAAATATTCTTCAAAAATTTAGGGATTAAAATCGATATTCTAATATGATATCCTATAATGTACAATAAAATGACGGCACTAGAGCGAATTCTAAAAAATAATGGATATAACATTAGTACGGTTGCTAGTTTAATCTGTATCAATGTCAAGAAAAAGAGATTCCGAAGCGCTTGATTTTTGTAATTTTTTTAAAGTATCCGCACGATTTTTATCGGCCATTTAAAATGTAATCAAAATACTGAGAAAAATTTGTGAATTCCAAAAACACACTTTTCCTGGCACAACATAGTTATTTTGTTTATTGGTGAATCTTTGGGGTTACATTTATAGGGGGGTGACACCTTTCAACTATAGGAACACGAAACTAATTTTTGCGTGCTATGAGAAATGAATATTGTTTAAACCTTTTTTGTTTTAATTTACCCCGCCAGTGGAATGCGCTAATGAGAGGACTGTAACGACCGCGCCTGTCTTGTACGATTCCTGAACTATGTGTTGTTGTCAGACTTCACGACTCAAATAAAATACAGGAAATTTAATAATAAAGCATCCATAATTACTTGTTTCAAGTAAGTGTTCGCCGGGAGCCATATTTTCCCACAGAAACAAAAAAACACAAAATATATCAAGTATCCACAACAAGAAACTAAACAAAATGTACAATACCAATGAAAAAACTATTCTTAATTTAGTGTATCAATTAAAAAACACACGGCGGAATTAAATTAAATTTGTGTCGCTATTTTTTTTAAACTCATAACTCGTCCATTTCACAACTTTCAGAAGAAAAAAAAATCGGATCCATATTCCTGACGACTAGTACTATCAACCATAAAAGTATGACCCCCACTTAAAAATTCACCCTGTTTACAGGGTAAAATTGAAATACACTGAATAATTTTAATCCGTTAAGCTCTATGATCCGCAAAAATTCTTAAAAATAGTCATTTGCAAAATAAATGAAATACAGTCAAGAAAAGAATGTTGGAATATTTATAAAATCATCACGACGCTCCTGAGCAGAACAGCTGATGTGTGTAGCGACATAAATGCCTACACCACCACTCTTCCTAGCTACCGTGTTGTTGGCGTAGTTCAGCCTGTGCATCCATGATGTCAAGTGTGAATTTTTCCTAGTGTTTTAGATTTCAGTTTTGGTTGTACTTGGTAAACACTGCGAATACTGCGTAGAGGTATTTGTTCGTAACCAAGTCAATGTCAAGTTCACCGGTCAGTGTATCCCCAATGGGACGAGTTTAGGATTTTTTTGTTGAAACATTAACTATGGAATTTTGAAATTAAAACACTGCGAATTCATTAATTATGCTATAAGAAATTACAGATTAAAAACATTCAGTGTATTTTAAATTCACCCTGTATACCGGGTGTCAACGATATCACTAGCACTCCTAAGTTGCCCCTTGTTTTTCAATATATCAGAATGAAACTCGGTATAGTTAATATAGGCCTAAAATGCCACATTTTGACGTATTTGAAGATTTTTCGGACTTCCGGTTTAGCTGAAAATGACACCACATCTCGATTTTTAAACGGTACAACCTGTATATTATTACATTTACAGAATATTAGGAAAATTCTGAATAGGTTTGAACTATTTTGGTGAGTTTTTACGCCAACTTGATTTTATTAGAGCTAAGTTTTGCTTTTAATAAATAAATATAATAATAAATACACCACATGTAATTACGACCCCCTTTATCCCAGAAGGCTGAGCCTTGTGCGGGAGGGGGCTACACATTTAAAGACAAGGGACACACATCCAATATCCGTGTATAATGGAAAAATCCCTCTCACAGTATTTTCCATTGCCACGACCGGGA
The DNA here is from genome assembly GCA_963680705.1 of Rhagium mordax. NCBI lineage: Eukaryota > Metazoa > Arthropoda > Insecta > Coleoptera > Cerambycidae > Rhagium > Rhagium mordax. The sequence continues at coordinate 13,743,478 of OY796660.1, read as the reverse complement.
TTCGAACCCGGGACTTTTGGGTGAGAGGCAGGTACTCTACCATCTCGACCATCAGTCATATCTTTGAATCTAGAGTGCTGCGATTAACTTTAAATTATCATAAATAATGTAAGAAATAATAGAAAAATACAAATTTGACTTTTAAGTAGGTGCATTCTAATCTTTCGAAATTCGTTTCTTGCAAAAAAGTTTTTTTTTCAAATGACAGGGGGGACTGAAAGGGTGCTTTCAGTTACAATACAACTTTTCAAGACCAATCTAACGGCACCCTCAAATCCAAAATCCATTGGCTTTTAAACTCAAAAAATATATTATTAGTTTTTCATTATGATAAATATAGTATAAATTATTTAAAAAAAAAGCCATGAAAAACAAAAATTGTAAATATTAGAATGCTAAGTGCATATTAAAAAAAAAATTATTTAAAGTCAAATTTGTATTTTCCATTATTTTTTATGTCATTTGATGATTTAAGGTTAATCTTAGCACTCTAGATTCAAAATTTGCCCCTCAAAAAATCAACTCACTAAAATAGTTCAAACCCATTCAAAATTTCCCAGGAATCTGAAAATTCAGTAATATACAGGGTGTTCCATTTAAAAATCAAGAATTGGTGTCCCATCCGGCTAAACCGGAAGTCCGAAAAAAACTTCAAATACGTCAAAATGTGGCATTTTAAGTCTATATTAACTATGCCGAGTTCAGTTTTTAATAATATCTTCAAAAGCAAAGGCGCAAGAAAGGGGTGCTAGTGATATCGTTGACACCCGGTATATTGGATACAAATAAGCAAAGTAAAATTTCTGTAAACAAAATCGTAGAAGTTTAATTAATTTTTATGAATTTCAGAAAATAATTTTTTACCTGGTTGGAGCACCGCAAGTTTCTGCAAAATGTTTCTTTTTATTTAAAGAAAAATCACAATTTGCAGTTTATTAGTTTTCGATTTTTAGTTATCTGGTGCAATTATTGTCAAATAGATCTTGTGTTTATGATGAAATTTGTAACGTTATTTAAACGCGGTCATTTAATAAAACATATTTCTTGCCTATTTCTTTACTATTTGTTTCTCAAAACCTCCTTGAAACTAAAATATTAGAAACTAAAATATTATCCAAAATATTAATTTTAATTTAATATTAATCTAAGAATATTCTGTCTATTAATCCTCTTCATTTTCCACTATTCTCTATACTAAAGCTTTTGCGGAGCTAACGGTTTGTAGAAGATCTCGATAAAATGATTGAAACATCAAATTCAAAATAATCAACGCGGAAGAGAATCCTAAAACTCTTTTAAAAATCATGTTTGTGTTCCAATATATTGTCAGAGACCGTACGGATTTTTGGGTTTTTACATTTCAAAAAACTTTTTTTTTTTTAATCACTTATTTAACGTAGGCCTATTTCCGCTACAGAGGCCAATCACCGACGCCAGGAGACGAGCAACCCCCAACCTGGAAATTTTGCCGAACCTCTTATCTTACTAGAGTAGGGATTTTTTACTTGCCTAACATTTAATAGACAAGGGACCGACTGCTTTACATCCCCTCCGAAGGATGGTATATCCTCAATACACCTCTCGCCTACAGTTGTATTGTTTCTGCGATCTTAATTTTTATTATTTATTGTTATTTTTAAATGCCATGGTTTTGTTAATATAAGATATTTCAGAAAACTGTCATAGTTTTAACTAGGTTTCTTTAAAAAATACATCCTTACGTAGTTATAATTATTGTTTAAAGTTATATATGAAAAAACAAATTTCAGATATTTTGATAATAATTTCAATAATTATATTTTTAGGAAACTTTAAAGTCGCTCATTTTGAACAGTATGGATTAAGAAAGTGACAACAGCAATTAAACGTATCTTAAAAATCATCTAAATTTCTTGGGTTATTCTAATAACGTTACTTTTCTCGGCAAAGTACTAAAACAGAAAAAATGAATGGCAATAAAGACAAGCAGTTTATTCTCATACACTGAAACTACAATATTTCAGTAGCGACTAAATGTGTCTCTAAATTATAACTTAAATTTATGCTCCGTTTTTGAAAACATAAATTGCATGGAAGATCTCTATTAAGTTGATTAAGCAAACAAACAATCTGGGGACACAAACAGCGACGTTAAATTTTATCTCGAGAATAAATTTATCGGTAAAGTTTAATTTGGCAGAAATACATTCGCGGGTAAATAATGATTAGCTAAATAATTTCATGTAAATAACAGGTTGCAAGACCTACTTAGAGGAAATACTTAAAACTAATGCAATGGAAGACATTGTGGGAAGTCTAGTAAAAGAAATAAAGTGAAAAATATAGAAAAGATAAACTGCAATATATTACAAGATGATATACACGCACCACAATAACTATTACCAATACATAATTAGGTTCGAAACATAAATGTCACAAGATCAAAATTGCAAATTTCTTTACATAATATATATTGATGACCTGACCAAAGTGCTGGTTTATTTAATGTTGCATATAAACGTCTAGCCTTTTCTAGTTTCTAACCTAGGTTTGAAAAAAGACAACTTATATACATGATATTCATGATATTTTCTTCAATGCACTACAAAATATGGGCAACATTACAGACAGCTATTTAAAGATTACTTATCAAATAGGAAACAAAAAGGAATAAATGAAGTGTCAAGTAATTATGAATTCATTAAAACAATTGTCCCTCAAGGAAGTGTGTTAGGACCTTTATTATTTTTAATATGTATTGGTAAAGTCATCAAAACCCTATATCCTCAGTTCGTCTAATCTAGAACCTTCTTCAGAACTTTCTTCACTTTCTACTTTGTACTTTTCGGTAACTTTCACCCCAGTCAGCGGTCAATTATTATGCCCCATATTAACCGCCCACGTTTCGTACATTTTCTAATTTTAAAACAATAACCTCTTTCCGTGTCTTGTAGTTCACATGTTATTGAAAATCGCGATGGGTGTAACTAAGCAACCTCCGTCGTCAAAGCGTTTAGCTTTTCACGTTGTCCCAATATGAATTATGAATCAGTGGAATATGTATGGATATGTATAATTAATATCGCTATGAGGTATATTTTAATCGTGTCCTCTAATATGAAACAGGAGGGAATTCATTTAGAAATTACGCGTCAGTCGCTTAAATGCCACTAAGCTACGATTTATGCACTGTTAATTGATTCAGTGACATTGTTGTCACTCAATGTGTGAAACAATACACACAATATCCCTTTTCAATATATTCAACATCACAAACTTTTAAAAAATATTTAAAAACACATTTTTATATCACAAAATATTCTTGAATTTGGACAATGAATACAGTCCTTCTCTTCATGAAATCTCATGTAATTCATGTGGTAAGTTTAATTGATCACCCTGTATGAATAAAATAATTTCAATAAGACATAATTTTAAGGGTTTTCTCACATAGTTAATTGATTTAAATTGAATACCTGACAGTCCATATCTAGAATTATTGGAACCTTCAACGAAAATTATTAATTGTAATTGTGTCATTTTCATTGTGACATTAAGTAAATACTTCCTTTTATTTTATGAGGAAACTGCCTTGAAGCCAAATTAATGTAGCAGAAACCTGTCAATTGGGTCGTTAAGTGTTTTTCAGTCCACAAAATATATTAACTCGATTAATTAGAGAACAGTTTACTCCGCAAAAACATTTCTTTGTTATGGCTTTGTTATATTCTTCTAATTAATTTTGTAAATAATTAAGTAAATCCCGGTAAACGTTAAAGTAAATTTTTGCCTTTGTTTTACCGCGTATTTACTCTTTGAACTCGAGAATGTAAAAATACAAGAACATTTAAATTTCATGTAAATTAGTCTTGGAGTGCAAATTAAATTTCACAAACAATGAGGAAATTTTTGACTGGTAACTAACCAGTTCCTTCCGAAGGTCATTTATTACATGAAATTCCCTATCCGAGAAGAGAACGATGTTATTATATGCATATAGTATCCTTAAGCATGCGGATAAAAAATATAAAAATACTGGAGCAGATTTTGTATTGCGGCTTAAATTATCATCAGCTGGTGCCATAAAAGTTATATGTTGACTCTGATGATCTTTCATTATCGCCAAACTATTCGACTATCTATATTCCTATAAGAGTCGGCATATTTTAAGAAATCATCGAAGAGTCGAAGTAATAATTAATTGTTACATCTCAGGAAGCTACAATATATCTCGGTTGATTAAAGAGCCCTTAAAGAGCCCACTTCAGTTTCTTACATCGATATTCATTTTGCGAATATTGGACGTTTCAGAGTTTCCGATCACAACTTTATGACAGCCTTCTGTCTCTAAAGAATGCAGCGGAGCATAAGTGATGAAAAAACAAATGAAATTTAAGGAAACTGATTAATAATAATAACATAATAACAAAACCATAATCGATGAGGTGAAAATTAACTTTAACAGAAGACTAAAAATTAAATTTGCCTTCTTCCTAAGTGGAAGCCAAATCGTCTGACGACTAAAGTCGTTAGACATAATTTTACAAACGACACTTCCCCTCTTAGATAAGAAAACAGTTCAACGGTAATATTAATAAGAGATAAGGCTTATCTCTTTGAGAATATATCTTCCACGAACTCAACATTTTGTAGCTTCAGGAAAGTGCTACCTAATATAGCTTCCATTCATGCCTTAATATCAGAAATAGTACTTTCGAGACACCGTTTATGTGAACATTTTCGTTGATGACGTAGCTCTCCATGCAGATTCTTTCTCTCAGATATCAGAGAGTTGCAGCTGAATCCTACACCTCAAAATGCAGATAGGTTTGATTAATTCTGATTTGGTTAAAGTTGCGGAATGGAGTTCAATGGACTTTGAACCTTGTGAAACGTAGTCCTGTACCTTTTTCGAACAGTTTATCAAAAATGGACCAAGCATCATTATATCATATCAACCTCTGAACAGAAGCCTTTGATATTATGCTCCGATTAACTATCTGTAATAATATTTCCTGATACACGCATGGTACTAATATACCTAGCCACGAACCTTAGTTTCCTACCTTGATCTGAAATACTGGTTCAAGTTGGTGATATATTTTTTTACCGATAACCTCCTTGTAACATGATACAAATGTTGGCGAACTCAGTTCCTTTCATTGGTTCACGGAGATAGTTTCACAGAAAATGCATCGTCAATATTACCCCTAGCTACTTATACTTCTGCTTCTAAATGAAATGTAGCAGCTGAAGCTCCTATCCCTAGAATATTCAAGATACATATTATGCTTGCGATAGTAACTGACCAAACCATCTTTGTCATATCATATAAATAACTTCCAGATTGCAAAATAACTTACTTTGACTTCTTGACCTAAGAAGGAATATTTTTGCCAGCAATTTTATAAATAGAAACAAAATCATGGCAGTTAAATATCATTCTGGAAATTCCTTTATATTTCTTCCTTCCTTGTTCCTCTAGTTTCTAGTCTGGAAAAGACGAAATGAAGACGACAACGTCTTTGCTACTAAAGTAACAATGTTGTGGAGCTGATAAAGTGGTTCATTTAACTGCTATTATTTGATTGTTGACTGTGAATTGGATACATTTGGTAGGAGAAAAAATTACTTCGAAACACTATTTTGATAGGAATAATGAAAATAATAGGAATTGATTAGATTAGAGACCTGTACGTTACAACAATGCGACAAACATATTGGACCTTTCTAGAGTTTTTCTTAATCGTAACGACAGCTTCGAGCAAATAAATCATTTACAGAGATTTTAATACCAAAAATTGGGCAAAATTAATATGGTTGAAAGTGGGACCTTACCAGTAAGTTATCATCATATCATTATGTTATATTAGCTCAATTATGATTGCTGACATATTGACACAGAGTTGCCTTCCTAGCCGCTCACTTCGACGAAGTATCGTCAAATACTCTTTACCAACTTTGGTCTTCCACAAGGAATCTTATCGCTTATTCTATTTCTCCATCATATTTACTTTCTGAAGCAATCAGTTTTGTTTGGTTGATAATTTTACGCTCTATGTACCTAAGTTCGCCATTCAGATTTTTATAGACTAATACCATTAATCCTAACTTAACAATCATCACCAAATACGGAAGAAGAGTCTTGTTGACTTAAATCATCCTAAAACGAGGTTTCCAATAAATTTAACAAATCTGAGTCAAACATTATTATGTCAGGAAAGGCCATATGGCGTCTTGGATATCTATGCTTGGATTAATCATCTGCAATAATTAATGGACCACATCTGGTGTCCCGCATACATGTGAGGGTTACTTCACCCGCAGCAACTATTATTGTCATATATGTAGAGTTTTGCACCTGAAACCTCGCTGAAGGCATTTGATTCAATTTATGTTGGCCGACGATAGAGCTCTTACGAGTCCAATTACTTCTTTGGAACTTCGTCAGAATGTTTGACCATCAGTTTTTTCTATCGTCAGAAGTTTTACGTGGCTAATGCCACACTCGTGGTACCTACTTATTTGTAGCACGAATTCCTTTGTTTTAAAGCTTCATTGTACAGCTATCGGACGTCGCCTTAGTAGACACCCTTTCTATTGCCATTCCTAGATCTTCGACCATCTTCTACTCTCGACATATGTGGAGTAATAGGTTTGTTCTTCTTGTAGTGCGAATTAATGAAAAATATATTTCTGTGTTTTCTTTAAGATGAATAACAACCTACATAGGATTACTTCTACGTTAAAAAAAATATTTATTTGATACATATATTTAATACATATATTGCAAAGAAGATAAAAATATTGGGTTTAATTAAATTTCATGTACCTAATATGTTTCATATAAAATAGTATGGGAAAAATATTTTAAGTCACTGGGGCGCAGAATCCCGAGTTTGATTTTGAAATTTTTTCTAAAGACATTAATTCAAAAGTATACTTAAATATTGATGTGTGCCTCTTATCTCGAAATGTGCAGTTTCCCTCGTACAAGCTCAGGAGTAAATGAGTCATGTTATTTGTGATGCTTAATTTCCGTTAATTTAATTAATACTAAATGGCAGCCTCGAAGATTACCAACAAGATTTCTTCCCCAAAATTAAAACGATGGGTATTTGAAAACACCAAGTATATAATTAAATTTCTTATTATTTGTTAAGACCTGCACGTTAGAAAACAGATGTGAGCTGCATATATATTAAAATTAAATAAACATATCAGCTTCTAGAAAAAATGGCAATGTTTACATGACTTGACAAAAAACAGAGAATTAGCGTATTGCGGTCGCTTCGGTCGCCGCCACTGGTGTTGTTTATTCGGTGAAGAGAACAACTTGTTCGCGTTTGCCTATTTCTCATCCCGCTTACTTTTTGTTGGCTTCCTCTACTGGCCTTTTGAACATATATCTTGCCATTACGGGGCTATATTTTCTTATTTATCTCCTTAATGCGGCGTATTTCTGTTAGGTTTTTACGTAAAAACACCTTTTGCCGTACCCCTAATGATTGCGGTATATCTCCGGTATAGCCTCAAGACCATATCTGCAAGGAAACTAGGTATCATTAATAATTTCTTAGCGTATGCAAGAAGAGCTCCTGTCAGTTAAAATATGATGAAGGTTACTGCCTATTATTTACTCCCGTTATTAAATTTTGATGTTACATCGTGTAAATTTATATTACAGAGACAAATTAATAAAAATTCAAATATTCTTTCATTTTTTCATCAACATATAAGCCAAGCAGATATAAAACCAGTTGTTAGGTTAACAGGACGCGAACACAACGCTTTAAATTATTTCTCATTTTCTCCAAACGTTGGTTTGTGGGTAATTTTGGAAAAATAATAATTTTAGAATAATAACAGAAGGCATAAAAGCTAAATGTTTCTGATTTAATTTTTCGCGACGAGGCGAGAATTGATAATCAACATTTCATAAGGTTACTAAATAGTTACTAAAACATAATTCTTGCTAATAGTCCTTCCATAAGTCTATGTTTGGGCCACTGATCTACGAAATGTTATCTCTAAGTAGTTGGCAAATTGTGGAATCGAAATACTCCTAAAAATACCCTAACTCCTCTTTTTTTTTTAAATGTCACCAAAATGTAAGTGGAAAATTGAACGGCGACGAATTTCAATTTTCTGTTTGAGGTTGGAAGGTTTTCTTGCAATGGTGAACATTTCATGAGCTCCATGAGAACTAAAGAGTTGGTATGTTGTGTGTAATAATAAGTTGCTCATAACGGTATTAGAACTGCTGTGAAACCTCTTCACCATGAAATTAATGGATCATAAAACTGCCTCTAAATATACGATTTACCTAAACGGTAATTTATTTCAAAACCATGTTAGTAAAATCTGTTTCCATGGGTCTTATAACCGTGTGATGTTAATGACTACAGTCGTCTATTACTTTCCCTTCTATAAAGCAGAGAAACTATGTTTAATATACACAACTAAGTTATTAATAAAATCAAAAAGTATAATATATAAGGTAATTACATTCTTACCATTTGTTTCAGCAAAAATGTAGAAAATGTATAATGTGAGTCTTTTTAATCCTTTCAATATATTAGTTAATATAACTGTAAATTCAAGACAAAATAAAAAAATTTGAAACATGTCTTTACTGCAATGAGCTCGACAATGAGTGATGTAGTGATGTACGAGAGTAGAACTAAAAATGCTTTTTTTTAATAAAAAATCGTGAATGTTTTCGTTAATTTTCATAGAAATTAACGGGTAAACATTATTTGGTTTTAATTTCTCTGCATCACGTGTTAAAGTAGGAAAAAAATTAAATAGAATTTTAACAATATGTGAACAAAATGTTAATATCTTCAGACAAAAAGGACAAATTTTAAGAAAAAAAAATCAAAAATAAATTACGCGAACAATTTTATACTTTAAGAAAAATATATCTTCTATTTAACAGAAACACGTGTCGTATAGCACGTCGAACTGGTACCAGCCTCTAAAGTAGTACAATAGCAGATAAGTAAGATTTGCAGAGAATCTGAAAGTGATAAATCCATTGCACCATTTAAATCAAGAATTGATGAATTACCTGTGGTGTATACATATTTTTATTTGATTTATTTTTCATATAGAATGGAATGTGGAGGAGATTAGCCTGGGGGAATAAACGACTTAAACTGAATACACGGGAAATCCGATACTAAATGCCACCTGGCTCTGTTCCAAAATATGATGCCAAGTCTGAGTATCTGTTATGACTATACATTTTCTGGAGGGTGGTATGAAAAGCGACAAAATATTAACCACAAAACAGGACATTTATTATAAGATCGTAAACCTCGACGAATTCGCAATCTCATAAGCAGATTTTCTCGATAAAATGACATAATTACTTTTATCGATCTAGCCAAGCATCTTTCTTTTCCAACTAAATTAGTATTTAACTACATACAGTGTGCCCGTAAAATAATGTATAAATTAGCAAAAGCGCGTGTCAAAGAATTGTCAAAATGGTCGGTTTTTAAATAGATTCCTCTTACATAAATATTTTTGAAAATTGTTTGTAAAAGGTATGACGTCATATATAAATTATTTTAAAGAAGCGACTCATATTTTGGATAATGCCATTTAAAAGTACTTGATTGGCAGTATATTTTATTGATGAAGTATTGTTTATACGAATTTAATTTTATAAACGATAGACTAATGTAATGGAACATACCAATGACATTAGGAGTCTCCTTCCTGTCGAATACTCTGTTTTAAATTATCTGAATTTACAGGACTACATTTATGTCAACTTTGCTTTTTAATTAGCACAATAGAGAATGTCTAATAATACTACCTCTTTCTTCTATCTTGTAATTAGGTAGAATTTTTAATTATTAATAAAGGAACTGACAAAACCGTATAAAAGAATATTATTTTCGTCCCTTTGTCAAGACGCTTACCGAAAATTTCACTAACTTTATATCCGGAATTGAAATCTATCACTGTTCACATTTCCAATAGATCTAAACAGTGTTACGTTTATTTTTGCGATTTAGACATAAATTGCTCATTTAGGCAGCTTTTGTCGACTTCGTAGAAATTTAAACAAATAAAATGCTACAAACATGCTATGCGCACCCTCTGTCCATCACGGGTCAAACTAAGAATAGTATGGATTTATCGAACGTCAAGATTTCTGTCGTGCGAAGCGACAGCGGTCGTTTTTATCTTATTACCCGTGGAGCTATGTAACGGTGATATGTTTTTTTTTACCATTGGCAACCCTTCATCTAATAAAACATAATGATGTCCCTTATTAATTGTGTTCGTTATCAAATTCCTTTCTCTTCTTACCTGTGATTCGTTTTACATAACTATTTTCAAGTATCCTCTTGATAGGAACCATTTCGTTGCTATTCTTCTCTGAGTATGTGCCTCAAGTTGGTATGAATGATGCAGTCGGAAGAAGCATTTCGGACATCTTAGAATTACTCACTTTCTGTCTTGAGGTCGAACTGATGCTTTTCCACGAAAGTTTATCATAAATGTGATTTTGTGAGGTAGCTTGCTGCTGTGCCTACTTAATTGCGTACGACTGCTGTCAGATTCTAAAACTCAAGCCAGAGTAAGTGATTTTTTTTTGAGAACCTCGTGTGTTTCTACTTTTATGTTTTTTTTTTGTTCTGTATAACTTGTTTTACATAACCCAGAGATTGTGTTCCTAAACTGTTGATCTGGGTTACCAGTGAGGTCGGACTTCTAACCTTGACGTAAGTAATTCATTTTTTTTAAGGGGTTAATCTTAAGACCCTGCCTAGTGAAAGTAGGTACTTATTATTCCTGTCTTTTCAGGGCCTTCTCTTCTCTTCTCTGCTCTGCTTTGCTGAGCGATTCTATTCTCTTCGTATTGATGTTATCCCTCTACGTGTTGTTTTATTTTTGGGGTTTTTTCTCCACGTATCCTGCCTTGATTTTATTTTGCTGTATTGGTTTGTTCCTGTTCCCTCTTCAGCTGAAGGACATTGAGTTCCACTGTTGGTGTCAACATCCTGCTTTCTTATGCCATATTTTTTTTATGTAAAAATATGTATTTTTCTTGGTTTAATTAACCTCTAATTTGCAGCCAACCACCGATAAGGTGTAATTACATTATACAGTGCGCGCCACCCGACTAGGAACACGGGAAGGGAAATGAACGGGGAGCCGCACTCGATCAAGTATCCTCGTTACGGGTGAGAATGGGATTGAACGCACAACGGTACAAGGACGAGGCTCGATCGAGGTGCGTTTGCCCATTCATTTCGAGGTCCCATGTTCCTAGTCGGCTGGCGTGCACTGTATAGGTTATAACGTGTTCGCTATGGATAATATGTATGTAAGAGTATGTAAACCCTGCGTGATCACGGACGGTAAGGAAAGCGAACCTGTATAATATAAGATAATTAAGTATCCCTATCTGTGTGTGTACTAACCTGCGCAAATACTAAGAAAACCTAAGTACAAATATGTATTGTGGTTAATAAACCTTATTTTATTGTCTACCAGGACCCTGGACTTTTATTGCTTTATTAGTATTTCTTTCTTTGGTGTGTGTTATAAATCATTCATTTTTCACTATCTAAAAACTACCCATCATTGAACAGACAAAACTTAGATTGTGGATTAACCTGAATGAAAATATGAAAATATTAACTAAATAAATATATGCTATTTCCTTTTGTGCTCGAGAGGTAAGAGTGGTTGGATTCCTGGATCAGCAGGAAACCCACTGGCAAGGTTGCTTGTTTTATGTCAGTGGCGCCCTGGAGGTATTGGTAAGTTGTTAGCGAACCTACTCGCATTTTGTTTATTATCACTGTCGAATAGACTGACTAGCTCGGCAAATTTGTTACGCACTATTTGCGTCCACTTACTCTTTCTCTCATTTAGCATTAAATTAAATACGTAGTGTAAATGTTATAAAATATAACTTATAAACATTTTTTTTTTACTCAGCGAGTAACAACGGTCTTGGTTAAAATAACTGCTAAGTAAACTCTGGACAAGTTTTGGAATAATTAAAGTTACAATGAAGTAAATTTTATAAAATCTGAAATACGCCTAGAACAATGGGATTCCGATTTATTATGAATTTGAACGTGGTTTTGGACGAAATAAAGTGCCCGCTTGATTCTAACCTCAAAAAATCCACTCCAATTGATTTCGTTTGTGAATCGTTTACAAAACGCTGTCGATTCGTCATTTCGGGAACGGTCATATCGAGAACGCTTCGCTAGTAGTGCGTTCTCGGAATGAGAAGTTACCGTTCTCGGAATGACTCAGCATCACTCAATCAATTTTTCTCTATGTTTATTAACAATGATATACTATAATCAGTAATTACCCATATCCCGATTTTGCGAACATATTGGACATATTATTCTTTAATTATAAAATCAAACGAACTCTACATACATTAATTCAACTTTTGTCACTCAGTGACTTGATTGTATGTTTTGATTAGTTGAATTTTGTCATTACCTCACTTAGATGGTTTCTATTTTCTCTTAACTCAATTCCAGAACAAACAGGATGCGTTTTATCAAAAGTTTGGCATATTTTTTAATTACATTTTTCTTCTTTAGGTAAGGAGACGAAGGAGTGCCTGTTCCATTAAATGGTAGAACTTTTGTGTGGCTTGTTTCTCAATACCAGTGGAGTTAAGGGTTATTTTAATTAATTAATTAATATGCGTAATTAATAAGTATTTTATCTGGTCAGTAAGTTCGAGAGAAGTTTATATTATCGTGGACAGTTTCTTTTTATGTCTTAAAGTATTTGTTTTATTTTATTTAAGTTAAATAAAATACATGATAATACATATACATATAACACTAAAATACGGGAATAGAAATAAACAATTGGAAATCCAGGATAAGATCATAAAATAAAAGTTAAAACCACAGCACGTAGAAGAATCACGCCTTTGTTAAAATTTATCTCTTCAGCTTTGGATGTCGATTGTGAACACTGAGTGCGGTTGAAGTAGTGGTCATGCAATCATTGTTTAATGGATACATTGTAAAATATCTGTGAACGGTTTAGTTAATTTAAATAAATAAAGAAGCATACCTATCTGCGATTTAAATAATATTTTAAAAGAGAAATCAACTCGATAAAATAATTAGGAATTATTATTATTATTATTTTATAGAAAATTCACTTTTTGCATGAAGAATCTGGAAATCTGTATTATTTAAAATATATCCATTCAACTTGTAGCTTTGAACGGATTAACTAAACATATTTTTAATTTAATAGTTTTCAGTATCGTTAGGCATGCACATGAATAGCTAATATTATAAATAATTTATAAATGATAATGTACATGCAAAAAGTGTAATGTATCAATGTTACGTATACAAACAAAAACAAATGTAATCACATAGAAGAGCTTTGTGAAATACCTCTTTATATATTGATGTCCTGTACCTACATCAGAATATGTAAATATGTTATTCAGAGCAAACCAAATAACACGTAATGCCTTAATGTGCATATTATTGGAAAAGTTGCTCCACTGTCCTGTTAATAATTAGTCTACTGGGTTCAAGAAAAAAAATAGAGAAAGACAATTAAAACATTTTATTCAATAATTTAATTTCAGTTTTCAGTTTTTATCTACTTTCCAGATTATCAAAATCATTAAAAACGTACTCTTCTCCTTGGCATTGAAGACGTTCAATCCTAAAAGCAGTACAAGTTTCTTTATTCATGTGATATTATCGATAATATCACAGGAATTTTATAGAACGCCGCGCGCCGTGTGAAATTTTACCTGTATAGAATTTTAAAGTGCATCTTTACCCACGCAAAGCCTTTCAATTTACGTTAGAAACGTCTTTGCCATAAGTGGACTTGTCGAATATACTTTTGCCTTACTTGGCATTTAAGTTATTTATTAGGTGTGTTTATGGCATGAAGCTCGAGGGTATACAGTTTTATTCACTTAAAGTGAACTATATGAAATCTTGTAAAACCTGTTACAATATAAAATGTTTACCGAACTTTGACGGTAAAACGACAAGAAAAATTGTATATCGATTCGCACGTTTAACAGTGTTTCAGCGTCTAGTTTTTTGTTGATTACTGGAAAGTACCACGCGCTTGTCGCTGTTGCGAAAAAAAAAGCAGATATGTCAGTCAATAGACGCTTGATTCATTGAAGATGTATTGAGTTGAAAACGAAAATGTTAAATTAAACTAGTGAAATAGCTGTTGTTAACTCACTGGAGCGCTTCCTATGATGGTTTAATATATCCATGAATCTACAAAATAAAACAAATATAAATCAGTCCAATTTTATATTTTATGAACCTAAAGCTACCATTCCGTATTCGATTTACTTGTTAGCAACTTGAAATTACATATTAAAGGTACATGTATACCAAAATTTATATTGACAAAATATGGAAATAGTCGGTGGTTCCATATCCTGGGGGTGATTTCCTGGAGATATGCTCATGTTTACAAATTGGTATAATATGGAAATAACATGATATTAGTTTGATATTGATGTATGATTAAGGTGTTCTGATATTAATGTCAGCGGGTAACAATCATTTTAAATATATAGGTAGGAATACTCAGATATGGTTTGATATTTATTTAAATGTACACATTTAATTTAATGTTTTATTTAATTTAATATCAATTTTTAATTGAAATTAATTGAATTGAAATTGTCATATTCTAAAAAAAAACTTAACAGAGGTATCTCTTTAGATTACCATAATTTAGTATTAATTAGCACCTTGTAGATTATTGTCTCATGGACGCTGCCAATAGTATTAAATTATCCTTATAACAAGAATGCATTCTTCTATTTTTTGCAAACTAACTTCTAGACCGTAAGAGGTAGTGAAAAACTTTAGGAGAGTTCAAAGTTGAAAAATACAACGATAAATTAGATTTTTTTCTCAAACTTAAACAGTGGCGTCGCAATAAAAAACTTGAGAAGCTTAAATGGGTCATGACCACAAAAAAACTAGGATCCTATAGATTATTTCAAATGTTAATAACGTTATTTCATAGGTAGGTACTGGTAAAAGTATTGTATGTGCTAAATTTGAATTAATTAGGTATCCCTAAAACTGTCAAAGGAAAATTTAAAAAGCAAAAAAAAAATTATTTTAACACCCTGTATCTTGAAAACCTAAACGTTTAGGACACAATGTTTATATGAACTTTTTGTCTTAAAATCATACAAAAAATCACCTCTTAAAGTTTGTCGTACTTAAATAACCCTGTATATTTATGTATACAGTTATATGAATTTCAGTAGTTTAACTAGCATACAAGTTAAACTATAGAAAATTAAATTATATGTAGTTTGTTTTCTTAACCGCTTCTCAAGGCACTAAAGTAACCCCCGGAAAAACCTAGGATTTTGTGTTAGGTAGAAATATTAAAATAAACTGCTGTACAAAATTCAAGGAACACCTGAAAATTTGGTCACAATTTTTCGCTGTATATCTTCGGTTAGAGTTGACCGATTAAGATGCGATTTACAACATCTCGACGGAAAATTCATTGGAAATTTATACAGGGGTTAGCAATTGTTACGCCATTGTATCTAAGATGTACAGGGCGATTTTCAGACCCCTTGCATCTTCCAAAAAATTTAGCAACCTACCAATTCCTTCCAAATTTTTTAGAAATTTTTTTAACCACATAATTTTAATCCTTGGACTAATACCCCGAAACGGTTTTGCCATTTTTGGCCTAACTCCGTTCTTTATGGAGATATGATTTTTTTCCAAGAACCTAACGTGACGCATGAATGACCACATAAATTGCTTCAATAAATTTTTATTAATTATTATTTAAGGTTATATGATCACGAACAAAATAACAAAATACCAGTATAACAGAAGTACATAAAAAACAAAAGAAACAGAATAACAAAGTAACAAAATAATATTAAATTATTGTGTATAACAAAAATTTAATACTTGGTGGAACCACTGAGAGTTTGAAGGATAAATAAATATTCAATGTGACGTTACTATGGTTACGGTTCTTACACATTTTTTATCAGGACGAAATTAGATCCTTGAATTTTTTTATTGGAATTTTTACGGCATGTTCACATACCCTGTATACCGGGTGTAAACGAATAGTGGGCCACCCCTGTAACTTCCTCATTTTTAAAGATATCAGGATACAATTTTGTATGGTGAAATTAGGTAAGACTTCCAACTTTCTGAAACCTATCCGCCATATTTGTCACTTCCGGTTTCACCGGAAATGGCCCCAATAGTCTTTTTCTAAATGGACCACCCTGTATATCAGAATGGGCCTCTGGCTCATTCTTGTTGCAAATCATAAAATATTACGACAAATATACAGGGTTGATCAAAATTTAATTGAAGTTAGATATACATCATAAATTTCTTAAGAAAAATAATTGTCATTCCTGCCGTTAACGATTACACATTACGGAACTTTTGGTACCGTTTATCCCCTACTAAATAGAGCTTTCTGAATATCAGGGTGGCCCATATCATATTGTTTTTAAAAAAAGAGTTATTTTGAAAAATGTGATTTTAATGAGTTTAGAGCTTCCTGTATGATGTATTTTTGGGCATATTGACGTTTTCGTATTTTTTATATGAATTACATTGGAACACAAATAATTTTAAAATATTCGCAGCCATCTAGATTGACAACTAAAATTCGAATTATTTTTCGTGCAATCCTGTATAAATTGTTTAAAATAGCATAAATGTATCCAAAATGTGATCTTTATTTCAAAAATGTAAAAATATACAGAGTGGTCCATTTATAAAAAGACTATTGGGGCCAAACTTATTTATTTAAACTTATTTATAAACTTATTTATTTAGTTATTTCCGGTGAAACCGGAAGGGACAAATATGGCGGATAGGTCTCAAAAAGTTGGAAATCTTACCTAATTTCACCATACAAAATTATATCCTGATATCTTTAAAAACGAGGAAGTTACAGGGGTGGTGGCCCATTATTCGTTTACACCCGGTATAGTGATATTTGTGAAATTGAGAGAAATGGTATCCTTAGACATGACTACAAACACTGAACATGGTAACTGCTAAATCCCATTCAATTTATGTGATTATACGAGCGTCACGTTAGGTATTTCGAAAAAAATCCTATCTCCATAAAGAATGGAGCCGTTTCGGAGTATTAGTTCAAGGATTTTAAACGACCAATGTATTATTGTAAATGTGCTAATTTACTTAATTATTTAGCTACATAATTTGTTTATGCAGCACATATCATTGTACATAATATGACTAGCTTAAACATTTTATAAAAATGTAAAAAGTGCAATAAAGAATTGAATTGAATTGAATTGATTAGAACTAAGTGGTTAAAAAAATTCCTAAAAAATTTGGAAAGTTTTGGTAGGTTTTGCTAAATTTTCAGAAAATGCAATCGTTGACCCCTGTATACATTTCCAATTAATTTTGACGAGAAGTTGTAAACCGCATCTTAATCGGTCAACTCTAACCGAAGATACAGCGAGAAATTGTGACTAAATTTTCAGGTGTTCCTTGAATTTTGCACAGCAGTTTATTAAACAAAATAAATATTGTTTCAGCTACTAAAAAGTAATGATATTTTGAAGCAACACAATAATGATACTCACACACTATTATCGAATGGATTTATCAATTTGAAAATTCTCTGTGATTACTTTTATCAAAAAGATGGGAAAAATATATTCTAATTTTTTGACCAGTTAACAGTAGTTTAATTTGGGGTTAGCTAACCAAATTTTTGCGAAAAACTGTTTTTAATTGCACCCTACTGTTATTAGCAGCAGGAAACCGGGAACGCTATTCTTAATGAAATTAAATCCCGTCAGCAGCTCCTTTTTAAATTTACAATAGTTCATAAAGCCCGACGCGCCGTCCCTTGAAAATATTTCACCGCAGCCGCAGCCTCTTCAACAATAGAGCACACACTTTCCGCTTGATGTAAAACTTGCTAAACATCCACGATCTTGTCGTATTTACCATGAAAGAAGATAAGCCACAAAAGGCACATTGCGATACGATGCCGTGGGCGCGTCGTGATGCCGCGGCTATCTAATAGCCTGCTGCATATTCAGAATGGCCGTTGAGGCCAAAGAGTCCTCGAAGAGGACATGACAAAAGCCTTCATTGTGCCCGTCGTTCCCTTCTTGGGCTACTTGAATAGCAGGCTACATCGTCAGCACTTTTAGTGCTATTGCGAAAGATTGATTTGATAAAGGCGTTCTCGAGTTAAGCTCTGAAAGCATACCGCGCCGTAGCCGAGATAAAAGATTATTTTCTCACCTACTATGGTGGTGGGGCGTTTGTGTGTATGCTCCCGCTTTTCGTCACACTTTAGCTAAAGGGTTATAGAAATGCTTTTAACCTTCTAAAGCCTGAATATACACAAGAGTTTTATTGTTTATTGTGACTGTTTGCTTGAGAAATTTGCATTAAATGAGTTTATGTGTAGGAGCTTTGTTCTGTGAAATAAAATATCCGTTATTTTTTCTCTGTACTTCATGCTTCACTTTCGGGTATGATACTTCCTAATTACATCGATAATTTATGTACTTTGTATATTTTAATTAATAGTCTAGAGTCTAGGTTAATTCTAAATCCATATTCTGTACGTATAATTTACTTATATACAGGGTGTATTCTAAAATCACCGACAAACGGAAACTGGAGATTCTGTGATCCAAAATAAGACGAAAGTTGTTATAAATGTATTTCCGAAAATGCTTCCTAACCGAGCTACAGGGTTTTGCTTGGTGTCCAACAAGACGGGAGGGCATTTTGAACAGTAGCTAAATTAATAATTCCTATTTTAATGTATTTAAAATATTCTTATTATGTAATAGTTAACTAAGTTAGTTTGATAAATTTTATTTAAATAAAAAACAAATTTGATTTTTTATTAAAATCTGTGGTCGTACTTTAATACAAATTATCTCAAAAACGGAGTGCCTAATCGAAAAAACACAAAGTATGATTTCATTTGCAGAATAGAACAGTGAATCTAAAAATAAACATTTCAAACAAAAAAAAATGCAGTGGCGTGCGTTTTTTTGTGATTTGAGGGAGTAACTTAAACGATGTTATGCCACTGGATTGAGCCAACTCACCTCATTAATTGTATTCAGTAAGACATTCGAGTGTACCAAATCTCAATATAATATCTTATGCAGTTTTTTAAAAAACCCCAAAAAACTAAAAAAAATTTTTTTTTCAAAACCCTGTAGCTTGGTTAGGAAGCATTTTCGGATATACATTTATAACAACTTTCGTCTTATTTTGGATCACAGAATCTCCAGTTTCCGTTTGTCGGTGATTTTAGAATACACCCTGTATAAATTAAAGCCTGCCATTAGCAATACCTTCACACTCAGCAGGTGGTTCAAATTGCTACAATAAAATTTTATAGTTAAGGGATAAGCGATAACAAGTCACAAATGCATCTATTATTCGGGCAAGAATCGTACAATTTTCTGGAAATTTTAGTGCTTATGAGTATTCGAGTAAATGGGAAAAATATAGTATACATAGCGATGGTAAGAAAATCAACGATAGGTAATCATTTTGATCAATAAATCTTATTCTGTTATTCATTTTTATGTATATGTAGATAAAGGTGAATTTGTATTTACATTTCGTTGAATAATGCGTATGCATCAGTTAAATTAATGGAAAAGGATATTGAAATAAATTAGTTAGACCCAGCTAGAGGATACCTCATCTCTTCAAAATATGACCACACTGTACAAACTAATTAGGTACTGCCCAGGGTGCCTATAATAAATTTTCTTCCTGAGCTACTCCGAAAATCTATAGTTATGCTACACTGATGAGAAGCTGTTACTCCGAAACACGCGTCCTTAGTTGCATTATGTTTTTTCTCCCTAGTGTATGACGAGAGTTTCTGGTTGCATAGTGAACATGAACCGTATAAACATTATAAATTAATAGTATGAGCTTTATAAACTTAGTAGACTTTATAAACGTTATAAATTTTATAAACTTCAAGAACTTAATGAACTTTATGAGCTTAAAATTTATAAGCTCTAAAACTTTCATGAACCTTATTAATTTTGTTTTATGAGCTTTTCGAATTTTATAAATTTTTCTATAAACTTTATGTATGACTTTACAAACTTTATATTCTTTTAAATATAAACCTTACGAATTTCATAATTTCGTTGAGCTCTACAAAGTTTATAAATTTCTTGAAATTTTTAAACTTTATGATCTTTATGAACTTTACAACTTTTATAAACTTGAATATATGAACCTTATGGATTTTGTAAACTTTACGAACGTTACAAACTACATAAACCCTATAAATGTTACAGACTTTATAAAACTTTAGAACTTTATAAATAATATTAATTTTATGAATATTATGAGCTTTATGAAGTTTGGAACTTTACAACGTTTATAAACTTTCAGAACCTCATTAATCTTATGAACTTTACAAACTTTATAAACTTTGAGAACTTCATGAATCTTAGTAATTTTATGAACTTTATGAGCTTTATAAGGACTTTATAAATTTAAAAACTATAAGATCCTCATGAATTTTACTAATGTTATGGACTCTATAATATGAGCTTTATGAACTTATTATACTTTATAAATATCATGAACTTTATTAAAATTATGAATTTTATGACCTTTATGAACATGCACCTTATGAATAAATTTCTAAACTTTATAAACTTTATGGACGTTACGAACTTTACTACGAACTTTACAAGCTTTTTAAACTTTATATATTTTATGAACTTGTGTATTTTTAGTACTACCTAGCCAAAGCATACACAACTAAACCCTAAATCATCATAACTGTCTATCGCTACCTTCTCGATTTAGATAGTTTAAAACGAGAAATTTCTATAAAGTTCAATATACCAATTTTTAAATCCAATTCTCATATTATAACGTAATGAGAAACAACGAAATGTTTGAATGTTTTGCACTAATATTGTGTCATGTAAAATAATAAATTAATCCTGCAAAATTTAATGTGATCAGAATTAACTTTGCATATTGTATCTAAGACCCAACTAACTAGTTCCGCTACGACAGCTAACCAATTAATAATTTACAGCCAAACCGTTGCAAAATACAGCGTGTCGCAAGTTTCAATGAACCACCCGCTCCTATAGACAGAAACTACTAATGCAATTTTTTGGAAATTTGGCCACTCAAGGCATATTTTGATTTATTGATTAAAAACTTATCAGGTGCCTAAAATCATTCATTCAGAAACTAAGAAATTAACAATTCTTTTAATTTTCAAGTAGGCTATGTAAAAAATTATTTCAAATATATATGTCAAAGTTTTGTTTTTGTTATAATAATTTCATATCTGTTTTCGTTATTAAAATTATTCATATTTTACCCAAATGGACAGAACTAACTACAAAGATAAATTATTTAAACAAAAACAAAACTTTGACAGATACCTATTTGAAACAATTCTTTACATCGCCTACTTGAAGATTATAGGCCAATTAGAATTTAATGACGTAGGAAAATTTGAGAATCATTGATGTACCTTTATATACATAGGTAAGGGTGGATTTTCCGAGAATTTATATTAGTATTTTTTTTAGAAAATATTAGGTCAGATATTCTTAATCAGCACCTTTAAAAAGCCGTTTGTACAAAATTTCGTTATAGTGGGCTCAGAAGTGGTTGAGATATAGGCCACCAGAACAAATTATTTTCAACGAAAATATTCCTCATTGTTTGTTCGGAACAATGTATTTTACTGGTGTGATTTGGATTTGAAAGATAATTCATAATTTTTTAATCTTACATTATTTTTAAAGAACTGACCCGCAAGAAAAAACTGGCCAATTTGAAAGAAGTCGGTATTCGTAGACTTGATTGGCCAGCTTGCAGTTCGGACTTTAATCTGATAGAAGATCTTTGGGATGAACTTCAGGGGGTTATTCGTCGTCGACCAGCCATGTTACAGACTCTTTAAAAGCTACGACTGGCCCGTCAAGAAAATGAAGGAATTTCTCAAATGTGATTAAGAAATTTGATTGATTCAGTGCCACGGCGGTTGAATGTTGTAAATCAGGCTCGAGGAGATATACACGCTATCAACAATAACCGAGGTTAATTAAAAACATTCACCACAATTTTAAAAAAAGTGTATTTTTGTTCCGTTTCTGTTGTTTTTTTAAATAAATTTAATTCTGTCTTAATGTATCTTCTTTCTTAGTTAATCGTTGCATCCTGTATCGAAAATGAATGGTTCTGCAACCAAATATCAATTCGAAATTACATTAATGAATATTTCTTTTTTTTTTTTATTTCGGTGTTTTTGGCTTTGGTATGTTACCATTAGCACAGTGCCATGTATTTTTTAATATTTATTTGAGACAACGGCACGCGGTCTTCCCGAGTGGTTTGACCCATCTCAGTACTAATCGCGCCCAACGCTGCTTTACCTAGGTGATCGGCCGAGACCCGTTTCACTAACGTGGTTAGCCGTTGCCCCATTAATGAATATGTAAGTGCTTTTGTGAAATATTTTAGGGTGGCCGGTTTCTTTTGCCGGTCAGTTTATAATATTTAATAAAAAAATTTAGAATTATCTTTCAAATCCAAATCACACTAGTAAAATACATTGTTCTGAACAAAAAATGACGAATATATTTTTTTCAATTTGGGTAACCGGTTTGCAAATAAAAATTTTTTTTCGTTGAAAATCATTTCTTTTTTGGTAACCTAAGTACCTATATCTCAACCAATTTTGAACCCACTATAACGAAATTTTCTACAAAAGAGTTTTTAAAGGTGCTGATTAAAAAATAAATATCTCACTACCTAGATATTCTCTAAAAAAAACGCTAATATAAATTTTCGGAAAATCCACCCTTACGTTAGCTTATGTAAAGGTACGCCAATGTTGATTCTCAACGTCATTAAATGTTAATTGCGAGCAGTGAAGAACTACAGAAATTTCAAAAAAATCGCATCAGTAGTGTCTGAGATATAGGAGTGGCTCCATGAAATTTGCGACACGCTGTATACTACAAAGTATGTTATATTCACCGAGGTGCTTATGCTTGTTAATATTAGAATATTATATACGTCCTCCACAACGGGTGGCATATCACCTGCCTCTATCATTTTGAAAGTACAACGCATCAAATAATTCTGTGAATAATTAATGTAATAATATTATATACACTGTTCGAGACAAAGTGCACTCATCCTCTGCGAGATACGGCGACAGCTCTGCCCACGAACTTCTCCATTTAGTTATGAGATTGACAGTATTGACATACGAAATGAAGAACTTTAAAATCCTGTATAGTAAAAGTATACGCAAGCGTTCAATAATTTTCAGTCCACCACTGATTACCAAAACATTTATAATGAGATATTTCTTAAATTATGTATGCCATAGCCAAATTTAAAAAAGCATCTCATCTGTAATATATATTCTAGAAAGTCACTGGCAAGCATAAAGAAATATTAGGTTAGCCAGGATACCCCTGAGAAATTCCCGAGTCGATCTCAATTTCATTTTTTTAAAACATGTACATTCGTTGCTCTATTTTGCGTGGGCCGCGTCATTTAAATTTTTATTTTCATTTATAAAGTGAACGCGCGCCATGAAGTGTCATTTTGGAGAAAAGCAAATTATCTTGCTCAAATGAAATCTATAAGGACCTCGGAATTTGCTTACTATGGGTCTAAACAACACAAGTAAAGATGCTCGTATACAGAGTTGGTATTATATATGGAATAGGGCCGTAAATTTTGGATTCTTCGGTGAAAAGTATGATGTCTCTTTTGCGTTTCTGTGACTTATTAAGAAAAAAATTTAAAATAATCAACTTTATTGGGAAACATTCACTCGATAATTAAGAATTATTTTTTAAATACTTAAATGATTTTTTGAATTTAAAAGATTAAAGCAATCGATACACTCGTCTAATATGTAATTATTTAATCTCTTTTTTAAAGTCGATTTCAATATAATTCTTATATTGAGTTAGTATCAAATCGTCAAATGTACTTACACGGAATGAAGTTACTTACCTCTGGCCTGAAACGTAACAACCAATAACGAAATTTATTTTAAAGTTTACTTTGAAGTATACAAATGGAGCACAACATTAAAGACCGTATTTGATTTTGTGAAACATTATTTTCTTTTTGCGTTGAATAATTTCATTTTACGAACGGCGCCGGTAATTGTAAAACCGTTTTATAATCAACCAGGACTGCAAATTGTACTTATTACTATTTTATGAATTTTATATGTTTGCATCTATTTTCTGGATTGTTTTTTTTAATGTTGACCAATTCTCTTTGTACCTTACCCGACAATTCCCTAAAATAAAAAATAAACTCCATACTAAAAGTTTATTATAAATAATTCAGTACATTTTTTATCATTAGTTTTGACCTGCATAAAGTTAATATTATTAAATATTAATTTATTTTATACTTGTATTTGACATACAAAATATTTATGTAGTAACGCGAATAGCTGTATAATAATATGTAATATTACCATAAGAGAGTTAACTTTAGAAATACACATTTAAATAATTCATTGACGGAAATTGTTGGACTATACACTACAGTGCTTTATTCGATAGAAATACATACTGAGCATGAATGAGAGAAAATAAGATTTTCGGTCATTTTCTTTCACATTTCAGTTTGTGTAACTGTCCCTCCATTTAAGCTTTATAGGTTGCTGCAGATGGATTGTTCCGACAATAAAAACAACTTGGCTGGGAGTTTCTGGCGAAACAAATAATGTTTTTTATGTTCTACTAAGCATCTCTAAGAACGCTTCGACACTTGTGATAAATACGAGGGACATAAAAGTTTTGCATAATTGATGATTAATTTTAACCCATGTGGATGGAAAAGTAATGATAGTAGTTTATTTGTTTTGGTACTAAATACTACAATAAACAAAATGTATTTTCTATGTACAGGAAAAATACTTCATAAACTCCATTACAGGCAGAAGGAATATGTTTGACATAGGTTGTTGTGATCTGCTTTACTGGACTAGTATTGGAACAATTATTTTGTTTGAAGGAGTTTCACCACACTTATGATGGAGGGTCTTAGGAATATCAAATGACTCAAAGACAAACCATAAGCATGCTTAGAGTCCAATCACATCAAGTATTCACAATATAATTAGCACTTGATTTTCTTGTAAAGTTAGATGTGGAAACATGGTTTTCTCGATTACTAAGTAATTACGTCCCTTGTATGTTTTACTAAAAACGCTCCTTCCTCTAACTAATGAGAGTTCACAAAATTCGCTCACTCACTCAAGGGTTGGTCCATATTTTTATTATTATCCTCATTATTGTTATAATTCTATTAAGAGAAAAATGCAAATAATAAGGAAGTATTTCCTGTCCAGTAATTTTTTGCTTGTTATCCGAATCTGAAAATTTTAGTTTTCAATAATATTCAACTAATATTTCCTTTTGTGTTCTTATTTCAGAAAATATTCCTGAGCTTCTAGGCAGTAAAAAACATAATGATGTGGCTTTCCGTTTAAAGGATATTGTGGCGATAAAAGTTATTGATTGAATGATAAAAAATATTGTGGTGATGGACTGTTGATCTCTGCTAGCTTTTGGCTCAATAAAAGTTTTAATAGCCACTAAACGTTATTTTATGACCAATAAATGCGAATTATATTTTAAATAAAAATGTCAAACAGCGTGATACTAAGGAGCAAAGAAATGTTTCATTAAATATATGTATTTGTAGGAAAAGTAGGACACAGTGAATTTGCATACAGCCAATATTTAGAAAGATATGCTTTTTTCGTTTTCTTAAAGTTTATGTTTGCCAATAACTCTTATTGTCATGATAATCATTCTTATTGGTTTAAACCGGTAAATAGCGTCTCAATGGCAAAACCATATTACTAATAGATCAGCCTAATGCCATTCCAGCAATTCTCGTCAAAATGTGTGTCTTAGAGATGACTCAGTCCTACATAAAAATAAACTGTCTTTTTCCAACTAAAAGAAGGGAAAGAAAAGAAGTCGCTCCCACCACCATGCTCATTGCTCGTTATGCTTTCTGAATTTCTGTTGCAATATCTATAGGTGTGTATCTTTGCAATATAGTTTTTATCAAAAGCATTCAAGAAGAGATCAAGAAACAATCAAGAAATTTGGAGAGTACTAACCCATAGATTCAGATATTTCCAAATCATTGGATAGAGTATGCCTAAATAAAATACCATCTTATATATCAGCCCATGAATACGAAATATTGTCTATAATCGTTCACTTTATGTTGTGATGATGAAGTCTTATCAGAAACTTTCTTGCCAAGGTAGGTATTCCACAAGGATTTGTGTTATCACCAATTTTGTAGATTTCAATCGTTCTAAAACGCAGTTCAGTATGTCTTCCTAAAAATTGAACATCACCATGTCAGATCAAGTTGTAAATACAACTTGTTCAATACAAAATAATCTTATTTTTCTATATGAAGCTAAGTGCTACTTTACTTAACAATAGCAATCAGAGACAACTGTCACAAATGATTAATATTAAAACACTCCGGACTGGCGTGGAAATAGCAAAACTTTGCCATACGCGCAAGAAAAACCTTCCATATGTACCGTCAATAATTACCGAGCCATTGTCGTCGACAATACCACAATGAAATCTTTAGGTTACCACTTTGAAAGGGAGCAACTGTTTCTTATTTATTGACGTTGTGAGTACCCCTTCATCAGTAAGAAAACCAAGGGAAACACTTGTTGCCAATCGTAGAGTTGTTGTATGCAATAGATGTATGCATGATACAATATTCATTATGATACTAGTATCATAATGAACGTACTTACGCCACTATAATCAAATGACATAATGATGTCATTATGACATGCCGCCAGATAAAAAGTTTTATAGTTTCCCGAAAGACAGAAAAATGCTGGGTGTATGGAATCGCGGTTTTAGAAAAAATAGTATGTGTACCTCTTAGAAGAAGCACATTTCCTGACTCCGTGTTGCTTACGCCTCGACAAGCAATCTTGACGGTCGTCCGGGAATGTTAAGCTTTTCCTGCTAGGTACACAATGTACTATTTAGCGTCAATTCTCTCAGTAACTGGAAAATCTTAGAGAGCGTTTATTTACCTTTTTTATCTTGATTATCAAATTTTGTTGTTATTTGAACTACCTGCATATTAAAGGTAAAATTTTAAGTCAAAAATGGTTTTCCTTAATGTACTTAACTTTCGGCAAGAAACTACTTTTGAGAAATTAATTTTTTCTTTTTCTATTTATCAATTTACTAGCAATCAGAAATATACAACCTATAAGCTAATTTGTTGGTTTGTGCATTTTTTGAGTTAATGCACTACTAAAGTGACGTGGCGTGGTGTCCATCCAACGATGTCATCCTCGGTATCCTTAAAGGTCTGATGGCCATAGTCAGTCGTCTGTTGTCCAATGGGTGCAGTAGTGTCTCGAGTAGTGGGTTGGGGTGTTCTTCAAGATTCTCGTGGTGTTCGGACCTGACATGAATAACTTCACTTACATATTATGGTGTTCTGAAGTATGTGTGTAAAGTATGATTTGACACATACCATGGGGCGTTTGCTATTGCTCGTAAGATTTTTGATTGACACCTTTGCATTATAACTGTATTAGATTTGCTAGCATATCCCCAGAGTTCAATTCCATATGTCCATATGGGTTAGATCACCGCTTTTTATTAATAATTTATTTTCTATTGTGAGATTTGATTTTCTGCCTATTAATCAGTTGATTTCCTTCATTTTTAGATCTACTTGTTTTTTTTTTCTTTTTTATGTGTATCTTCTAGTTTAGTTTGGAGAGTCTAAATGGAGGCCTAAGTATTATTGACTACATCTTTTTGTGGAATTTGGACTTGATTGAGGTTTACAGTCGGGCACGTTTCTCTTTTGAGGGTAAATGTTATGTGGGATGATTTTGACTCGATTGCATTTGATTTTCCATTTTATTAACCATCTCCCAATTTGGTTCAGGTGCGCTTGAACATTTGATGAAGCAGTTGCTCGGTCTTCACTAACTAAAAATATGGCCGTATCGTCTGCAAATGTTCCTATTGTAGTATCTCTGGTTGTTGGTATATGTGCAGTGTATAATACATAAAGCAAAGGGCCAAGAATGCTACCCTGGGGTACACCTGAATTAATGCAAAAGCGACTGGACACTTCTCTGTGGACTTTGGTTTCGAATTCACGTTGGTGTAAATATGATTTCAACAAATTAAAATAATAAATAGGAAGTATTTTTTTAATCTTGTACAGTAGCCCAGGATACCAAACTTTATCGAACGCCTGATTTATGGCAAGGAAAGCGGCAGTACAATATTGCTTATTTTCAATTGCCCTGTTGATTATATTCGTTATGTGGTGGCATTGCTGGATGGTTGAGTGAGCTTGTCGAAATCGGAACTGATGCTCAGGGATCCAGTCATGGAGGGAGATGTCTTTGTTTATTCTTTTGAGAATAAGTTTTTCAAGATCATCATTATTATTTGCGCTATTTTAAGTGATTTAGACCAATATTTATGTCTTATTGTAGCGTTAAATATATACATTAACTTTACTAATCCTTTTTTGGCAGTTCTTTTAACATCTTTGCTGTAATGAGGTCTATACCTGGCGCCTTTTTTAAGTTAAGCATCTTAATTTCGTTTGCGATTTCTTTGGGGTAAATAACTTCAAGCGTTCCTGCCCTTAGGTGTTATGTCTTGTTCTATATCGTGATCTAGATGATCTAGATTGTGAAATCTTATGAGGGGTAAATACTTCTGAAAGATATTTTAAGAATAAATTGGCTTTTTCCTTGTTACTTTTTGCCCATGTTTGTATTTCTTCGTATTGGTGGAAATGTTGTTTTGGGTTTTTTACTGCTTTTTATAGATTTCCAGATCGAGTTATCTTGCTTTGTCATACTAGTAATGTAATTTTCTAAAGAGTTATTTTTTATTTCTTGTAGCTTAAATTTTAACCTATTGCTAAGTAGACTGTATTTTGTTCTACTCTGCGAAGCGTGTGTGCGTTGCCATATTGACCTTGTTCTTCTTTTTTCAGCTTTCATCTTTTTAATTTCGACTGGTATATTTTGATTTAGTTTGTTGCTTTCGATGTTTGGGGTAACTTGCTTGGCTGCCTCTTGTAGTAGTTTGACTAGGCTAGTGGTTTCTGTTTCCATTTCCTCTGGTTCTTTGATCTTTGTAGATAGGTTAACATTTTCTTGGATTATCTGGCGATAAGTATCCCAGTTAGTTCTGAAGTTATGTAGCCCAGTAGCCAATGGCTTTGTTATTACAGTTCTAGATATAGTAGCTATTATTGGAGTATGGTCTGAAGTCAGATCATAGCTCGACGAAATATCCGTGTATGTCGAGGAAATTCAGCCGGTAACAAAAAAGTCTAACAAATCTGGAACTTTGTGTGGATCTGTCGGCCAGTAAGTATGTCTTGGTGGACAGTAAACTGCGGTGACGGTAATGTCATATGAAAGACTTTTAGCTTTCACTGATGTGGATGTGATTTTCTTCATATTTTAGCAGTTCATAATGCTATGTTTTGTTTCATTTATAAGTATTGCAGAACCTCCGTGAGCTGTTCCATCTGGGTGGTTTGTATAGTATAGTTTATACTTTGGAATATTGAAGTAGCGTCTGTTTGTTAAATGTGTTTCGCTAATAAGAAGTATGTCGATATAATTTTGATTTAAAAATATTTGAATCCCTTCTTTATGATTTGGAAGGCCATTTGCGCTCCATCTACCATGCTGCATACTTTCTGGCAATCACTATTGAAATATTGAATTCTGTGGCCATTAATACATTAACTGAAATAGCACTTCACTAGTGTGAAAAATAACTTTTATATAAATTTCCAAAGTATACTTGATTTTTAGAAACTAAAATTACGGTACATATTAGTTTCTATCCCAGCAGAATATGAAAATTTAACCATAAAATGTTCATGTTTTTCCAATTATTCATGCGTCGATCCGGAGACACACTGTATAAGAAATTACTAGTAATTTAACCCATCTCTTTATTGTCAATGACGTTGAAGAGGCTACTGAGGTTTATCTGGCTACATATTTTTAGCTTCTTAACATTGCTCAAGATATTCAGGATATTGCAAAAGAAGTGACCTCATCACTGAAACTCCGCCAGTCTTTGATTCTAAAAAGTGTCTGAAGATCATCCGATTATTTAAATGTGAACAGCTTTTGAAAACAAAGTTAGATTAGAAAAGTATTCAGCTTTCAATAATTATATGTCATTACGTTCGAAAGCTTATTTCTACGGAGAATGGCCGAGTGATGTTGAATAAAAAGTATATACGAACAAAATAAATAGTCATACAAGAGACGAATTAAATCATAATAAATATATAAGGTAATATAATGATTGTGGCGGCTTACACAACCTGACGGAAACTTATGTACACAGATGTGATAAGCTATAAGCGGATTAAGTTAATGTGCAACATGCTGAATATAATACATGTACGTGCATTGAAGTACTGTAGGACTGAATTCAATTTTATTATATATAGTTGCATTTTCTATCAGTGGATTGAATCGTCTTACATTTTCTATTTTATTCACGCTAACATAACATTATTGAAATTGCTACAGGTAATAATATAACAAGCAGCATGTAGCATATAACTTGTAAATGATTTTATACCAGCGATGTATAATAGCTGAACTCGTTACCTCCAGGATAGACATATTAAATTAATTATGCTTCCTTTTACGTAATAATGAATAAATATTTATACAGGTAGTGGTCCAGTGTTTCCTCGTTTTTAATTTGTTAAAATAAATATCCTTGTGGTTATAAAATCATTTAAAATTTGTTTATATTAAAGCGCAAAATTCAACGCTAAATTCTATAATTGTCAGTTTCGTAAATACATTTTTCATTATTTTGTCCATGTTTGAAATAAAGGAAATCTGCTTCAATCTTGTATGGATATATTAGTCATCTGAGGAAAAACAAGGTTTCATCAAATCTCTTTTTAGATGAGCCTATAAAACGACACGTTCAGAAGTATATTTAAGATCACACAGATCACTTATGTTTTTTATAATATATCACATAATACTTTAGTATTACTTTATTTTACGTTGAAGTGCATGTCGTCAAGTATATTTTGATATGATACAAAGTTTTTGTTTTAATAATTTTATTGAAATATTTAAGTAGGATTTATATTAGTGAAGCTTTGTCATACAATATTCGATATATTCATGTAAATTAAAGTCGCAAATTCCCTCGCTGTGTATTCAACAAAGGCTACACACAAAAACATGCAATTGATTGTTTATAATGGATCGAGGCGGTGTCATGAAGTATCACTTTTGTTTATCAACATGCAAACTGTCAAAGTTCGTAACGTATAATTTATGTAATTAGTATTATTTCAGCCTCTATTTAGACAACATATGAGAAGGAAACTTGGGACCAAGATTACATAAAAAATTTAGTGAAGGATGTTCTAGTTTAAACTGTCAGAATGGAGTATTATTTGTAGACTGCTAAATGTGTATTCATACAGAATTTAAAATTTAGAGAAATTTAAAACGTTTTCTAGTTTAGTTATTTAAATTTGAGATAATTCAACGAAAAAAATTTCATTGGTGAACGGATTTTCAAGGTGATTCCTAAATTGGAAAAAGAAAATTCCATCAATTCAACATCGGGTGGCCATTTTCGAGCCTCATCATTGGGATCTCGGAAACCGTAAGAGATACAAGTATTAATTTATGACAAAGTTGCGAAATTTGATGCTTATTAAAATGCTGTAATGCACTTTAGAAAAATCCGAATAATTTCGGAAATATCCGGCAAAAAACGAAATTTCATAAAATATTTTTCATTTTTTTCTGACGTTATTTGAAAACAAATTTCAAGACGAATAACACTTCGTCACTGCCACTTTTTATCCTCCACAAGATGGTACTGTCAAATTTAAAATACGACCCAGCAAACACAGAGTGTATTTGTTTCGTAACGTTAAGTCACAAATAAGTAACTCTAGAAGCATATTTCAAAATGTGAAACAGATTCGTAATTATGGCAATATATCTGTACCTGAAAGATTTGTTTTGAAATTGTTTAATATAGTATAAAACATCTTTGTTGGGTTTGAAAAAAATCGAAACTGTTACCTATCAAATGTTATTCTGAATTCGACAAACGTAAATGTTTCATAACTTACAAAACGCCATACTTTCAATGGTTAAAATTTGAGAATATTACGCAATTGTTGATGCGGTATTCCTTTAGTAGCTATAAACTGAAACAATTACGGAATTATTGAAGCAATTAATTTTCAGTTGTGAAGTATTGAAAAATTTACATAATTAGTAATACGTTACATTTTCGCTATACATTTTCAAACAAATAAGTCGTTTCTATAGGCTAGAATTACTTCTGAGAGAGAGATAAAATTCAAACGACCAATAGAATCGTGGCACACTGCGCCAGCAGCGCAAAGAACTGTTTCTGGCTTCAGTACAAGTTGGTCTGACTGAATGTGTCGAGTGAGTAATTAATTGTGTACTTACATGTGTGGTATAAACAAGTGGTCTTGTGCAAAAACTACTATTGTGAAAAATAATTACACAATATAGGTATACACAGCGTAACTGGTAGGTAAGTTCTAATACTTATAGACCTAAAATTAGATAAGTTTTAATTGTAAGTATTGTAAAAATTAATTTCCTGGGCAAGATATAACATGGCGTGGGCACATTAACAGTGTGGGTAGCGGATCTTTTTACTAGGTACCTATAAATCGAATAATAAAATAAACGCTTTACTTAAAGAAGTAATTCTTCAGGTGATTTGAAGTGAAGAAAAGTTTATATGAACATATTATGTTCTAAAGATTTTTGTTTCTGAGATAAGCGGGTGTTGAATATTTAATTTCATTTCTGATTTTATCTAATCACAGTCACAGCTGTGACAAAGACATTCCGCCGGTCGTCCACTTTCTTCATTCTTCCTCTGTGCCAAAGATATAAAAAAACATCACATAAATTTTTAAATTACCGACAAGGTCTGTTGTCTGTCTGTTTCTTATATAGGTACTTCGAACGATAAATTATTCAAAAAAACTTAACAAAAAGGCGCTAATAAAGTTGGCGCATTTGATGAAATGTGTAAACACTGGTATAAAAAATATGACTTCCGAACATTGATAGTGGTCCGGTAAAAGCTAATGAACAAAAAACAAGATCAACCTTGACCCGAGCCTTGACCTATCTTATATTCACTTCAGATGAGATAGGTCAGTTAAATTCAAAATGTTGGCGTATTTTATTTCTTTTTCTCGAAAACTACCGCGTGTATTTCTTTAATTTTTTTATTTGGATTTACCATCCCTTTGCAACAAGCTTCTTTCTCTCAGGAATAATAATATGTAATTGTTTAACTTCATTTATTTTATTGAGTGGGCTAGAGTTACATATAGTACATAGGTTTCATAAGTTTTACAATCGAAATCTTTTTCTCATTTCATCAAAAAAAAACCTTGTCAAATTTTGACAATCTCCCGCCTTCTCTTCTTATTTTTATTTTAAACTAGATACAGAGTTGGGTTAGCGCACTCACCTTAAGGAGATAAATAAATTGGGGTTCACCCTGTACAGTGTACATTGCTAGTTTGATTAAGAATTGATTTTTATTTGTAGATTCATGCAGGAAATGCTTTCCATTTATGACAGATGCCAATTTTGAAGTTGCGTGTAAGGAATGGTTTAGAGCGGCCAGCCAGAGATTGAAGAAAACAGAGAAAATGGATTATTTTATTGTACAATGGACAATAAATTGTTTTGAACATCTATTTGTCAATATTTTATCTTTTTCCTTTATTTTATAGGATTCCTCCAAACACATTAACAGTGAATATTAAGGATTAAGGATTAATTTCGCCTAGATATAGAAAAGAGTTTATCTTAAAAGGATTTATGGTCTAAGTATAAAGATGAGAGATTGAGAATGTGAATTTTGTTAAATATTGCAAAAAGTGATTTTAAAGATGGGTCCTGAAAAAGTAACGAGCCCCCTACTAGAAAAATGTGACTGAGGTCTTCGTCCAAGAAAAATTACTCGTCCAATAACAAACGAAGCCAGGTTTGCTGTACGTGCATAAATCCACCCCCCAGCCTCCGATCGCTCATCTGCGCACTCCCGATCATTGAGTCTTTTTTGTTTTTAAATGTATTTAGTATAGCATTTTACAGACGCTCCAAAAATATAACTGGCTCTATACTGTCAGTACCTACATGTTGTCGAACAAATTACTTATTTACTGTTACTCAACTCGCGAGAACCAAAAAAGTTTCCGCACACTTTTTCGTTTTCGAGTTGTTCAACAGTTAATAGGTAATAAGTGGTTCGGCAAAGATGGACATGTATTGATTGATAGGTCCTGTCATATTTTTGAGCGTCTGTAAAATGCTACTATATGCATTTAAAAAACAAAAAGACTCCAATGATCGGGAATGGGAAGGTGAGGGATCAGGGTGAGAGGCGGATTTGTGCACATATATCAAACCTGCTTTATTTGCATTATTTGCATAATAAATATAAAACAAAAAAGAAACTGATTTGAAAGTAAATTGTAAAATTTATATTGCTTATGATAAGCAACTTTTCTGAAATTAATGAGCAACCTTAGTTTCTAATAACTTGCAACTGTTGTGAATCTGTACTTAAACTAAATTTGCATAACGGTTGCGAAGTATTTATATAAGTTTTGTATTTACAAATAACTTGGTGAATGAAACTGTAAGAGCCTAAATGTTTCAAGATATTTTCGGAGTTAGATTTTGGTAAAAACGAATTTATTACAAATGTAAATTGGCATTTGTTACGAATATTTTGTTTCGCAATTATGTAAAGTAATAGTTGCAGTTTAATAACGATGCATTGTTGCGGACAAATAAGCAATTTGTCACCAAAAACACGCATTTTTGTGACTGAAACAAAAGTGTAACACGAAATATAAGTAGCGTTAATGTTCCTTAATAGTTACGAAGCGGTGTTTGCTGGGGACGTTTCGTGTTCCTGAAAGCACCAACAACTTATTTTTTTAAATACGGACCTGGATATTTTATTTTATTTTTTGTTACCTTTGGACATCCTAAAAGCTATGACCTATCGCAAATTTTGATTTTCAAACGTTTCGATGACAAAAGCTGACATTTTCTGTATTTTTTAAAAACATTTATTAAATACACTTTCTTTTAAACAAATTATTTTTTCAACATTTTGCTAAGCATCAAATTGCGCAACTTCGCCATAATTTAACCTACCGTGTCTCTTACGGTTTCCAAAATCCCAATGATGACGCTCGAAAATGGGCCACCCTGTACACAAAAAGCGACTTTTTAATAAATAATAGAGAGTTAGATAATAGGTAATAGAAATGAACCGCATGGTTAGAATTAGTTTTATTTATCTTCCAACGATGCCAACTTGATTGACGAAACGCATGTATAGAATATTCGGTATTTTGGTATAAAATGGTTCAGAAATAATAAATAAGTAAAGAAGCTGAGAAAATTAGTCGAAACAAAAATTGAAAAAACTGAATTAAGAGATTTTTACCTATGGTGTTTAATCTTCATCTTAATATTTGTTAATCATCCTTCAAATCTCACAAGATTTAGTTAAACGATGCTCGAAATTTGAATATAATATTCCCACTTGGGAGCCTCCTAAAACGCCATCATAACTCTTCTTAGTCTTTGTACCTTGCCTAATTCGATTTGGTTCCGGATAGGCTTATTGACATCGTAAGCTAATCAAAAATGAAGTTTTAAGCATCCTCATCCTATAATGATAACTTGATTAACTTTAAGGTTGATCAGCGAAAACTCTGGATTTTAAAAATAAGAAAAAGTAGTTATCTCATCTGCACTATATTTTTAGACTTGTCAGCAGCTGCAGGAGTATGTCCGTCAGTTTGTCCGTTTTTTTATAATAGCATAAAATGCGATTTAATGTTTTAAAGAGGTTTGAGAAAATTCAATAGAAAAATTTATTAAATCCATAATTTTACGATATTCATATCGTAAAAACAAAATTATTTTGCCAATAAATTATAATATATTATATTTTTTTAATAAGTCGTCTTGAAATTATATAATACCTATTTGTCTACGAAGTTGATTTAAAAAAGTCCTTATTAGAGAATTCTGTGCGGTTTTATAACGGATTTTATTCTAAGTGCCGTTATTTAAAAAAAAATTGACAAAAAACAGAGGATGGTAACTTTCAGGATATTTTATTTTTTCCTTCATACGACCGTTCTAAAAGTAAGGATAGGAATTATGGCGAAGAACATAGCGTAGTTCAGGATTACCATTATTAGTATAGTTGAGCTAGGATATGGTATGAAACAAGGCGTTGTGCCAAAACTATAAACACCACAACAGGGTATGAATAAATTCAAATTCAAACTAGCATCCTTTTACCGAGATAAATCTAACTTTATTGCTTCTAGAATGTTTGTTTAACTCCTATGATTGACTTGAAAAAATTGTTGTAGAGAAGTGTTTAGTGGAGAATTTCTATTTACTTATAATAATTGATAATGTGGAAAATGGAAACTCCAGCGGATTAGGTACCTATATAAAATAGCAAAATCCTTTGTAATTTAATTAATTTACTTTATGATTTTCAAATTAATTAATTCTAAAGCAAATGACAGAATTGTATTAAATATTTCTCAATACCAAATGAAGATTGGAGTTTGCGTGTTATAAACTTTTGTTTAATATACGTGCAAACTGTAAAGCATGACCGGCGCATTCGCCATTATCTCTACTGAATTCTTGCCTCTTAATTAATTTAAACTTTGAGGTAAGAAACCGATATTTGATTTAAGTTTTAGATGGAATTGACAGATAAATATCTTAAAATAGTAGACGCAATTTCTCACGCGACTAAATTGATATTTCGTTTCTTTGTTGTTATATCAAGTTTAATTAAAACTAACACCAAAATTTTGCTTTGTAGATTGTGTGTAAGCAAGCACAAACTTCTGATGTTATCAGATATAAGATAAGTTGCAAAATTAAACGCAAAGGAAAATTCAAAAATCAAAATCCAAGTATCAAATATTTCTCTTCAAACTAGTTAATTGTTTTGTTTGTTTAAATGTTTAAGCTACCCCTTGATAATATACCAAAAATAAAGAAGAACCTCGGGTTAACTGTAAATAAAGACGAAACGTTGACAATTTCATAAACTTTTTCTACTCTTTTGGACCACACACATCTGAAAAATAAATATTAAAATAAAGAAACACATTTAATGTATTTTACGAACCGAACGATAATAAGGCTTTAGACGAGCTTAAATCCTCATTCAAATCTTGTACGTAAAACAAAGTTGGGTACAATTTTAAAACACAACATTTGCAAAATAAAGCAGCTTGACATTAAATTTTAACATGTGGTACACAGTTGTAATGTGAGGAGAAAATATAAGCCACATGTAACTCACAAATCTTCCTCTAGAGAACTGAGCCTGGTTTTCCAGAACTATTTAAAATGGAAGCTAAGTGCCACAAAGATAATTACGGTAGTCTGGAAAATCGCATATGTTGATGTCGCACGTTGTAGAATATAACATGGTTGATGGAATAATAGCAAAGTTGTATAAATCTGATTAAATTTACAATAGCATGGTGAATAGTTTGTATACGGGAAATTCCATGCATTTCTTTTAAGATGAGGAGATATACATCAAGTATCAGGTTGAACACAGAATGAAGATATTAATCTTCAGCATTTTTTGTGTTTGACTTTCGTTTTTTTGGCAGAAATCCAAGCATGTAAATTGGTGATATCTCTTAAATTCGTGTGATTATCCAGCCAATTCCATAAAATCTGCAAAAGTGTTCCAACTGTGGATATGATAGCAAAATTTACATTTTTTTTATAATTATAAATGCTTCTTACTTTGGTTCAAACATAAAAAATATGCGGTAATTAAAATATACCAGCTCTATATAAGCAAATAGTTTGTAATATAATATGTTAATGTTTTTATTAAATAATACAAAGTACGTTTATTACTTAGTCGGTGTCTATAAGTAGTATAACTAATTAAATCTAAACAACAAGTTAACAAGTTACAATCGCAACCGGCATGAATCATAATTTTTAATTACCATTACACACAAAATAACTCTTAAACCCCACGTGTGAAACAGAGTAAGAGACAAAAGGGATTAAAATTGTCAGCGAGGCAGAAGACTAATGTTTGAAATTACAGTAAATGTGCGATAGAACTTGTCTACTAAATCAGCTGAAAACCTAATGCTTGAAACAAAAGAATAAGTTGTATTTTATCTATTGTCCTTGTCAATTGCCAAGAATATTCCTATAAATAGACTATAAGTTTCCTATTGTTTCAAAAGACATTGAAAGACTTTTACAACTAAAATAAGATTTCCATAACTGTTTAGGTGGTTTAGAAGGAAGCGATTAATTATAAATTTTTTTATAATTTTCAAATGGAAAATCCTGTTTTTTGACATTTTTTAAACCAGCGGATCAATTTACGTATAATAGTGCCTCTTTTGGATTTTCTTTTTGGAAATAACTACTTTTTATTTAATTTTTAACAATAGAATTAGGTGGCTGTGATTCACATAAATGGGTTTTGTTTTGGTTTGCAATTGTAGCTGTTACCAGGCATAAGAAATAAAATCCCAATAAAATAAATTGACCATTTTCCGCAATTTTGGATCCGCCATTTTTTATTTCATTTTAGTTTTAATGCCAAATTCGTAAACAGTGACCCCAAAGACCACCTGATATCTGATAAATATAATAAGAAAAAGAAAATAAAAAATTAGATATTCGACGTCATATTGTAGACGTCATTATTTTGTTTTTAGACCTATTTTGAGGCCAGATTAGTAATCTGAGGTCACAGAAAAACATTATGTAGTCAAAATTTCAAGCAATTGTTTAAATAAATAAGAAAGTTATAGATTTTTTAATTAAGAGTGTAATAAAAAAACACTTATTTGTTAATAACAATTGAAAAAATAAAAAGCACACCTTCTTACCTATGAGTAACTTTTCTATAAACTTTTTCCAAAATTTCAAAAAATAAATCATCAAAATTGGTTTTGAGTCAACGAAGAATTTTGACGAATTTTTTCCGTTTAGAAAATGGACTAATTATAAATTTCAATAGCAAATTGTAAACAAACACTAGCCAGAATGTCAATTTAGTCATATAAGCAGTTTTGCTGTGAACGTCAAAATCAGTGCCACGGTCGTAAAGTGAAAATCGTTACATTGTTTTTGGAACTTCTCAACAGTTACTAAATCTCGGAGAACTTAATGTTCAAATAAATAATAAGATTATTTCATCAACTAATAACGTTAAAAATCTCGGTGTTATTTTGATTCCTTACTTAACTTCTTTAACCATGTGAGTATTATTTATAAGAAAGCCTTCTATTGCTTAAAACAATAATTATATTCATTTAAAAAATATCTAGATACAAATACTAAGATATTGCTGTCTGAAACTATGGTTCTATCGCACCTAATT
This sequence comes from Rhagium mordax, assembly GCA_963680705.1. NCBI lineage: Eukaryota > Metazoa > Arthropoda > Insecta > Coleoptera > Cerambycidae > Rhagium > Rhagium mordax. Next base: position 13,703,835 of record OY796660.1, on the reverse strand, counting down.
TATGCAGATATTGTTTACGGTTCCTGTCTTTCTCAGGATGACAAATACCGTCTACAAAAAATTAAAAACTGCTTTGTCCGATATTTTGCTACTGTGCCTCATTATGATCATATTACTCCACACTTACGTGTATTCAATTTATTGAATATGTGTGAAAGGAGATTTATACATCATTGCTTCTTTCATTTTAAAATATTCAAAACTGGTAAACCGGTTTATTTGTTTAAAAAATAAAAGGGCGCCGTGAATACATAATAGAGATCTAAGACATGTTGAAAATAAAGTTTGTATTCCCACTCACAAAAATTCATCTTTTAGAGCTTCCTTTTCATTCTTAGCAGCAGATAATATTAATAATCTACCACTTCAATATCACAATATGTCAGTGGCATCTGTAAAATGTAAATTAAAAGAAGACATATATTATCATCAAGATTAGAACATCCCAAATTATTTTTAAAAATAAACTGAAGAAACCTTTACTGTGCAGGTCTTTTTATACAATAAATGAATTTATGGAATTCTTATAAATCATTGTCTCCTGATGTGGCAAGTTTTGTGAGGTGGAATACAAACAGTGAAGCCAAAACATCCAAGCTGGTAATGCAAGCTCCTGTTCGCCCCTGAAAAATTGAGAAAATTTTCAGTAAATACGAAATAAATCAATCTGAAAACACTACCAAGGTGAACCAGAGGTTATTCCTCGCATACAGAACAGTTCCTGTGTTCCAGGGATGCAGAATTAGATAATTATCTAAAAAAATAAATTAGGTACTTACCCAGCATAATTCCAAGGCATCATAGAGTCTATGGCCAGCCAGAATTTGTAAATCATATAAAAACCCTTAAAATTAAAAAATAAATAAAAAATTGTCTTTGTAATTCCCTATTTGAATCAAATCATCATCATTTAATTGTGTTATATTTTTAATATTCTCTTATGGTAGGTGATTAACAATATTTTAACAGGCACAAGTACAAGTACAATCACAGTATTCCATATATTTGCCTTTATTTCTTAGACTTTCCATTCCAATATTTGCCAAGTCTGGGTTTCTCTATTCAACTTTCCATTACCTACTATAAGCTGTCATTAGATCGCTCTAAATAATTAAATTTCATTCGTCCTAAAGCCATTTAGGTAACTTACAATGATTTTCATGAATTTACACCTATCTGCACCTTTCTGATGAAGGCCAAATAACTAGAAACAGGTTCACAAATTATCAGTGCCTTACTCAAACTGGGCGAAAATTAAAATTAAATTCCTCACTTTTGAAAGCAAGGATGCTGTTCCACCTTATTAAAAATTAGTGAAAAATAAAATTATTTAGGAATTCTCTATTCAAATATCATCAACTTGGGGGTCAATATAATATAATTTTTCTACAAGGAGGTATAAACATTTTCAACAATTATTGCATTTCAAACAATCGATAAGTTTTAAATGCCGTAAACAGCGGTAGTGTAATAGAAATAAGTGATAAAGCACCTTGAGGTGGAACTAATTGGAACAAAAATGATTCTTGTTGTAAATGGTAGGTAACACGCTCCTAATCAACATACTAAAAATATACATCCGTACTGTCGCGCAAAATGCGTTTTTTGCCGCCATCTTGAAAAAAAAACATAAAAAATTAAAGAAGACATAAAAAATCATGTGTGGTATGAAATTACAGGAAATTTGCTGAAAAAGAATATGATATTGGTTTTTAAAAGTAAAACGTTTACAAAGATGAAGTAGGGGAAAAAGGGGAAAATGATACCTTCATAACCCTGTATTTACACCTTAAATGCTTATATTATGCTACATTACATTACACCTATACTTGATGCTGTGAGGCTAATTTTGATTTTCTTTATTATCAGTTTCAGGTAGGTAATCTTTGTTTTGAGTGAAGAAATCTTCATAAGAAAAATGGAAGACGAAACCTACTTTTTGTATTCCAATGTGCTTTGTGACGATACTCCCTATGTTGCATTAGCAGCAAAAGGCTTGACGGCATTACCAACGCGAGCAAACTAAGAGATGATAAAATTCATCAACTTTTCAATCATATGCCTACTGGTACTGTTAAAGTACATAGAGAATGTCGACGTGTAACGTCAATCCTATCAAAATTAAACATCGCAAGATGATATTCCTTCGACCAGGTCGAGAACGCTACGAGGAAGTGTTGGATCGTTTAGTTTCAAAAAGAATTATTTGTTTTGTAGCCAGTTTATTACGGATTATGAAAAGCGTAAAAAATGACAGTCATTCCTGTGTGTGCTTTCCAGTTTCGCGAGACAATTTTGAAACTATGCAGCAATAGAAGTGATCTATGGACAGCAAATATACACGCGAGGATTCTTTCAGTCATAGATTTACCTGCTGCAGAAACTCGATATCACCAAGTGCGCAGTGCAGTAGGCCGTCCGGTTTAGACTGATAGTTCAGATGCTTTTGTAAAGACATGTGAGTGGTTACAAGAAAACTCTACTTCATCATAAGACACACACTGAATCCAAGGCTGCAAAGATCATCAATTAGGAAACGAGACCCTAAATCTCTGTGAATCTGTATGCCTACACAGCAAGAGTAATAGGGCAAATCAGAGAACGAGGCCTGCATGCTTGCATTAGAGCCTAGCCTATTAAAACCTGCTTCAGATCATTGCGTTTGCCACCGATTAGGATATCCAACAAAGTTAGTAAAACAGGGGGTAAATATGTCTTGTATTCTTCAACGGATGCAATATCTGATGCACTAGGATAAAACTCCCTATTTTTGTACAACAAATTTATTTCAGTTCTGATCAGTTTTGCTGCAGACTCGATTAATCTAAATTTTTCTACATCAGGGTCATCAAGCCTTTTTTGTTTGTGATAGTCAAAGATTATGTTTGATACAGTTTTTCCATATGTTATCATATTATATATGCCATGATATTATGATGTTGTCTCCAAACCAGTTTTTCAATTTTTTCTTCAAATGTCTAGAAGTGTAAAGCTCATACTTCCCTCTGGTAAAAAACTACGCATTTTTTTCACTAAGTCACTGACAGATATCGGCTCTTCACAATTTTCTTGTAACCACTCACATGTGTTTACAAAAGCATCTGAACTATCAGTGTCAACCGGACGGCCTACTGATGTGAGCAATCCTCCACTATCTTTAGGCCTATACTTCACAGAAATGAATTTGCCGTTCCTAAAATTGACACTGCACATTTGGTGCTATCGAGCATCTGCAGCAGGTAAATCTATGACTGAAAGCATCCTCGCGTGTACATTTGCTGCCAATAGATCATTTCTAGTACTGGCATAGTTTCAAAATTGTCTCGCGAAACTGGAAAGTACGCACAAGAATGATTGCCATTTTTTTACGCTTTTCATAATCCGTAATAAACTGGCTACAAAACAAATAATTCTTTTTGAAATTGAACGATTCAACACTTCCTCGTAGCGTTCTCGCGTTGGTCGAAGAAATATCATCTTGTGATGTTTTCAGTTTTGTATCACTTTTAATTTTGATAGGGTTGACGTATGTATACACGTCGACATTCTCTATGTACTTTAACAGTACCAGTAGGCATAGGAATGAAAAGTTCATGAATTTTATCATCTCTTAGTTTGCTCGCGTTGATAATTAACGTCAAGCCTTTTGTTGTTAATGCGACATAGGGAGTATCGTCACAACGCACATTGGAACACAAAAAGCATGTTTCGTCTTCCATTTTTCTTATGAAGATTTCTTCCCTCAAAACAAAGATTACCTACCTAAAACTGATAATAAAGAAAATCAAAATTAGCCTCACAGCATCAGGTATAGGTGTAATGTAATGTAGCATAACATAAGCATTTAAGGTGTAAAAACAGGGTCATGAAGGTATCATTTCTCCCCTACTTCATCTTTGTAAACATATTACTTTTAAAAATCAATATCATATTCTTTTTCAGCATGAAATTTCCTGTAATTTCATACAACACATGATTTTTTATGTTTCCTTTAATTTTTTATGTATTTTTCAAGATGGCGGCCAAAAAAAACGCATTTTGCGCGACAGTACGGATGTATATTTTTAGTATGTTGATTAGGAGCGTGTTACCTACCATTTACAATAAGAATCATTTTTGTTCCAATTAGTTCCACCTCTAACACTATTTCTATTACACTACGGTTAATATAATAATTCTCTAATTGTCAAAAGCTGTAATTAGAATTATTCGCGCGTTCATTACCAAATTTAGCGTAATCCATTGATAATTGGAAAGTTTGACTGAAATCAGTGTTTGATGATGTATGGCAGCCATTAGTTCACCTCGATGCACATCTCGAATATAATCTAAAATTATATTAATATCTTCCCTGACGCGTCTAACACCTACAAATGAGACGATAAATCGCAATTTATGTTGACTAACTTTCTAGGATTTGGGTACAATGTCGTATTGTGAATTTCCATTAATTTTGATTATACATATACGAACTGATGAAAACGTAATATCTTCTTTCATGACTTGGAGAGTATCAGGCTTATTATGACAGGTAGCTATTATTGATATCGAAATAGAGAAATCAAATAAATGGCGAAAAATATATAAATAGTGGAAATAGTTTTCGCATACTTTTTCTCTAGACCCCAACTGAGAGAGAATTTCGCTTTCAGTAATTACGAAGGTTTATGAAAAAGCTACTGTATAAACTATTTTTCAGAATTTTCTTATGATAATTTCGATAGATCTGTCAAAATTATTATTAGATTATTAAGTCAAAGGCACGCCCAAAAAATGTATAGATGCCTTTGATCGCGTCTTTTATTGTTCTCCCGGTATAAAACTATAATTTGTGTTTCACCTGATGTTTAAATAAAGGCAACGTTTTAGAGCTTTCATGAGCCAAATGAAAGCAGCTACTGTCGGATTTGTTGGAGTCTGACAACATGTTGAGAGTTGGAGTAGCATTCAGGAATCGGCTTTCTGTGCCTTTATTACAAAAAGTTTGTAAACATCAATTATCAGGCACTAGATGTATAGAATAAAACTAGTAGTTGACGGAAATTGAATTCGAAGTGTCCTTTTAGAGAGCTGGAATTTCCTTTTTTAAAGTGGTGTAGTGTGAGTTTATTTGCTTTGTTCCGTGTTACTAAACTTACTGGAATGGTAAAGAATGTTTATTAAATTCCAAGTGACACACATTAAAATTTGTTAAATATGGCTGCCAGTGTCTAAAAATTAATATCAACTGTAAATTATAAAATGCTTCTATCATTTCTGAAATATAGACTCTCCGGTTTTATTGAAACTTCTTTAAGCAATTTCGAACAGGAAATGAATTTTAGATGGGATATAGGGAACTATTCGAAAATTGCCAGAGTACAGAGTGGTGTGAGGCGTATGAGGCTATCAAAGTGCCTAGATGTATAAGCGTGTATAATTAAGAGTAAGTGAGGTGTGAAGAGAACATTGGACCCGAGTCCCCGAGGATCTCATCTGGGTCTCTATATTGGAGATAAATGCTGCGCCTCCTTAGATTGCACGGTCTCTAGACCTCGCATTTGTTTTATCCCTTACGAACATTCTACGTTTTCGTAGTTAACCACAAGAAGTTACATACAGGATGTTTCGAGGATTATTTTATTGCTACAGAAGATTCAAAGTTAGATAAAAGTTTACATTAAACTCTCTGCTCTGCCTCACCTCGGACAAAATTATATCTAAAAGGGATATGAACTTCTTGAACTACATAACTATGAAATAAACTGGTATCCACATCGTTCTTATTATATTGGAGTAATTGCATTAAATTAAATTTACGCTGCATATTCTTGATAATTTAGAATATTATTATATTTACAATACCTAAGTCAGTTTTTCTGATGTTGGGTTTAAATAAATGCTGAGATCCTACCAATTAAAGTCATGTATTTAATTTGTGACAATTAAAGTAGATATACTATGGGTGTACTGCGCCATAAACCTCATGTAAATCTCCTTAATAGGAAAATTGGGACTTTTCGTCTGATTTTACCCCCTCCACTTCCACTAGCTCCTCCCTATTTCCCCCACTACAGCTAAGCCCCGCCCAGTCAGCCAATGGGAGCGAACCCCGCAAGGACAAGCTCCCACTCCACCTAACTATACCCATTTAAGTCCCGCCCCTCCAGCCAATCAGAGCGTAGGTCATTCAGAAAGAGCTCCACCCCAGTCAGGTTTTGGCCAATCAGAAATAACTGCGTAAGCTTAGCGTACCTGTCATGCGCATTTCCATACTCACAGAGTGATGCTGGAGGTACCAGAGAATACTTCCTACGCCCATGAGGTCAGTGTTTATTAAATCAGAGAATTGTTTTCCTTGAGTAGATGCATCAAGGATAATGTCCTTCTTGGTTATATCGACTAAGATTTATTATTATTATTGTTTTCGCTGGACAATTCTGCACGTGGTATTCAAACCTCACGGGGGAAGAACCAGCAAATTATCTACAGCTACGTCACAAATTTCGCAGAGTTAGCGACTGTATATTCTAATATCGTGTGCCATAATTAAGGATGACCGCTTTATTTGATAGAAATCCTTCGGTCTCTGACTTAGGCCCAGCTGACCTTAAAAATGCTGCCCTATCAAATTCTTCTCTTCGGTAGATTTGATTTGGGCTCTCAAAACGATTCGGCGGCAGCTCAGTTATTTTTGCATCAGCACCTATCGGCTTCCTCCTCATTATAATTACTGTGATTATTATTACTTGATGTATTTTATGAGATCTGTTTTGTTAATTGTACAAATATTTCTGCAATTTGAATAAACTGAAATGTTCAGATGCTAATTAACAAATGTATTCAAGTAAAAGTTTTATTATTGTACACGTGCAATGGGAAAGTTTAGATTTTGTCGCTTTTGAAACAATGAATATTTGTAAAGCGAAAACACACATACTTGCTTCACACATACCACTGCTACAAATAAATTGACACTTTAGTAATCCCCTATTCGAACTTGCAGAGAATAAAACTTTTACACACATTGTCGAAAGTTGGCAAGTAATATTATTCATAGGTCATAGGTCATAGGTAACTTATACGATGGGATAGATGCTTGAGAAATTGAGAAATGCAGAATAAAATGAATATTTCAGATTTATTATATAGGTATTACGTAAGTATATACCATGGCAATAAAGGCAGCTATAGTTATTAAATTGATGTTTCTGAAAAAATTATATTATTAGTAATAACACCACATGCAATTAGGACCCCCTTTTTCCCATGGGGCTCTAGAAGGGACTTTGTGGGAGGGGGCTAAACATTTGAAGACACCCAATATCCGTGTATAGTGGAAAAATCTCTCTTACAGTATTTTCCACTGCCACTTTTGGGTGAAAGGCAGGTATGCTACCTCTCGACCATCAGCGTGTGAACATGTTTCTCCGACAGGTTTGGTATAACTTGTGACAAATGAACAATTTTCTCTATGTATATATTGTAATGTAATATCTTGACTTTTGTATATAGTTATTATTGGAATTTTAATTTAATTTTATATATATTTATTATTATTTAATTTAGGAAATATTGTAATTTAAGTTTATTTTATAATCATATATTTTTTTTTTTGTTTTACTTATTGCCTTTAATTATCCACCCACATTAAATTTACAGTATACGAATTTATTCGTCCATGGTGTAACCTCCAACCGTTATTTCTATAAACGACCGTGAGTACTTTGAGGCTAATGACTTACTAAAAGGTTTGCTGTAAACCCCTCCTTTTCCTTTTTAGGGCGTTCCAGGGATCTTGTGGTTGAGGAAAGTTACCTTAGTCAATATTCTGTTAATTTTTATTCAATTTGTTTTTAGTCGTTTTGAATTTTATAATTTTTAATCCAATATTCATAATGTATTAAAGAAAGTCCAATGAATTTAATAATAGCATGTTTAGAGATGAAACATCAATATAAGTATATCAATTTGCATATGTTTGTTATTATTATGCTTGTATAAAGCCTAAACAAAGTCATTTATAAATAATGCGTATCAAGCAAAGAAAGATAATTGTAAAATAAGATATAAAGGAATAGGCCTTATGTAAAGGAGAGTGATATATTTTTATTACTAATTAATTTTTGATATCAATGTCAGGGTAGAATAAAACTAGTTTATTTTGATTTATTTTTGACATCAATGTCAATTAATGTTAGACTGACATTGGATAAAGGTTATATCAATTTGACATTAGAATGAGGTTATATTATTTTTTGAATATCAATATCAGAATCAAATTAGAAATAGAATAGAAGAAATAGAAATTATTAACGTCATAATGTAACAATTAAACTAAAACTAGATTATATTAATTTTTTATGAAGATTAATAATTTTTATTTAAATGTTTTACGTTTTGCTTTGAATGTTATGGATTCTGCAATTTAATTCAATGCTGTATGACATATAGTCCTGCAGAGTATTTTGTTTTTGCATTATTCGACAATAATAACGTTATAAAGTGTTTTCAACAATTTTTTTGGATTCAACATACTTTATATTTGCATGTTCAGAAATGGAACATCAATAAATATATTAGATAATTTTGTTATTATTGGGCCAATATAAGGCTTGAATAAGGTTGTTTATAGACAAAAAGTCTCGAATAAAGATAGGTAGAGTATTTTATAAGAAAGCATGAAAATGTAGGCGGCATTAATTATAGAAATTTGTTTCTTATGGTTACATGACAGTTTATTAATTATTGTAAAATGTAAATTCAAGTAAATAACTTTGTTTTGCGAGATTAATCGTCCACCTGATGAGCTACTAATAAGCGAAAGAATATGTACATCTTCTTGTGGACTTCGTTTTTTAATTGGTGACCATAATGAATGAATTTAGTGGTGAGTTAAAAAAAAAAAAAATTTAATAATTTGTTTTTAGACGTTTTGAATTTTATAATTTTTAATCCAATATTCATAATGTATTAAAGAAAGTCCAATGAATTTAATAATAGCATGTTTAGAGATGAAACATCAATATAAGTATATCAATTTGGATATGTTTGCTATTATTATGCTTGTATAAAGCCTAAACAAAGTCATTTTGAATTGTTGTTTTATATTCATTGAACTTAATTCTGGGAATCACGCCAAATTCTAAAAAATAAATAGAAATAAGAAAATTGCCAAAATATGTTTTATATATTCTACACGATTTTCATTCCTTTTTTAGGAGCGATGTGGGCATGGGGACGCGACAACTTCCTTTTGTTTTCGTTTCTAAAGTACTGCCAGAAAATCTCCTTTGTCAAAGGACTCTAGATAAGAATATGTCATCTTGGTATGTGTTTTCCCAAATATTTGCCTTATTCAAAGTTATTTTGTGGAAATTCTCTTATTTTTAGCAATCTGGTTACATAACCTTTCTGTGGATACCCATCACGATATATTGCTGTTAGAACCGATTTCTCACTACACGTTAATTTCAACGATTGTGCATAATTCCAAAAAGTCAATAATTTATTAATAACAATTTCTTTTATTTATTCCCAATGTTAGAGGGTGCTTGTTCTGTGGGGCGCCAGTATCCGCAGTATATAATCAGTTGACTGGTGATTCAGTGGTTGCTGGATTCAGATTCGGCGTTATAGTGGAAAAATAAGCTTAAATTATGAAGCAAATTGAAATTTATTAAATCTACAGAGTGCAGAGGGATGTAATCTTAACTACCCTAAAATTACTTCGTTGCAGATTGAATAGATGGAGAAAACAGTAGCCAACAAGAAAATTGATAAAAGTAAGTGAAAAACTTTGAATATAAAATGGAAGATGAGCAGGTACAGTATTAGCAAATGAACTAATTTGGTTACTAAGTCGGAGCAAGAATTAGTAAACAGGCAGTAATGAACATCGCGGTAAGGGTTTATGACGCCTCATATCCAATTTGAGGATTTATTGGAGACACGTATAATAGGCAGATAACTTAGCGACTCAGCTCACGACATGCCTTGGTATTGAACGATTGTTGGGGAGGCTTAAATAAACACAGGGTTTAAATTTACTTAAAACAATGACTCCGTGAGAGAATATTTCTTTCAGATTATGTGAATCTATTAGGAGAGATGTTTGAGAGTGAATTTTTATTAGCCCTAATAAGCAGTACACAAAGGAATGACTATACAATATAAGCCCACATATGTGTGAAACAAGGAAGTTCACTTTCTAAGTAAATATACTAAAATAAAAGATTATAAATCCTTTCGAAAATCTATTGGTAGTCAAACAAAAAGATTACTATATTGTAAAACGAACATACTTGACTTTAGCCCTTAAATCCGCATTCAATTCTTGATAGTGAGAATGAAATTCTATTTGAAAAAGAAAGTACATAATCCCTGTCTACTCGAATATTTGGCATGTATCTGTTGCCTCCAAATATGTGTTCCCATATTTCCTTGGCTGATTTCTTCAGAGATCTCATTACAGTTTATGTCTAATTTAGTTCGATAATAATTTTGTAGATCATCCGCTTAGACTGAGACCTTAATAGCAGCGTTGAAAAAATGGACATGATACCCATTTCTACCAGGTAAAAATTATCTCAATTTGTTTATTTTTGCAAAATTGAGATTCGCGTAAAATATCAAGTTGTAGAAAAAATACTGACGTTATGGTTAAAAAATTATTGGCGTAGCCTAAACAATACTTTTTCTACGATGCTGTATTTGTAAGCTTCCATTGTAAACGAAATCGCCGGTTATTTTTAATACATCTCATAATAGGCTGCAACCGAAATTCTCGACATTCAACTGAAACTCAATGTCTTTACCCCAGCCCTGAATAATAACACAATTTCTTATCCGCGATCACAAAAGCCTGAGGCATTAATTTCCAGGCTAAATTGCGGTTTTAAATGTGTCAATTACTATGCCTCAGTTGCCGTCAATACCACGCACATTCCTAAACTTTACATAATATCTCATTTCTAATATTTCCCAAGCACCTAATTAGGAAAGTTTAATAAACGTCTTTTTCGGTGATGACTTACTAATAAGATAAATCAGAGGGAATGTTAATTTTGTCCAATGTTGAACTAATTATTTCCTTTTCAGTCCACATAATTTTTTTAATTAGTTATATTAATTAAATGTTCATAATCAATAATCATAATTATAAGGCTTTTGAAGCTTTAAATTTTTTAAATTACTTTTTATAAATGTAGGAGCATAATTCGTATGTATGTTAAGACTTATGTGAGATGAAAATGCTTCCGCTGTATCCGAAATTTTCATTCTATTATAACATATTTTTTTCTCCAAAATTAAACTATTGCGCAGGGGCCAGTTTAAATATTTTCCAAGAGTATTTTTTAATTTGAAATTGAATATGGTATCGTTGTACTAAAAATAATACAAAGTTTTTGGACACACCCTCATACACTTTTTCTCGATTTTCTAAGAAACTTTACATCTTATCTTCTATTCGCATATTTTATCTGTTTTATAAATATTGTGTACAAGTTATTTGTGGCATCGTTTAATTATCTTTCTTTATCTGGGGATTTATTATCACATTCTTGAAGAGTCCCAGATAATCTAAAAAATATCTGTTTTTTTAAATAACCTTTACGCCCGTGACTTTACGTCAAAGGAATAATAATTTAAGGTTGTTTTTTTTGACATAGATGGATAGATAGATTAGATAGATAGATTGATAGATATTGTTATGAAATGGGGAAATTTTGTAAAACTATAATTATTTTATTTTTTGAATTTTAATTTTGAATTTATTTTAAGGTAAGTTTAAATTTTTAAATTTTAATTATATTTAGATATTAATTTTTTATATTTTATGCATGCACTAGTATTTAGTTTTGAAGTTTAATTTTATTTCTCTATAGTAGTTGTAAATAGTTTTTTCAAAAGAAATATTTTAGTTGTTGTATATAGTTCTTGAATTATCGATCTTATGGTATACGATCAGTCCGCCACAGGGCTGAACTATTTCAATGTTTTATTAATAAGCGACAGTGCGTATGATTTTATGATAATTTAACGTGAAACTTACTGTATGTTTGCTACAATTATTACTCTTTTACTTTTCAGGGCCTTTGGGGGTTCCCTTCTACCATCGAAGAAATATCTTACTTTTAAATCTGCTGTTATGCTATTTTTAAATAAAGGTTATATAAAATTTGTGCTGGTTTATTTTATCAGATTTCTATGGACTTAGAAAATTAGAGATCTTTATGAAAATGAATGTCATTTAACTATTTGACAGCTAGATGTCGCTGAGACTGCTGTATGTTTGATATCCAGCTGAGATGAATTTAAATGCTTTGGTTATTACAATTAAACATAGATGGTACTCAAAATATAACGTTTATTATAATATCAGATGATCAAAAAGAAATAACGTTCCTTATATCTAAATCCCTGCGATAATTAAAACTAATTAAATTTATAACAAATTAAGGACTGTGTCCTGTTGGATGTTACAGAATTAAATAAACTTATGGTTTTAAAAATTTAGTTCAGAGTAAGTTGTACATTCCCTGGTTACAGAGTCGTTTTAACTACGCATAAATTGGCAGTCCTGATTTTGACACTTGTGGTGCAGATATGATGGCTGATTATTCTAGAATTTCTTGCACCATTTACTGGATTTGATTAAACCAAATAGGCCTTGTATGCAATTTTGGTATTCGACCAATCAGATGGGTGCTCACTAATTAGGATAATTTTTACCTTAATTTCTGGTAACTTGGAGTTGTTTTTCCGTTACTTTTTCGTATTTGCCCTTGACTCACCCTTGGAAAGTCCTGGGTATATAAATTTCCAGATTAAATAACAATTTTATAAATATTTTTCAGGAGCGATCTGGACGAGGGTTTGCTTCTTTCACTACCCAATAACAACTCAACTTTTGTTTCGTTTCTTAGGATCATGCAGAAAATTTGCAAATCGAGGATTTCTAGACTGCTATCTGTCATTTATGGTTTGTATTTTTGCCTATTTTTTCTTTATTCTATATTTCTCCTACGAAATTTTATTATTTTCAGCATCTTTATTTGATGACGAATCTGTGCATACCCATTTGTTTATATTGCGAGAGATGAAATTTTGACCTGCCATTGACACCGACGAAGCATCACTGAACCTTTTGAATTTCACTACACAAACACTTCTTAGGATCTAATTTATATTGTGTCTCGTCATTTGACTAGGCTGGTGGTTTTACAAGTAAGTCTTACACTATTTATTTACATTTTTATAGAATTTTACAAATATGAAGTGCATCTTAGTTTAACTGTTGTGTTGAAAGTCGTTTAAGCTTTGTTCAAAGCATGTAAATAACATCTGTGCTGTTATTGATTATTTTAAAGTACATTGTACAATACATTTAGTTTATTTACGCCTATAATTACGTTTATTTTATTTTAGCGTAACTGACCCTCTGTTTACGTGTGGCTCGTTGACCCCTATTACTACAACAGGTGTTCTACAGCTGATTTAGAAAGATTGTTCTCCAATATGATATCCTTTTTTATACTTGTATTTATCTATTCAGTATACCATACGTAAGTTTCTCGTTATTTGTTTTATTGTGAGGATCATTTTATTTTATCCTTGTTTTACCTGAATTTATTTTTAATTTCGTTTATTTAATAGTAGGGTTTTGATTTCTTTTAGTAGTTTAAAATACATGACAATATATACATTAAATTGTGTAATTTCACAGATTATACAATTATACAACTCATTATAGAAATATAGTAATCAACTACTACCAAGTTGTTATAATCTTTATATAAGAAGAAATAAAGTTTGTTTTTAAAACTTGATTTAGTGTTTTCCAAACTAGTAAGAGCGTTTTTATTTCGTGACAAGCCATTATTGTGATTACACATAGTTTTGACCATATTTTGGGTGTTGCAGAGTAAAAACATTTCTTTAAGAGAACCTTTCAACGTCGATTTTGTTCACGATCATTTACATAATGGCAGGAAACACTAAAAATTTAATAAGTCGTCGGGAGAAACTTAATCTAATACTCACATTTCAAGAATTCTCGTATTGTTCCCCAGTGTATTTTAAAGCCTTACATAAGCCCCTTTGAGTTATTATGGGCTTAGGAACTTAATTGAATGTTCCCTTATATTTATTTATTTTAACAAATTATTATTTTGCCTGTGAAAGTATTCAGCGCTCAATCAGGCGTGAAATATAATATTCAATAAATTAAAATTAATATTGGAGATTCAAAAAGAGAGTATTATTAAAACGGTCAGTATTATATTGGCTTTGAATATACATCTTAGTAATTTTGCTTTGTTTCTATCGACGACATTCTCTTTGCCAATAAGCTTCACAATTTTTAGTGTATGGAGAATATCTTTACCAACCAACGCATTTACTTTGATCATATTTATATTTCTAGAGATATTTTGTAGCAAAATATCTTCAAAATGATTGGAAGTTTTGATATGCGGTTTGTTGTTGTCGAGGTTTTGTAAATTTCAACTGGAACAAACTTACTATAAAATAATAGTTTACAAGTTTGCAACTCCCTTATTAAATGAAGCCCAATAGTGTACATAACTTAGATTTCCATTTTCGTTATTTACTTAAATCATAACCATTAATAAACTAGAACAATTCCTATTCATTGTTATGTTAACAGTTTTAGAATAAACATTGCACACATCTAACGAAAACAACTTTAAATGCCGGATGGGTAAGAAGTTCAGCATAAACGTCCACATACTGAAGGGACAGTTACCCAATACTTGGCATATAACTACATCTAGTGAATTGGATTCGAACGTGCCACGTGTAGTAAAATAATTTTCACATACAAATTATTATTACCTCATAATAAAATTAACTAAAATAAATATTAAGCACTCTGCGCAAGCAAATATCATTTGCAATAGTTAAAGTAAGATTACTGTGAAATGAGACACTTTAACTAAATTCTCCTACTGTTTCCCATGAGAATTTAATAAAATACATGATAATCACTGTGCCTTTGCATACAGTTATCATAAAGCAGAATCAGTCGTGACATTCAGATATTCCAAGCCTTTCTAGATTAATCTCACCTAGAAGTTTAGCGTAATTAAAATATCTAAATCAATTAGTCTTAACGCGCTCCTATTGTTAGTACCCGTTGCAGAGTTTAAGAGAATTGCAGACTTTGACCGGTTCTGTGGTCTCTCGTAACTTGTAATAGCTTTGCCAAGATCTGTGAGGATGCCGTTCTGCTTGTGTGTCTATTGACTTGAGCTTCCCTTTCAAATTTGTGCTTAATTAGAAGCTCCCCTGCTCAATAGTTCAGGAGGTTTTAAAGTAAATGTGTCGAGAGGATTAAAATGGTCGTATTTAGATGTACAAATCACGTACGATATAGTGCAGGCGGTACAACTTATTTAACTACACTAAATAATAATAATGTGGCAGTTGGTATCATTAGAGCACACCAAGAGGCACCTTAAACTTCACTTGAAATTTAAAATGACTATTTTGAAACTTATTGCCAAAATGTGTTTTTTTATGAGAAATTAGTTTTTTCTATTGTAAAATGGATTTATTGTATAATCTGAAGACGCGAAATTTATTGGTAAAGTCAGTAAAATTGTGCAGACAATATTGAGGAACTAGTATGCACTATATTAATCAATTTTCGTAGAGTGACCAACATTTGTCAATTCGAAGTTGCTTAGAAATATTTTTTGATGCTAGAACATTAGCGGAAATAACTAGTTAGTAAGAAGTAATTTTTTGAGTCAAGTACTTTCTGTTGTTTAAAATATTTCTGTCACTTGAGTACACCTTGTAGCCTCTGATAGTATTTAATAAATCTTTGATTTATTTAAATTTAATTTGAGTTGTAAAAACCGCTAGTAAACAAGAATTAAATTAAATAATGTTTAAATACGTGATTCAGTCAGTAGTGAAATTCAACCGTTACTTAAGATTGTTAAAACCTTAATCCATGCCGCTTGATCCAGATCTTTTTGGTAATATGGTTGCGAGTAACCTATTTCCGTTTTCAGATATATCGAGTAATTGGTGTAAATTATGTAACGCTCTAGGACTTGGTAGGAATCGAATCATTTACCCCCGAAATCGAAACATATAGGTACGTCAGAAACAATTTGTTATAAATGTACAGGGAGCGAATAATCGGTCTCAGTTCCCCATCTGTTAGATCTGTGATCTTTTTCCGTCAAGTCGTCAAGCCGCCTAACTAGTACTAGACCGTTTTACAGTTAAGCTATACTGCCCTTGATTAAATTATTATTTGATTAATAAATTCACTTTCGAAATAACATATTGATAAAACTTCGAACGTTGTTCCTCGCCACCCGTCCCTTTAAAGAAAGATAATCTAAAGTGTAGTATTTTGGAAATGATCTAATCATAATAGAGCTTGTAGAATTTTACACCGTTGAGATTCTACTACTCTCGATAGAGGGATAGAATCTTCTCGAAGTAAGTAGCTTTTAGCTAGGCCGCCGTGTCAATATAATAAGTTAGTTTACGCCGCACAGTGGGGCGAATCCAAAATTTACTGGTGACAAATCGCTACACGCTTTATTTTTTATCGTATCAGCATATTAAAAAAGAAATACTCGTAATGAAATTGTGAAAACATCTCTGAAGGCCGATTTATGAAAAATAACTCTAAAAGTGTCCAAAGGGTCTGAAAATAGGGGTTGGAGGGAGTTTAAATTTCGATATTCACTTCGTTTACAGATTCAAGACTCGTTTTCTGGGGGTTTGAGTATTTAAAAAAAAAATACGCTAATTCGATAAAACATAAAGCCTGTAACGATTCGCCTCACTGTTCGACGTTGAGATTCTAGTACTCTCGTTAGGGGGATAGAATGTTCTCGAAGTAAATAGCTTCGGTTGGGGACGTTTGTTTCAGAATGGGCTCTACCTTGAAGTGATAATACACTGGGATAAATATCATAGCAGCCCTGTGAAGCCAGGGATGGATATCCTTGACTCTCTGTGGTTAAAATCTCAAACTCCGTGTTCTGTCCGACCTCCGCATTTTTGAGAACATCCTACAGCCGGAGTGACAAATTTTGTACCGAAACACGCGTCGTTGTATGAGTATTTAAAAATCGCTTGTTCCCAGAACGCCTTTTATAAAGTTACTTTTGTGCTTAGTTGTTGAATAATTTATTACTTATCAGTGAATAGAGATTTTGTATTTTATTGTCATTTAGAGTGTGTAAAAATAATTAAACCCGTATGGAAAATTGCCCAGACCGCTAATATTGGAAATCAACCTATAAGACCCCTCTATAACTCCGTATCTGCACTAAAGTTTACCCTCGCCTGTCTTGGATACCGCCAAGAGAGAAGGTGCTGTTTCTTGCACTATATAATGAGAATCTGGTGCCAAGATTCCGCTTTAAAAAAAAATTGATGCAAAGCTGGAAGGTACTGTTTGTAGGTAGTAGTAGTAATTACAAACAGCCCAGCAAGGTAAAAAAAGAGAGCCACACTAGGTTCTATGTAAAAACCATTGTAACTAAGGTTCAAAATTAAGCAAATTTTGCTTTTTATTGGTATATATCGAATCATTTTCAATGATGATTGGAAGCTTCAAGAAAAGTTTCCAAGTCCTCAACTACTTCAAATATTTTGAATGGTTGATGTATTGATGATCTTCTGGAACAAAGAGAACCTGGAACCCATCTTACAAATCAACAGGTCCGCTAAAACCTTATAATCAAGAAGGTCGTTATTCTACAATCATTATCAGCTGTATCATTATATAACTACTAGGGTATCTATATATTTTTTGGATTTCCAATGAGCACAGTCTAGTTTCAATGTTTCAAAAATCAATTTAGTACATTTCCGAGTACAAAAATTATTTTGCAATTGTGATTAATACATTTGATTTAAGGTTCCAATACCAGCCAGAGAAAAGATTAGGAAAAATTTATAGATACGATCTGATAAGGTTGCTGGATCGTCTCCTTACCCACCGGAAGAGTTCAGTAATTAGGTGGTCGGATCGCCTACGTCTTCAGTTAAGAAAGAAGTTTCGTGTGAATAGTGACTTAAAAAATAGTTTGATTTTTTAACTCTACAATTTTTACGTCCGGTTTTCTGCAGTTGCTTACTTACCCACCGGAAGAGGTCAGTAATTCTTTAATGTAAGAAATTTCTGAAATCCTCTCAGTAGGTACCTTTTATTTCAGTTAATCGTTGATTAATTTCTTTGTATCTCTTCCACCTAAGTTTGTGTTAATTTATTTACCTGTTTATAGTTTTGGCGTTTATCTAGAATTAATTTTGCATGTACGATTGGCACCTGGTTTGTTTTGTAAAACCCGAGTGTTGTGTCATAATTCGTTAGCCATTAGCTAGAATTTAAAAATTTTGACATTATGTGTCTAATACAAAATATTTCTTTGTTTACTTTGAATAATGTTTATTGTTTTCGTGGTATTAACTTTCATAGTTAGCCATCAAATTATTTTACTTAAAATTAGCTAACATTTTGCTGTCTTTTCAGTTTTAGTTCTTTTTATATAATTCTGCAGTTTCTAGTTTCCTCCTTGTGAAATTGTTATAATTTTTAACATTTCGTTTTTTACTACTTAATCATTTTGAAATAAATTAATAATTTTAAAGTGGTATTCTCTATGAAAAATCCCCAGACTAACTCAAACTAACCAACGCTGCAAGTACAAGATGGATCAACTTACAATCTGATATTTGGACACTTGAATATATGAGGTGGCCCTGAAACAATATCGTTGAAGAAAGACGAGTACCTTTATCACCATGAGTGATCAGAGATTCTTCAGGGAATCCCACCATCAAATTCTAATAAAGCCTGAATATTTTGGTCAGAGGAAAAAAGAGAGTCTTTACGAAAATCAGCTGTTTTTTTTGTTAACGTTTGTTTGTTTTGTAAATTTTTGCACCTTAACATTAGGTAACTTCTCTTTTGTATTCAATTAATTTATGTCTAATTTTTCTGTTTAAAAACCATTTATGACCCAACCGCAGAGCTAACCTAAGCTAATGGTATCTAAACTTAATTGGTTGATGTCAACAACCATGTCAGTATCTTTATGTCCCTTTTCGGAATCTATAAAAATGAACAAAATAATTATGACAATAATAGCGTATTTTTATACCGATCGCATTCAAAATAAAAAACCTAGTAATTTGTTAATTATTAAGTAAACTTGACACCTTCAATTGTATCGCATAGGTTCATATGAACTCTTCCTCTTAATTTCATATCCTGAATCTATTCACATCATTAGCAATTAAAAACTAACACAATGACAACCTATCAAGCGTTGATTGCTAAAGTGAAGTGTATTCGGTCTACATATCTGTTCCAGAAAATTAATTCAATATAAGAGAGGAGTAAATATATTTTCGTAAAAGCTTAAGCTTAAATATAACTTGCGAGGTTAAGCGTTTCCAGTTTGCCAGATAGTTGGTTCACTTGAATATTACAATAACGTTTATTTGTTTAACTCGCTTGCTAGTTCGGACGATTTGAACCACTTCATTCCCACCAAGAACATTGTTTTCTAATAGGAATAGCGAATTCTAATCCGACATTTTCCGTGTACTTCGGTGGAAACAAACAAAGTACAGTAACCTAAAATACAGTTAAATACATTTTGTAAAAGCGATCAGAGTTCGTTTGTGTTTTTATTTACCGAACTTCCGTTTCTATACCAAGCTGGATTAGTGTCCCTTATTGAAGCTTTGTCTGACAAGTCCGAACTGTGTTCGTGCGGAATTAGCCGCAAGCAAATGGTATAAACGAACTCAGATCGTTTTAAAAAACCACGTCACTATTTTTTTAGATGCGCAAATTTCATCGATTCAAAATCGTATTCATATTTAAATTAGTTTGTGGTGAAACGTTGACAAATGATTACCAATAATAATAAAGTTTGATAATAACTGCCTTCCAAATTAGTTTAAAGACTAGAAGATCTGTACTTGAAGACATGATATAGCAGATAACGATCGTAGAGAAAATTGTTTCTTAGAGCAGTGAGGATAAGCTTAAGACAACCGTCGAGAAATGTTAAATTTGACTTACGATTCTGTGTATACAACTATTTAAATAACAAATAAGTATCGCATATACCCTTATTTCCTTACATAGGAATTTGTATATAAATTCATATAGCTGAAAATATGTGCGATGGAATCTATTTATGTAAGCAACATCATATAAGAAAATGTATAAAAATATGGAAAAGTTCTCATTCTCAGCAATAAGGTTTCCGTAGAACCCCATGCTATATATCCATTTGTGTAAAATGTGGGGTATGGAAAAAGTACAATTTAATAAAGAGGTTTATCTTTATTGTTTTTTGTCAATCATGATATGATAGAAGACGTCATTTGAACTTTAAATGTTTACAAGTTACTGTATGTTAGCATAAGCATAGTTTTAATACAATTTTCTTAAATTTTGAAAATTCACTTATGTGTTTTGTGGTTGTGGTTTTATATACAACACAACTCTAAATATTGTCGATTTTCATAAAATGTTATAAATGACCCAGAAAACCAAACAAAAAATGAACCCATGTAAAATATTTAAAAACAAATCCATTTGCTGACAGAAGCTAAGCTAACCAATCGACATTTTTGAGTTTTCTAGTAGTTTCAAGTGGTTCATTTTTAATTGCAACGTTTTAGGTCCATAACAATTAGTAGTTCTACACTCATACTGACCCGTTGGTATGTGCTTGTTTTCTATACACCTTGTTCCATTGATTTTATTGTATGCAAGAAAGTCTTGAAACGAACTTTCCATTTTTTCAATTTCTATAGTGAATTTCATGTTTTGGTATAGTCTGCAAGGGAGTTTTATAGCTTTCAAATTGCTCGCTCCCATGTTGCCAGATGATGAGAGGGTTGTCCATATATTAACATTAAATCGGAGCTATGGCCAACACGTCCTTCATTTTAAAAGAAAACCACTCCAAAGTGATCAAAACGTCAAGAATTCAAAATAATTAACGCGGAAAAGAACAAGAAAGGCTCTACTAAAAATCATATCAACTCTACAAAAGTCTTGAAATTAAAACACCTTCCTGTGTATTGTAATTACCACCTTTCATTTTATCGTTTTTATCATCTGCTAAAAACTTAAAGATAAATCAGTTTTTAAGGAGACGATAAAAATCTTACCACGATTTTGATATTACAATTATAATCTCATTATGGGACTAACCTACCTAACTTTCAAATATAATTTATTATGGAAGTATGAAGTAAAAGTGATGCTTTCTACAAAGACCTTACTTGTATCAAGATTAGCATACGTATTAAGCTTACTAATAGTATTTCATAATAGTATGCAGATAAAAGATTAAACTTTTGTGGACGAACTTTTTTTCTTTCTTTGTTTATTCTTTCATTATTCAACTTTCTTTAAATTTATAACGACATTATATGATTAATGGGTACTTTTGTACGTATTGTATATGATAAAAACATTTTGTTATATAGAATCAAATTATAAATACCCACAATGTTTTCCAAGAATCAAATATTGTACGTGTACGTTTTAAATTAATTTTAACCTGTTTGTATCTCCATTAACCACATATCCGTTGTTGATATTAACAGAAGCGGATTATTCGCTCCTGAAATCACCATAAATAATTCATGAACCATAAAATCCAAATGAACATCAAAATATAACCTGATCGATAAGATTGGTCGTGACATGGATATCACAAAAGCAAAGATAGATACATATGTATGCGGTAATCTGCCGGAAGGAGTCAGGAGATGGTCCTGTTTAGTATCTGACCCAATTTCCGTTGTTGGATGACCGGAACAGCCCACTCTGTTTTCCACTATATGCCCATTGGTCATTTCAATCCAGTTCTTTATTAAGTGAATTCCACCAAAGCCTGCAATTGATAATTCTACCCCAGCATCCCAGTCTATAAAATGTGCTTTATTTTGTTACGGTTTCAAATACGTTTTTAGCAAAAACATCGTGACTGAGCAAAAAGCTTTGAAATGGCGAACAAATATTGCATGGCAAGCATGCAAGTAGAGTTGAAATTAACTCATCCAGATCAAACTAACTGAATGCACTAAAGGTTTGAATACGGTTGATAATTGTGTTGAATGTGTTTGTTAACTCTCAACTGAACTCAGTTTTATATATTTAAATTGTTGATTACTTTTTTTAAATCAGTCACACATTAATGATAAATTTGTATTATCTCGAGGTAGAACATATTTTCAAGTATTTGACTATAAAAAAAAAAATTGTCAAGTTATTTAGATATCTAGGAATTATATGAAATCAATTTAAGGAAGGTCGAAATATTTTACCTACTCGGTGAATAGACTGTAGACTGCTATTGCTTTCATTACTGCAGAAGTGACACAGTGATTCATTATTCGGTAAGATTGTAGGTACCTACTCATGTATTATTTAATCTTGGAAAATGTCTCGAGCTGCTTCTTGTATATTATATAACATATAGTTTTTTTTTTTTTTTTTTATCGTCTTATTTATATTAACGTCCTGGCGAAGTTTAGCTTAGAGCTATTCTGACACTTAACCGCGTGTATTAAAATTTTTAAATTCCAAAAAATCAGTAAAAATAAAGTATTTACTTAAAATTTGCGACAGTTATATAAGTTGCCATATGAATGTATTTGTGCTACTGTTACGCGCACCAATAAATACATTCACACCTCATATGACTTCTCTTTGCCAATGTTTTAACCTGTTAGTTATGAAATTCATTGAATGCAAACAAAGCGAGATATACCAATTATTGTGTATGAAATTGACCATATTATTCAAAGAGTGTAAAAGGATGAATTGCGCTAGAGCCAATCCTCGTTTTTACGTTATGACTTACACAGGATCCGGTCCCTGCTCATTATAAATAATAACTGATATACAGAATAAAAATTATTTTACTTCGAAACATGTTGAAAATTTTTCTATTGTTAATGACATATTTTCTTTGGAAAATAAATACCGCCTTGTAAGCTGAGTAATCCCTTGATATAGCTGTACTCTAGGAAAGGACAATTCTTTTACCCACCGTTCAAAGAATATTGTCGTGTACCTACTTGCTTTTATTTAATAAAATATTTGTACTGTGTAAGTTGTACCGCAAAAATATAGATATTTATTTTTGAGCAAACATGGGATAACACAACGTGAACTAGATATAATATTCCTGAAAACAGTATTATACTGTTATTGCTTGCTTTGAGTTTTAAGAGAATTTGAAAATACTTTGCATATATATAGTCTAATATCGCGTCGCAGGGAAAGATTCTGAAAAGTACTTTGGTGTCTAATAATCCATTATTTTCTTTGTCGCACAAGCTCTATTTTCTGGGTCAATCCCCAAACTGCTAGGAGTATTTGTTTCATTAAATTACACAACTTTTCACATTAGCAGTTCAGTGCAGCTTTGCAAAATAATATAGAATCTGTTTTTGCAATTAACAAACTGTTTACCAGAAAATTAAAAAATCTAGAAACAGGTTCTTTACATCGTCAATAAATTGAAAAATTTCATTGGCTGCATAAAAATATTAATATCTTAATTCCTAGGGTTTTGTGAAGCTGATGATTTAAAAAAGAGCTTTTGAGGGTTATTCCAAATTAATTGTTTTGCATTCTTGATGCAAAGATTTGGCAGGTGGTGAAGTTGTGTGGTACCTTTAATGGAATCAATATTATGTATTACTCACCATGCAACGCCATCGGAAAGAAGCTGCACCTCCTGAGAAATGCATTAACAGAGGAGTTTGAGTCAACTTAGCTCAATTCCCTTCAGAAGAGGAATATGACAATATAGTCGAAATATCAATAATAGGAATAATTTACATGGAAGGGAAACTGGAAGGTCTTCTGCAAATATTGGATATTGTTCAAACTTGAGATGTAGTTCATGGCCAACGAACATGAAAGGAAAGTCAGTAATTTTTTAATATTCTTTTGTAAATGTTTTGTGTACAATGACCGAAAAGAAGGATAAAATCAGGAAAATTATCGATCATTAAGAAAAACTAAGGATAACTGCAAGTACAGAAACTACGTAGTAATGCATTTGATGACTTAATGAGGGAAAATAATAAAAAAATTGCAATATTCTCCCTTGACTGTCAATAAAATTTACCGTTGCAAAATACTCCCGATCAGTCCTGTTACTTTAAGTGGCAAATACCTAAACCTCTACAATTTCAGGTTGGTAGTAGGGCACTTAAAACCAAAGTCACTTCTGAAACTATAAAATCATTTATATGGATAGATACCGACCATCCAAGAAGCTCCAATGATATAGCTTCCGCAGTTTTTTACTCATTACAAAATTTCAATTTCGATTAAGAGATAGAGATTTTTTTGGTAGGCGATGATTGTTGAGAGCAGAATAAGGACAGATGGTAGAAAGAACCCAATACTGGCTGCAATGCTGTTCTCTAGCGCATATTATGAAGCACCTGGAACTTATATCTTCAATTGTAGGTCATTTGTTTCTTCCTGCTAAATAGAAAGAAAATTAAGAAAATGTACCACAATTAATCGAGAAACGTACAATTATTACTTTCCCACTAGAATAACTGATAAGTAATTCATGTACCACTACTTACAGATCAAGTAATAACATCTGATACAAGTCTAGTTACTAAGTGTTATCCTTTCAGCATGCATAATATTACTGACCAGAATTAATACATTGTGAATTTAAGATTTTTACTACCAAAATCAATAATTTCCATGCTTAGGAAGATTTTTCTAATTTTAATTATACTCAATTTCAGTCTGATTTGCGTAGCATTCCTTGGTCTGATAAATATCATATAAATAATATTAACGATAAAGTGGAATTTTTGAACACTAACTTAATAACACTGCTTAACCTTCATATGCCCTTAAAAACATGTAGATTTACGCAACCCAATAATTCTTGGTCTACTGAAAATATTAAATTTCGTGTTTCCCTACGGGAAAAGGCTTTATAAATACAAGAAGAGTAAAAATGAATGTGATTGGAACTATTATAAAGAATTGAGAAATTCTGCGACAACCGCCAAAAGACAAGAAAAAAGAGCTATAAATAACTGACATAAGGTAATATCAGGTCCATCCTCGGGATGGACTCCAATTTAAACATAATATTCTCTGCTGGTATTTTATTGGAAAAATAGCGTTCTTTGTAATAATTTGTTTTATTCTTGAACGCGTGTATTGTTCTTAACGTTGTTTAAGACATTCTATTAGAGGACATTATAGGACTATATATATATTTATTTTGTAAAATATTTTGTAAAAAATATCCTGCCTCTATATACTCAATTTAATATACTTTATGTATATTTTAGTAATATAAAAGATACTTGGAAGAAATGTCTAAAAACTGTAATATTGTGAACACGTCGAAAAAAATTGAGATTCCTAATACTATTTCAGATCCAAATATGATAAACCAATTTTCTGTGCACTCAGTTCCTCTAATAAATACTGACCAAGAGATAAAAGATTTTTATTTAACAAATAACATTATGAATTTCTCAGAACTATTATGATTTAAAACAGTAGAAGATGTTCAAGTAATGAATGTTTTATCCAGCATAAAATCAAAAGCTGTAGGACATGATGGAATTTCCTTAAAAATTTTAGAATTATGTTGTCTATTTTTACTACCTTGTTTATGTAACTTAATTAATACTTGCATTGTTTCGAACATATTTCTAGACGCATGGAAAAAAATCTGTGATTACTTCAATGCCAAAAATCAACAATCCCTCAGAATACAAAGATTTAAGACCATTAAGTGTATTACCTGGTCTGTCGAAGCTTTTAGAGAAAATTTTGAATATACAGCTAAGAAATCATCTTAATAAATGCAATGTGATCCCATTCAGACAGTCAGGATTCAAATCTGGCTATTGGTGTGTTGCGGCTTTAACTTCTATCACTGATCATATTATTGAAGCAGAACAAGAAAGTTACAATTCTAACATTATTAGACTACTCCAAGGCATTCGACACTATTGACCATAGTCTTCTATCAGCAATTTTACATCATGATGGCCTGATAGGACACAAGCAGTGACGATTGGTCAAGAGGTATCTAATAGTTTGGAGGTTAATAGAGGAATGCCACAAGTATCCATTTTAGGGCTATTACTGTATTTAATTTATACATCAAACTTTTTTAATATCATTCATCATTCATACTAAATTGCATATGTATGCAGATGATTCTCAGTTGTATATCTCATTTAATTCTGAAGATTCTCTTTTAGGGTGTAGTCAAATGAACTCAGATTTGAACCAGCTAGTTACTTAATCTGAAAAACATGGGTTATTAGTCAATTCGTTAAAGTCAGCAGTAATGGTATTTGGTCCTAAAAAAGATAGAATGAACATCCGAGATAGAATAAACATCAAAATCAAAGATGACTGTCTTCCTATAAAGAGTAATAATTTTAGGTTCAAGTTACAAAAATGTATACAGAAGGCCTATTCCAACTTGAAGCTGATATTTAACAACGGACTTGTCCTAAATAAGAAAACAGAAATTCTTCTTTTTGAATCATTAGTTTTTTCCCAATTTGGATTTTGTGACACTGTATATGACTTTTGTTTAAACAGCAGTGATATTTATGGGATTAAAAAAATTCAGAATGCTTGTTTAAGGCTCATATTTAGTATCAAACTGAATGAAGCAATTTCACACAGACTCAAAGAAGCTGGTTGGTTAAATATGAAAAATCGGCATCCACTATATATTCTTCTACCTTTATCTATAAAGTACTAGTATACAAACAACCTCAATATTTAATGAAAAAAATATCATATTGAAGTGACGTAGATAATTAATATTAGGTTTAGGAGACTGTTAACCCGACAAAATAAAAACCATCGTTATGATATTAGCCAGACATTATGAGGTGGATTGAAAAATTGACGATCGTCTTTACTTCTTTATAAACGCTTTTGAAACAAAAACAGCTAATGCAGTTGAAAATCAGCCTGCTGAAGACGAAGAGTTAAGAGTTTAGTTTTGTTAATATTTTCTGCTAACTTGATTGACAAGCTGATAATGTTATGTAAAGTTTTTTGCTATTTACGCAAAACTAGTTTTAAGTCAAATATCAACTTTTGCGGACTATTCATATATTTCCGTTAAGATAATACGGTCGGCGTTCATCATTGAAACGCTTCCTCTATAACTTTATACAAGCTTTATATAAACCATTAAAATATACAAAGTGCTGACGGTTTTTAAGGGTTTGTAAAAACAAAACTTTAAGAGCTCTTTTAAATAAATGTATCCTAAAAAACACAAAGTTGCGGCGGCAAAGTTACGCGCTTAACGAAGGCGGCATTATTTAATTAGCAATGCACTCCTACTTTATAATGAGCATATCCTCTAGCTTCATACAGTCATGAAATATGCTCCAATTAGCCGCGGAAAGTCAAAGTGCTTTTAGTTTAGGCGGTTTTATTTCATCAGAATGAAATAGCAGACACCAACCTACAGTCATGTTTTGTTTAAAACTGTTAGAAATTCCCTTTGCCGTGATTAGTTTGGGCATATTTCAACGTCATAAAGTGGAAATTGCAACAAATACCAGAAAATTGTGTGGTGATAAATGACATAGGCCAGTGAAATTAAGGTTCGTGTTGGAATAATTTGTTAACAAGCTAAGTTGCGGAAATAATTTTAGGAGAGGGTGCTTATTTGGATATAATTAAATTTGCTTTCACATTTGAAGACATTTATTGATGGTGGTCAAGGCGAGCACTAAATTATGCATACAATCAGTGCGCACGAAATAAATTTAAGCAGATAACTGGTAGCAAATTGAATTAAACCTAATTCAATGAATTAATCATCAAAGATGTACAATGTTGTCAATTAATTATTTCAAAATCAATTTTTGTGGTAGAGGATGTACATAATTGATTTCTATTATTTGGGAGAAAAAAATATAATTTGGACTGTCTAGACTTTTCTTCGAAAATAGCTAAATAAAAATGTTTCTCCGACCTCAAACCGAGTATGCTCTCTGTATGTATGTAATTTTCATCGTCTTGCTTGTATATTTATTTAGATTTATTATTTATATATTTCATTATATTAATATTGTTATGTATATTTCTTTATGTCTGTTACACCCATTTGGTTAACTTTGGCAAAATAAGTTCACATCAGGTGAAAGAATGATATTATCGTTAGAACTAAATGCGAATAAATTACGTATCGTCATGATGCTGCTCTTTGAAGTCAACAGGTCGGCCTACATGCTTAGCTTACTGCAACACAGATAACTTTAAAATTAGAAATTATTTTTCCGTGAAAATGTAGTTCCCTTTTCTTACAAGTAACCCATTAATTCAACATTTCTTTGGATGAAATAAAGTTTAAAATAAACAAAATAAAACTAGACACTTAGGTGAGGCATCGTTAAAATCACATTCATTAGTGCCTTTAATGGTTCTGATAAAAGTTCAGAATAATGACCATTATCAAAGTATTATTATTGGTTTGATCATGAAACATTTGAAATTAAACGAAACCAAATGGTTTTATACGTAAGTAGCAAATACAAATCTACCTATTTCAAGTCAATAAAATTGACCATGAATAATTGAAGCCCACAGATATACAAGGAGTCTCTTCGAGTGAGTTCCATGCCTTCGGCTTCTTCTTCACGAATTGGAAGTGGTTTTCTTGCAGGAAGTATGTTAATGAAACTTAAGAGTTCTGTTAGGCTCGGTGAAGGTGATGTAGGTATGTCGATGGATTGGTCTTCTTTACATTTGCAAAATACGTTAATCATTATAAAGTATGTGAACCAGAAAATATGTTTGCTAATAATTGGCTTATTTATTGAGTCGTGCAGTTCTTTCGAGTATTGCTCCAATCTCGAGATTTTTGGTGTTTAGATTATTTAATGTTAATGACTTTGGGCAGACGAACTTTGTTTGGAAAGTCGTTACAACACTCATACGAAATCTGGATAGGGTGACTGTGGTCCTTAAGATCCAATATTGCATTGGAGTTGGCTTGAATCTTGGTTAAGCCAACAAAGGCATAACAGCTGGGTTGTAATTTTATGACTGAGTTTTTATAATGATTTCTGTTTTTCAGTTTTTCTTTGGACAGCTGTTGGTGATATGTAGGAGTTTTAACCAAGTGTTCTCTTGAAGGTATTGTACATTGTAAGCTTGGCTTAAAATGGATGATGTTTGGGTAAATGGAACAATCAAAATAATCAACACAGAAGAGAACAAATCATCAGCTGAACAAAAGCCTTAGAATAAAAAAATGTACGAACTTCCTAAAATATTTCTTGAAAAACTCATTTGACTAGTAATGGGTATACATGACCACCTATATGTACCAAAGTTTTAATTTTCTAGAAATGAAATCCAAAGAAGTCAGAAATCCATAGAGTTAAATATTTAATAAAATAAAACAGTAAAAGTAAATTTTACCCTTTACGTCAAAATGTGAGTCTATATCCTCTAAATAACATCTTAAAACATTTGCATCTCACCGAATTAATGTCGATCGATGTTATCAAGAGCTGGACTTTCTGTTATTTCGCAGTGGCTGAAGAAGGTCCATGAGATGGTGAGGTGCGCTGTCTGATAACAGAGGAGTCCTGTTGGATTGATTTTCATCAGTTAAATGTAGAAGTTATTTAGAGTATATAGACTCACATTTTGACGTAAATAGTAAAATTTACTTTTACTATTTTATTTTATTTAAATTTTTTGTTTTGTATAAAATAATAATTTCAAATACTGATTTAATTTATTCCAAAGACATTCAAAATTAATTAAGTAGAATTATGTAATTAAAATTTATATTGTGAGCTCCCCGCATGGTTTGTGCTTAAATAATTTGGTGCTGGCAGTAAATACGTTAATAAAATATGGATTATTAATGTCACGAGCAACCAGCGTCCTGACGAAATTTAATCTCGAGCCCATTTTAATAAAATTAAATTATCTTTATCTTATTTACCATAAACGCAAACATAGACATTTATAAAACGCTTATCTAAATACCTTCACATAATATAATGTGCCTAACAAACGCCGAAGCACCAACCAACGCGCTTAAGCTCGGCAAAGAACTTTCATTGTTATTTCCACAGCACTTGGAGTTTCGTCTTTAATAAACTGCCAGCTTTTATTCTTCACAAAAATTCCGGAAATTTTATTTTAGTACAGGTTGATGAACTTTAAGCATAATAAGTAAATTAGTTAAAGTAAAACTCATAAAAAAATAGTACAAATTGATTCTAACTCCACGTTTGTGTAACTGATGTGATAGTTGAGAGGCAAGCATACTCGGCTCTGACGAAATAATTCAAGGTTCGATTCCTGGTTATGGCAGAAGGATTATTTCCCTTGTGACAGTGTCTTTGTAGTTTTTTCAAGTTAAAAAAAAATTAAAGAAAAGGAAAAGTTACTATAATATTTTGACAGCTTAAGATACGTGACAAAAGGTTTGCCGAGGTCTAGCTCAGTTCCAGTGGATGAGTGAGGTAGGTTCAAATTATACAACCATCTAAACATAAGAAAAAGGCGCCATCAGCTATTAGCAACCTCGCTGACAGGCACCCCAGATAATATGAGAGGGTGTCCTAATATTCACCTACTTTATAAACAAAATAACTACTTCATAGCCCCAAATACTTAACTGGTTAGTTGTATCGCACACCGTCAATTGTCTGCCACCAGGGTAACAGGTTAAAATACCATTCGACGTACAAGACATCCACAGTTGAACCTACAGGGATCACCAGGTCGAGGTTACATCTACAGAAAGCAACACAACACGAGAAGAAGTACTGGAATACCCAACATGAAATTTTCGCTTTCTTAGATAGTGTCTCTGAGGTTTTTTTTGAAGGGCCTAATTAAATATTATATATTTAGTTACTTACGTAGCTGGAAGGTGGCTTATCAGCGGAGTCCAATTTATCTCACCAAAACTGGACGTACTATTGGGCGGTTTAGGCCTTTAAACCTTTAAAAAGAACAAAATAAGGGAAGCGTCCTTATCATAAAAAGTTACAAGACGGTTTGATATCCGAAAGTTTCGAAGATCGTGTTCGTTTCACAACAAAAATGCCATCAAAACAATTCAAACACAAAGAAGGCCAACTTTCAACAAAAGCGA
The DNA here is from genome assembly GCA_963680705.1 of Rhagium mordax. NCBI lineage: Eukaryota > Metazoa > Arthropoda > Insecta > Coleoptera > Cerambycidae > Rhagium > Rhagium mordax. Next base: position 13,672,642 of record OY796660.1, on the reverse strand, counting down.
ATATGCAAATACAGCAATATTAATTGAAAAGTCACCATCGAACACTGTCTTGTTAGAACTCAAGTGGCCATCTCGCTTCTTCCACGAGGCCACCTCGTCGACCAATCAAATCCTGCCAGAAGATTCGTAAATTTACCCAGCCTAAGAGTAGGTAACCAAATATACTAACATCAACCGCCTAATTTGCCGCAAGAAAAGCTAAAAATTAACGTTACCTTAGGTAGGCAACCCATTTAGCATATAAAAGAGCGGAGGGACGTATAACATGGATTTATACTGTTACACCATCATATACGGATATTGGATGTCTGTCCGTTATCTATAAATGTATACTACGTCCTGTATTACGTGAACTTAAGGATGTAGAGGGTTATTTTGTATGTGGAATTATTATTCTATTATTATTTAGAATAAATTATTTTCCTGTCCATGTACTGTGATTTGGTACTCGGACCAGCTACTTCCAAAGAGCAAATTAAATGTAACCGATAATTAATTATAAACTACAATAAAAGAGAAAGACCACAACGAATGTGGCAAACCCGGCACACAACTCGTGTCCTGAGATCTATAGGGATGTTATTATTGACCACTTTTTAAGGACTAAGGCTTTAAGGGAGGTTTTTATACAATAAAATACTTGCTACCCTATTTGTAGCAACGTAAAAATAATAAAGAATTACAGTCAAAATAAACCTACCTATATAGATTTTTTCTGAGATTATTTAGATACATATAATGAAACCACAAGGAACAAAATAAAGCTTATTTAAAAAAATGAAGGATGTTGGTACTTTGGGATCTGTAATCGATCTTACTATATAAAAAAGTGTATTTTAAAAAATAACTCAGTTTGTCTGTATAATCGAAATTTAGCAGTTATTTCAACAGAAATAATATTTCACTCGTAGTATAACTTTTAAGAACAAGTACAGTGTATTACCTGCAATTAGTTCAACTTATTTAATTATAGTGTGATTGTAAATGTCTAGAGAGCTAAAACACTAAAACACAACCTACAATTTTCATAAAATTTTAATACACGGCTCGGTTTTTATTGTTCAAAATTTTATATTCCTACTCGAGTCATAAAATAATCAAACGGAGCACATCTAAGAATTGTATGTACTTGAAGCATATGGCATGAAGAATACAGACAAATGTTCCGGGGTGTGACAAAGTTGATATTCGCATCACGTTACCTGGGTAAATAGGCAATCTGTGACTACTCTATACTACTAGTAATACGTTTAGAGCGCAGGGGAATCTAAGGCTACTATCGACATAAGATTTGTACAATACTGTGCTCATGATGCCTCCAACAGTACACGTTTACTAGATTTTACAGGGTGGAACAGACATGCAAGTTTTCATTTGTGGTATATAAATAAAAACATTTATAATAAATACATAAAACAGAACTGTGCAAAAGGTTAAATTCTTCTATATTTCTGGTCCGTGACTATAGTTAGAACTGTCACTGGGGAAAAAAGTAAAATAAATCTTCAAGTATTTTAAGAATTCGAGTTATCCCTCCATTAGGAGACTTATCTTCGAGGCATTTAGAAGAAACGTTTCTGAAGACTCTGCAGGTGTTATGACGTCATCGCTAGTGTCTACAGCCTGCTAAAAACTAAAAAATCGTCATGAAAATTTTAGTGAGAAAGGAATGATTTTTTTTCGAAAGAAAATTCTATGACTTATTTTTTTTAAGAAAGCCATTTAATAATTAAGATGCCTTTCTCAATAGACCGCGATTAGTCTGTTTAAATGGCGAAAACATAATATAGAATCTAGTCCAATAGTAAAGAAGATTTAAATGAGGTAAATGTAAAACTTTCAACCAAAATTTTTATATAGGTACATGAATGCATTCAATTCTCTTTATTTTTATACCCACATGTCTACCCTTATGGTTTTTGAGATAATAATATAACGATTCGAAAAACAATTCACAATTTTTTTACCCTCACGGGCCTAAGTTGGCAGTTGCCCTTTTTGTCTGATATTTTAATTTTTTTAGGATATTCTTCAAAATGCTTTGCTTTTAAAGAATCGAAAAACGCCACTCTCTAGTACGATAAAATGTATTTTTATGTTTTGCAACAAATTTTATAGAACATTTAATTTTGTTAGTTATGTGTCATTGTTATTTTGTGAATGTTGTTAATGTTAATAAAACGAAATAACTCAATTCTGTCTATTCCGGTTTAATAACATAACTAATGAAATAAGTAAATTAAATCTTAGTCTCAACTAGAGGGCACCGTCTTTAAAAGCAAAGCAGTTTGAAAGGTATCCCAAAAAAATTAAAATATCAGAAAAAATAATATAGCCAACTACCAACTACGTCCGTGAAAATTAAAGAAGTGTCAATTATTTTTCGGATCGTTATTATCTCAAAAACCATCAAAGATAATGGTAAATATTGTGATGTTTTATTGATCTTGGAGAAATTATTTTTATATTAAATTTTTGTTTTTTTTTATTTTAATTTATTTTTGTTTATTTACTTGATAGAAATTATTTATTATTAATCTACTTGATATTTTTGTTTATATAGAAAATTAATATAGAAAATTGCTAATCTAATAATGGAATAAACAGGGTCTCCATGAGAAGCAATAATTATGAGTTAATGTTAATGTTAATGACATATTGTATTGAAAAGTCAGTTTATTATAAATATATTTAATTTACTAGTTTGTAAAGATGTTTAACGTACTTGGGAAATATAGTTTATGGTTAATTTTACGTTCCGTGGTTACGGAGTAGTTTGCACTGGTATTAAATGGGCAGTTTTGTGTTTGACATTTCTGCAGATTAAAATGGCTGATAAATCGAGAGTTTTGTGCAATGTTCACTGGATGTGCGCTAAACAAATTGGCTTTGGATGCAATTTCGAAATCAACCAATAAGATATGAGCTTGATAATTTGGATTTGTATTACCTTGATGTCTGGTAAGTTCGTTCCATGTATTGGATATGTCCTTGACTCAACTTTGCTCTATCGTACATCAATAATTTTTAATGATTTTATTCTATTTTCCATATATTTTCAGGAGCGATGTCGACCAGGGTTTTTTACTTTCACTACCCAATTAACAACTCTCTTTTTTTGTCGTTCCCAAGGAACATGCAGAAAATTTGCTTGTCAAGGATTTCTACACCTATTCCAGTTGTAATTGAGAAACGGTTAGATGTATTTCAGAAACCGTCAAATGTAATTGAGAATAGTCAAATGTAATTTAGAATGCGTTAATTGTAATTGAGAATAGTCAAATGTAATTCAGAAAGCGTCAAATGAAATTGTGAATAGTCAAATGTAATTGAGAAAGCATCAAATGTAATTGAGAAAGCGTTAAATGTAATTCGGAAAGCATCAAATGGAATTCAGAATGGGTCAATTGAAATTGAGATAATACAAAATTCGAAACTTTTACACAAATACATAGTTTATGCTTGAAATCGATAATTCTGTGAAAAAAAAATACCGGCCATTCAACTCTCATTATTGTTTATGATGACAGTCACAAGTGACTTTTACGGGTTAAGTTTACAAATGTATTTTGTATAAAATTTAAAATGTCAATTTGAATTTCGTAAAAGTTGGTGTCCTTAATTTGAAAAACAGTTTCAAACATGGAACTAAAAGACAACTGTGCAATTTGTCGAGTAAAGATCTCTTACGGCTTCCGATATCCCTATATATTCTCACTATGTAATTTGTGACTCCCTGTATATGTCATCTTCAAATTTTCATGATCTCAATTTCGCATTTGACCTATTCTCAATATTATTTGACGCTTTCTGAATTACATTTAACGCTTTCTCAATTACATTTGACTATTCTCAATTACATTTGACGGTTTCTCAACTACATTTGACTATTCTCAATTACAATTAACGCATTCTGAATTACATTTGACTATTCTCAATTACATTTGACGCTTTCTCAATTACAATTGGAAAAGGTGAGATTGCCTGCTGTCACTTTTGGTATGTATTTATGCCTATTTTTATTTTATTCCACATTATTTCTAAGAAATTATGTTATTTTCAGCATCCTTGTTTAATATCATATGAACCTATGAATATCCATTTATTAACGTTCCGTTAGATGAGATTTATCTCTCCCGTTGGCTTCCACGATGCATCAGTGAACTTTTAAATTCCACTACACTGTCACTTCTTATGGTCTAATTTACAACGTATCTCGTCATTCGACTAGACTAGTGGTTTTACAAGTAAGTTTAATATTATTTATTTACATTTATTCAGAAATTAAGTGCATCTATGCAAAACCTTTGCGTTGGATGTCGTTTGAACTTTGTTCAAAGCATATAAATAACTGCTGTTCTATTGTTCTGTTATTGATTAATGTAAAGAACTGTTAAACAATACTTCTGCTTTATTTAAGATTTTAATTTGTTTATGTTTGCTTTATTTTAGAATAGATGAGCCTTTATTTATGTTAGCTATACCAAAAAGATAATTCTCCAAATTGATATCCTTTTTGAACTTGTATTAAAATATTCAGTTCACCATAAGTCTTTCGTTATTTGTTGGATTGTGAGGAACGTTTTATTTCATCCTAGTTTTTCCAGAATTTATTTTAATTTTAATTATTTATTTAACAATCATGTATTTTATTAGTTTAAAATACATGACAATATGTAGTATCAAAATAAGGAGAATTCAATGTCACATTGATTTGTCATCTGTTATAAAATATAGGGTGTTCGTTCTATTTAAAGAAATTGCAAAAATTTTATTGAAAATATTGGTTTTTGAACACAAATTTTGAACACCTTATATTATATTATTTGATTTTGACACTGCTGTGGAGTAAAGCGTAATCCACTGTGGCAACACCTAAATTTTTATGAAAATTCAACGAGCAAATGAGTAGATACTCGGATTTACATAAATGGTTGCTAACCATTGATGACCAAAAACAATTTAAAACATCATAACATGGTACTGCTGCACTGAACGGAAAAAAATTTTAGGATTGAAGACGTGGCTTCAATTGTAACAAAAAACATAGGTCGTTCCATAACATTCAGTGCTATATGGGACCTAAATATCCCGTATCGGATCTTCGTAAAGGACCTTGGTCCGACAATACAGAAATATCCAATATGGCGATCAAACGCCATTTTGGAATATCGATTTTTTTATTTAGCGTCAAACAATCGTAAATCTGTCTGGGAGTATAGCAAAAAATATTTGAAACTATTGAAAAGTTAGTAAAGGGGTAACTGACTTCACTACTAACTTGATTTGATCCATTTATTTTTGCTTAAAGGACCTACTGCTGAAGTTTGGCTCAAACTGTAATGGACAACCTGTACAATTATGACGTCACGTAAAGCAAGTTGTATTTATTCTTTATTTAATTGTTGCCAATAACCGTGTCTAGAGAATACATGTCATATGTAATTGTAGGCTAAATATTAATAAAAAGTAAAGTTGAACACAATTTTTTATAATTTACTATTTTTCAAGCCTACGCTTTCATTAACGTGATGTGTATTCAAGCTGCTTGAAGAATCAAGAATGTACCTTATGTACACACATAATTTTCTTTGAAGCCGTAATGTCAAAGAATATTGTTTCGATATAAAGAGAGCATAGCTAAACCTAATTTTCTAAATGGATTTTATCTACATTACTCGCGACGATTGCCTATTGTACAATGTCCCACGAAATCTGAAGGAAATTGCGCTTTTCCCACAGGACTTAACAGTCAAGAACAAAGGATAACAGAATTGCAAGTAAAAACTAACAAATTGGCGAATTATTTGACACGATAAAATTCTTATTTTCAGTATGTATTGTACAACATTTTTCGCGTTTCGTCCGAATTGAAATTAAATGAAACAATGAAATTTGTTCAACTATTATTGCCATTTTTGGACGAAAAAAAATTCCTAAAAATTGGTGGAAATTTATACCAAAATAACTGCTTTTCAATTACCTATGGAGTCTAAGAGCTGGTTTATTTGCCAATCTTCACGTTAATGTTTGTTGATCGAGTGGACCAATATTAAGTGAATTCATGGAATTAATATTGTAGATTGCTGCCTTGAGAACAGAATATAATATGTTTTATCCTATTTCTGTAATCTGCCAAAGTTTTCTTAGCATTTGAAGCAATACGTACGTAGGTCAAATTTAGGTCATCTTTTATTTGATACCGTTATCGATGACGTTGTTACCGATAGTACTGTTAATTACACCTAGACAATCAATCAATTTTATTATACACTTTGTCATAATTAAGAACCAGTGTAAGATAAAATACACCGCAACAAATTATTTCCAATCTCCACCAACCACCACCTCACCAAAGTATATAGTCGTGGTTGCACATATTTTATTTTAACCTAGTATCTCTGTCAGTTTTTACTGGTGAAAGAGAACTCATTTATGAGCAATGAACTGTTATAGGACTTAGAAATTGAAGGAAACTGTCAACGTCTTAAATGTGATTTCAGCTTCAAAATAAACTACATGGTCTTGTTTTTCTCTATTTAACAGAACCTCATATATATTATTCAGGGAGTAATTCTGGGTAAGAAAATATTACATGTAGATTGTGAGTAATGTAAGGTACTTACTTGTTCTATGTTTTACTCTGAAATAAGCTATTGCCGCAAACCCTAATAGTACATCCATATGCTATGAACGCGAGCTTTATTAGTTACTTAAGGTTAAATATATTCCTCTGAAATGAATGTGGTAAAATACACTGGCAGAAACTTCAAGTATAATATTTAAACCTGGATAAGATAGACTTACATAAGGAGATGCAAAGTATTTGGTGATAAACTTCGGAAAAGTTTTAAGTACGTTCAACTCTATAAATGGACGTGAACCAGATAAGGCACTCAGACTATCAACTTTTCTATTATTTATTAACGTCAAAACGGTTCACCCGAAACTGCATTTTTTGTAATAATTTTATAATGTTTTATTTTTAAAGGAATGTTTTATAACAAACAGCTACAGTTTTATGAACATAAATCGAGATGTAACAAAATGCACTTCTAGAGAAACGTAATTTCGCAGACGTTAAAATGAGCAAGTGAACAAGAAATCTACATCCTAGTGTTTTGTATCCCATGAGTTGAATTTAATTAATGGAGTAATTAAAACAGACAGTTAATTGTAAATAAATTATAATGTCTAAATTACTCCACATAATATTGTGGAAAACATTTAATAAATGATTAACTAACAATTAATATTAAATTAGTAAATCCCATTATACATAATATGCAATATGTAACTATGATTCAAATGATTTGAAAATGAAAGCTCATATAAATAACATTTTAATAACTATTCCGAAGAAATGCGTATCAAATGCATATCAAATGCATAAAAAAATTTCCTGTTAATGTTACTATAAAATATATAATATTTTATAAGAAGAAATTATTCAATTTAGTAGTAAAAGTGTCTCTTGAATTATGGAATTTGGGCAGTTGGTTATTAGAAAGGAAAAGGTGACTCAACGCGCTGCATTAAATTTCTGTATATGCAGAGGTAGAAAAGGATTGTTCCAATACTGAAGCCCAAATGCCATAGAATTAAAGAGTATCTGTTTACTATTCCGAAGAAATGCGTATCAAATGCATATCAAATGCATAAAAAAATTTCCTGTTAAGGTTACTAAACAATATATAATATTTTATAAGAAGAAATTATTCAATTTAGTAGTAAAAGTGTCTCTTGAATTACTTAGTAGAATTATGGAATTTGGGCAGTTGGTTATTAGAACGGAAAAGGTGACTCAACGCGCTGCATTAAATTTCTGTGTATGCAGAGGTAGAAAAGGACTGTTCCAATACTGAAGCCCAAATGCCATAGAATTAAAGAGTATCTGTTTACTATTCCGAAGAAATGCGTATCAAATGCATATCAAATGCATAAAAAAGTTTCCTGTTAAGGTTACTAAACAATATATAATATTTTATAAGAAGAAATTATTCAATTTAGTAGTAAAAGTGTCTCTTGAATTACTTAGTAGAATTATGGAATTTGGGCAGTTGGTTATTAGAACGGAAAAGGTGACTCAACGCGCTGCATTAAATTTCTGTATATGCAGGGGTAGAAAAGGATTGTTCCAATACTAAAGCCCAAATGCCATAGAATTAAAGAGTATCTGTTTACTATTCCGAAGAAATGCTTATCAAATGCATAAAAAAATTTCCTGTTAAGGTTACTAAAAAATATATAATATTTTATAAGAAGAAATTATTCAATTTAGTAGTAAAAGTGTCTCTTGAATTACTTAGTAGAATTATGGAATTTGGGCATTTGGTTATTAGAAAGGAAAAGGTGACTCAACGCGCTGCATTAAATTTCTGTATATGCAGAGGTAGAAAAGGACTGTTCCAATACTGAAGCCCAAATGCCATAGAATTAAAGAGTATCTGTTTACTATTCCGAAGAAATGCGTATCAAATGCATATCAAATGCATAAAAAAGTTTCCTGTTAAGGTTACTAAACAATATATAATATTTTATAAGAAGAAATTATTCAATTTAGTAGTAAAAGTGTCTCTTGAATTACTTAGTAGAATTATGGAATTTGGGCAGTTGGTTATTAGAACGGAAAAGGTGACTCAACACGCTGCATTAAATTTCTGTATATGCAGGGGTAGAAAAGGATTGTTCCAATACTGAAGCCCAAATGCCATAGAATTAAAGAGTATCTGTTTACTATTCCGAAGAAATGCTTATCAAATGCATAAAAAAATTTCCTGTTAAGGTTACTAAAAAATATATAATATTTTATAAGAAGAAATTATTCAATTTAGTAGTAAAAGTGTCTCTTGAATTACTTAGTAGAATTATGGAATTTGGGCATTTGGTTATTAGAACGGAAAAGGTGACTCAACGCGCTGCATTAAATTTCTGTATATGCAGGGGTAGAAAAGGATTGTTCCAATACTGAAGCCCAAATGCCATAGAATTAAAGAGTATCTGTTTACTATTTCGAAGAAATGCGTATCAAATGCTTATCAAATGCATAAAAAAATTTCCTGTTAAGGACTAAAAAATATATAATATTTTATAAGAAGAAATTATTCAATTTAGTAGTAAAAGTGTCTCTTGAATTACTTAGTAGAATTATGGAATTTGGGCAGTTGGTTATTAGATCGGAAAAGGTGACTCAACGCGCTGCATTAAATTTCTGTATATGCAGAGGTAGAAAAGGATTGTTCCAATACTGAAGCCCAAATGCCATAGAATTAAAGAGTATCTGTTTACTATTCCGAAGAAATGCGTATCAAATGCATATCAAATGCATAAAAAAATTTCCTGTTAAGGTTACTAAAAAATATATAATATTTTATAAGAAGAAATTATTCAATTTAGTAGTAAAAGTGTCTCTTGAATTACTTAGTAGAATTATGGAATTTGGGCATTTGGTTATTAGAACGGAAAAGGTGACTCAACGCGCCGCATTAAATTTCTGTATATGCAGAGGTAGAAAAGGATTGTTCCAATACTGAAGCCCAAATGCCATAGAATTAAAGAGTATCTGTTTACTATTCCGAAGAAATGCGTATCAAATGCATATCAAATGCATAAAAGAATTTCCTGTTAAGGTTACTAAACAATATATAATATTTTATAAGAAGAAATTATTCAATTTAGTAGTAAAAGTGTCTCTTGAATTACTTAGTAGAATTATGGAATTTGGGCATTTGGTTATTAGAAAGGAAAAGGTGACTCAACGCGCTGCATTAAATTTCTGTATATGCAGAGGTAGAAAAGGACTGTTCCAATACTGAAGCCCAAATGCCATAGAATTAAAGAGTATCTGTTTACTATTCCGAAGAAATGCGTATCAAATGCATATCAAATGCATAAAAAAGTTTCCTGTTAAGGTTACTAAACAATATATAATATTTTATAAGAAGAAATTATTCAATTTAGTAGTAAAAGTGTCTCTTGAATTACTTAGTAGAATTATGGAATTTGGGCAGTTGGTTATTAGAACGGAAAAGGTGACTCAACACGCTGCATTAAATTTCTGTATATGCAGGGGTAGAAAAGGATTGTTCCAATACTGAAGCCCAAATGCCATAGAATTAAAGAGTATCTGTTTACTATTCCGAAGAAATGCTTATCAAATGCATAAAAAAATTTCCTGTTAAGGTTACTAAAAAATATATAATATTTTATAAGAAGAAATTATTCAATTTAGTAGTAAAAGTGTCTCTTGAATTACTTAGTAGAATTATGGAATTTGGGCATTTGGTTATTAGAACGGAAAAGGTGACTCAACGCGCTGCATTAAATTTCTGTATATGCAGGGGTAGAAAAGGATTGTTCCAATACTGAAGCCCAAATGCCATAGAATTAAAGAGTATCTGTTTACTATTCCGAAGAAATGCGTATCAAATGCTTATCAAATGCATAAAAAAATTTCCTGTTAAGGACTAAAAAATATATAATATTTTATAAGAAGAAATTATTCAATTTAGTAGTAAAAGTGTCTCTTGAATTACTTAGTAGAATTATGGAATTTGGGCAGTTGGTTATTAGATCGGAAAAGGTGACTCAACGCGCTGCATTAAATTTCTGTATATGCAGAGGTAGAAAAGGATTGTTCCAATACTGAAGCCCAAATGCCATAGAATTAAAGAGTATCTGTTTACTATTCCGAAGAAATGCGTATCAAATGCATATCAAATGCATAAAAAAATTTCCTGTTAAGGTTACTAAAAAATATATAATATTTTATAAGAAGAAATTATTCAATTTAGTAGTAAAAGTTTCTCTTGAATTACTTAGTAGAATTATGGAATTTGGGCATTTGGTTATTAGAACGGAAAAGGTGACTCAACGCGCCGCATTAAATTTCTGTATATGCAGAGGTAGAAAAGGATTGTTCCAATACTGAAGCCCAAATGCCATAGAATTAAAGAGTATCTGTTTACTATTCCGAAGAAATGCGTATCAAATGCATATCAAATGCATAAAAAAATTTCCTGTTAAGGTTACTAAAAAATATATAATATTTTATAAGAAGAAATTATTCAATTTAGTAGTAAAAGTGTCTCTTGAATTACTTAGTAGAATTATGGAATTTGGGCAGTTGGTTATTAGATCGGAAAAGGTGACTCAACGCGCTGCATTAAATTTCTGTATATGCAGAGGTAGAAAAGGATTGTTCCAATACTGAAGCCCAAATGCCATAGAATTAAAGAGTATCTGTTTACTATTCCGAAGAAATGCGTATCAAATGCATATCAAATGCATAAAAAAATTTCCTGTTAAGGTTACTAAACAATATATAATATTTTATAAGAAGAAATTATTCAATTTAGTAGTAAAAGTGTGTCTTGAATTACTTAGTAGAATTATGGAATTTGGGCATTTGGTTATTAGAACGGATAAGGTGACTCAAGGCGCCGCATTAAATTTCTGTATATGCAGAGGTAGAAAAGGATTGTTCCAATACTGAAGCCCAAATGCCATAGAATTAAAGAGTATCTGTTTATTATTCCGAAGAAATGCGTATCAAATGCATATCAAATGCATAAAAAAATTTCCTGTTAAGGTTACTAAAAAATATATAATATTTTATAAGAAGAATTTATTCAATTTAGTAGTAAAAGTGTCTCTTGAATTACTTAGTAGAATTATGGAATTTGGGCATTTGGTTATTAGAACGGAAAAGGTGACTCAACGCGCTGCATTAAATTTCTGTATATGCAGAGGTAGAAAAGGATTGTTCCAATACTGAAGCCCAAATGCCATATTGACGCCCAAATGCCAATTAAAGAATATCTGAAAAATTAGTTCATTGTTTAAATGTTAATGGTAGCATTTCATAAATTTTTTCTCTTCCTTTTCTTTTTTGGGATTTATTACCAGATTTCTTGAAATTCCTATCCGGAAAAAGTTGATATACCTAAAAAATATTCAAATTAACCAGTTTAAAACTGAGAAATAACCTCTGCGCCTTTAAAAAAGAAAAAGAAGAAACAAAATTAGTTCATGTTTCAATGTGTAAACTGTGTAAATCACAATAATTGTTTTAAAACAGTTCTATAAGTATTGATACCTACTTAGTATTAAGAATCATAGCAATCAATAACATCAACATTCCAAGACATTCAATGTTATCCGTCAAAATCTGTAGTCCATAAGAAACAAAATAGAAGAATTTAAACTATTCTTAACCAGTAAAAATATCACTTCAGTATGAAAGCTGGTGCAATAACAGCAATATGAATCAAGTAATAAATGAAACATTCCTAATGACAAAAACTGGAATTCAGTTAATTGGAATCAAAATTTCAGCCGATATTTAGAAAAATTTACACTTTTTACAGAAGCAAGGATTGGTCGAATAAAGTTACCATAATAAATACAAATTAATAATTTACACAAACGTAAAGGGGCTTCTAAACTTTTTTACGAAAATAAAATTACATAATCTGGAGAAAAGTTAAAATTATCTGAAATATAATTAATTTGACAATAAGGAATACAAAAGTTACAAAAACATTAAGCATCATATTAAACAGTAATATAGAAGTCTCGGCATTAAAGAAGATGCCAAAATGATGATTTTATAAATCAACCGCAAAGCTACTTCAAATAAATCAGTAAAAATGATTGATAATGAACATTTTACTCAAATTGGATAAATAAATATTTAATCCCAACCGCAGTTGATTTCAATATCTGAAGTAAATGAGTCGATTATAAGTATTTATAGCACTACGTGTTATTTACACTTTTGAAAATTGATTGTATTGTTTGGTCTATGATTTGCTTGATTCATAATTTATGACATTGTACAAATAAAAATCTCATTAGAGTAGGCGTAAATCGTATATACTAGAATGATAAATTAACCTGTAGTCGTGGTCATAATATAACTGACCTACATATTTCATAAAAAGTTAAAATGGAACGAAATGGAAATAAACTTTATAAAGGAAAGATCAAAGAATTTATTTACACAAGAAAATATATTTTCTTGCTCTTTCCTTAATATTGTTGATGACATTTATTGAAATTAGTAGTGAGTTGTTAAATCATCATTTTTGTCAATTATTTATCTGCTGAAGTCTTAAGAGTACCAAAAGGAGTTTTAAAAATTGAATTGTTCCGACACGGCTCTTATATAGGACCACAAACACATCTTTTAGCAAAATTTCTATAATTAATGACAAAAATATTTCAACAAAAGGGGCCTAAGCTAAGTTCCCAAATTCATTTCAATTACTGTGTTGAAAGTAAGACAGAAAACCTCTTTGGTACATTTTTTTGTTTTGGGTTAAAAAACAAGTGTATTTAAATCACAAACTCTAAAATTGATTACTTAAAAGGATATATTTTTTTTCGTGTTGACTATCTAATTGTCCGATTTTAGTTCTGTTCGACATATTATTTTAGAGTACTACCTTTTAGGTAGTCCTTGCTTCTAAGAAAATGACAAAATACTTAAATGCGATAAAAATTAAACGTGTTAATAAAAGCAAAACCACCTATTATAATATAAATTTACATCACACATATTTATTTTTTTACGTAACTAATTTGGCAAATTTAGTCAGCCTACTTCTGGTAACATATTGCCATGGCATCAAGACGTGTGTAGCATCATGTACACCTTTTATGTAAATGCTAATTGAGGTGGACATACGACCATTATTCTGTCATTAACACAATAATAGGGATTGTATTATTCATCTCCATTTAGTATACAATATACCGGGATGTGTCAGTGTATTTCGCACTAAGTTATTATCCGGGTTCATCGGTACGTTTGGCATGCCACTTGATTTGTTAATAAATAATACGTACAGCCGAATGATATTTAATTTATCCAGTAAAAATAACAAGTTGTGGTGTAACAAATTTGCAGAAATTAATAGTTAAATAAGTGCTTGAATATTTTTTTTGTCTTGCAGTTTTTCTCACAACCTTATTCATCGTGGTTGTTAGTTTCCATTTCAGGATTACCACATTCAACAAAATCTGTATTAGATAATATATTTTTCTTTTTCTGCATTTCAATTAAAGTTCTACCTTTCGTAATCTTAGCAGTCCTTTTTGTATTTTTTAAATTGCTTTTCCTCAGATTTTCTTACACACCTTTTAGTCTTCGGTTTGCACATTTCAACTGGCACATATTGTATGCTTTCTATTTGAAACAAGATCACCGTTATTAAAAATAGTTCGTCAAGGAGCTTTCCTGTTTCTTCATCTTTCGTGAACCAATAGGTGGATACCATCACATTTAATTATAACCTAATGACTACTGGTTTGCTTTCAAGTCATTAGGATTTTCATACCTGCAATGAATTATTTGTCTACCTCGCACTAACAAGAATATTTCGAAACTGGTCTGCATATGATACTATTTTATTCTGCATGAGAGACTTATACTTGTAATTAATTTCATATTGATAGTTTTTTGTAGCAAAAATTTGTATGTTGTAGTAACTTACTTCCATACACGCTTTATGCGGTTTGTCCTGGTTTTTAAACAATGTTTCTTATTATTATGTCCTTCTGTTTTCATTATTTCATTTATTTGTATTAAAATAGTGGTAGCAGTAGTTTTTTTAACTCGATAGTATTAAAAAGATTAGTGACGAGTTTCTCACACCGTAAAAGTATATTATAAAATAATGCCCAGAAGAGAACTAGTTATGTACCCTCGCTGTCTAAAAATACATAATTAAAATGGTTTTAAAAACTTTTTATACGAAGAACAGAAACTGTTTATTATGCATTATATTACACACCACCTTCTTCTCGGATACGTTCAAAGAACAAATAAAAGCAATAAAAAACTCAAGAGGACTTGCCGATAAATTTGTTGGCTTGTACTGGCAAATTATTTGTCTGTGGTTGCTGGAATTACGCTTGGTAAGAAATTATTTGATTTCCAGTTTTCTTGTTATATTCGCAGGAGGTTCAGAGCCACGTCTGATTGAAATAAAAAAATACAAAGCTGTCTTTATTAAATTAGTTACAGTCACTTATGTTATATTTTCTTTTAGTTCTGCTGTTTTCTATGTCTTTCAGATTGAAAAATTCTTTCTTTGTAACAAATTTACGGATATACAGGCTATTTTTTATCTTCTATAAGTGGTTCTCAAACGTAAATGCAATAATTATTCGGATTTTTAACCAGTTTTTTATTCTTGAGATATTCGATTAATTTATGCCGTAGGTACTTATCTTAAAACAAAAAAATAACATGCCGTTAAATTTGTTCCTTAACTTCAATAACACCCTGTATTATGGATGTCTAGGTTAAGAAAAAACTGGAATGTTGCAAATTATGAATTGAGTGGGCAATTTGGTCATATTAACATCATTGGGAGATGATTAAAGCTTTAAAATTTTCTGGTAGTTTTCTGTTTTTCAAATTTTATATAAATAATATAATTACATATCATATCAAATATTAAATATCATGAAAATTGATGTTTAAATTTAATTTCGTAAAATATTTTTCGTTAGATGTTAGTCATTATAAAGAAATAATAAACAACTTCTTATATGATAATAATATTTTACTTCTATACTTTGCGAAATTACTATTTAATAAGAGAAATATTCGATTTAAAGTTTCTTATTTAGGAAGCGACTGTCATAAGGAGTACCTAAAATCAAGCCAAAATAAATATTCTATAAGAATTAATCTGCTAATGGGCCTAAAATTGTCTCTAGCTTATAGCTACCGCTAGGGCACGTCTGTAGACATGAGCATAAGGGACCCATATGTTTCTCAATTAATGGCACTTTTCAATGGCCGCTATCTCGTATATATCCCTCTGATAATTCGATAAGGCCATAAAGGACACCCGACTAGCTGGAAAGGTGAAAATGTAAAGAACCCGTGATTTAACATTCGGGAATATATTTAAGTTGAGGCAGTATCTTTAGCGAACAGAAACATTTTTCTCGATCTCTTTTCGAATAAAATATGGCCTACTTCAAACCATAATTTGGATTTTTTAAAGAGGAGTGTTTGTTTATTGAATTAAATTTATTAATCTGTTATGGTTGTGTATCAGAAATATTTAGACATTTTAAATAATGAAAACGTTTTACCATTTCTATAAAAAGTACATATAATGTGACTGTTTTTATACAGAAATGCCGAAGTGTCACTGTGTCACTCAATATGACGTGCTAAACACACACAGGCAGCTACAGTGAAGACACGGTAATATCCAGGAGTCTAGGGAAAATTAAACTTTGCAGGAATAAAAAGTACAGTTCATATCACAATAAGATTTATTCGTTCATATAGGAAACATACAAAAAACACTTTTTACTATTCTAATTATTTACTAACTTACTAACCCTAGCAGAGCTTAAAGCTACGGCATAAAACATACATCTAACGTAAAGCACAAAAATACGATCTAGGCAAGTTCCATAAAATATAAAATAATAAGAGCCACAGAAGGTAAGTTCTATCCAAACCAGTGATTCCAGTAACGCTCCGAAAATAAAAAATAAGGGTTTAAAGCAAGCCCCCAGTAAATATTTTCATCTGGAACAGTACACAATGTTTTTGTCACCTAAAATGCAAATAGCACTGGTACGCAAGTGAGCACATAGGAAATATTTATCGTTATATCGTGTAGTGGGTTGCCTGGATTAAACAAAATTCCTAAATTTAAATCGACAAATTTAAAATTAACATGAAAAACCGCGAACAATGCTCAAACACAACAATATATCGGCCCCATAAGTCTGACCTCATTTCTCGTAAAAGCAATGGAGAAAATCTTAGACTTATACCTAAAAAGCGAAAAACTAACAAATTTACCGCTTCATAAAAACCAATTTGCCTACCAAGCAGGCAAATCCACAGAAACCGCTTTGCACAGCCTAGTAAATAGGATTGAAAAAACTTTTGTGGCCAAAGAAGTGGCTCTTTGTTCATTCATAGATATAGAGGGGGCTTTTGATAACACCTCCTATGAATCAATAAAAAGAGCCGCGCAAAGAAAAGGTTTTGAACCTTCAACTATAAGATAGATTCAATCCATGCTTAACAGCCGGAAAATAACGGCTACAATAAAGGGAAGCGATTCAGTAACAGTAACAGCCATCAAGGGATGCCCGCAAGGAGGGGTTCTATCACCCTTGTTATGGTCTATTGTTGTAGACGAGCTTCTCGCAAAACTAAGTGACTCTGGATTCGACGTCCAGGGTTATGCCGATGACTTAGTCATTGCAGTAAGAGGAAAGCATGATAGGATGATCTCAGGCCTAATGCAAGTTGCTCTTAACATCATTAAAAAATGGTGCTTGGCAGAAGGTTTAAACGTCAATCCAAGCAAAACAGTCATCGTCACAAAAAGAAGGAAGCTATCATTAATAGCTCCAACGATGAATGGTACGCAAATTGACTTATAAGATGAGGTGAATTACCTAGGTGTCATTCTAGATCAAAAACTTACCTGGAATGCACATCTGACAAGAGTCACAGAAAGAGCAACAACGGCTCTTTGGACATGCCGAAGACTTTTTGGCAAAACCTGGGGTCTAAAGCCAAAAATGACCTACTGGTTATACTTAACGGTTGTTAGACCCATTGTCACCTATGCATCATTAATATGGTGGCAAAAAACAAAACAAATAACAGCACAAAACAAGTTGCTAAAAGTGCAACGGATGGCGTGTCTTGGAATCACAGGAGCAATGAACACCTGTCCAACAGCAGCAATGGAAACTCTGATTGATCTGCTCCCTTTACACATTTACGTAAAGAAGGACGCAGCTCTCAGCGCCCAAAGACTGCATTTTACTAGGAATTTGAAAACAGGTGATTTAGTCGGGCACTTGAGTATCTTAAATGAAATTCAGTTCAACTCAATGACCAAACCCACTGACATAATGCCAGCTAGGTTCGAATTTGAGCATGTATTTGAAGTGGTTCTAACAGACCGCCAGATATGGAGCTCTGGAGGACCTAAATTTGAAAAAGGATCACTGGTCTGGTACACAGATGGATCAACGATGGAACATAGGAGTAGGCATCTATGGGCCAAGATGTAAACTGTCAAAGCCCTTAGGCCATACTCCCACCATCTTTCACGCAGAAATTCATGCCATAGAAACTTGCGCTCAAGAATGTATCCAAAAGAGAACACGAGGAGCAAGAATCTATATTCTCTCAGACAGCCAGGCAGCGCTTAAAGCTCTAAATTCATTTATCTTTAAGTCTAAAATCACCTGGGATTGTCTGCAAACAGTAAAGCAACTTGCAAAAAACAACAAAGTAACCTTGATGTGGGTGCCAGGGCATGAAGGAATAGAAGGGAATGAGATTGCAGACCGCCTTGCGAGAGAAGGCGCAGAATCATCATTCATCGGACCGGAACCGTTTTGTGGGACATCAAAAAGTCACACAGCGGATGAGGTCAGAAAATGGTAAAAAGAAAATAAATCCTCATACTGGAGTCAAACTCCAGGACAAAGACAAGCGAAGAAGTTTATTAACTACTCGCAAAGAAGAACTAAAGAGCTTTTCGAACTTAGCAAGCTAATAACAGGCCTGCTCACAGGTCATTGCCCATTGAGATACCATCTCAAAAAAATGGGTAAAGCTGAGGACGACACATGTCGCTTCTGTACAGACGCGATCGAAACGGCGGAGCATATACTCTGTGAATGCAGAGTCTTAATCAGACAAAGGCTGCGACACCTGGAACAGGTGTTTCTAACACCTGCCGAAGTGGAAAACATGGCCCCCAGAAAAATTCTTGGTTTCCTTAGAAACCTAAGAATTGACGGGTACACATAGACACAGGGTTATCACAAAAGATCTGTCCAGGTCGAAGTGAAGGGAGGTTTTAGATGCCTTAACGACCCACCTGTAATCTAATCTAATGAATAAGACGAGTCAATCTTTTTTGACCATTGGTGTATTGAAAATGTTTTCTAGGGAAGCAGATATAAATTTTTTAAATTTATATCATCCACGAGTATCTGCGCTGCCACCACAAAAATTAAAAAAAATATTTCTCACTCTCCACCGTTGCTAGGTAACGACTTCGAATTGCTTGAGAAGCAACATTCAAGCAACAATTCATATGTCATATGTCACATGTCAAAACGAAGTCTGTAACTGACCCTATAAACCGCTCGTGCACAAAATTTTGTATGTACCAAGGGCGTAATAAGCGTTCGTGGCCCTTGGCGTGTAATAACCCTCGGCTAAAGCTTCGTGCTATTATCTTCACACCGCAAGCCATAGATTCTTACCTTGCGCCCTTGATATATAAATAACTATTAATCCCCAACAAAACGGAAAATGCAGGTCCCCTCAAAATGAACAATATCAACTATTTTAAAATAAAATAAAAGTTCATCAAGTACGTATAAAAAAATCAATTACTAATTCAGTAAAGTGAAAATTAAACAGAAATTCTAACAAACTGGCTACAATGAACAAAACAATATCATTGACAATGATCTTTAGATAAGGTCAAACAATATTCAAGACGGTTATAAAATTACTTTATACCTAGCGTTAAAGTGTACTCTAACGCCCTTTTATGCGGGCGTTTAATGCAACTTTATGCCCCACGGGCTCGGGCGGTACAGTAATTTTACAACCTATATATAAGTCAAAACGAATTTAGGTGTTTAACTGACCTTAAAAACCGTTTGTGTATAAAATTTTGTGAGTATCACGGGCGTAATAAGCGTTTATGGCCCGCGGCGAGAAGATAATAGCCCGAGGCTATAACCGAGGGCTATTATCTTCACGCCCTGGGCCATAAACGACAAACTGGCTAGAATGAATAAAACAATATATTGAAAATGATCTTTAGATAAGGTCAAACAATATTCTAGACGGTTAAAAAATTATTTTATGCCGGGATTTAAAGTGTACTTTAACGCCCTATTATGCGGGCGTTAAGTGGAACTTTATGTCTCGCTGGCCCCATTATCACGCTCGGGCGATAAAATGATTATATAGACTATAGCTATTTAAATATAACGACTACGAGATTAACTTTGTTTGACTGTTGCTAGGTAACGACTACGAATTGATTGATTAAAAACATTCAATCAACAAGCACTCAAACAACAGTTATTTAAATGTAAGTCAAAACGAATATTAAGTTTTTAACTGACCATAGGGTTATAGAAACCGTTCGTGTATAAAATTATTTATGTATCAAGGGCGTAATAAGCGTTTATGGCTCTTGGCGTGTAACAGCCTCGGGTTATTATCTTCACGCTGCGGGCCATAAACGCTTACTGTATGCCCTTAGTACATAAATAACTATTAGTGTGTTTTCCAACATTTTGAATATAGTCAGTAAGTACGTTGCTATCTACAATCTTGCCCCAGTGATGAAATAAGTATGTCAAAAACTACTCTTAAAACGTGTTTGTGTTTATTGTAATACTCTCTTTATAGTTGTTATATTAATAAATATTTGTATTATGATTATTATTTATTGGCTAAACTAATCCCATAATAATATATTCATAAAACAACAAATCAGGACAAATATTTCGAAAGTGCTGTTAAATACATCGTAAATTTCGAATTCATTATAATTTATCATTAAAGATTAATATTGTATCAGATATAAATTATTTACAGTAAACGGTAATGAATAAATTTAATGTACGAACCACCACTGAAAAATATTTCTACATAAATAATACATTTTTTTTTCGAAAATCTGGTGAATAAATATGTAAATAATTTAAAATAGTAATAAACACTGTTCACAAATTTTTTTTCCTAGCCCCCAAAAATGGAGTAACAGCTTTAGAAAACCAGTCACTGGTGATCACAAACGAAAAATAACTCGAGATGGAGGAGCTATTGTGTATTTATTCTAGAAAGCTACTATGCCGGAAGTTCATTATGAGTTATTGTTTTAAATATTTGTATAAAAATCAGGATAACCGCAAATCGACTGCTGCGTCGTAATATAAATATGCTTATCACTTTTCGAATATGTACTAATAATTTAAGTACATTTGATATTTTTCAAATATATACTATAAATTCTATTTTGGCCTCTGAGAGCACTCTAGGGTAGAGCGGTATCTATATTTGTTGAACGCAAATATTGAATTTTCGAATTATATCGAATGCTGCGAAAGGGATTTGTATGTGCTTATATTGTTATACCGAAATAGGATTGCCACCGAAAGCGGAACAATGTAATTTCAAGATTTAAACGTTGCAATTTGTTACTATTAAGCCGGGCGGAAATGCATATGCCGAGATTATATTGATTATCTCTGTTACCGTTACGAATACTCACGGATGTTAAGATAATAACATGCATATATAACAGTTTGAAGTGAGCTTTTGTCATTACGGATATCTCTGGGTTGCTTAGTTCCTGACACAGGCATTTATGCCTCAATTGCACGGAGTCAGTGAAATTATTTCAATTATGTTGCATAATAGTGGCAATTATTTATAAAATCATCTTGGCAATGCAGTGTTACTGTTGAAGGTGGGAGTAGTTTCGTATTATTTTATGTTCAGATGATGTATGGACTTATTTATGTATATTTCCTTTATACACTCGATACTCTGTATCCCAATAACTTCAATTTATGCTTGACAAATTATATCGAGTCCGCATTGATAAACCACAAATTCTTGGATATTAGCTTAAATACTAACCTAAGTTGGTAGGTGTACATTTATCTGAATACCTAATTCAGTATATTAGGTCTTTATATCCTAAAAATCCCAACGATCGTGGGGTTCTGATCTCAAAATTGTTCTTCCATTACAGATCCTGTTAAAGTTACTGGATTCTATACTAGAATTGACCCTCTGTTCCCCTGACAGCAGGTTGGATTCCGATACAGAGCAAGGGACTAAATTATCCCTGTATGCACAACGTATATAAGGCACTAAAATCGTCGGCTTTGTAGTCATCTTGAGCAGATGTTCAGTTCCTCATCAGTCACTGGAGTATTCCATCTCGGCTCCATTCATTGGAAACAAAATAATTCGCCTCAACTTCGACAAATTTTAATATTATAAATACAGCGTTTAAGATGGGAAAGTAATTCAAGTATTCAATGAGGATTTCTCATGCAGCAGTTACGAAGAAGCTGATTCAAAGATTATATTTGATACTTGCAACATTGGTTGCGAATACATTTCAATAAAATACTCAGATACTGACATTCTAATCATTACGCTGGGAAACATGGACAAACTTCGAATCTAGTCAAAAATTTTGATACAAGCTGGTGTGGGGAATCATCAGAAATGCATTGACGACAGTGGATTGCATCAATCATGTTCACTCTGCGAAGCATTCCCAGGATTTCACGCTCTGACGGGGTATGTAATCCAACATTTTATCGAAAAGGAAGATAGCGGCCATTCCAATTATTAACGAAATCTGGAGGAAGCTTTCTCAGATCTGGGTAGATCAGTGTTTCCAAAGTAAAAAAGAATTGTATACCAAATTTACAATTTAATATCCGTTCCCAGAGTAAATTTGTACTGTTTTAGATGAACTATAGAATTAATGAGATTGATGAACCTTTCTAAATAGAATCCCTCCAATGCTTCAATGCAACCAGTTTACCACCCTGCCAAGATAAATTAGGGCAACATCTGTTGAGAGAATATATTGCTAACTTGCGGTCTCATGCACATCAAAGAACTCCAACAATTTTTAATTTCGTGGACTATGGATGGGTCGAAGTGGAGAACCAATATAAATTTAAATAGTATGAAGGTGACTGAGTACCGGCATCTTAAGAGACATTATCGAGGACGAAAATTCAGAAGGTATATTTTATGCAAATTTGTCATGGTTGCTATATAAGTACTTATGACGTTTTTTTCATTTACAGTTGAGAATCTGTCAGAAATTAGAAAAGACGAAGATAGCGAGTACAACAGTGATGATGACAGAGAGTATAAAAATAATTTTCAAAATACGTTACTGAAGCAGTGAAAATAAAAGATTTTCCATAATTTCTAAAGATAAAAAATCTTTTTTATAGTTAACGGTAACTAACTAAGGAGTCTTCGAGACAAATACTTCTCACTTGACCGAACAGGCCAATTCATTAACAGCCACGTTTTATAAATACACACATCCAAACTTATATGGAATCACCCATTGTCTCCTATTTGATCAAATTTAAAGAAAACAGAAATTGATAGAAAATAGATAGAGGTGTATGCAAACCACTTTTATTGAAAACATAAACAACAACTTTTTAAATAGGTTCTGTAATAAAACGAAACATAAAACGTATCTTTTTCTCAAACAAAAACTTTAAAGTAATAGGGAATTTAAGAAAGAAATAATAATTTTTAGTTAATTTAATAATGTGTTGCCACCTCTAGCCTCAATACATGCGCAAATTCGACGAGGCATGCTTTCGATTAGGTTATTAATATTTTCTTTTGGAAGATTTTCCCATTCTTCTAAAGCTGCTTGAATCAGTTGGTCTGTGTTGCCAGGGTTATTGACTCGAGCTCTAATCCTTCTTTTAATCATACCCCATAAGTGTTCTATGGGATTAAGGTCAGGTGAACAACTAGGCCACTGTAAACCAGTCACACCTTCTGTTTCCAATAAATTTGTGGCGACTCTGCCTGTATGAGGAGATGCATTATCGTGCGTAAATAAAAAAATTTCGCCAAAAGCGCCTCTCCAGTTTCTTACTATGGGTCCTAGAATGAAATCAACATACCTAGGACCCGTTAAGTTTTGTCTTATGGGTAGTAAATGAGTTTTCTCATCCATCATAATTACACCCCAAAACATTACAGTTCCTCCATTGTATTTGGGGACAGATTTGGCAACAGCGAGTCTAGCCTGTCTCCCACGACATCTCAAAACTCGAATTCGCCGGTCGTCTGAACGAAGGGCAATTCTGGTTTCATCTGAAAATAAGACATTTCGCCAGTCTTCTATAGTCCAGTTTTGATGCTGCAAACACCATTGTAAACTGTCAATTTTATGTTGTCTTGATAGTTCGGGAACCCTTAACTGTCTTCTGCTAAATATTCCTCGAAGCCTTTTCCTGATCGTTTTGACGGAAACGCTAATACCCGTAACTTGCAAATGTTGCCTTTGAAGCTTGGGATAAGATACAGTCGGATTTCTTCTTGCTATTTGAACTGGAAACCGGTCCTGCTCTTCAGTAGTAACTTTTCCACGACTTCTTCTTGATCGATTTTTTAAGGTTCCCAATTCTAGAAACCTTGAATGGATTTTCGAAACGACCCCTTGTGTAACCCCTACCGTCCTTGCTTTCTCATTTTTAAAAAAATTTTCACACAGAAACAATTTATAACCGAACTACGATTTTACATGTGTACAGCAAAATCACCACTGTAATAGCAAATTTCATCAACTTGGAATGAACCTACTTGTTTTTAATACGCATATCACTTTTTGTAGGAAAAAAATTGTTTGCCGGGGATACCGTGCAATTCCAAGTTTGGTTGTGTGTATTTTTGTACCCCTTTCTTGTGATAATTAATTATCAAAAAGTTTAACACGGTCAATATTATAGTGGAAGTCTAAATTGTAATAAACATTTATTTTGTTTTAAAGTGCTTCAGTTTTTATACCTATAATAACAAAAAATCATACTCACCAAAACTAAATTACAAAAAATGGATTAATAGAAAACAAGAAAATGAAAATTAAACAAAAACAATTAGAATAATTTTATTTACATTACAATATTTATAGTACAAAAAATTTACTGAATTCTACAATTAAATATCAAAATTATTATGTAAGTTACAATATCCGCATACAAAGTTGTAACTTCCAGAATGACCAATATATTTCATTGTAGTATTCCTCGTAGTATTCAGTCAATTGAGAAGTAGAAATTTGTATAAACGTTATATTAATTTAAAAATTATTCTGCTTTTAATTTAATATTTATTTTCTTGCTTTATATATCATACAATTTATATTAATGCCACACCCAGCTAATCAAAAGGTAATTATTTTTTTAAATTTGAATAACAGTTTTATGGTTTAATTCTTTTCAAAGTCTGAGCCATTGAAAATCTGAGAGCCTTTTACATGTGTTATTGTTTTTTTCCAGTACTGCCCTTTATTAATAGATATATCATTTTATTCGATAGGATTAAAAGCTAATAGCATTTAGAACCTACCAATTTGTGGACTGGAGCTGAGCTGGCGCTAGCCCTTCGGCACATTTTGTTACTGACTCGGTCCAAACACTGAGCGGTTTCTAATTAATTCAGTTTATTTAGTTTTAGTTGTAATGATCTGCACCTTTAACCCTTCTACTGTTCACATAAATTTACTCACCTATTTCATTTGACGCCATCAGGAAGGCACCATCTTACTACTTACTTATGTATATTTTCAGTTAAATTAATATTATTATTACTATTTTGATACCTAGCGATACGTTTAAAGAAACTCTCTAATTATTTATGTACTTCGCTGTAAATGACCAGACTATTTAATAGGAACTTGCGTTTCCGTGCATAGTAATGAAATGTTCATTCCATCATAAAAACTGCATTCTTGAAAAGCACGCCATTTTATTTTCACTTTATTAATTTGAATTCCGCACATGGCAGACTAACACAAATAAAACAAAAAAGCTGCAAAATAAACGTGAAGGTAAATGCTCCAATTACATTTGCATGAAATCTCTTTATAACAACAGCACCGAGTTACCCGCTTTCCCGTTAAAATCACTGCAAAACGGTTTAAAAACAAACAACTCAAATGGTAAAAGTAATTGCACGTAGTGGCGACACCTATTGTATTCATCAATATTAGTTTGTATGGATAGTTTCGTGCATGTTTAGGAAAAGAAGGTAATTACTTTACCTTCTATTGCAAAGTACAGTGAGTATGAAAATTATTGACTAATTTTTTCTGCTAATAACTTTTTACTTGTTTAGTGCAATGAAATAACGCAAAATATATTCGAAAGAGGAAGAATGGGATAATTTAATGAAATATGTTGGTTAAATAACTTCCATTGATTGCAATAAATTCGTCCAAATGGCTGATAATTAGTTGTGACTCAGCTAATTTCATTACAGAACCTTCTTTTTAGTTCTAACACAAGCCTCAAAGTAAGAATTTTGAGTCGTTATGTCAGATTACCTTGTACACCAGCAGTTACAATTTTGAGGACTAAGCATTCATGAAAAATTCGTTTTAGGACAGTTATGCAAAGTATAGCAGTATGGCTTATTGAGCTAACTTGTTATAACCAATATGTATTGTCATTTTTTTCTCTTATTTGTTCGACATAAAATATTTTCGTATCTCTAACGTAATATAACCGTCACTGTTTAATCATTCGTTCTAGAAAAATATGGCTCTATGATTCTTGAGGAAGAGACTACATCAGATAGTAATCTTTGAATAATTTTGAAGCCTTTTCTGAATTGGCAAGGTTGTTCTATAACCTGTTTATTTACGTGTCCCTTAAAGTCTAAGTCTAACATGAAAAGTAAATGTTCTAAATCTGCGTAACTAAAGCAAACTTTGACAAAATCTGAGACTATTCTAACATTATCTCGCTCCCTTAACTGATGCACATGCATAACA
This sequence comes from Rhagium mordax, assembly GCA_963680705.1. NCBI lineage: Eukaryota > Metazoa > Arthropoda > Insecta > Coleoptera > Cerambycidae > Rhagium > Rhagium mordax. The sequence goes on along the minus strand of OY796660.1, from coordinate 13,646,030 downwards.
GTAACTTTATGCCAATGAAATTTAATTTTACATATTATTTTCTATGTACCTGTTGCTAACGAATTCAATTTAGTTGCTGGCTGACGAAGACGATGATCTGAACTTTGAATTATTTCTTGCCTCGCTCTTTGATCGTTTTCAAGATTGCCAGGCAGTTGGTTTCTCTCTTACAACAGATCCCTTGTTTCTCCATTTAATCTGGTCTTACCCCCAGTAGCACCTTTTTGGTTAAAGGCTAATTGAAAATTGCGTCGTGTTTCGACCACTGATGAAATTTGATAAAATACTCTTTCGAACAAATGTTTTGTTTAAGAAAATGGGTATAATTAATATCTATGTAGAGAAATATCAATATTTGTTTAGTAGCCGATTTACGTTATTAGATCTTTCAATGGTGAGAATGTATCGTGAAGAGCCATTTAGAAGAATTGCCCATTTGGTTCCTGCTACTAAGCTTGTTAAAAATTACAAATCTGATGACCTGTATGGAAATATCCTACAAGATCTAATATTAAGCTCATTATAATATCAAATATCTTTAATCCATTAATCTGTCGCCCTTAGGTGTTTTATGTTATAAAGGCACATAGTTGCAGTGTAGCTGATATTCTTGATATGCTTGTTAATGTTCGTGCCACTAAGTTTGCGTCCATGTTGAACTTTGCTCTTGAGTAGATTAAATTTAGATGTGTTACAATGATTTTGTGAATAATTAGGTTTCCGAGAGAAACCAGCTGTGTACCTTATACGAATTTTCTCAATATTACTAAATTTACATATTGCAACTTTATATCAAAAATGTTTTAAACATTGCCTATAATCTAAAGCAGAAATTTAAAAAGTTGCAATTTTATGGGTTAAATTTTCTAAAACCGGTTGACAAATATTTTTTGGAAGCATTACTTTCCGACATTCATCTTATTTCATTTGCTTCTTTCCTTTATCCATATTTAATTACTGTAATAAAAAATAACTTCCTCCATAATGCGTCTCATTACCGCTTTTTGTTCTCAATACTGCCGCTAGATGCCTAGAATAAGAGAGGATGCATAAACGTATAACTCTCCGTGACATATTATTACTTCTGACTAAGCCGAAAGGTCGAAAGAAGCTCGTGAAACAATATGAAGTGAAACCAAATATTTAACTTGCGTCTTCTGTAAGTGACAGTCTAAAAGATCATATCAGAGACTAGTATTCAAGGGCTATTCTGAATGAAAATAATTAATTTGACATGCAAATGGGGATTAATAAAGGGCGATTTTCCATGAATAATTTTCTTGGTAAATCATTTAGTAAAAATTACTTGTCAAAGTTCTCCGTTACTTTGTACAATTAGAAAAATTAAAATTCAGACATTCCCTAAATACAACTATCACCAATAGGCACAAAGTGGCATAGAAGCAGTTATAAAAGATTCATAACCATTTTCATTATTTGACGCAATAGAACGGATAAAGAATTGACAGAGGGTTATTTGGCCCACTGAATCTTAAAATTGACATTTATCCTCCATTCTCTCACAGACAAGGTCTCACACTGGATTGTTAACCTGCCACAACACAAAGAAAGAAATGAATATGTTTTAATCAAAGTTGAAGGTTGATTAATCAAAAATTAGTAAGGAATAAAGAAGTATTAAAATTTACACTTTGCAATAAAGTGTTACTGTTAAAACATTCTTAAATTAATTAATCAACCTATAAATTGAAAACACCTCGAAAGCTAGGAGATATAAATTTATTCGGCTAATTTAAGAAATAATTATGAAAAAGTCAATAAATCACCAACCATTATGAACTTTGGAATTTATATAATATGATTTATGTTAGACAAACAAGACAGTCGATTCTAATGGGATTTGATGAGTATATAGTGACTCTGAGACACGGAATAACTGATAAGTTTAGTGTTCCACATGGTGTAACAAATAGTAGAGGCATCAGAAAATGCTTTTAAAAACTTAAAATTACAAAATATAAACATAATATAACGACAAATAATGGACCTATCCCAAATGTTCATTTGCTTGCATTATTAGATTATATTTGGTATCAACCATCTTCCAATAATGCCAACTTGATTAAGAAATAAGCTTCGAGCGTTCAGTGTCTCTTGGGAATTGCTGCAAAATCAATGCCACGTCAAAATATCCCACTAAATGCAACCTATGACAAAGGAAATTCGATATATTATCAAAATTTACGATGCCATAACCTCAACCATGAGTTTAACGTCGACAGTTAAAGGGGTTTAAGCAGGATCGGATTATAGACATGTAATTACTCAGTTTTTCAGTGAGACAAATCTAAACCATCAACAGTTGCATTTTCTCAACATAATCGAGATGTTGATACATATAATAATATGGAATCTATCAGCGTTAACGTAAATGTGAACGTCGCTTCTATAGAGATCCAAAATTTTTCGAAGATTGTTATCTTAGAGTGTTGAACACTATCCAGGGGTAAGAAGAAAGTTCGTAAATGTAAGTCGATGCCATTATTATTAACATCTCTGAAATATTTTTCAAGATAAAGGTAGAAATATAGGTGCAAGATCTTAATTGTTCCAATACTTTGATATACTTTGATTTTCATTGAATGAATTTTGATGAGTGACTTTGATGAATGATGATGAATGACATTGATATATTAACAATACAGCAAACCAGATGACGCTATTCGAAATATAGCGGAGGTAAAGTACAACCACAACCTGATAATGATGGTAACAAAATTATTTACCTCAATCCATTGGATAGAGATACCATGAAATCAGCAATTCGATTTCAGTGGAAGAATGGAGAGAATTAGAAAGGAAACTGAAATCATTCTATAATAGCCTTAGACCTGATGCACTTTGTCGATCAACTCATCATTTTCATTAAGACCATCAAGCGCTGAAGTATTATCCAGAAGAGAATTCATCAGTCAATGTTGAATGCCTGAAAGCCATTTAGTTTATGATCTATAAAAATCTTCTTTCTCGTATGCTTTATTCAACCACTCCATACAATGCTCATCTTTGATCTAGGCAGAAACTTAGATTCAGATAGGCGAGACAACCACTCTTTGCATTTTGTCTGGTCCAATTAATTACAGAATCTTCTGCGATTCTTACCAGTTGCATCTATAAATACAATTGCAATTTCTTTTTATCTTATATAGCCATCTTAGTATGACATTGCATCTGAAACTCTCCAGATGAGAGTCTAATGCGGTATATTTACTGTCTTCAAAAAATAAATACCAATCACCCTGGTGTAATCTAATACTGGATCAAAAAATTTTGATTGCTACATAATACTCATTATTTGGAGGGATATTATATTACATAAAGGCAAGCAAAATTGTTCTCTTTGGCTTTATTATTCACTGATTTGGAAATATCAGATTACTTCATTCAATGAAAATTCAAAGTATATCAAAGTAAATTAAAACAAAAGCCCTGCTTATTATCGATTGCCTCAATTATTTCTGTGTTGTCTTTATTAATAATAATGCGAAATATCTTCATAATATTGATAAACTCTGAATACAAAATGCTGCCTCTATCGAAATTTAAAATATAATATACAAAATTAATAAAACTTTCTATTTAAATATTTTCTTAATCTGGAGATGGGACAATAAAAATGTCTAGTAACTGGTCATATTAAAAAGCAATAGTGAATGATTTTGACTCTTAGGATTGTATGTAAAAGCCCACAGCATATTCTATTATCCTAGTAGTAGGGTAAATAAAGGTGAGTAACGCATAGCAGAAAAATTCTTAAGCAAATTTAATTTTCCTACTTTGATAAATACGATTTTAAAGTGGAAGATTCCTAAAACCCAGAAACGTGTAGTTATTGAAAGTAGTGATTTAAAGCTCTCGCAGCAGTAATCCACAAAACTCCAAAACTTAATCCTCTGTGAGCACAGGGAAACTTAAACACTTTGTTTACAGCGCGTACTCATTCTCTTAAATTAATCATTCTTATATATTAGTTCTGAAAATCTATCGAAAGTATACGCAAGAGTGAACCATAGTTCAATTTATCTGAAATGTGTTAAAGTAGCCTAAATATATACATGGCATTTCCAAATAATTCAATTTCTATGTTATATTGTCTTAAGAATTTCCATTCTTTAATTTGATTTTTTAATGATTAACTGATGGTGAACAATCCATTCGAAGTCTTTGAATCTTACGGAAGGAGAGGAACTGAATTATCTATAACTGCTGCAGTATTAGTAAATTATAGAAATTATGCCCTAATTAAACGAAAAGATTCTAGACTGACTGCATATGGCTTCACACCATTATGGGCCCATATTGGCCCAGTAGTCTCAATAAAGCACTTATAGCTCGTATATTATGTTTCTCCTCTGCCTTTAAGGCAATGTTTGTCTATGTCTTTAACATCATTATTATTGGGTTTATTATCACGCCTTACAAAAAATTATCCGTTAAAATAAGTTACATATTCACCTTTTTAATCCTAAGTACATGTAAATGCATTCTTTACTTTACAGGAGCAGATCGGCAGAGCGCTACCAAAAGTTAATTAAGCGCCCTGCAAGGATTTCTTGTGATTTGGCAACAATGAGTTTGTCTTAAGGCGTCTAGAGCAATTGCGAACGTGTTAATGTCCTTTATAAAAACTCTTGCATAATCAAGTTTAATTATCTCCGGCTTAGAAAATTCTTTTATTTTCACTTTAAGGTGCTTGGCATATAAATCTACAAAATTAAGAATGCTAGGAATAATCTGAATTTTTTTCAAGTTAAATTATGCAATCGTCTTAAATCTTGCTCTTAATTAATTTAAGCTTTAAGGACAATGTTTTGCAGGACTCTAATTATAATAAAGCTATAATATAACTATATCACAGCGGAATGTCTTTAATTTCAAATACTCATTAAAAATTAAAATTATAGAAGTTTAATTTTTGAAATACGAAACGCTATAGCGTTTAACATATTTTTTATAATAGGGATTGTGCTTCTGAAAGTATACTTGTAATAGTTGAGGTACGAATAATATAAGTATGGTTTAATTTGTTTGTTGGTAACTACAGGTGTTTGTGGAATTGAGGATTTGGTCCTGTTAATATAGGCGAGTAAAGAATTTTTCCTTTTTTTTTTTTGTAAAAATATTTCCTTGTAGTCTCCGAAAATTCTTACGAAAATATGTTCCTTGTTATTAAATATTGGAGTTTAAACCACTGAGATTTAGACATGAGAGTTTTAATTTTCACAATAAATTCCCTGTTTTTATTTCTATTCTATTCTATTTGATATCACTATTGCTAGTAATACTTCCGACTCTATAACCGTTTTTATATTATAATAATATTGTAGTGGTAGGACTTCAGTTTGTCAGCCGCCATCAATAGCAGACGAGAAGATATTAACGTAAGTAAAGTTATGGATGTGCCTTGTCAAAAATTGCGTCTTTAAACTCATACATTAAAATTATAACCGACTTTTTTAGTTTAATATCTAAAAACTAAAAGTTTTGTTAATATTATTATAATTTCAGGAAATACCCTCATATAAGCCAACACCTAATTGCGACAATATATATTGTGCTTATTTTAGTAAACAATCATTTACATGAGAAAAAACAAATATTGAAATAAATTTGTGTAATAATCGTTTCAGTGAGATATTTAACCACAACCCACAATTATAGACATGATAGATATTGGCGAGCGGTTACAAATGGTCCAATTTACAGAATGAATGAGAGGTGTAATGCACATGAACTCTACCTTTTGTTTGAGAACTGATAGGAAATGCCGAAGCGTATAGAACTGAAGCTTATCTGCAAAATTACAGAAACAAAATTTTAACCGATATGCAGGTCGTCAAATACAAAAACTGTTTAGTAATTATGCACTTGGAAGCCCAAAGTTTCATAAAAAATTTCGAAACTGCTTGCAGGTGTATTAATTATTATAATTCATATTTAATACAAAATCGGCCACCACGTTTCAAATAGGATGTAAAGCTGTGGGTTTTGTATGGTTGCGATGTGAGCACGTTAAATATTCCTATTCTGCAACGAAGTGAGGTTTTAGAAAATAAAAATTTTTTATAATAAAAAATTTGCGAAACTGTTTTTTACTTGTCAATTCCCACTACTTTATTTTATTATTCTACGACTAGTTTTATCCTATTCGGACATTTTCAAGTAAGTAACAAATTTTTTTTAGAAAATATTAGATATTATTTTTTTTTGTATGACCGACTGCCAATACACGGGCTAGCATTTATTTCTTTGACTTGATTATTACTTTTTAGCTTCTTGAACTTTAGAAGCTACTTCTTTTATTGTATATAATTTTAAGTTAATTAACTTTGAACTTTGATTAAAAGTAAGTAATTTTATATATCTGCTTTCTGGATGTTAAAAAAACCTTTGAAACCGCTGATAGTAAAAGGTCAGTCAGCCATTTATCAGTCTTATTTCATTACTCTATGTTTATACTATATACAGCTGGAAAAAACCTTAGCTAAACGCCCTAATAAGTCTATAAGTTCATAGAGTCCTTCTGTTGATTTCTTTAGCCCACATTTATTCAATTCTGTTATTATGGATGTCATATTTTTTACAGTAATCTTTGTTCTTCAACATGCCCATTAGCAGGAGTTTACAATAAATATGCGAAATGTTCACCCAGCCATTTATTCTGAAATTATGAGGTGAGAATGGTGTGCAGTGCGCTCTCGACATAATTTGTCTGAGTAATATGTGATACGTGTATTCTGTACTATTCCTCGGAAATGGTTTGAATCTGAATTGCATATTTGGAAATGTTAAGTATTATAAGAAGACTAGGTCGTTTGTTTGGAGCTGTTAGCCGACGAGAGTGCTACATTCACAATTTAACTGGCACAGCCAGTGCCAGAAAACGATACATTTTGATATATTTGATATTTTTATATTTATCTCCAAAAACTATCAAATAATTGTGTCATATTTTTGGACCAGCATGCATTCTGCATTTTTAGGCATTTCTGCAAGTTAATATGACGTCATATATTAGATAAGACGGAAGGAGAGATTATTAAAGGCATAATTAATTACTGTCAATAAAACTTTATGGCCATAGTTCAGCTGCTCTAGAAGAGTTTTCCAATTATGTTAAGAATCAAATCGAATAGATCAATTCAAAATTTTATAATTCTTTATTTCATTGTATTATAAAAAATTTGTAAAAGTTTTGAAATTGAACTTTGACAATTTTAATTAACTCGATATTTCGGCAAAATAATTTTTAATATTTACTCACACCTTGGAATTCATAATAAAATTTGATTTTATGAAGAATGATATTAAGCATTCCGTACAAATCGTGAAAGAGATAAAACCATATTTCAGGATATTAAAACAGAGTTAAAAGCTGTTTCTACCCCTTTAATTAAAATGGAAGTATTTTCACCGGTACATTTCCTGTTTCAAAGAAAATATTTCAAATGGGATAATAACAATTATGTACTTCTGAGGTTGTATCAAATTTAAAAGTAACGTAAATTAGAGTGTTGCTACTTTTCCAGCTAATATTAAAATATATCAGAAAATTCACAGCATTTTAAAGCAAAATAAAATATATTTGAAACATCTAATCCTCAGTTACTTATAAAAAATCAATTTCATTTTGCGATATTTTAAAGAGTTTCAATCTAAAGTAAAATTGCCTCAATGAAATCTATACTAACCCAACTTTACTTTGATTCAATCACTGTGATATAATAATTTTATGCATTGAGCATCCCCATTGGTGCAACTTATTGTGCATTTTTCATCATTCTACAGCTTATTCCGCTCTAGAAAAACATCGAGTTGATAAAAACTCTAGGAATTGTTATCATTCTCCAAAAAAACCTTTAGGGCTGAGATTATTTTTTCCATTTAATACAATTTCTCTTTTATAACCGGTGGCCAGGATTTTTATGTAGTTTGCTTTTATGAGTTGCTGTAACATAAACTGCTATAATGAACTGTGTTAATATCAAGCGATCCTAAAAGTACAATAAAACTTTCATTATAGAAATACCTTTTGCACGACCCCTACTAAAATTGAATTATACCCTAAAAATATTTTGAAATAGTTCCTTTGGGGTCCAATAAATGTCAACAATATATTAGGGTGGATCAAACTTTTAGTTCTATGATTCAAAATGTAAGATAAAAACAATGAAACTGAATTGTTTTTGGTGAATTATTCTTTATAAAATCGTTTTATTGAGTGTTTTCACAATACCTACGCGTATGAATAAATTCTATAAGATAATCAAGGAAACTGGATCAATAGTACATATATTAAATTACTGAAAGAGCTATTCAGTGAAAAGATTATTCTGCCCCATTTACTCCAAGATAGGACGTTTTGCGTCTTATGATTTATGTAAAAATTTATCACGTGCAAAAAACTCAAAAATATGATATACTAATCTTTAAATATTCTCATAATGATGCTGCATGCGTTGTTACACAAGATGGTAAAACTTGACATTGACGACATTAACATATTTATTTCCGGATAATTAAATAGGTATGATGTAAGTTAAGGAACAACATCTTACACACCTTACAAATAGATCACAGTTAATAGAAGGTAAAGGGACTAAATCAAAAAATTTGAAATATAATTTCAAACACTACAAGGGTCCATACTTCGGCTTCACTTTAACAATTTACTTATAATTTATAATAATAATTTACTTTTAATTTACTAGAACACTGAATATAGTTCACTGAATTTATTGAATATAATTTCGTGAGTCACCGTGCAAATGTTCAAGTCAAGAAAGCCTTCAATCTTATACTGGGAGGATAAGGTACGTGATCTCAATGCTATTTGGCGAATGTAACTAGTCGACACTAATTAGTTCCGATATATCCGGGTACGTGGCGTAAAAAATAAAAATTAGCTCAGAATTCAGAGCGTATTCGCCAAATATTCCAGAATTTACTTTAATCAAATTCCTATTGTTCATTTCCGTTATAAGATGGTTCTCCTTTTTTTACGGTGTTTTAAAAAAACATTCATATTTTGAAAAACGATACAGATAAACTGACTCGGTAACACTCAGGGCTGGGGCACATTTTGGAGATCAGCATTTCTTTGCGATATTTAAATATCAATATAATATTGAATTCTGAGAAACCTCATCCTTTGCCATACTTTAATAAAACCTGTGAAAATGCAGTTTATCTTTATGAAGAGGATTTTTCTCAATTTTTGTGTACCCTGTATACTTGTATTAAAGATAAAATATTAAAAAACAATAAGAGGTCAAAAAAATATTTCATAGAGCGCACTTTTTGGACCACCCTGTATACATTTTTTCGTTCATCATTTACACGTTTAAAAATATTCTGTAATAATTCAAGTTCTATCAAGGTTCCATTACACGGCGTGTGGAACGACGCGCCTGGCGTGTGAAGTGATGCTCCGTCTGATGTGTTTTCTTTTGAAGTGTGCAAATTTACCGCCAATCCATAGATATCGGCACGCCGCGTGAAGTTTGTCGCGCCAACTCGTTCTCACGGCTTGTGGAGCGTCGAGTCACACGCCAGGCGCGTCACTCTACACGTCGTGTAAAGGCCGTCGCGCACTATTCAGAACCGCGGCGAGGCGAAACGCGGCGCGACGAATTATGTAAGTATTTTGATTTTATTTGGTTTGTTTTTCCAAGCAACACTTTTTAAGTAACTTCACAGATAAACGTCACATCACAGGACATTGATGGCTAGTTCATGGCTCAGCTGCTATCAATAGAACATAATAAAAAAATGTTTATTTAAGAAATTAAATACGAGTACAAAAGGACTGCACGAAAGGACATTATCGTATAGTTTTGGAAATAAATAAACATAAGGCACCACAATAAATATCTTAAAGGTTTTTTATGCGTGGGAAACAGAACATATAAAATACCAAAGATTGTGCATTAATCTTTGAAAATACAAAATATTATATAAAGTACAAAAAACAAAATACACATATATGAACAAAGAAAGACAACACTAAATAACAATTATTAATAGTAGATAATATATAATATATTTTATTTTACTAAATCATTCTACTTTTTTGCTATTAGTAATATGAAATATGAAGAATTATAATATGTTTTCAATGTTTCAAAAATCTATGACAATTTTTTAGTTCATTTTAAGAACTGTTTTTTAAATCAAATGATTCTTTTTTCTGGAACACTAACGGAAGTATATATTTTTTACACCGAACTTTAAAAATATATAAAGAATCTGATATTTTTATATTTTGTGGTAATGCAAATAAATTTTTTATCCTAAATATTAATAGTTCCTTTGACTTAAATATATATCTCATAAAATCAACTTTATAGTTTTTGAAATTTTGTCTGGTGGAATAATTGTGAGACAAATGTATTAAGTTGCAATCTACATATAAATCCCATTTTAGATGACTGTAGAGTGTGTCTCGTTTTCGAGCCTCATTATTGGAATCTCGGTAACCGTAAGAGATATAGGGTCAGTTAAATTATGGCAAAGTTGCACAATTTGTTGTTTATCAAAATGCTATGTTGCAATTTGGAAAATTCCGAATACTTTTGGAAATATCCGGAAAGAAAACCGAAATTTTATAAATTATTTTTAAATTTTCTTCTGACATTATTTGAAAACGAATAAGACTTCATCATTGCCACTTTTTATTATCTACACGATGACGCTGTCGAATTTCAAATCCGACGTTTCAACTTTTAGAAATCATCATCAACTTATTTTTTTTTAATTCGGACCTGGATTTTTTTGAAATTTTTTGTTACCTTTGAACTCCCTAAAAGCTACGACCCATCACAAATTTTGATTGTCAAATGTTTCGATAAAAAATACTAACATTTTCTCTATTTTTTTAAAATGTTTAATACAAAACTTCTTTTAAAACAAATTATTTTTTCAATATTTTGGATAGAAATTTAGTAGTAGTAAATAAGCGAATTTCTATTGAGATTAATAAATCCGAAACGTATTACGTTTTTTTGAATTGGAAAACACAATGTTTACTGTCTCAAATTGTTTAAAAATTTAAACTGTCATATTTTGCTGAGCGAGGGCGATCCTTTGCTTTTGAATATCAGGGCCGTCTTTCCCATTTTCCGTTAATATTGGAAAAATAAGCTCAATATAAACGAGGTGGATGGACACATTGCATTGAAATAAAAGTATTTATATGACTTTTTAAAATCCTATTTATTGATTTAGGACTTGGAAATAAATAAAATTTATTATGTTCATATTAACTTAGTAATTTAAATTAGTTATCTACCAATAAGTCCTTAAGTTATAATTATAATTTATTTTTATTCGCTTTTAAAATAGCTTTTCATCAATATCATAAATTTAGATATTTATTTTTTACCTAACTAATAAATTTAGAATGTTAAAATATTATTTTATATAACAAGTGGCTAAAATGGTGTTTTTTTCACGAGCGGGGAGTGGAGTTTGTAGTACGAGCCGAAGGCGAGTGTTGTAAACCACTCTAGTAAAAAAAACGGAGCTATTGCTAAAATTGCTATTTTCTTATGTTTGAGTAGAAAAAAACCTTTTTTTCTCACGCTTTTTTTTTCACCCTTGTCAATTGTTTTGATTCATTGAAACTGTAAAAAAATGACGTTTTAGAATATGACATTGCAAAAAAAATATTTGTTTTAAAAACAATGTCGTGTTAAATATTTTTTTAAAATTCAGACATTGTCAGTTTTTTCTTCGAAGCGTTTGAAAATCAAAATTAGTTATGAGTCATAGTTTTTAAGGAGTCTTTTCTTTGGTAACAAAAAATAAAATAAAAATCCAGGTCCGTATTTAAAAAAATAAGTTGATGATGGTTTCTGAAAGACGAAACGTCGAATTTCAAATTTGACAGCGCCATCTTGTAGACGATGAAAGGTGACAATGACGAAGTGTTATTCGTTTTAAAATTTGTCTTCAATGATGAGGCTCAAAAATGAGCCACCCTGTTATACTGCAAGATATTTTGTTTTTCTTTGAAGTATTTTTTTATTGAGCCATTTTTAAGTTTAGAAAGCTTTTCTCTACTTTTTGCTTTAGATTGAATCAGGTTTGGTCTACATATTAAATTATGGTATCGTCAGCAAAATTAAGTAAGTATGTCTCCGTTTCCATTCTGAAAAAAATCTTTGAAATAATTGAAAAGTAGCCAATCTCCTGATTACAAAAATATTGTGTCAAAATAAAACCTACCTAATTATGACATAATGTGGAGGGTTTCATCTTATTCACTTTCATAGGATAAGTCATAGTGATTTAAGGTAAATCAGCCAGATAAGTATTACATGTAAAAATTGATAACAATTCCTTTTTTTAATTTCTTTCCTATATTCCCTGTACAATTTGAGGTAAACCTATTAAATCTGGTATGACTTTAATCTGAATGATTAATATTACTCAATACTCATATTTCGATGCAATTGGTACGACACCATCAGTTACACAAAATAATAAATAAGTATAAAAATTATCTGTTGTATTAACTTTAACTTTGTTTTAAAAATAAATACAGTAACTACTCTGTATTATCAGAATTTCAGTGTGGCATTCAAATCAAGTTTTTTGCTAACTTGCACTTTTAAAAAAAACATAATATAAATTAATTCAGTATGGTCATACTGCTAATGGCTGCTTACCAAAAACTGATAATAAATTCAACCCAACAGGTAGGGGCAGTTCCCCTAACCTAAATTTCAGACCCCTATTGCATATCTCCCGGTAATATAGTCGACATGCTTTGGATCAAATACGTTAAATTTCAGATGTATAAAACGGCCTCTGTGGAAATAGCTATCATGGAAATTAATTGCTCTCAATTACTAGACCGGTGTATATTTAATCCGTTACCGCAATCTAGTAATTCCAAGGGGTAAACAAGGTCGAGAATATTTTATAGTTTTACGCCAATGATTTAGTAAACTATTTTATTAGTTAAGGTGAATTGTGAGGTATGTTTCACGTTATTGTATCGCAACTGTTTCAGCAACTATATTAAAAACTTGAAGTAAAGATAAAGGATCAAAATGTCTCAAAATATCCCTGAACTAATTTTGTGGAAACGCCATCTATATCTAGCAATCTGTATTATTACTGATGTGTTGCTTCTTTTTATAATTCGATCCCCAACGAAATTTGTTTTAAATTTTATATGTTTGCTCCTCAAGCAGTATGAGAAAAAAGATAATGAGAAAAATTTACCTAAACAAAAGTTCCTAGATTAGTTGTCAGTAAAATGTTTCATGAACTCGTAATATATTGTACAAACCAAACATTTAATTCCGACTAGACTTAAAAAGCACATAGCTCATCTCATTGTATGTAAGAACTGATAGCCCTTACTCGGCGTGCATTTAAAAATCATACGCTAATTAACTTAATATTATTTAGTTTCGGTATTTTAGATCTAATAAGCTTGGTTGGCGAAACGCGTCGATTAAAATGTATGTGAAGGGAATTTGAACCTTTGATGTGGCACTAACACAGACGTAGTTTCCATACGAACACTTGTTTAGTATTAGTAGCAGTTTAGGTGTCAATGGAAACCTGATATTAAGTGGAACTTACTAGAAATTAGACACTTTCTGAGCCCTTTTCAAACAAATAGTATAAAAGCTTCCTTATTTTTCTGATGCTAGCATGGCTCAAACTTATAAGGAATCATCCTTCATAATATATTGAGCTATCATTCGTTTTCAGTGTTGTTAAAAGAAATTTAGTTGATAACCATAAAATGTCCACTCCATCACTTCCTATAAAATGTCACTGCATATTACTGATAGGTTCAAATTTTGCAATGAATTCCAGGGTCCTGTTTCCTCTCGTTTAATATTTAATTTAATTAACAATTCCAGATTTCCTACATTCCAGACAGTTTCTATAGTAACTTGAAAACGGATAATAAGTAAGGAAATAGATTTAAAAAAATCGAATTTAAAACCATTAAACACTATTAACGCCACGAAATAATTGTATCGTAGATATCGCAATTTCATAAAATAAAATGTGTTGCTGTTCACTCTGTGTACCTTCTCATTCCGAGCGGAAATTTACAAAGCACTATCTGCGGCTGTTCGTACCACAAACAATAGCTCACCTATCCATTGCGAGGCGGCGAAGTGACCTTTTGTTGCAACTTTTGAATGTTCAGTTGGCGTTATAACTTGGACCATAATTTCAGAGCATTCTAAGACCTGACACTTTTGTGTCTGCACGACTTATAAATTGAAGGCGATAATATTCAAGTTCCTAACTCATTCACAATTTCTGTTCGGTTCTTGACTCTACAATGAATCATAAAATGTGTTATGTAGGTCAGTTTTCCATTACAATGATTAATATTCAGAGAAAAATGAATTTTCTCGTCGCTAGCTTCGTAACAAAAATAACACTTTGTGTCGTTGCCCAAATAAAGAAATGGCGATTTTTAGTTCAAACTGTAAGTAGTAAGTAAGTATAGTAAATGTTTTTGAGAAAAATCAGCATATGAATTTAGTCAGCTGAAAAGTTTCAAGAATGTAATATTAAAGATTCTCGGGGATGAATTTGAATGCAAATTTTTATATTCATCATATGTTTAGTCTGTTACATGATGATGATGACGATGATGACAAACTGATAATAAACATGCATTCACTACAAATTCTCCTTTATTTTTTATTGTTTGGCACAAGACTGACAAAACCGCGTCCTCGGGAAGGCATCTTACGAGAATGGACGCAAACTCATTGACGATCCAAAAACCCAATATTATTTACTACGTACTATAATAATCGTTAAAGCGCTAACATTGGATGTAGAAAACTGAAATTTATTACTGTATTCACGATCTTAGGGATGAACGACTACTAAGTCACCGTATCATTTTCAATATTCAACCGAACCGTAATCAATCTAAATGACCGGGAACACCAACCAGACAATGAAATGGAGTACATAATATTATGTATTTCACGGTGACTTCGATAGGGTCCTTCACGACATCTATCATGTATCCTTGTTATTCTCAATATACCTCTAACTGTTTAACGTTGATAATGCCAAAATATATATTGTGGTTATTGGATACCTCATAGAATGGAATTGAAATACTTTGATGACCTAAATTGGAAGTGATTGCCAATGTTAAAAAAATATATTGATTGAATCAGGTGATAAATTAAAGACGTTACGTTACGTTGATGTGCGTAGGTGCTGATATGGGATTTTACAGAATCATAATCATGCATGGTTTAATAGTTTTTCGGTATAACTAAAGCTATCAATTTACGTAAAATAAAGAAAAATCAAAATGAAAAGTCAGCTATCAAATTTTCAGCTATTTCAGAAGATTTAATCTTGAAAACAATTTAAATTTTTAAATTTAAATGATGAGTGAAATATTTTTTTTTGACTTCAAATTTCACTGTGTTGTTTTCTATTTTTTAAAATTATACTCTTGCAACTTCCACTTCTACGTTAGGATTGAGTTATTAATTAATAAGGCTAGATTAAAATACTAAACTAGCAATATAATTCCTTTATTATAAAAGAGTAGGTATAAGGATTTAGTTAATTATTTTGATTAAATGTATTTTGATTCCAAGAATTTCCCTTGATAATGAACACTAGTTTATAATACAACATGGTTCAAATAGTTTTGGAAACTTTCCATTATGATTTTTCAGAAAATTTCATTTTCTACCTTTATTTTTGAAAAAAGTAAACACATCTTCAGAAACAACAACATTTTAAGTATGAACGATTTTAAATGGTTATTACGAGGTTATTATTAAAGATAGAATGATGGGACAAACGTCGTGTGAGAGGATTAGAAGAACATTTTTCTATGCAATAAAGAGAAAAAAACAAATGATGCTATACAAATTTTTGTAATATTCGTCGTAGTTCTTTTTAAATAGGGCGTTAAAAATGAAATGATGGCAATTATTTACACATTTACTAAAGTGTATGTGAGAGACTCATAAAATTCAGTGACGTGAAAGTGAAAAATTTTCTGGGTAAGGGACAAATAAAATTGTTTTCATAGATATTCTTTATTTGCTCACGGAGCGGACATAGAACCTACCATTGAATATAGGTACATTCCTTTATTCAATGAACCTACATTATGTTATTTTTAAACACATTGATATAGGCAGGTTAGCTCCACGGCGACGAAAAAACATATTTTTTTCAAGATATTTTTCCGGGTTAAAATCTCTCAACCTTATTAGAAACTGATATCAAATTACTTTTCTTGTAATGCAGCGAAGTGAGCACACCATTTGGTCTGGATAAAAGCATCAGTCACAATACCCTCTTTTATCATTTCACTGGTCCAGTTCAATATGATGTGTTCAGCTCGAGTATTAGTTTATAGGTAAACATATACTAACAAACGTTTTATTATTCTCATTATTATCTTTTTCTGCATGATAAAATTTATTTACTGATCGAACTTCTTATTTGACAACAATTTAAAGCAGTAACAGTCCTATAGGATGGACATGGAGTATAATATCTCACAACTTCAGCAAATCATACAAATATGCATTTACTGCTTTCTTTATAACTGTTTAAAACAGATTATTCGGAAATTTTTTACTCTTGATTTTTTATTTATTCCTTCTTCTTTAATTAAACCCAAAGGCATAGGTATCACTTTTGAGATACTCTGTATACTCTGTATTCATCAAGTTTATATTTTCCAAGAAAGAAGAAGAAAGAAAGAAGAATTTTTTTTTAGTTAGTAATAATCAATGTAAATCAGTTCAATTTATATGGACTATAACGACCCTTCTACCTCTATTAGCTCCTGCTTCACCCTTTCGTTATTTGGATTTTGACATTTTGAGGAACTTGAAAATCACGGTAACTCATCTTCAGGAAACCTTCTATGCCTACTTTTCTTGCCCAAACTCATTTAAAACTTCTGGTACCGCTACTGACTTAAAAATCTGATTATCTCTATTTTATTTTGTGATTAACTGAATTGCTACAAAGTCAAATGAAATAATGCTGAATTTCATAAACGCAACCCTCACTATTATTGTAGACGGTACTTTGCATTTAATATAAAAACTCATTTGGTTTGTGACGATTTCCGCTGATTCCGTGGGGATATAAAAGTTCTATCTTTTTGATGTTCTTTCGGTTTTAGTCTTTAACTTCGACTTGCGGAGTTTCTCGCAGTGATAAGGACCCTTCGATTGCTCTCAAACTTTTAACAGTGCATTTTACACTTTAACCTAAATTGACCTATTCTGTAAAAGAGAAATATAAGAATAAATTTGATTATTAAAACCTTTTCTTTATTTAATGATTTTTTAACGTTCTTCTTACTAGTTAACGTAAAAACTGTTTTGCTCAGTCTTTTAATAGCTTTTGGATATGAGTATTTTATGACAATTGACACACACCCCTCCCCCCCCCCCCCATGAAATTAATACATTTCGTAGAATTATATCAAAAAAATTAATCCCTATGGCACATAACAATAATTATTAGCATCAATAATATAGGATACAAGGATATACGTAACGCTAATTTTATGAAAACGTCATTTTTTTTAAATCATACATTTCAATCTATTTTCTGATAAAAATGTAGATTTGTCGGTAATATATTATTATGATGCCATCAAAAAGTATGTAGGTACCTACATCACACTTCACTTTTTTTACGTTAACTTTGGGATATTTTGTAGCATTTTATGGTTTATAAATAATAGTAGGAGATCCTTCGACCAAAATTTCGAGTTATCACGACATGGGTAATTTCATGTAAAATGTTTAGTTCGAGTCAAAACGAAGTTTTATTTATGATCCCAGGATGTTGCGGAAAGGGTGAAAATAAGTTTTTAGTCGGAAAAAAAAAATTACGGTGATCAGGGAAACTCGCTCCAACTTCATGTGAATTTTTATGTACTTTGCCGCCTCAAAGGATTTTTCCGGGCGAGTGTCGGCACGTGGCGTCGTATTTTATAGGCGTCTTCGTGTCGGGAAAATCTTTTAGGCTATATTTCGTAGCGATCCTTCGAGTATTAAGAAAGCTAATAACGTTTCTATTGAATCCTCCGACACAGGGGTATTCCCCTGTGTCGGAGGATTGTGTAAAATTTGTGAGACTGGAGGACTTCATAATTTTCGTCAAAACGTCAAAATTCCACTTTTTTGCTCGCTCTTACTGCCTTGAAAATCGCAACGAGACCGTGCGGGTAACGATGTAGTTCTAAGTTGAACCCTCTACCTTGGATTTCTGGCCAAAACGACGGCCTGGCGGCGATTTTTCGTTTGGAAAAAGCGTTTAAAGATTTCGTGTTTTCGCATTTTTTTCAGTTTTTCAAATTTCTCCAAACATGCGTACGGGCCAAGCTTAATAACTCGCGCCTTCGAGATGGACCGGCAGCGTATTTTTTTTTTTAAACTAGATGTAATTTAGAAAATCAACAACGTAATCGTTTTTCTCGGTTTTGCCTCCTAAGGAAGTTATGAATTTTTGAAAAGACGCGATTTTGTCGGATTTTCGCGATTTTTTAAACATGTTCCCTTTAGAGACGCGCCACAGCCTAACCCTTTGGATCTGGAGTATCCGGACTCGGACAGCGGGCAAAAGGGCAAGGAAAAATTAAGAACAATTTTTTTTTAAGTCCATCTCCGATATTAGCAGAGATATGAATTTTTTAAAAAGGTCGATTTTGTCGAAAAACTGTACTTTTCCGGGGGCCCTTGCTCCCCTCCTTGGAGGATTTTTTCAGGAGAGCTAGAACCAAGTTTCTTCTCAGAATCCTGAAAATGTCGTCGCTTAATATCCATCCGCGACCGAGCTTGGATAATCGAATAACTATTATAACCCATTTTTTTACATCTTCGATAATTTTTTCACTCCTTTAGTAACAAGATAGACGTTAGTCGCAATAGAATTTTTTTTTATATTGACATGAACTGTTGAACAAAAAAAGAATCGTGTTACGATGAGGTCGAAAATCCTGATCGAGGGCTCTCCTACTATAATTATTAGCAGAAAAATTGCAAAATTGGAATAGTTTAAAAATTAAGATCCGTTTCATCTTCTGCAGATTAATTTAATATAACGTGGGCAGTAAAATGCTTACATGGCTAGCTCAACTTAGCATTAAATTTTATATAGGCAGGAATATCTGGGAAATCAATTTTATTACGAAATAAATACATTTAACTATTTGAAATACGTTTTATCCCTAGGAATTGAATATTAAACTTATTCTCGGCAGTAGTTGGTCAATTCCTTTTTGTGGGTGTACTCCATCTATAAAAAAAGAAATTTTCCTAGAATTTTTTATAATAGCGCATCTTTGAGAGTTTGATAAAAAGGGTACCAAATTAATGAACCCAAGAGTTTGCTACGAACAAATGACAAGTGAAGAGTTTTCAAAATTTGTATATCAACTTATCAACAATATAAATTAAAAGCAACTGCTAAGTAATAAATATATTAAGAAGCCCAGCTAGCTAGTTCTTTAAAATTTTTAAACCAACATTCCTCGATATCTCAGAGATGCCCTGTTGGATTCAAGGTATTTTATTGGGGGACTCTCATTGTAACTGCACTAGTATCACTAAAATATTCGGTCATCACCACTCCTATGTTTTAGGAGAAAACCCACCTCTATTTTTCTATCTTTGCTCATTTGGGATTTACATTCATGAGTATTTCGAAGTTCCAGATAACCCAAAAAATATCTGGATTTTAAAATAATATATATAGCTTGTAAATTTACGTCAAAGGAACAGCTAAAAGCTTGTTTTTTTTAACGGATTATAAATAAAATAAATACTGTCCCACACCTCAGTTAAACATTGACTATAAAGTTGAATTATCAGAGACATTGGTTGACTGTTCAAAAACTCACAGTCTCCTTCAATATTGTTTCAATCATCCATTCGCCAATCTACAGTTTCGTATACAAAACAATTCGTTTTCTACTATGACTATTGAATATTTTATCCAAGAGTATCATGCAATTGTCAAAGTCAAAACAAGTGCGAGTAAAGGTGTAACTAAAAATACACTCAGTTCCATAAAAAGTGACGCACTCGATTTTTCAGGTAATTTTAAAGTTCTGTAGTTCTTAAACCGGTGGACCGATTTGAACATTTTTTTTCTCAGTTTATAGCAAAATTCATTCTCTATGAGCCGGATTGGAAGCAATGGTGAGTTCTTCCATATTTCATGGAAATTAATGGACAATTTTAAACTCAAGTTTTTTCACAGGTTTTCAAAACACCCTGTGGATTATTCTCGCATTAATGGAAAAATTATTCATTCAGCATTCAATGAACCATTTTTTAGTAAACATTTTGTTTTTTTACTCATTGATTTATCTCTAAAATTGTCCGAATTACAGCTTTTTTGCTGAAACCTTGCGTTTTACCAACTTTCTGAATTTACCGAGTTTTATAAACTGATACGAATTTTTAAAAACATTTTTATTAAACACAAAATTATAAACTTGTTCAGGATTTATTTAAGGCATTTTGTGTAATTTTAGTGTCTAAAACTTCTTTAATGACACTAAATTAATGGCACAACAACAAAGTATGGAGGCATACAACAAATTAATTGCTATGGCAATGGCAATTGCTTTTTCAAAAGCAATGTGATCCTACAATGAATTAAATTTCCACCTCTTTATTTTTTGAAAGACAAAGGAATTACCTACCAATAAATAAAAAAAATTCAAAATCGGTCCACTGGTTTAAAAAAAAAGAAAAAAAGTTAGGTCAAAAATCAAATGCGTCACTTATTTTGGAACTGAGTGTATTTAAAAACCTTGACAATTTCTATTGGTTTATATGCTATACAATTCTGCAGTGATTATGACCACTCATCATGTGCATCATTTCTCAATACACGAAAAAGCAGGGTTCACGTAAAAACGTTATATCTCGGAAAATACCAGCAATAAAACAGTGAACAAAAAAACAAAATGTTTATTAAAAAATGGTTCATCGAATGCAGAATAAATGATTTTTCCATGAATGCGAGAATAATCCATAGGGTGTTTTGAAAGCCTGTGAAAAAACTTGGGTTTAAAATTCTCCATTAATTTCCATGAAATATGGAAGAACTCAACATTGCTTCTAATCCGGCTCATAGATAATGAATTTTGCTATAAACTGAGAAAAAAAATGTTCAAATCGATCCACCGGTTGAAGAACAAAAGAACTTCGAGTGCGTCACTTTTTATGGAACTGAGTGTATCTATTTATGCAGCTTGTAGACCATATTTCCTGTTGTTACAAAATTACAGTCCCACAGAACAGAACTAGTCTTGGGTATCTTCGTAAAACTCACTTAATTCAATCATACTATAAGTGTTCCTTCATTTACTAATATAATTTAATTACATGTTGACGCAAATTTGTCCCAATTTACACCCACTTAATAAAGTACTACTTAAACGTAGTCGAATTGAAACTGAAAATTAGATGTAAAATATGAATAACTAGTTATGCAAACAGATCTAAATCCGTAAGGAGGAAACTGGAAATAATAGCTAATTTACATTGTGCCAGTGATTCCATTACATTTAATGCAGTTGTTGCCTGGCAATCCAAGAAATTTAGTATGCTTTTGCCAGATCTGCTTTGGAGAAAGTAAAGGAACACATAAACTTTTAATGAAATTTGTACTACTTCTATTAATTAATCTAATTGGATTGTTTGAACCGCAGGTTTGCATTATATTTTCTCCCTGTTGAATATTATTAATGTCTGTTTTTTGCCGTAAAATTATACTAACTTTCATGAATGTTAATTTCAATTTTACGAAAAGGAAGCCACAAGAATTGTATGTTTTATGAATACCATTTGAAACTTTAATTGAAATTTACTTACATAATATACGAATATTTTAACTACCTCGTAGGGAAAATTAATAAGAGTATAAATTCGTTAAAATAGAATAACAGAGAATGAATTATTTTCAATTTCTTCTAATGTCGAATTTGTCGGCTTCTTCTGCTTAATACTTAGGTATCTATTAATCATGCATATGTTAAATGGAGGAAAAGTTGAATTTAGAAGCCGAAATCAAAGTAGAACGTTGTTTTGCCTAAAGATCTCTTTGTGATTATACCACATGATGAGTCGCATTAATCTGATGCTGAGCATTGCTCCAGGGCACGTAATTAATGTGCAGGTGCCTTATGTGTGCATCACATCCTATGCCATGACATTTGGAGTTACTCCCAAGCAAAAGAGTTTTGCTATGTTTACCATGTCAAACGTTTAAATAAAAATTGGGTGCCAAACAATCGTACAGACGAAAGGTTAAAATATAGTTACGCATTTCAAACTTACCCTATATAAATCAACAGAATGTCATATGTATGCATGAATCTATTTAATATTCACGTCTGCGATATATATTTAATTTTTGAAATAATCAGACAGTTACCTAATTCAAAAACAAAATGTAGAAAACAATTTCATTTTGTACATTTATTTGTCTGGAAATTGTACCATTTTTAATTATATTTCCTTAGGTTCCCGCGAGGACTTGGGCAATTAAGATAATTAATTATTAACAAAATACTGTCTTACATTTTCTTACATTACCAGTCACAGTTTCTGAGTATAATAAAAAATACTGTCTTTCTATTTTGGGTACATATTTTTATAATTTGCTAATGATAATTAATAATTCAGGACTAGCATGGCGTTTGTGTTTCTTTTGTATTGAACATCGTGAAACTTTAACCTCTGGAGAAAAATACAATAAAAGTATAAGTCAAACTGGGATGAAGCATTTTCCCATGTGAATACAAACTTTCCTGTTATTTCTAACCCTAACAAACACTGAAACTAATCAGTTGTTTTAAAACAATATTTCTTTTTATCATTTGATTTAAAGTTTTCAAAATACGTCAATATAAGTTTTAGCTTATTGCCCACTTGCTATCACATCTATCCTATAGGCATAGGTTTCAATTATTAATTCAATTATATTTAAGCGTATATGTGGAAAAGACTGTAAAATCACGTAAAGACAAAATTTAAGATATAAGTAAAGCTCCAAGCAAAATTATTTGACAGTACTTTAGATATATCTAAAGTGCGTTCTTGAAATTACCAAAAAGCACAAGGAGCAAAAATGAACAAAAACTCAGCACCTATTTAGTGTTTTAATATAACGTATATTTTCACTAACGTAATAGCAATGTAGTTTGATCCGAACCACCCTCTATTGGAACAATAATAAAAGAAAGGTTATGGTCTGTTAGGTGTAATTTAAGTCAGCTCAACATTATTCGGAATCTGATGTAATTTCTTCATCTGAAGATCAAATTTAAATGAAATAGATCGTTATTTGTGTGGATAATATATTTGTATACCAAAGAGTTCATTTTCTGTTGTCGTGTCGCTCTAATTCGGATAAAGGAAAGTTGATCAGACGAGAAAAGAAACATTTTGATAAAGTCTTTATTTGTGTTGCAGCTCAAGGATTTTCTTGTATGATGTTCTCTAAACCTTCTATCCTAATATATTTATCTCTACAATCTATTGTTTGCTTAGACAAGTGACACTTGGAAAGTGATAAAGAAATTATAACAAATTCATGTGGAGAAACACAGACACGAAATACAAAGGATATTAAGGATATATAATTTTTTTTAATTTCGTTAATTTCTTTAATTGCTTTAATCGTTTTAATTTCTTTAATTTCTTTAATTTTTTTAATTCCTTTAACTTCCCTACTTTCTTTAATTTCTTTAATTTTTTAAATTCTTTTAATTTCTTTAAATGCTTTAATTTCTTCAATTTCTTTAATTTCTTTAATTTCCTTAATATTTTCAATTTCTTTAATATCCTTAATTTCTTTAATTCCTTTAGTTTTTAAATTTTTTAAATGCTTTATTTTCTTCAATTTCTTTAATTTCTTCAATTTCTTTACACTTGGAGTAGTTTTCCACACACACCAAAACACTTTTGCACACACTCGACGCGCGTTTCGCCAACCAAGTTGGCATCATCGGGAGATGATTAAAACTAAGCTTAACCTAACAATGGGACCTATTTATACCTATAAATGCGTTACGCTTCGACGAACAATTACCGCGATAGTAACAAAAAAGGCAGGTAAAATATTTAGCTTCGTTGAAGCGTTAACGCATGACTAACATAAATAGCGGGCTATTTGGAATGGGCCCTTTGTCACTATTCATACTATGTTTACATTTGTTAATTTCCAATCTTTCGAATGCATCTAGTTGTCTAGAGTTTGTTACATTTCTAATCAACCTTAAATTATTAATATCTATTTTATGATTGTTATCAAAAGCATGTTGGGCAACGCTAGACTTCTCTATTCTTCCGTATTTTAGATGAGCCATATGCTCCTTAAACCTCGTCTGAATAGAGCGTCTTGTTTGTCCAATATACTTTTGGTTGCAGTCCTTACAGCTAATTTCGTAAATCCCCGACCTTTCGTTCATTCCAATTTTATCCTTAGGGTTGCCTAAAAGTTGTTGTAGTTTATTTCCTGATCGATGAACCACCGTCATATCAATGTTGTTGAAAATTCTACTAAGACCTCGGGTAAACCGGGGTTCATATGGAATTGATACAAATTTTGAATTTTCCTTATCAATACGAAAGGTCGAAGAATTTCGAAGTGCCTCCCTAAATTTACGCTTCCTAATTAATTTATCAATCAAATTAGTAGAAAAACCATTACTCAAAGCTATATCCTTAATTAACTCTTTTTCTTTTTCAAACCTCTCTTTAGTTAGCGGAAAACTTAATAATCGACTAATCAAAAAATTAAAACTTGCCATCTTGTGTTGGTCACAATGATGAGAATCATTAGGAATATATCTAAGAGTGCTGGTATCTTTCCTATATACATCGAATTCTAAATTATTTTCATTATTTCTAATTACTAGTACATCTAAAAATGGTAGTTGTTGATTGTTTTCAATTTCATATGTGAATTTGACAGAAGTGAAACGACTATTTAATTTGGAAACAAAAACGTCTACATCCGCGACTTTTGTATCAAACACTGCAAAAATATCATCCACATACCTAAGCCAAACTCTAGGAAAATACTCGAATTCTTCTTTTGCTTCTGTTTCGAAGCGATTCATAAAAAGACTGGCAATGAATGAATCGCTTCGAAACAGAAGCAAAAGAAGAATTCGAGTATTTTCCTAGAGTTTGGCTTAGGTATGTGGATGATATTTTTGCAGTGTTTGATACAAAAGTCGCGGATGTAGACGTTTTTGTTTCCAAATTAAATAGTCGTTTCACTTCTGTCAAATTCACATATGAAATTGAAAACAATCAACAACTACCATTTTTAGATGTACTAGTAATTAGAAATAATGAAAATAATTTAGAATTCGATGTATATAGGAAAGATACCAGCACTCTTAGATATATTCCTAATGATTCTCATCATTGTGACCAACACAAGATGGCAAGTTTTAATTTTTTGATTAGTCGATTATTAAGTTTTCCGCTAACTAAAGAGAGGTTTGAAAAAGAAAAAGAGTTAATTAAGGATATAGCTTTAAGTAATGGTTTTTCTACTAATTTGATTGATAAATTAATTAGGAAGCGTAAATTTAGGGAGGCACTTCGAAATTCTTCGACCTTTCGTATTGAGAAGGAAAATTCAAAATTTGTATCAATTCCATATGAACCCCGGTTTACCCGAGGTCTTAGTAGAATTTTCAACAACATTGATATGACGGTGGTTCATCGATCAGGAAATAAACTACAACAACTTTTAGGCAACCCTAAGGATAAAATTGGAATGAACGAAAGGTCGGGGATTTACGAAATTAGCTGTAAGGACTGCAACCAAAAGTATGTTGGACAAACAAGACGCTCTATTCAGACGAGGTTTAAGGAGCATATGGCTCATCTAAAATACGGAAGAATAGAGAAGTCTAGCGTTGCCCAACATGCTTTTGATAACAATCATAAAATAGATATTAATAATTTAAGGTTGATTAGAAATGTAACAAACTCTAGACAACTAGATGCATTCGAATGCTTGGAAATTAACAAATGTAAACATAGTATGAATAGTGACAAAGGGCCCATTCCAAATAGCCCGCTATTTATGTTAGTCATGCGTTAACGCTTCAACGAAGCTAAATATTTTACCCGCCTTTTTTGTTACTATCGCGGTAATTGTTCGTCGAAGCGTAACGCATTTTTAGGTATAAATAGGTCCCATTGTTAGGTTAAGCTTAGTTTTAATCATCTCCCGATGATGCCAACTTGGTTGGCGAAACGCGCGTCGAGTGTGTGCAAAAGTGTTTTGGTGTGTGTGGAAAACTACTCCAAGTGTAAGTTCTACACCAAAGGTTCCAACCCCTCTTCAGGAATCAATTTCTTTAATATCTTCAATTTCAAAATCCTTAAATTCTTTAATTTCTTTAATACCTTTAGTTTTTTTTATTTCTTTAATGTCTTTAATTTCGTAAATTTCTTCGATTTTTTTACAATTTGTTTAATTTCTTTAATATCCTTAATTTCTTAAATTTTTTTAATTGCTTTTTTTCGTTAATTTCTTTAATTGCTTTCATTTCTTTAATTTCTTTAATTTATTTAATACCTTCGATTTCTTTAATATCTTTAATTTCTTTAATTTATTTAATATCTTCAATTTCTTTTGTTTCTTTTTTTGCCTTAATTTCTTCAATTTGGTTAATTTCTTTAATTTCTTATTCCAGTTTTAATAATCTCCCGATGATGCCAACTTGGCCGAATGTGTGCAAAAGTGTTTTGTTGCGAGTGGAAAACTATTCCAAGTGTTAATTTCCTATATTTCTTCAATTTGTTTAATTTCTTTAATATCCTTAATTTCTTCAATTTTTTTAATTACTTTTCTTTTCATTAATTTCGTTAGGTAATTTCATTAATTTCTGTGATTTCTTTAATTTGTTTAATTTCTTAAATTTTTTTTTATTTCTTTAATTTTTCTAATTTCTTTAATTTCTTTAATTTCTTTAATTTCCTCAATTCCTTTAATTTCTTTAATATCTTTAAATTCATTAATTTCATTAATTTCTGTGATTTCTTTAATTATTTTAATTCTATTAATGTCTTTAATTTCTTTAATTCTTTTAACTTCTCTAATTCCTTTAATTTCTTTAATTTCTTTAATTTCTTTAATTTCTTTAATTTCTTTAATTTCTTTAATTTCTTTAATAAATTTCTTTAATTTCTTTAATTTCTTTAATTTCCTTAATTTCTTTAATTTCTTTAATTTCTTTAATTTCTTTAATTTCTTTAATTTCTTTAATTTCTTTAATTTCTTTAATTTCTTTAATTTCTTTAATTTCTTTAATTTCTTTAATTTCTTTAATTTCTTAAATTTCTTTAATTTCTTTAATTTCTTTAATTTCTTTAATTTCTTTTTCTTTAATTCCTTTAATTTCTTTAATTTCTTTAATTTCTTTAACTTCTTTAATTTCTTTAATTTCTTTAATTTTTTTAATTTCTTTAATTTCTTTAATTTTTTTAATTTCTTTAATTTCTTTAATTTCTTTAATTTCTTTTGTTTCTTTAATTTCTTTAAGCGATTTTTTGAATTTTAGCTTATTTATCCGCTATTCGCTTTTAGAATAACATCACAGGAAAAACCATTTTTTCTTAAATTCTTTTTAAATTTTTTTAATTTCTATAATTTCTACAATTTCTTTAGTTTCTTTAATTTCTTTAAGCAATTTTTTTAATTTTAGCTTATTTATCCGCTATTCGCTTTTAGAATAAAAAATCACAGAAAGGATCATTTTTTCTTACATTCTTTTTAAATTTCTTTAGTTTCTGTAATTTCTTCAACTTCTCTAGTTTCTTTAATTTTTTTAAGCAATTTTTTGAATTTTTACTTATTATCCACCATTCACTTTTAGAATAAGAGATCATAGGAAGAATAATTTTCTCTTCAGTTCTTTTTAAATTTCTTTTCATCGCCGCCCAGATTTTGCAGTTTGCAAGCAATATGTAAAATATTCTAAAGGAAGAATTCAAGATTGATGTATCAATAAACCATTATTATATTTATTTTTAATGAGATATGTTCTACATCATCCTTATTCATATGTTTAGGTCTGCACTATAAGTATGCTCTAAGTATTTTCACTAAGAAAACACAACAACACATACCGTCACGTCATCTATCATAGTAAATATTTCACAGCTGATAAGGTTGGCATTGATCGTAATTTGTATATATAATAATTTCTCTAATTTGCTCACATTATTAGAAATCTGTAAATTAAAATTTCATTTTGAAAATTTGTCTATGGAGGTGTATATTCTTCGTAACACCCTATTTTCTAATTACTCATAGTAGTTCTATTGTTAAAGGCCTCGTTTCACACTGTACTGCATTTTTTCGTCGCCGCTGTATAAATTTAAATATATTTAATCTCAAAGTTTGGGATGTTCAGTAACTTTGTTATTGACAAAAGCTTTCAAAACTTTATAATTTACCTAAAAATCAACTTAGGGAAGTTCTAAGACAGTATTTAAATGTGATTTTGCAAATAAGATTATGAAGTGATCAAAAAAGTTCTGGAATTGTATGAATAAAGTGATTCGATTAACGTTTTTATCTAACTGAACAACGGCAGTAAATAAAATATATTAATATGCAGGTGTACAGAACGAATCCTGTTAAGATGTCCAATCTTGATCTTACATCCATTATTTAATATATTTAGTAAAACATACCAGAAAAATATTTTTTTGTTTTTATTAAAATAGGAAATACCTCTACTTAATTGTAACCACTACTGTATCCCAACAGACGCATCTCTGGATACTTAGCACAATGAATCGATCTCTATATTTACGACGGTACACTTGCTCAGTGCTACCGTTAAAATTATAAACGATAAATATTTATATGGTCACTTCTAACTCTGTAGATGTGTATTGCAGCTATCACAATCACTAAACATTCTTTTGGTGGATGATTAATTATAAAGATGGAGATATCGCAGCTTTGCGTCTTAATCCAATTCCAATCTTTATTTAGAATGGCAACCAATAAATTCAAAATCATCGTTCGAAATATTAACATCAGGAATATTTAAGTAAAAATTACTTGTTTATCATTTACTGCTTCATAAATTACACACAGAAAGTGCACATCGTGTCATATGATTATTAATTGACATAAATGTATCCAATATTAGCCCATCTAGGGATTAGAGTTGCATGACCTAGCCCGATTAATAATTTATTAATTTTTTTATCCGCAACTACTATTAGTGGAGTAAGTATACTAGAAATTATGAGCTATAATAAATATTTGTTATAAATGACTGTAATTTTATAGGTACAGTTTGTATACCTGCCTATTTATTATTGTTATATACTTTCTCTCCTTGACACGAGAGGGTACTTAGTTTCAGGCTTTGCAATAAAGGAAAATCGCTTTATGGGAATTAAAACAGATATTAAATTTGTTAAGTTACTGCTGTTTACTAAAATTAACCAAACGCCGAATATACGATCTTTATTTAACTGAATTGTATATTACGGTAACATCCTTTGATTTTACGTTGTGCTAAATCTAGAAACTCATATTTATGTTTCGTAATTAAACATTCGTGTAAACGAAATTCACCATTTCGAACATTTAAACAGAAATGTTCACGGAAACATAAACAATTTGTTTTTTGGTTATGATTTAGTTAGAAGGACTTATATTGCTGTTTCAAAAGTCGTTTATTAACAAGTTTATTCATTAGACTTTCAAGCTCAATATCTCCTATACTAGGTTGTTCACCCCACTTCTCGAGGTTTGAAGTGACGGTGTTGAAACTTGGAAAACCAGTTTTCCCCCTCCAAAATAAAACTGACCTGTTAGAACGTTTATTTTTATCTACGGTATTATCAACCAAAACCCCCATGTCAAGTTTCCATTGGACCACCCTGTATAACTTGTTTGTAAAGTGTGACTTCCTTCCTAGGGTGATCACGATCCTTAGTGCGCCTCGGGCAGTAAACTTCACCCTCTGTAATTATACAAATAACTATTCTTGCGCACAAATATCAATTTTGTATTTCGTGTACTTGTGTTTATTTTAATCTTTGTTTGTCATCTTATATTTCACTGTTTATGTTAAATAAAGAGATATTTTTCTTTATAATAATTCTAAATCCATTTAGAACCAAATATGCATTTTTAGGAAAGCTGGTCTTATATTAGTTGCCCCTGATATTCCTTCGTTTCTTTGCTTGTCGAAAGTTCCGAAAGCAATTATTGATATTGGAAGTAAACTTGTTACATATTACCGACCAAAATTTGCTGAAAATCGTCGCGGAGAGTCAATATTTACACAGAAACTTGTTCCATAGTAAATTCAAACCAAGTATAAAAATTAGAGCTTGTTGATATTTCCTGCAAACATGATTACTTTGGTTAAATTTAATATGACTTTGAATTTAGTGCTTACAGTATATATTTGTAATACGGCTTTTGTAAAATTCAGGTCATTCCAAATATTATGTACTTATATTGTATGTATTTATATGTTTCTAATATGTTACAAACCTACACCAAGCTTTTATATTATACTAGTATAATCTATTTTGCAAATTAACAGACCCTCGCCAGGGAATTTGAGGAGTACATTTTAATATTATGAATATATTTTTTTTATATTTTTGTTAATCTACCTAAGTATATACTATAGTGCATTTAGGGGGTATTTCTATTTATTCTATTTTAGTTATTTAATTTACTCCATTTTTCTCGCCCCACGTTGGGCGCCAATAAATTTGTTGTGTAATTAATTTAGAATTTAATTATTTTATAATTTAGTTTAGAAATATTATACTTTCTTAGAATATTTGATGATTTTTGAGTTCCCCAAAAACTCTTGCTCCTTACGTTAGGCGGCACTGAATATGTAATGGGGTACGATTTAATTTTATTGTTTTAGTACATTCATATTTTTATTTTTTGTTATTATAAGAAATTCCTCACTGTTGCATATGGATGAAAATGTGTATGTTACCAGGAGGATTCACTTACTAGGGTTGATTGTAATCCCTTTTTATTATTTTATATTTTAGGGCGTTTCAGGATCCTCGTTCTCTAGGAGAAACTTACCTTGTTTTAGAGCCTGTCTATTTGCATTTTTTTCAACTTTTGGAATAGACTTTGGCACCTCTTAGAGAACTAGTCAAGCGATCATTTGATCATCATTGAGTCTCAATCAGTCGAGCCGTTTTTAAATTATAACAAATTATCAAATGCTAGTCCAGTTAATCGTCAACTTTTAGTTTTTTTGTAAAACAACCTGATAGACAAACGAACTCGATGTATTCATGTTTTATCAAGTTCCCATGAATATTTCTTCCACTTCTTTTATGAACTGTAATTTATGTGTTCGATAAAAGATAACGCAACTCTTCCCAATTACTGAACTAATCTTTTAATGAAATATTTATTGTTTTAGTCCAATCCCTCAAAACAGGTTATTCAGTTAATAATTAAAATAACAGGTCCTGAGACAAATGGTCGCTTTAATTCTCAAGATATAAAATAGTATATGTGAATTACACCTAATTTTTCTATCTATAGTGTGACGTGTACAGTCCGGCCCGTGCCGACTTAAAAAAAAAACGAAGCTAAGTTTACACAATTGAACTCTTTTGAATAAACTCAAAGCCTCAAAGTTAATGATAATGTATGTATCTCTCGTAAGTCACTTAATTCTCTACTAAACATCCTCCAATCTCGCGCTATAAAGTATATTGTATTAGTAGCAAATAAATGTTGTATATTTGCGTCCTTGTTCGGGTGTTATTAATTAAACACGGATCTGAAGCTCCTACCTCATCGAATGGTTGTTTACCGCTCATAACAAAACACCGTCTACCCAAGAACCTTTAGTAAGGGTCTGTTACGGTGACGGTCTGGGGGAAAACATGAAATACGGTTAAGAATAACGCCATTACTGGGGTTGCTTTAAGTGGTGTAGAAACAATGTCTCCGCAGCTGCTTCCTGGGGGGGCACCTGGGCGCATCTGGTATGATCATAAAATACACTTAATTCACAGGAAGCACTGGGTTATGGGTTTTGTCCGAAAGTAACGTCAGAGTCTTTTATGTAATACTTTCTTATTGTAGACGTATTTTTTGAATCTTAAGTAAATTCGTTCAGTAATAAGAAGATATAAATTAAAATTAACTACATTGACATTCTTGACAGCAGGACATTCAAAAAAACAGGAAAATGATAATAAACAACTATTTATCTACGTACCAGTTTTTAAAGGGATATTTTACCAAATCATCTTCTCAGGCTGACATTGAAAACAATCGAAGGTCATTTTTTATTTACTTCGTATGTAGTTAATGCAATTTTATTCACTTATTGTTTTCATTATTTTCGGTTAATGATAAGCCTACGTATAAAATAAGAAAAATATCTTTGCTGTGGAAAACAATTGAATAACAAAATTACCCCCCAATAAATTGGAACCTTAATTATTCACTATAATTTTTTTGTAATATTGATTAATTGTTGTTGTGTTCTTTCTCTCTTTTTAACAAAGTTGAATACTAAAAAGGTAAGCTTGGCTCAGTGGTCCTCAAAATTTTACTGTGCTTCTTGATTAGGTAGGTTTTCAGTTTCATTTTTTTATTCGTTCTATAAATATCAACAAGTACCCCCTGAACTGATTTGCTTACTGGCTATCTTGTATTGATGTCTTCAAGCAAGTTTTATTTTTAAAACTTGTTTCCATTCATAACGTATCATTTCCTTTTTACATATAAATAAAAATTAACTATAAATAAATAGTTAACTGCAATAGAAATATTAAACTGCTCTGTAATTACAGTGTTTAAATATAATTATATATAGGTACCGTAAATGTTTATTTATCTAGTCTAGTAATGAGTGAATAATACACTAGTTTAGTATTTACCTCCATTTATTATTCATACCTGTTTGCTTCATAAAAATACAATTCAGAAATAATTTGTTTGTTGGCTGTTATTTCATCGATTTTCAATAAAGCTCATTGTATATAGTAGCCTATAACCAAATACATTCCCTGCGGTTCTGGAATGTTTTCAATATATGTTTGTATAATATTCAAATGGAATCTCGTATTTAGTAAAGCTAATCCCTGAGACTATGGTAACAAGATGAACATAATTTACCAGCAGGAATTTGGTGTGGTTAGCAGAATAAAAAATTAATATATACGGTGTGTCCCACTTAAGAGTGTAACACCATTATAACTTTTTAAATTTGCATCTGATTGGATAATATTTGAGTTTTTACTTAAATATATGGATGGATTTATTTACAGACCAATTGTTCGACCACTGCGACATTACAATAAATGGAAATAACCAAAAAATAATAAACGTTTTTTATCTGAAAGTTTTACTAATCAAAGTTATTCAGAATTGCTCAACGAGCCTGTATCAGCGATACATCTTTTGGAGGCCTTTTAATTCGACTGTCTCTCTTAAAAAAAAATCAATCGGAGCTAAATCAAATCATCCAGCTATTCTGTCAGTTTATCGACCAAGGAATATATATCCAGTACTGCACGAACTGATGTGGTGGAGCTCATCTTGATGAAAAATTTATTCTTCCTCAAAGATTTTCGTCGTCGGTCTCAACAAGAAGTAAGTTATACATTTAAATTTAGTACAGTTTGTTGGTACACCCTCTATGTATTGCGGTCAGTTTTATTTTAATTGCACTAAATATCTTCTTATGACGCAGCACCCTGAGTGGAAAAGCCTGAAAGAAACTCATGTAGGTATGTCGTTATTTCCTTAAAGTTTTCATATATCTTTTAGTAATCATATATTCTTATATACCCACAACGCTTTATGCATTTTATTTTTAGCACAATGACTTAATTAGATTAACACAAATGAGGCGTATTTAGGGAATGTTTTTGTAATAGCACAAGTGAAATATTTTCACAAATATTTGAACCGAAATTGTAAATGACCCAATTAATCTGTGCTTGTTGCCCCTCACGTTTGTCAGGAATGAATATGTGTTTTTTTGCACAAGTGTGTGGTTTTTATGGTCTGAAAAATTGAAATTGCATGTCATAAATTTAATGTCATTCTAAATATCGCTGCCTGTCAGCGACTCGCGTTTTTGTATAATTGTGCCTTCGGGAGTGTCTAATGGACTTCTGTAAATATGTGTTTTCCTAATTATAAATATTCTTCTAATAGGCATATCTAAATGCATGACAAAATGTGTCAATAGTTTAGAAGAAAATGTTTGTGAATGTTGATACAAAACTTACATAAAATAGATATTTACTTGGAAAAGATATTAGTAACTAGGGAACTAGGAGAGGAATGCACGATTTCCTCCCGCGGGTGAAATTTGCTATCCAAGGAGCAGCGACGGCAAACAAAATGCTTCCGAAGCATTATGTAGTGATTTTAACATCGTATGTCTCAGACAGGTTTTTTAGAATCAATCAGGAAGACGAATATTCTAATTTAAAAGAAATAAGTGCTGGAGTGCCCCAAGTAAGTGTTATTGGACCTATTCTTTATTTACTCGATATCAGTGACTTGTCAACTCCAGTAGATACGACTGGTATCTGCATTCGCTGATGATACTGCTCTCCTTGTAACGTAGCAGGATCAAGAAAGATCTCTAAGAGAACTCCAAACGGCAAGCGATTCTGTGCCCAACAATGGAGGATCAAGCTCAACGAACTGACATCTATCCATGTGAACTTTACTAATAAAAAAATTGTCGAACCTCTTTTCCTGAACATCAATGGAACAATTGCACCTTATGAGTTGAATGCAAATTATCTTGACATGATCTTTGACGACTTTAGTTTTATAAGAGTTTTTACATATTGCCTTGATACTGAGGGACTTTCACGTCATAGTTTGTCAGGGTGGTATCATCGAATGCCTGGTAGGAATAACAACGTAATATTCATTCCATTGACCGTAGACCTAATTTTGAATTAATTTATTAATATATAGTTTTCATTACATTTTATTATATGTATTGCTCTATTATATTGTTGATATAAATATTATACACTGACGTGCAAATATCAGGTTGCTGTTTTAAACTTATTTTATTTATATTAACTGATCGTTTTCATACAAATTAATTCAAATTTATCTCGAAATATATTATTGTATTTGGTACTTTAATTACATCTCTTGTTTAGCTACATTTATTTAAAACAATCCTGCAACTATGATTATTTACTCTGTGCTGCTTCACCAACAAAATGTTACGTATGTTTAATTAACTTATGACTTATGAATATGATTGATGGTCGAGATAGTAGCGTACCTGCCGCTCACCCAAAAGTCCCGGGTTCGATTCCCGGTTGTAGCATTGGAAAATATGGTGAGAGGGATTTTTCCATTATACATGGATATTGGATGTGTGTCCCTTGTCTTTAAATGTCCCGCACAAGGCTCTTCTAGAGCCTTCTGGGATAAAGGGGGTCGTAATTACATGTGGTGGTTTTATTATTATTTATTATTATCGTCAAATAGTATCACTTGTAATAATAATTTATTACTTTTTGTGTACTGTATGCCAAATACCAAATAGTAAATTGTTAATATTCAACAAAAAAATGTATTTCTGCATGAGTCTATAAAACTGTTATTCAGTGATTCAGTGACTGACTACGTAATACACGTCAAGAATTTTCTTGATGATTCGTAAATACCAATATTCTGAAACTTCTTAAACGTGACACGTGTTAAAAACGATAGCATGCAGGAGGTTAAATTTGTTGCTTTTTAAATAAAATGTCCTTAATGTTGTCAATTATCTACAAGTATAAAAGAAAAATATTTGTGGGTGATTATTAGAATGACTATTCTGTATGGTATCAGCTGAACATATTTATAGAGTTTCTTCCAATACGGCCCTGAAACTAAAAGACAAAGCAGTCAGTGGCTGGGGAAAGGAGAACCACGACAAACGAATGCCAGTCGCAAATCAAGACAGTGCTCATTTCTTTCTTTGACATCCGAGGTGATTATCCATCTCGAATTTGTGCCGACTGTGGTTCTGCTGAAGCGTTTCAAGTAGCTTGTCTTCGTCCATAATTGGCTGAGAACTCGGTTCGTCGGTTTTTGACTACGCGTTCATGTACTCCCCCACCCCCGTAGAGCCCTAATCTCGCCCCCTGTTACTTCTTCCCCTTCCCAAGGAGTATCCGATCAAAGGGACCTGTTTTGAAGGTATTGAAGACATTCAGAAGACCGCGATCCGGGAGTTCCAAGGTTGCTTTTCAAGTTGGGAACGTCGTTGGAAGTTGCATCGAGTTCAGAGAGACCTGTTGGGATGGCGTGTGATATTAATTGCTTTGTACTATGCAATATAATAAATAAAAAAGCCCCCAAAGTAAAGCATTTGATATCGTTATCGAACTTTTAATATCAAAATCAAAATGAAAACATATTCTATAAATAATTAGCGAAGTTCCACAGGGAATTATTTTGGGTTCAATCTTAGTTTTAAAATTATCTGATTTTTATTTATCACAGTTTACTGGCTGATCATCAGTAATGTTGTAATTTCCGATTTTTTTTGCTACGCTAATTGAGGCATTGTTAATTATTTGTCGGACTTTTTTTTTGTCCGGCCGGCGTTTAATTGATTAAATTACTAATTTAATTTACTGGCAACTATTGTCTACATTTTAAACAAAGTAGAGGATTTATTAAAATTGCCTTTCAACTTTATATTTTCATTCCATAAGTTATAAATTATTTATATAAAACGTAACCATCACTCTTCATTTGGATATCTATCAAATTATACAGCATATAAAATATTTTACTTAACTTTGCGAATATAGTAACGGGGAATGTCGTTTCTCAGTAGGTTCTATTAGTAAAATGCTACTCAAGTAAGTCACAGAACATTACTTTGACCATCCTGGGAAGTAATTGGATTGGAGAAACTTTTAATTATAGCTCCCGGACTTTCTAAAGCTATTCTGTAATTAGGTCAGAATTGTAAAGGTCTTTACTATTTTATGGATGTTAATGGTTTAACAACTTATATTGGCTCACTGGAATAGATCGTAGAAACTTATTAAACCTTACACATGCATATATTTATTTTCAAGCATTGGCGCACAAATCGGAATGGATTAAAGTAAATAACAAGTTTATTTTTAACTGGAGTTAAGATATGAATAATGATGTTATAATAATACAATTATTATAGGCATAATATAGATAAAAATATTTTATGGTATACAATGAAAGGACATACCAAAATAAAAATTTACCAGATAAAGCCAAACGTTTGAGTAGAACAGATATACAGATAAATTAATGAATTGGCAGGGATCCGTTTTGGTTTAGGAACATGAAATTGGCATTGCTAGATGTGCGTTATCTGTTCTAAGCTGAAGAATGTCAGCAGTCAAAAACCGGTCTGTAAATTGTATTTATGCTTTACCCAATATGGGTAGATCGCTAAAATTAAGTTAAATCATCTATTATACTATTTGAAATGTTATTATTTTCCGGCTTCTACCCGTTTTATAAATAGAAATAAATTATGAACTGTATCGTATCTGAGAATGAATTAAACAAGTT
The DNA here is from genome assembly GCA_963680705.1 of Rhagium mordax. NCBI lineage: Eukaryota > Metazoa > Arthropoda > Insecta > Coleoptera > Cerambycidae > Rhagium > Rhagium mordax. The sequence continues at coordinate 13,608,377 of OY796660.1, read as the reverse complement.
TATGAGTATTTTGTGTTCAGTTTGGATAAGTTGAATCAACACCAAATGCTGAATTAAACAATTTGGAAACGTTACATTATGGGAAAACAACAAACATATTGTGAAAACAATTGGAACCATTAGTGGGCACTAACACTAAAATAGCATTCAATTAACTCCAAAATGCTGAATATACTTAATTCGACACACATTTCGTCTACCAAGTAGACATCATTGGATAGTGTTTTTATCAACAAAATGTCAATTTAATTATTTGCTTCAATCCCGATGCTTAATTTTAATTAAAAAATGGATAGTTATATCATAGCTTAAGCTTTCAATATTTTTTTATTGCTATAGTAGTAATTTTTAGTGGCAACAAATTGAGATTTAAAACAAATTCTAATAATACATTATTTTCCTTCTCCTTTACATATTAGAATATAAATAATAACCTAGTAGTGATTTTATTTTTCTGAAACCTATTATGATTTATTGCACTTTAAAAATATACGTAAAGACGTAACCGATCTAATATATGGGTTATAAACCTACATACTCGTCAACCCAAGCTTTAAGTATTTGAAACGTAATAAAGTCCTACGAGTATCCTTGTTATTGCCGAGTATCATTGATATTGCCGAAAATAAATTTTCAAAGGAGAGAGATGAAATAGTAAGATTTCAACAAAAATTGTGTACCTAATAATCATACAACATAAATCGTAGATATACATATAACTTTTACCTTAAAATTAAATAATGATCTCATTTGAGATCCACAAATGACTAGCGTAATAGAATTAAGAAATACATAAATTTGTACATACTATTTTGTGCCCCTATTAATAATTCTTAATAAGGGGTTATTTATTACTGACGTTTTTATATTTAAGATTTTTAATATAGTTTCCAACAGGGTGATTAAATTAAAAATCTCTGCCATAAAGATACCCATAGGAGTCTACTCTGTAACTAGAAATTAAAGTGCTTCAGAATATGTCACATTTATAGAACATTGATGGAAAAATTCACTTTTCAATGGTCCCTTTAGAGAAGAAGTATGCATTGTTTTTCTCAACATATTTCCTTCATCGCCCCCAAAATCGTCAAAATATCTCATTGGAAATCGAAGATTTTATGTATAGAAGGACAAGGTCTTATAGTTGATTGTCGACAATTCCCTCCATCTAAATCTGAAGCAAAACAAATAAATGTTTAATTTGGAATTCACCATTGAATTAAACCATCAATATTCGCTACCAAGTAAGCACGTATCAACGCATCTACCCACTCAGGTATCGTGCCTTATTATTATCCTCATCGAGTAAAAGAAGAAAATAAGAAAAAAATCCTGTCGATCAGTAACCGCTTCGTATATTTTTATTGATTGCTTTTGAACGCAAAGCCCACATTATAATACTTATTTACGACTCCAAGTTTGTTCTTTTTTATTCTCGGTTTACCTTATTTTCCCCATATCCATATTTGGTATGCGTATCTGCGTATCGACCGAGTTCAGGTAAATTTCATGCTGAAAGTTTACTAAAGGAAACAGGGATTACATTCCATTTTCTTTGAGACACTATATTAAATTTTTCTCCGAATAATTTTAATACCTGTGCGTGTATCCTTTGATGCTTAATATCAATATCAGCAGTATTAGTTGAGTGAAAGTAAAGGACAAAAAATAAAATCCAATATTTTTGGATTAAATATAATTATTTAAATAAAACTGAAATAGCAATTGAGCGTTGTATGTTTTGAATTAGTGTATGTGGTTTTGTAGTAAGAGTTAATTCGAAGTTCATGCATAATTCAAAATAGAGTGTGTCAAAGGACTCATAACAGTTCTAAAAGTTTAACAATTGTATAATATGGAAATTTCAAACAATTTATGTCATTCTTACTAACAACCATATTTAGGAGAGCTCCAAAATTGCTTTCAAAGCTTTATAGTTCGCCAAAAGTAAATAGTTTTCTGTATGATTGTGGTGAGAAACAAAAGTGTGTTGACCCAACCAGTCTATTTTTGTCAAAAGATTGCGTTCGTTATGCGCTCTTTGCATCACAAAATATTAACTAGTGCTGTGATTAAAAACAGGGTATTTTCAGTGGTCGTACTATAAGGGGAAAAAATGTAAGGCGAAAATTTTCATGTTTAAGTACACTTTTTTAAAATTAATTTATCGTTAAAAAAGCTAGCGCCATTAAAAAAGTTGTATTAGGAAATATGTGGCAAATAAAAAAAGAGTTAGGTATTGAGTTTAAATGCTGAAAATTTCATTTTCTTCTTAATTTTCTTAAATATCTAGAGAACTGTAAGTTTTAGACTATGAGAATTCGAATTTTTTTAAATATATAGGGTGTTCCATTTAAAAAAATTGACATCTATATCGGCCCGCTTTCATAAATCACCCGCATATTTCCAACTAATTTTAAAATGTAGCCATTTTGGTCTCCTGCAACTTCTATATAAAATTTTTGTTTTTATTTTCGATAATAAATAAAGTGTTGGGCTTTATCACACCGTTGACTCACCCTGTACAATACAAAATTTTAATATTGCAAAAATATTCTAGTTAAATCATTTATAATGGAAAATCTCTCATGTTTTTTAATTACAACTAATTCATCAAAATATAAAACAAAGAATGACTTTCTACAAGGCTTGATTGAAATTTCCATTACATTTTTATTCTCTATACAATGTAACAAAACTAGCGCTAATAGTAAAATGTAGCTAATGGGATGTTAAATTACATTTATTTTTAATTTAAATTCAAATCGAAATAGATGAGAAAAATGTTCGGTCTACATTATATTAAATATATTTATGACTGAACCTATAAAGTTCCATCACTATATTTTTCATCATAGTTTAATAATATACCCCGCAGTTTTATTTCGTAGGTTCACATTGTTATTAACACTGTCTTGCATTAATTTTGTTTGCTAAAGTAAGATACAATTTTTGGTAATGAGTGAAATGAGTATCACCGGTGCTTGCATCACTACTAGTACTCTCTATTTTTTCAGTCCTTACATTGGTGATTTGAACAGCTGTTGTTTTTGGAAGATATCTCATATTTTTTGTTTATTATTATTTTTTTAATTCTTAAGCCAAATCGTTTTTTAGTTATCAGCTTTTCAGTGCCGAAATCTGCCGCCCCCGTTGTTCTATATTTTCCTTAGCTGAGGATGTAATTTTTGTTGAACATGTTTGCAGAATATATCTTCGCAATTCGCTGGATAATTGTCCCAGTGTTTACAGCATTTTACATATTTTTTCCTTTGTTCCGTTAGTTCCAGTTACATTTCTCGCAGTAAGATCAATTCTTGCCAATTTCACACATTTCGGATTCCCATCGCAACAATAATTTATTTTCACATGTTTGGAAACATCCCACATAAAAGCATTTAAATTTAAAAACAAATTATTTAAAAAAACAGCATAAGCCGTGATTTTGAAAGTAAACCATATTTTTTTTAACTAGAACACAGGTAAATAATACGAACCGAATTAAAATAGAGTTGCTTTTTTATTTAAAATTTAACTGGAAACCTCGGTGACAGCAAATTCTATCATTAATCAAAACAAATTGCCGTAAAATCAATAAATCAACCTTAAAATAAAATGCCTCGTTAGTTTCCATACACTGAATCCCACCGCAGTTAGTGCAAACTTTTTTAAATCGTCAATATGATGTATTAGTACAACATACACATTTTTATTTGGTGATATTTTGTGGTCTAAAGTAAATAATGTATCCTTTTCCTAAATACCATCAAAATGATTTATTTTCCGCTGAAACATTTTTCAATGCAACGGCGGAGCTTTTGGCTAATCTACTGATGTTGCATTGAAATACTGGATACATGTTACATTTTAAATGAGTTTCGTTTCATGATTTGTAAAATTATAGTTTACGAGATCACATGCCTATCAAAAGACCGTGATTTTTTTGTGATAATACTATTTCGAAAGTATATTGGATACGCATATTCTCTGGTACTAAAATTTAGTTGATGAAACGAAATTATCACAAATTTGTTAATGAACCAATCTATTATTCCCGAGAAATTTAGAATTCTCTTTGTAGTCCATGGTAGCATGTTCAATAAAACCTTGCAACCGAATTATAAGCCTATTAATAATAGACTGTTCATTGAAACTAGATAAAATTTCCAAAACTATATTCAACTTTAATGTACTGGGTGGTTCATACAGGCGGAAAGAATGACAGGGCTGCTTTAGGCATGTTAGTAAAAAAATGTTTTACTGAAAAGATGACAAAAAAGTCAATTTGAATATTTCTGCTGAAAATCAAATATTTTTGTCTCATTTTCAAAGCCAACTTTGTGCATAATATACAGAATAGTAAGAAATTTGTTGCGACCAATTGAAACCCAAATTATGAACTTTTTATCATGAATTCAGTATATTAAATGCAAGAACTAGACATAAATTGATTTATTTTCATTTATAAATGAAGCATTAATAATAATCCGCGTAATAACACACCCTCAGTGACTAAACGTCCTCCTTGAGTGTTTACTAATAGGACAACTTGACTTTAAGACTAAAGATAAAGAGGATTATCCGCAAATGTCGATTCAAGCAATTTCAAGACTCAAGTTAAGAATTTAAGTTGGTCTCAACCAACATGCACACGATCTACTGCAAACTTTTAACTGAGAATAATGTGTTTTCGTACTGATCACAGAGAACTATACGGGTCTGTATTTAGTTTAAATCAAGGCAATCTCATTATCACTCGATTCAATGCAAGTATTATTTTGAGTACAAACGCGATTTCGTTCTAGAGAGAGAAGATAAGATCCACTGGTACCTCAACTTGAATATTGTGTTATCATCAATAAAATGGAAAATAGGTCAAAATGTTTACGAGATAGGCCTAAAAGTGTTTCATAAGTAAGTAAGTAATTAAGTCTAATTAATTAGTCACCTAGTTAAAAATGTCCTACCTACCTACTTAATAATTGACACTCTCAAAAGAGGTGATTAAGTTTAATATGGGTAACAACAAAAACACCCATCGACATCTGGTTTCATTGTGAAAGTACCCTCTATGATATAATTTGGTATTAAAGTCTTACCTTCCTTAGCATTGTATATTTAAGTCATTTATGGGTAAAAAATTTATCATAACGTTCCTTCCTCCATTAAAACATGGCTTAATATGTATTTATTTTAAAAATCGGTTAGATCTTTTAGTAGTAGTAGCATAAGGATGAGGTAGGCTAGAGTTTACTAAGTAGGTCATAGTCCGGCCATTTTATGCATTTTTTATTGTCCCCTTAACCATTTGCAATCTTTCAAACCTCAACAACCTCCTAATGAATGTTTTCCTGAGAAAGCTCCCCTCATTTATCAGAAAAATTCCAGCGAATGTCTCACACTAACACAGGAAATGGAAGGTTGTTTCTTCTAGTCTTTCACATCTTGGACAGGTAGGATCTTCCTCTATCTATCAGTGATACATCCATTTTTATATTTGCAGTTGCTTATCACAACTATGACTAAACTTCCTTGTTCCAATTCAGCAATCAATGTGATTAAATTTATTCAGTCTCGTTACAAAATCTAGAGTTTTACTATAGCTCAATCTCCGTTCCTTCTTTAGCGTTTTTCAATATGAATTGTTAGGGACTGTCGTGGCCTATTTTATTGTTATATCCAGCATGAACTTCGCTCCAAAGCAGGATCCTGAGTTCCAAGTTTTCCTAGTTTAAGCTTTTTCAATTCCTGGGGTCCTGGTGTGACGTGGATGAGGTTGACTTCTTCTTTATATCTGAGACATTGTTCCAAGACATGTTAATACTCTTAAGTTGGTTTCCTTAGCCCTGGTCGTTTTTTAGAATTTCGTGACTATCTAGCCATGACAGTCACGGAATTCTAAAGCGACCAGGGAAAAGGAAACCAATTTAAGAGTGTTAAGATATTTTGGACCAATTTGTAAGGCAAAAAGAAGAAGTCAGCCTCTTCCATGTCACACCAGGTCCCCAGGAATTAGAAAGTTGAAACTAGGAAAACTTGGAACTCAGAGTTCTGCTTTTAGAATTACATGACTGTCGTGGATAGAATGGCAAAAGTGGTTCTGTACGAACTTAAAGCAAACTGATACTTATAATAATAATTATAATAATAATATGATCCTCTGTTGTCGATAAACGCTGCCTTACTTCAATACCATCAAGAATATTTAATTTATTATTTCGTCAAATGCTATTTATTCCTATTGCTACCCATAATCTTTGCTTGTTAAAAATGAAGTCAAATTTATTTATGCATTTTTAGCCTATATCGTGGCGTGGTGTTTGTTGTGCCATATGCTGTATTTATGGCATTAATAATGAATTGATAACAGTATCGGCTATTGAGAAACAATCCAGCTGAATTACTAATTGAAATATGTTGTTAAGTTTACTCTCCTTGTCAATTACTAAATTATATGGATGAGCAATGAAAGCATTTGTGCTTTATTTTATCAACAAATGAACTAATTAGGCTAATAATTAATTAACAATCATAATACGCACTACCTACTATAGAATTCACCACTTCAGCGTTTGCTTTGTATCTTGATCTTCGGTCGCTAACTTTAAATTTACTAGTATTTGCGTCGTTCTGGATGGGCTAATGTGCCCTTAGTACGGGCCGCTTACCGCAGGGCAAGTTTAGGTAATAATTAATATAAAATGGGTTTGGCAGGTGCAGGAGCACAATTTCGCTTATTTTAGTGTTAATTTACACACTGCTATTTGGTTTTACATTGTATCCTCGAGATTAGTGGGTTTGTTTAATATTTTATAAGACTGTTAGTGTTTCTATTGGTTGTTATAGCTCTTTCAAAATCTGCTGTTATTATTATTTCTCAATACAGTGTTTGAATGACATCGTTTCAATGGACTTTCTATAGCATTATCTACATATAAAATGAAATGAGTAAAATATTTTGAGCATTTTTTAAGCTAATCACCTTGAAAATAACCAGCTTATAAGACATCTAAAATAGAAGAATCATTGGTCTAGGACGTGTAAAATTCAGGAAATATCGACAATCAGTCTATTTTAAAAACTTTAATAGTTTTCGAGACATACAAAAATAAGTGTTTGATAGCTATCATCTGCACTTTGGATCTGGCAGATATGGGCTTATCTAAGCATTTAAAGCATTTTGCCTCCCCTTAAGACAAAGGCTATTGGCCAATTTATCAGCATCCTACGTAGCACATCTTTGTCAGGCGATATCCCAATTTGGTAAGATGCAAAATAACCGTTAGAAATATTTATTAGTGCAGTGGTTTAATTAAGTAAGAGTACCTACATGAAATAACAAAGCAAAGCCCTACAGGGACAAATTAATTCCAGCTAGGTTCACCGTTAAGTATGTATATGTTCTCGTTCCAATGACAAAGTAGACGTAAACATTCCCTAAGATATCAGGACTGAAACTGAAGCCCCACTTATTCTGGAGATATACATCTCAAACAATGTGCAGTTGGATATGTTAGATGAAATACGGCGTTTTGAGAGTCAGCGAATAGTTTAACAAATCTTACGCGAACTGAGTTTTCTTAGGATTTAACTGTCACAACAGTTTTAGTTTCGACTTTTACTCTTTACTTAAAAAAAATCTGCCTAAAAGTTATTAGTGACATTCTTTAATCATCTTAGTTTCTTTTTTTTGGGATTTCTTACCACCTATTATATTCTACAGTGTCTTAATTTATTAAAATTTCCCAAGGAACAAACAGAGAAATATAAAATTTCATTACAAATACATAATGTTTTAAGAAACTTCTGTTAGTAATGATGAGTAGGTTAACTTCCACATATTTAATTTTATCCATTTGCACTCCAAACCAATTCCTCAATAATATTGAGAAATACAAAAATTAGTTCATACTCTTTTGTGCCTCTATTAATAATTCCGGCACAATTTCGATGATTATTAGGGTAGTGAAGGAGGACATTTTCTTGTTTACATAAACATTTTTGTAATTCAAATATGGTTAAGAAGAGCCAGTGCTACATGCGCATTTTAAATTTAAATTAATTAATGACTAATTGTGGTGTGCCACAAGGAACAGTATTAAATTCTATTGTAGTTATTAATATATACGTTGAGAGTTTATTTTCCATCCAAAGTAATGGCAAAATAATAATATTCGTGGAAGATACGGTGATGTTATTAAAAAGCTGTAATTGCGTTGAAGTTAAAAACAAAGTAGAAGAAAATCTGGAACGTATTAAAATTTATTCGATTACAAACATTTATCAACAGTAAAAACACAAGAGCTTTTTTTTTATCGGATAAATTTCTTTTCGTAACGAAACAATTTTGCCAAATAGTAATTTTAAGAGAAAAACTGACATGAAAAAATCGCGAGACCGTAGGTCGAGCGATTTTGTCAAATGTCAGTTTTTCGAGCAAAATTACTCATTGGCAAAATGTTGAGTTACAAAGAAATTTATCTATAAAGGAAAAGCTCGAGTGTTTTTTGGCAAGATAAATTAACGACAGAATATGTGAACGAACAGCAACAATAATTATTTTTATTTATACAATTATTTGAAGGAACAGTTATTAAAAATACAATTGTTATAAATGGTTTGGTTTGGTGTACTGATTTTAAAGTGACGTGCGACTACTAGATGTACACTGATTTTGAGGAACAGGCATTTTTATCGGTGATAAAAAACGATGCACCTTTTTTATCGCTGTCAAAGTGACAAAACGTGACTGTCAAATAGACTTTTTCATATAGGAGTTAATTTATTAATAATAAATTTAAAAAAATAAAACTAAAAATCTTGGAATTATATTGGATATTCATTTAAGGTGGATACACGTTAACTTAGTTCTAAGCAACTTACATGTTATATTATATAAGTTCAGGCAAATTAGAGATTTTACATGCTTAAAATAAAAAAAAATACATATTTCTTCTTATTTAAGAGTACTTTAACATTTAAATATTAGGTTGAGATGAAGTATCTAAAAACCTATGTACGACTTCTAGAAGTAACCAAAGAAATTCTTCTAAACCTGGTTCTACTCAGATAGTTGACATACCTAAGTAATTTCTTATACACTATGAAACAAATATATACTTTATAAAAATATTAAGCAATATCAGGAAGAAATTACTTACATTTATTTTATTCACGATAACACCGAAAATTGATTAACCCATTATTGTCTAAATCGATAGGTCAAGGATGCTATAAATATGTAAGTCCAAAACTCATTACTAGTGTGGTTATAGTTATTAAAATGTTAGTACTAATAGTAGTTTACGCCCTATATTTATTAATTATTTTATTGATTCCTAAAGTTTGGGGCTTTCTGTATGTTGATTCCTTTATTATTTTATAATCCTAATGTTATTATTGGTTTAACTTACAGCAACATTATTACTATTATTATTATATAAGTATGGAACAAAGGAAAATAAAAAATAAAATATATTAATAATATATTTATCCCACAATCCCGTCGAAATGGATTTCTCAGATAACATTTATCTAATGTTTTTTGAAAATTGGACAACTTTACTGTCTAAATTGTTGAAACGAAGGAAAAAATTGAATTCTATATTATTTACACTGGGGACCAATTGCCAAGAGAAACAGAATTATTGACAAAGATTGAAATAAATTGAGACCCACGCGTTGTCACTATCCGGCCTAAAAACAATACGATATCGCTCAGATAAATGAAATATATATCCAGGAACGGATAGATCGTTCTTAAAAGAAACCATGAACGCAGAAAAAGTGTAAATTATGATATATTGAGTGAGTCGATTCCATTTTATTTTCATTGACACTCCCTAGTGTATAAGACACGTTTGAACATTGGTGTTTGATGTCTTCTAATGTGACTTATAACTTAGCTTTTATAAAATATATAAAATAAACAATTCTGTATGCAAATTTTAGATCATGAGACGGGTGATACGATTTTAGCTACCACGTTGCACATTTGTCGCCGTGAGCCATCCGTGTGCTCATAAAATCCATAGATACTATAGATTTCTACTGCATTACAACTTTTTCCATTATTTCTCTCTGCGTATTTACGGATATTCATGCATTCCTATTCTGATAAAATATTTTTTATAGAAAAGTCATCTGCTACATTAGAAAACTTCCAGTTTGGTTGATGCAACGCACTATTTTTATATTTATGATATAAAATTATAATAATCATTATTTACTTGCGGATATTACTATATAAATCCGTCAGTCCTGTTCATAAAGTTAGACCTCAATAATATATAGTTTAAAAACAATATGCAACAAATTAATGCAATTTATATTATTAAATAATTCACAATCAAATATAGGCAGTTTTATTTTAAGCAAAAATATTGAATGAAATATTGCAAATTATGTGAGAGAATAAAAACATTTTATCATTAAACGATTTATTTGGTTTGTTAAAAGTCAAATTAAATATTAGATAGGGCAAATTTTCTATATAATTTGCCCCATTTAGTAATATTTAATTTGACTTTTAACAAACCAAATAAATCGTTTAATGATAAAATGTTGTTATTCTCTCATATAATTTGCCATATTTCATTCAATATTTTTGCTTAAAATAAAACTCAACTCAAAACACAATAATCTACATTTATAAATAAAATTATTAATAAATATTAAACTTGTGAAATGGAATACAACTATATTATTTTGAAGTTTAAAAATTAATTAATATTTTACTAATTAAAGACTCTTTAACTTACGATTTATCACGCGAGCTCATTATATTATGTATCAAATTTAATATATCATTCTATATTTTATCATTGCATATAATATGTACTATTTAACATATTTTATGTTCTATTTATGAATTTTATTTTGTTTGCTTTTGTATCCATATAGGTACATTAGAGAATAGGGTGTTAACATACGAGTAGTATTGAATCTTAAAATAGTTACTTTTCATTTGGATTAAAAAAATTCGTTCGCCACCAAACAAACTTCTGACACATTGGAAATAAACGCATTTAGAAAACAAAACACGCAAAAACAGTTGAACTTTGTTTCAGTTTGTCTACCAATACTGAGCAACATAATATATACTAAGTATACAATATACCTATCTGACCGGAAAATATCCTATTTTTAGAAAATAGCAAAACCGTTGGAGTAAAGCAAAAGACTTTTTTGCTTCTTTCGGCACAAAAAAGTTAGCAGATAGTTTATTAAAACAATTAAAAATAATTTAAAATAAATAGAAATGGAGACTATTTGACATAGGCAAGGAACTCCATTTTTAATTTATTTTCAAGTGAATCCAAAAAATTGACGATTTAATTTGATTATTTCTTTTGGAACCAAACAGACAACATAACGAAAAGTCATGAGATTATAGTAGTTATATTGCCGATTAAAAAATTCTTCCTTAAGTATAATGAAAGGTGGCAACAATTTTGTGCATACATAACTAACAGGTTACAACACTTACAGTAATATTTAATAAAATAAATTGAATCATTGGGGCATCATTGGTATTCCAATATTGGTCTTGAAAATCTTCATTAAATTTTTGAAAGGATTTAAGTCCAAGAAAGTTCATAAATGTTTCGTGCGGAGTAATAAATAAAAAACATTTAAGGCTTGTATTATGTTAAAGGACAGTTTATTAGAAGTGTGCACGTTTAGTAACAACTATTCTGTAGGTACATTAAAAAATTAAAACGGTAAAAAAATTAAATGTAGGTAAATTAGGCAAAGAAATTAATAGTTGTAATTGCTTAAATGTTAATTGTGGCATTTCGTAAATTATTTCTCTTCCTTTTCTTTTTTGGGATTTATTACCACATTCCTTGAGATTTCTACCCAAAAAAATTCGATTTATCTAAAAAATATTCAAATTAACCAGTTTAAAACTGGGAAATAACCTCTACGCCTTTGACGTAATGTCAGAGGATCTGTTAGAGGGTGTTTTTGACAACTAATAGGAATTAAATTAATACAAAAATACTGCGCTGACGTTTTGGAAACTATATCCGTTTCCTTTTTCAAAGTTTAGGCTTTAGATTTTTATGTAACGTGTAGAATAACACGGCATAAAATAAAAATTGTTTATATCATTTCCATAGATACTTACCATAGAAATGTTGAAAAATATACTAAATAATATTAATTTTATTGAGTTCTTCTATCAACATTGGTAACCAAGTTGAACAAAACTCTACCGAACAATTTGAGACGCATTTATCTTCATTAAGTAAAATTATTGCAGATTCTTTGATTTTTCTTTTTTTGTTGTCTGCTTCTTTGGTCAAAATTTTTGCTGAATCCCATTTTATCCTGTGATCGTTTTCCCAAGCATGTTCACAAATTTTAGATTTTTCAATATTACCTTTTCTAATATAACTTTTGTGCTCGCCCAATCGTACATTAAGTGGTCTAGATGATTCACCCACAATTAGTTTATTACACTCGCACGGGATACTGTATATTTATACAAATTTTTGAATTTTGTTCAGGATTTAATGGTTTCGTTTTTGTCAATATGGATCTTAAAAAGTATTATTTGTTTGAAAAATTGTCCTCCAAATTTTTTACCGACAGGACGTCATTTCTCAGATAAACCTTTTATATATGGAATTAATGTCGAATAATGATATTCTGGTTTTGGTTGCACCGGATTGTTAACTCTATTTTCAATGTTCATGAAAGTCTCATCAACAAATTCTTTCGGGTATTCATTATTAATTAAAATTTCTCTGACAAATTGCCTTTCATGTTTGAATATTTCATCTTTAGAAGAAATTATTTTTGCCCTATCATACAAACATTTTATAACACCTCTTTTAACGTCCAAAGACTGGTTTGAGTTAAAATTTAAATATCTGTTAGTGTGAGTCTTTTTTCGGTAAACGCTAGTTTCAAAATTATTATTGTTGACTTTTTTAATTAAAACATCTAAAAATGGTAATTCATTATTATTTTCTATTTCTAGAGTGAATTTGATAGATGGTTCTTTATTATTAATATTTTCCAAAAAATTGTTTAATAAATCTATTCCATGAGGTCAAATTGCAAAAATATCGTCAACATATCTCCACCAAGTTACCGGTTTATGAATATTATTTTCAACCGACTCGGTGGCGCAGTGGGCTAGGGCATGAGTGACAGTCATGGCTCTGGCTACACTGCCTATCGCGTCCGGGTTCGAAGCCCGGCACCGGCAGATAGCAATGTCGGTGGGTATGGGTGTGTGTCTACGTTTTTTATAATGTGTAGCCCCCTTCCGGACAGCCTTTGGCTTTGGAATTGGGGGTTGTCTAATTTCTGCGGTGTGTTTTTTTTTATGAACATATCTGTTTTCAAAATTCTCCATAAATATATTACTTAGTATTGGTGACAAAGGGGAACCCATTGCCATCCCGAAGTCCTGTTGATAAAAATCATTTTTTAATTGGAAATAGGTTATAATATTAGTACTATCAATCTAACCCTTTGGTATTGTTATCTACCTACAAAATACTTCATTGTATCTATAAACAACGTACCTATTTGATATAGGAAAACAATTGTTTATCGGAAATTTTACTGAAGATACTACATCAAAAGTATTAAATGTATGTATATACCTATAAATCGTTCACAAGCCTTTTATTATTTTTCCTTTATACCCTCCAAAAACAGCCTTGCACCAGTTCCTCCTCGGTCTGCCTCTCTTTCTTTTTCCTTCTGGTATTTTGCAGCTTACGTTGGTATTTTGCAGCTTACGTATTTAACACTTCCGTCGTCTTTCATTCCTTCGAAATGATCTAGCCACTATAGTCGATTTTTTGTTATCTTTGGTTGATACAAATCATAAATTTTTGCGTTGGGTCTCCGTTCCCAAATGTCTTCAACCTTATTTCCACCGAATATTCTTCGTTGGTCTTAAGATATGCCTATGTCCTTACAAACTGCGAAACTTCCTTCATCATTAAGATCGTTTAGCTTTTATTCTTTATTTTATTCATTTCTTGCTATTCTCAGGTTTATTTCTATTTCCTCTCTGCACTTGATATCTATTAGGGTTCCTAGATATACATAGTCTTCTACTTCTTCAATTTTCAGCATATTGCCGTTCCCTGTTTGTATCTTTAAGTGTTTTACCATTGACCGCTTCTAGCTTGTTTTTAAGTTCATTGCATTTGCTTTTGTTCGTATTAATTTGGAGACCCATTCTATTTGCTGCTGATGTGAAATCAATCACCCACTATCGGTCTAGACTATTAGAGTATGTCATCTGATGAGAAGGCATAGATGATAGTTGTTTGAACAGATTGTTGTTAAAGAGGATACCTTTCCTGTTCAAACCAATATCTCTTATTGCTTTTTCCAAGACCATATTAAATAGTATAGCCGATAGTGGGTGATTGATTTCACATCGATCTCGTTTGATAGTTTTCCGATTACCGTACAAGATGTTTAACATAATATTATTACAACTGCTATTATCCTTCTTGGAATATTTACTTCTTCATTGTTTCAACCTGTTTACAGTGTCATAGGCTGCCTTAAAGTCTGTAAATAGCATATGTACCGGGATCTCATGTTCGTAACATCCAGTAAGGATTGCTTTAGCATAAATATTTGGTCTGTCGTGGCTCTGTTTTTCCTAAATCCCGCTTGGTACTCGCCTAGCACGGCATCCCTATTACATTTATGTGAATGTTCACGGGAGAATTCGTGGAAATATTCGGATTTTAGAGATTATATTTTTTTCTAGGTTAATATTTCAGAAATATCTGCAATTTATGGAAGTATTCGTCATTTACACCACTAGAGATTTCTTTGAATAATCCGATGCATAGTATAATGTATATTTTTTTACCGAAAACGGGTATTAAAATAAATTATATAGAAATTTACCTATATGAGGGAAGAATAATAAAAATAAGGACTTCTATTTTCATACAATATGACACAAAAATGCTGAATTTATTCCTCTGGCGCAAAGTTAAAGAGCTGTCCGTTGATACATAAGTAAGTTATCACTAGTAAAATATCTGTCACGATCATTTATCTGACCATATGTTACTGAATATTTCGATACAGTCTGAAATCCTAGAAACGAAGGCACATATCTCTTATTGTTCTGATATGTCAGACATTCCTTTTTAAATTTTTAGCAGCACAATTCTTCATCCGTCAAGATAAATCCTTATGGTCGTGGATAAATTCGTGGCTATATTTCATAGCTTCTCTCAATACTTGCTATATAAACTTTTAAAAGAGATTTGTATCTGTTTTGCTTAAATAGGTACTAGACGATTGTTTTGTAGGCCCAACGGCTTCGTACAGTTGAACTCTTACATTATGTAACTCGATAACGTTAAAAATTCTAAACGGATAATGACCCCAGTTTTTCCTTTGGTCCCATTTTAAATAATACTTTAATTATTGTAGGAAAAAGCTTAAAATTTAGTCATTGTTTAAACGGCAATAAATAAGGGAAGGCTAGGTGATTGCATAAGTTGTTATATAACAATATGTAAGAATAATTTGGAAATCTTGAAGAAATCACAGTAGATCAACTCAGTACATTTCTTCCTTTTAAGCTGATTCATTTAATTCAGAAAATGGTATATTCGAAGGAATGAAGTACAACAACTGTAACAAAAGTTTGATTACTTTGAGGAAAGCTTCCAGGAAACATTGTTGGTTCTAATAATTATTGTAACCTTCAGTTAAAAAAAAACAAAATCAATAAAAGGAAAAGCTACTATAACGTTTGGACAGCTTAAGACACGTGTCAACAGGTTTGTAGAGGTCTAGCTCAGTCCCAGTCGGCGAGTGGGGTAGGTTCAAATTATACTACCATCTATATATTATGAGAAAAGAGTTCCCCCAGCTGTTAGCAACCTCGATGACAGGCGCCCCAGATAATATGAGAGGGTGTCCAAACGTTTAACTACTAAATAAACAAATTAATTACTTGCATGGCTGAATGGACAAGTATTGGATATGCGGATATGCAAATAGAACAATATTAATTAAAAAGTCACCATCAAATGCTGTCTCGGTAGAATTCAAGAGGCCATTTTCTTTCGCTTCTTTCACGAGGTCACCTCGTCGACGAATCATATCAAAGCTACCGGAACCTTCCTCAATTTATCCAACCTAAGAGTAGGTAACCAAATATACACCCTGCGTCCCACATGAACTGCCTAATTTGCCATGAGAAGAAAAGCTAATAATTACTCTTACTTAGGTATGCAACCCATTGACCATAAAAGGGCGGATGGACGTATAACAGTGATTTATACTGTTAGAACCTAAGACATTTTGTCGTTTCTGCATTTCCACTAGTTGTTGCATGTTGATCCACATGACATTTTTGAAAACACTTAATTAAAACTTCGTCAAAGTTCCATGTTACTTATAACTAAGAAATCGAAATAGGATAATATCCACTAATATCTGTATTTAAATTGAACTTAGAATTTTCCTGAGGACGTTCAGCTGTCATTACTATTCATTAATAAAATAGTGACACTATTTTTAGCTTTACTGTACTATTTAAATTTGTAAATGTAAATAATAATAATATAATAGATGTCTAAGTGAAAACATTACATTTAGCTACTTTCAAGCAAAACTCTTTTATATTACATTTTATCTAGAAACCAAGGCAGGAATAGTGACATTTATGTTTAGTAACGTGGAGTTAAGTTTTACAGCATATTTTATAGCGCTTACAAGGCGAATGGAGCTGCTTCTATAAAAAGGCATAATCATGATTTCTCCAGACTGTGTAGGTGAGTATTACCAAATTATACCATGTAGACATGATAATTTCAAGGTTTTATAATACATGGCACTAGCGTGTAGGCGGTTTTGTATATTTGACACTTAAAATGAGGCAAATTGGCATTTATTTTTAATGTCTTGTTAGTAGTAATGGCAGATCGGTAGCTCTCAATGACGGAATGAAAAAAATTATGAAAGATTTACATGAAAAATACTATTAATTTTATAACTGTTTAAAATATAATGATCAACAGTCTGATATATTTATATCCCACGTCCGGCATTCCCCGGGGACTTGTCTCGTATGTTTAAAAGTTTATTCATTAATCAAATTTAGAATATGTTTGCCTTCTTATGAGAAATATAAAACATTCAAAAATAAATCTAAACTTAGAGTTATATCGAAACTCCGTTATCATAGTTTTTACATTGTTTTTAAAAATATAGTAGCTTGCATGCTTGATTTATTGCAGACTTATAAAGATTTGCAAATGGCGATGTCATAACTAATTTCTGGGCACCTTTTTACCAGAATTTAAAAAGCACTTTGTATTATCATAGTCGAAATCGATTAAGCATTATTTCTTATAACATTATGTGTGCTTTAGTCATAACAACCAATATATTGACATGAGCTGTGTTGCGGAACTGTAGATTAACTTCTTCCATAGTAAAATATTATTATTACCTTATTCTAAATCGTTCTTTCTCATGGTGCAAAATTAATGCATGACTAACTACACTAACTAAGAACTGCAAAACTTTCATCCCTTTGGTATTGAGAATGTATTTTCCGTGACATAAATTAATTTGTAAAATTAGAGAAGTTTGTTGTAATTAACTAGTCAGTGTTTCCTTGAAATTCACTTAACAAATGAGTGTAAAAAGTGGCAGTATAGGCGTGGATAGCAGACAAGAGTATTTGTCAGGCAGTCGCAAGAAAACGAAACTGAGAGTAATGTCAAGAAATTAATTAATTAAAAGAGTAAATGGATGCACGGTGGTTAACGTTGGAGAGTAAGAAGAAGTGTAGCGGTAAATTAGAAATAAACTTTTAATGCTCGTAATTTCAAGCTAGTAAATTAAGAGTAATTGCTGGTACAAAATCGGTTTAAATATGGCTCCACAGTGCCTGAATCTTTGACCTTTGCGCACTAACTAAATATATAGCGAGAGTATATATAAAAGATAAAAGAAGGAACAATTAAAATCATGCATATATGATTAAGATATATATTTCATTTAGTTAGATAGCATCTGCTTAGATATTACTAATTACCATTATTTGTTATACATGCACTGATGGTTTTTGGTATGGGATAACTTATTTATTTGCTGCCAAATTTTGAACTTGTTTGAGGATTTTAATAAAGAAAGCATGGGAGTTTCTGTTTTGTTAAAAATGTATTTGTGGCATTATTTGACTCTGCTGTACTTTACGCATGTGACTTTACGTCACCATTTTCCCCCAAAATATTAATAATTTTGTGTTAATAATTCTTTTTATTTCACTGAATGTTTATTTTATTACAGTCTAAATTGTCTAACAAATATTGTATTCGTCCTGAATTACTAAAAGAGAATATTAATTTGCCGAGTTCTTTATAACTTTATTCAATATTATTAATGTACTTATTATTTCTCAGGAAAAGTGCTGTCAATACTTCGTCGAGATTCTCTCCTTTTCATGTCATTCTATTTCAATTCATCTGAAGAAAAAAAATATATACATTAATTTGGCGAATAACGAAATTAAATCTGGCTAAGATAAAATGTGACACTGATAATCCTCTTATCGTTCTTATAACGATACAAATGCCTTACACCAGCTGAAGCCGAGCTTTTGTCGGAGTATTTTAAGATATACTCATAATCTTAATTTTAGTAGAGCTTTAGTATATCTCCAGCAAAAACAATAGCACCCATTAAATATAATGCTTGAAACGCGTCCTAATCGGGATAAAATTGAACATAAAACATACCAGTATATTTTGTATTTAAAAATAAAATTACGCAAGTTGTAAGTTTTTTTTAACATTTTCTATTTCTAGTCAAGATGCTAATTAAAAATTATATACAATAAATACATTGCTACTATGTACAATTACGAAATTTGTTAAAGGCAGAATAAGTACAAGTTGAATTATTTTATGACCCAAACTTGACTGGTAATGGACGTTTTAATTTTTTTAGTTTTAATGATTAAAATACATACATGGGTTATTCAAAGCGGAACGGACTGGTTTTCGGGTAGTTCATATTGATTCATTTAATTTTAAATGACTTATATTATATGATTTTTGAATATTGAAAACGAATTGATAGAATTTGAAAGTGTTTGTTGTTCAGGAGTGGAATACTTTTCAAACAGGTATTGTCCTATTAAGTATCTAATGCCGAAATAAAAAATTTGTTTTGAAAATAAATTAAAACAGACCACTGTCTCTTACAGTATGCCAAAGTATCATGACATCCAACATATAGTTAAATTATTGCGCAGGGTACATGTTTATTTCTATTTTATTTTGTTAAAATATTTATCAGTTCTTAGAAATTATGTAAAAATAATCCGAAATGCAATCTTCAAAGAACCTGATGGTAATGTAATTTCTCTAGTACATTTCAAAATTAAACTTTAATGTTGTGACAGTAATAAACTAATACATGAAGTATGATAATTACAAAATTGACGTTACGGAATCCATTATCAAATTACTCGGTTTTTAATGCACCTGATGGGAAGTTGAAAGCACTTCCTACTCATTTAATTTCTGTTAGACTCCTAACGATAATATAATTGCAGCTGACATAATTACTAAATAGCCATTGGTTAGAACAGCAGCGAAACCATATTATTTCAGCACGTAAAAATTTCTCTTCGATGTGAATTTCGTTTAATGTGACTTATCTATAAAATATGAATGTATGAATATTCTAATTATATGTATAATAAAGATAAATATTATGAAAAATGCCAGGTAAGAGAAAAGTAATTCCCTCGTTGCTAAATATTCCTGTCTGAAATATTTTACTACAAACAGCAAATTTACGGCTCTCTGAATGTTTCTTCCAATACCTAGTTGAATATTATATTTTTCAGAAAATCCAACCAAAATGGACCAAACATCATCACGTCACATCCAATTGTGAATAGAAGCCCTTCTCCGTATTTATGCTCGGATTGGCTATCTATGATAATCTCTCCAGACTTACGCACGTTAAGTGAAAATTTTCAATTAGATCCAAAATCAAACTTTAGGAATAGTTGAGGATGCAGTTTTAACAAACACCATCTTGGAGCATCGTGGTCCTGTTGAAGATTTCGCTTTTATTGGTAGTTTCATGGAGATTCTCGTTACTAGACAAAATGTAGGAAGTTATCCCGTTAAGCTTAAGCTCTATAATAATTGTTGATTATTAGCCATCGAAGAGCAATGCTATGGAATTTTTACCCGACCAATGTCTTCCCTGAGTCATAGTCCTCGTAGGCAGTTAAGGTTCAATAAGCATTGTCTCTAAACTTGCCGCATTTCAGTGATGGTGTAATAAGCCTGCCCTTTTTGAAATATTATTCAATAAAAAGAAATAAACAAAACAAAACCCATTATGAAAATTAGTAGAAATTAAAAATCCATGAAAATTGTTATCTAATGAACCATTTATAGTCATCGTTAATATACATAACATTAGAATAAATAATATAACATTTTGGACAACATAGTATAATGATCCAAAATTATGTGTGTTATAACTCAATTTTGTGAAGTTGTTAAATCATGGTTTAGATGGTGCCCTGTCCCAACCTAGATAAATATTGTATTGGGTAAGACTGGAATTGAATACTGAATTTTCGCGCGTTCCCAGCATAAATCGCATAAATTTTAACAATGTATCAAAACTCTCTTGTTTCTACAGCCCTTGTTAACTTTTATTATAATGCTTTCGAAAGATTTATGTAAAAACATCTCGCCAGCATTTAGGAAAGAATAAGTATGATTGTTGATGTTTTTAAGCGTTACAATGTAGCTCATCTGGTAAAAGTCTAAAGATGAAAGGTTTACAGAAGCACCAGTTGATGATGCGGTATTCACGCAGTTTGCCTTTGTTATCACGGCCCTAATATGTCTTAAATTTCCTCCACATCCGTTTTCAGAAACAACAATATAATCTTGAGGGAAAAGTGATAATACACTGCTATTAAGATAATCATCTTGTTAAATACTTGGCATATCTACAGTGTAATTTAAATTAATTTCTGGCTGTAAAACATTACATCATTATTAAATTTAATTATTTAAAACATTTTAAGTAAGTATTAATTTTAATTATTATAAGTATTATCACTTATCCAGTACATATGCGTAATGTACACACAAACTGCAAAAAATGGTCACATCCTCGAATTTAAAAAAATTCAATTATGACTTGCTGCGTAGCATGAAATTTTGTATATTATTATACAAAATATAGACGAAAAGGTCGAATTTCTAACTCATCATAATTGATTTATTTTTTATTCGAGGCCCCTTAAGAACTGCTCGTGTTAGTAGACCTTACGCCCCGTGGCTCTCAAATACGTTAAAATTGGTCGTGAAAGAGCGCTACAAAGCCTTAAATAAATATGAACTCAAGAAAACTGAAATCATTGTAAATTTTTTCGAAATTGTGCTTTACCATCAATTAGGAGAGAAATATTGGCTTGTTTAAATTAAAATTAGAAAAATCAGAAACAAATTTGGAGAGATCAAAAAGTTATGACGTTCGTTTTAAAAATGATGTGATGTTACCACATACTTGCAAAATCCATCAGAGACCAGCAACTTGTTCGAATAACTAACAAAATTGCTGTTGTAGAACAGATACATCTTACCGCGCCTTTATTAGACATCTTCTGTATAGTAGGTATACATAATTGATATGACTCCAGACAAAAGTGCTTTTAGTTTTACTGCCTAAGCTATTTCTGAGGCGATGACTGCGTTAATGAAAACTGAGCTTTTTTACACACCACAACGAGATGTCCATTAAATGTTATATAAAGACAAACTCAATTCTTCTCTTTATTAGTTCTGTTTATTACATTACTTTATGAACTATACTGTTAAAGCAGGGAGGTATCAAATGAAATATGCTGAAAAATTGCAAATATAAGACGATAATTATAAATTAGTAGTCTTACCATGATTTTATTAGGCACTACAGCATATTTCCTGTATAAATACTCGTATCACCTTTTACATAACGGGTTTTACTAAAGTCTCAATAATATCAAATGAGTATACAGTTTTTACGAAGTATAAACCAATTTCCAAATTAGAGCTCCAAGGATTAATTAGTAAATTGGCAAGTCCTGGGAGGTTTGACTAATAGGAAGGGACAAACAGATTTCTTGTGTACTTATAGTGGGTGTGAAAGTCATAAATCAAAGTATTTCTGACTGTATCATAAATATTAACGAATTGATCTACATCGGGATAAATGTCTTTAATGTGAAATCACTTGAAGAATTGAAAAAGAAATAATATTAAATTAAAAAAAATATATTCCTGATAGAATTTCAAATGTGATTCTGCTTAAAAATATAGTTATGGGTTCGTAATATAATTAATACTTTTTGAACTGAAAGTGTCGTTTCAGAATAATCAAAAGTTACATCAATAAATTTAATACCTAAAATAAAAAATACCTACTTCAGTAGTTAGAGAGTTAAAGTCATTAAATGTACCTACCTCTTGGTCTTGATATAGTATGAGAATTCGCAATCTATAACCAAAAATGGACATAAACAAAATAATTTATGAAAATCAATCGGGATTTCGATTACAATAAGTTAATGAAAATTTTAAAAGAGAACCTCAAGTTGGTAAAATTTCCTTAATTTCATATTTTTAATTTTCAATAGATCTCGAAGTTCTTTATAACTTACAAAGACTTTAGCTAGATCAATGAATAACCCAAGCGTAGAATATAGTTAGTAGACGATATACATCTTTTTAAAAAGTTTAAACATGACTTGAATAACGTTAAATAGATGTCAAGAGATTCTTAATAAACTTCAATAGCTTGGTTATTATGAGATGAATTGCAAACTACCACATACATAAATCCATGTTAATGGGCACATCATACGCTAAGTTTAGTTCATAGTTCAGGATTTGACTGCGATGGATGAAAACTTTATAATACAATTGGATATACACTTGATTTTGTACGGTTAAACAAACCATAGTTATAATATCTAGTGAAACATCATTAAACTTTTTGAATAAACGTGGAAGGGCTTGAGAAAGCAAATCACGATAATAAATCTGCAAGGCAGTTTCATCAAGTTGAGCATATCATATCATATCATGACAATCTTATTCATCCTCAATTAAGTACAGCACAAATATTTGGCAGGAGCAAAAGAAATTTAAAAGTTGCTTGGATAAAAATTGTGAAATCGATATTGAAATGGATGCTGCAAATTGAAGTGTGAACAAGAAGTAAGAAGTAATTCTGGTGCATTGGAAGTAAAAATAGGTAGACGAAATAGTCAGTTATGTTCTACGTGTTAAGACAGACTTATAGTAAAAAATACTTCTTGGAGATAATGACCGTATTTGAGTCTTATCCATTTAATCAATGTATTGTCATTTGTCAAATATTAAAAGGTCTTTCCTTTATAAGAACTGAACAAAGAATTCAGTAAATGTTATCTTGTAGAAGCAGTTTGGGTTCTATTATAAACCGGCTTCGTCATCATTCCTCATGCAAATTTAAATATCCTAGAGTTCAGAGCTAACAAACAATCATTTAAAAGTTATTTCATTGAACATTATTAATGTAATAAGTAAAATACTGAATGTATAACCTTTATTTTCTCTAAAAATTCGCTTATCTTTAGTTTCATAGCCCTTTTAAGATATAAAAATGCCACCAAAGTCGTCCTTTCAATTTCCCTCCTCCGTGTCGTAAATAAAGCTTGAGCCACAGTTTCACACGAATGTTGCGTCCCAAACCCAGGATGACTTCAGTGTAACAAATAAGTTTGATACCTTTAGGATTCTGTTCCTCTACTTATATACAATAAAATTGTATACCTGCTAGTGGTACATTAAACGATCGATATTCACCTCCATGTGCTATCGGCTTTGCGTCTGTTGGAACTTTCGTCATAATATTGATGACAAAGAAAAGGCAAGGAAAACAAAATACTCAATCCCAAGAAGCAATTTTGATTTCATGGTAATTTTTTAGTTTTTACTTTAAAACAATAACAATATTTCTTTCATGTTTAACTGTACTAGCCAAAAGTTCACCAAATACCGTCGCCGAAATTAGACGTAAGGATATTGACGTAAGTGTAAAACATTTCGACGTTTATAAATTCAAACTCCATTCAACTCACTGCATATGTCACATATATCCACCGAGTTGATCTACTGCGATTTCTTCTATTTTGGGGTTTTAATTCTTACAGTTGGAGAATCCACAAGCTGAGCAATACAGTTTACTACCAGTCATCAGCGTAAGTCATCGCCCACCAGCGAAACACCAAGGTTGTAAATATAGGTTTGAGTATCAACTTGTAGGTTGTATTTTATTGTAAGTAAAGAGAACTCGTGTATGTAAGACAAAGAAAAATTTATGTTTGGTGCCGGAGGCCCTAATTCAAACACACCGTGAGCACCGCCAATGTACCAAGAGGTCATATTGAGACTTACGTCCTAATCTTGATTCTTATAAAATTCATATTTAATTGTAAGTCAGCATCAAACGGTAGTTCTAACAATCCGCCATGGTGTAAATTTTAAAATGAATTTGCATAAATTTATAATTTGTGCTATATTATTATTTATATAAATCCAAAATTTAATTAACTTTATAAAACATCAAATTGCTGCTTAAATAGGCGTTGAGTTAAATTTGCACATTATTGCCCTTCCAAGTCTTCCCTTCAATTTAATTAAGACGCTTCTGCAATGATACTGTCAGCGTAAATTGTAATTTTTACACTTTAACGACCTTAACGAGTGTCATAGATATTAGGATGGTGTTTATTTAAATTATCTACGTATGTATGAAAATTTATAGTTAAAAGGTATAAATATTGTTGGGCAAAGAAACTTGCATCTTGCTTGGAAACTCAGCTTTAATTTTTCCATCCGAGAACTGTGATTACTTCTCAAAAATAAATATTCACTTCGACGATTATTCTGATAGACACATGCTAGATTCGGGGATTGGAAGAGTGGTTTTCTTGTAGTAACAGCTTCTCTTATCCTGGAAGGATCTGTAGAATGGGTTTCTTTTCCGTTTCACACCTCGTTGGATATGCTCGCGCTTCAATGTCAAACAGCAAATTTCTTGGTATGATATTGGGGGAGCAATCAAGATTCAATGGCGAACGTCGTTGCATCATTCATAGCGAGGATGACCGAATATGACATTTTTAGAAACGAAAAAAATTAACCTAAGCGAAAATTCCTTTAGTTAATCCGACGAACCCCTCCTATCAAACTTGAGCTCATGAAGCAAATTCTTGAAGCTCTCAAAGAAGAAGTTGAGTGTTTCAAATACCTGGACAATCAATTTCCTCAACTTTCTGAAACTAATGTGAGAGAGGGTACCTTTAATAGACCACAGATCAGAAAATGTTGGGATTTCAAAACTTTATTACAAAAAAGTCACATAAGGAGAATAAGGCTTGCTTGGCTCAGTTTTCAAAGAGTCGTTGAGAATTTCCTGGGTAACCACAAGAGTCAAAACTATAGAAAACTGGTTCCTCAAATGGTGTAGATTTCCAGCAAATTGGATTGCTTGATGAACTTGAAATATCATTTCCTTAATTCCTATATAGATAAATTTCCAGAGAATTTGGAAGACTTCAGTGAGGAGCAGGGTGAATGCTTACATCAAGACATTAAAGGGGTGGAGTGCAGATACCAAGGACGGTGGGATGTAAACATGATGGCTGACTATTGTTGAACATTGAAACGTGATGTCCAACGAGGTGTGAAACGGAAACGAAACCCACTCCACAAACCCTTCCAGTAAAAGAGAGTCCGTTACCACAAGAAAAGATAGATATCTCCACAAGCCCAATTTCTCTATAAATGATCTATCGGCAAATGTTTATGATTTTTTTTTTAGATTTCAAATGCATGTTAAAGTTTCTTTTTTTACTACATCATTTAATTCTGAAGTAATCCCAGTACCAATCGTATTTGGTGAGAATATTGTCCTCCAATTCTTCCAAAACTCATACGAATGGCCTACTTGGAGATCTACATTACGTACGATGTAGATGATGTTAGATTGAATAATTAGCCCCTCGAAATCATAGCCTGTCCAAGTGATTCCGGCCTCGAATTCATACTTAGTGAGTCAACATACATAATAGCATTGTCCCCTAGCAACTTTCAGAACCTCTTCCGCGTAAGTCTTCCATTGAAAGGGGTTTTTGTTTGACATTCAAAATTATCGGTAGTTTCTTCATATTTCTGAAAATATGAATTCTGGCATTCGTATTCAGCGAGTCAAAATAAATATGATTAATGAGGTCTGACCAGCCGGATAAGATATTTTTTTTGTACCTGTGTAATTGACCAAGATTTTTGTAAAACAATTTAACTAATATAACTTGGTTATTTTTGGGTAATATATTCATATTAGTTATTTATGACTGATACCTATAATTAAGTAGTTTTGGATAAAGAACTCTTCGCAAGAGGCCAGGTATTTCAATATAAATCAAAATTAATGCAATAATATCATCTGTAGATAGAATTGAACTCATTTATGACAGCCAACGGTGCTGTTTGACTTACTATTGATCTTTTAGACGAAGCAGGCTCTAGAAACAGCGATAATAATTTAAAACATAGAGTTGGAATCATGAATGGAAACAAATCATTATTGGTGATTAGTCCTGAATATGTTTGTAGTGGCATGAAAAATTTCGCAACATTACCATTTGAGTCAACTTCATTCTCCACTTAGGAATACGTCCCTATGGATCAGATACTATTTGTCACAACTAATAAATAAATATGGCAATATTTTTTTAATGCATTTTGGTTGCTGGAACCGTAATGATGCTAGATTTTTAAAAAACTAACTGACTTCAAGTATTATATTCTCGCATCTGTTTGACAAAACAATATTACGCCCATTATTTACCCACCCATTTGCTGAATTATTTAGTTTTGCCTTTGTAACTGCTATTTATGTTTTAGAAAGTTTTTCCATTATACAAGAAAATGAGCTTACGTCTCTTATAAGAATTTTATTCGAGAATTCTGCAAGTATATATTCAAAGGGAAAAAACTCTTGAAAACCAATATACCGTTTTTTCTAATAACTGCATTCATGAAATTTGTTTGGTTATAAATACATAGGCGCAGTAAAATATAGTGATGAACAAGATTGGCAGAAACCAGCCTGGACTTATGGATGTCAGGGAGGGAACTAATACGTGGATGTAATATTAAATGCGAGTTATGGTAAGAATGAGATGAGCAGTGTTATTTGCTAGTTATATATTAGTATCCTTACACTTATAGATATGAATAAAATTGTGTAATTGCTTCAAAAGAGCCTGTCGGTTGCTCCTGTCATTCTCCACTTTCTTTAAGGTTGCCCATTTAGATGCAATTGTTATGTGCCAGATCTTTAGTAGCTTTAATACCTTTCTGCAGAAATCCTATTGTTATATTTTCCAATAATGTCAAATTCGTTCAGAATAAGCGATATCTAAAATCTTTATAGGAAGTTATCATGAAGAATATTCGCCGATATACAAATTATTTCCAACATTAAGTGAACAATAGGATAATTGTAAATGAAATGTGAAACAACACATATTCATCGCTTGATTTGATGTGTGTAATACTAAGTTATAAATTAATTAATTAATTGAAATTAAGTGTATTTACAATTTTTTTAAATTCTTTTACTAGGTAGTTAAGTTTTGATTGTTTATGAGTTTACTCACTCTGCTAATGTGTTCATAATAGTATTTCATAATAGAATCATTTTACATTTGGTTTAATTATGTATTACGTATGACAATGACAAATTATGTTATGAACAAAGCAGAGGTTATCGACTTAAGATATGAGTTGACATGCATCGTCAACGATGTACACCCTAATCGACTTATTTTTAAATATCACAATAAATGTAAAATATTTATAGTAAGGCAACAAATAATAACAAAACTCTATTAGAATACATAATAATAATGTATGTGATGTGATTTCAAATACCTACTCAAAATGTTCTAAATCAGAATATTAATTATTTTACATAAAAAAATTAAAAATTTTTCTTTAAATTGTATGTTGTCTCTTAAGTTGCCTGAAAAAAAAAACAAGATTGTGAACCAAACTTTTAAATAAACGATTATATTTTTTGAAAGTTTCTATTTATAATCATTATTTTAAACTGGCACAAAATTGAAATTAATTCGTCTTAGAAAGGGATATAAATAAATATTTCCTCAATATTTATTTCACTAGTCATTGGTAAATAATTAAATGTTCTCAATCCAGTCCTGGCTTTTGGGCAAACAAATTTTAAAAAATTAATCTGGCAGCTTATCATGGCGGTTGATATAAATGGTGTCCATTATTTTTTAAACTCCTATGGAGTCCATTTTAACTTAAAAAGTTCGTGGGGAGAGTTGGTTTGCACTTGCTAAAAAAGTTATTTACATTTTGGTACTTCATCCACCATAGGCCTCACATAATATGCGGTGAGGCACCAGAATTGGAAAAATTACCGTCCTTCTGTAAGACTATAAGCTGCGCGTCTGTCACCAAAAGTAAAAGGTTTTCCAATTCTATATTTGGTGCTAAACTGACATAACGGAGGGTAACATAAATTGAATTGTCAAAAGTAATGTGAGATATAAGGAACTCGAAATGTTATAAATGTCAGAAAATGTCTACAAACAGGTATTTTTATTTTTCATATATCATAAGTAGGCGAAACTCAATAATGGCATAGACTTAATAATATTATAGTATTATTAAGTCTATAAATGATGGAGTTAACACAATGGTTATGCATTATGCAATGAATTATTTTTTGTCACGTCATAATATGCGACTTTTTAATATTTTTTATTTTTGTAGTACGAGCACAAGGGAAAGACAGCCCATTTTACATTTTTCATGTTTATTTTTGGGAGGATACTATATTATTCTTCACCATTATAATCTTGTACGTTTCATTTAATGATAAATTTTATTTTTTAGAATGAAAAACGGAGCCAACTAGAAAACTCCATCGAAATACCTTCAAACTTTTCCCTATTTAATCGTCTTTCTATATCAAACAATAACGACGTACACTGAATAGGTAAGATTAGTTTGACAACTAAAAATAATCTGAAACTAAAAATATAACTATTATAATGCAATTTTCGATTTTAGCATAAAGGAAACGTTTTAAATTACAATATATAGGTTAATGACTTCGGTCTGATCCCCAAAATGTTTCAGATACCTTTCTAAAACCTCTTGTATAAAACAATCTTATTATAAAACTAGGTTTCTGAGAAGTATTTGTTTGTATTTGTAACACATGTTCTGAATCAAAGGAAAGGTCTGATGTAAAATAGGTTCTTTTCGTATATCAATATTGACATTTCATTATTTTCTTGGATCCACAAAGTGTAATACAATTTAAAGAACGAGAACGCAGCATTTGCCCACCTGTTATTTTTTAGTAGCACTAGTTGGGTTGACAAATATACATTGAGTATGACGAAGACGTAGTATATTTTGCAAGAAGTGTATGTTTAATTGTTTGTTGTAATTGCTGGAAACAGGCATTTAGTATTTCAATACCAAAAATGAAAGCGAAGGAAGAATTCACAATATTTCATCATATAAGAATAAATGGACCACATTTGCGTTTGCCGTTTACACGCTGTGTACTAACGGATATGGATTGCCCAATGCCCATAACGTTTCTTTAGTTAGTTTGGTGCGATATAATTAGATATAAAATCAAGAACAATTTATTTCTCCAGTATTATAATATACTAAGCGCCTTCAGTCTACGCTCACTAAATCTCAAACAATGTTCATGTGTAAATCCCTTATCTTAATGAATTTGAATTCTACATCAAAAAGTATATAGGAATCGATCAAGGACTTGGCCCATAGCCTAAATCTATAGACAAGGAACCCATGCACTCGAAAAACGGAAATAAGTATATGAGTTTAAGCCTTTCGTGCGTGGAAGCAACTCACAAATCCTGCGTATATTATAGTAGTAATTAAAAGGGTCCTTGAGATCCCTGATTTTAAATCCGATGTCAGATTTCAAAAATCTGATCGGATCCAAAAAACCAACATTTTGGGAAATAAAAAATATTAACGTACCTACTTTACGAAAAATTTCATATCAAAGTTGACTCAAAATTTTTTATTAAGGCACACCCTTTGCAAGTGAAAAATTGGAATCGCATTAAAGCGCTTGAGCAGCAGACCATCGAGAGAACTGGAAGGGGCTCTATAAAATGTACACTGATTTTAAACCCGCCTATCGTATTTCAAAAATTCAATTAAAAAATTACGGAACGAATTAATTAGAATTGAAGACTTTAGAAATCGTAAATATGATCGCGGGAACGAAGAGTCCGGCTCATAAAACCCAAATCTGCTTGCTTCAGAAATCTCCACAAACAACTGTATGAAGCCCCCAACCTCATTGCCTCATTCCACACCAGACCGACTAGGGCCCCCTGAAATTAAGCTAAGGCTTAAATAAATCAAATTCGATATTTAAAGTTACAATAAAAGACCTCGTTTATATCGATTCAGATTATGGACCCAGATTTTTTCCTATGTTTCATGATCGATTTCTGTAGACTTTTAGATAGTAGAATTCAATTTTAAATTTTTATCACCTGTGGTCTCTAAGATATTCCAGCCCAAATATACCCAAGAAATGGTCATTTTGTCACCTTTAGGTTAGGATATAGGATGATAGCCAATTTAGGTGGGTAGATTTGGATTTAGCCTATCGAATTAAGTAGGAAATAATTCTTGCTATCAAAAATTATGCAGGATCCCAAATTTGTGTTGTGCGAGTGCTACTGTTATTTGGTAGGTAGGTTAGGTATTCAAATATGTTTCTGTTTCAGCCTGTATATTTTAAAATTAGATTTAAAACAATTATACAGAAATGCAGTAAATCAACTATGAAAAATATAATTCTTATCATCAGTTTTAGTTTACGCCTTGCTGATATTTCTTGTCAACTGGAAAATATAAACGAATGAATTAACCTAATGAACCTTAATGCATTTTCTTATTTCTTATTTGGCAAAAAATATACACCAATAAATAACATGTTAAGCCATTATTTATACCAATTTTGTAGATTGTAATAACCTTCGAGACATAAATTGCAAAATATAACGATGAATATTGCAGCAAGACGGGCAATAATTACATTTTATCTTTTACAAAGTGTCTACATTTGCGTGACCTAAATATGGTAACTAAGGAAATTTTTCACTCTCCTAAAATTTCTGTATGATGTGATATTAATGTTTTATTTTTATTCAGTTTACATCTAGCAAATGATAACAAATAATTAGAGGGTAGGAAAATAGCAATAAATGTTGGCAAGGAAATAACTTCCAGAATCAGAAGCAGAATCAGAATATTGTTAAGAATATCGAGGAAAATACAAAATAATACAAAATATAGGGTACAGAATGCTTTAAGAATCAAGAATAATAATAATAATAATAAGTTTTTTCCGTATAAAGAGCACAAATGAATCCTACCGGCAATTTATTATTGTTACAGTTTATATTAAAATTTATAAACAGAAAATATTATTCTGTCTATAAATTCTCGTATACTCCCAGCCCGATGTAAACTCTATAATGAAATCATAGTTATTATAAATAATGATTTTTATGTGGCTAAATTATCGATATAGGAAAGTTTGATATAATAAATGTTTGCTCAACAACTTAGCACTAAGGGTTAAAATAGTGTCCCAATTTTTAACATCTAAGCTAAAGACACTAAAAGCCATTCAAATAATTACATTCCTCTTGTCACTCTCTGCGTCCTAAAATAATGAATTCCGCTATTATTAATATGCAACTACTTGATATCATCAGGAGTTAAACATAAACGAACCGAGGTAATCGACTAATATCGAGATTCCTAAGCTTAAATCTAGGGCACTTGAAATGATATAACCTCTTAAACAAGTTACCATCCTATCGCCTGTCAGCTCAGGATATCGAATTTTCTAATCGTTTAATTCATGTGGTGATTGGGTGAGTATCATCAAAGACGGTCTATCAACTCTGGTCCTCCACAAGGACTCGTCTTATCGTTCACTTTGTGTACCTATCTATCATATTAACTTAACGACAATAAATCCTGCGTGAAGTTTTGCTGACAATAATAGTTCAGTTCATGCATAGCCAGATACCAATTATTATTAATGCTGATTATTACAGATCTTTGCGGATCAATTTGATTACTTACCTCCTAAGTGGTCTTATGAGTTCAGTGACTCCATTGGAATATCGGCGTGTAATAAAAATCTCAGGGCTTGTTTCGTGGAGAAGCTGTATAGCTGATGCAACTATAAACGATTTATTGTTACAAAACAGTTTGCAGAAACTTATGCTTTTGCTATATTATGAAGCTTCACAATTTTCAGACGTCACTTTATCCGACATCCTTTTTGCTACTAAAAGAGTTACGAAACTCCATTTAGTAAAAATAAACAATTTTCTGTTGATTAATTGTCTAAAAATATTAGACCCGATTTTTATATCTAATGGTTTTAGACAAAACGATCAATATCAATCAATACCTTGGATTTTATTAACAAACATTTCCTAGATTCATGTTAAACAACCCAAAATACAAATTTAATGAAAATAAAATCAAATAAAATTTCAACTTTGATTCTAAGGATTTTGAGGAGCTGATGAGTAGTAAGAGAGTTTTTGGATTATTTTCAATACTTGAGGTTTCAAAAATCCTGTGATGCAAGAGCGAAGACCATGACAGATGGTCGAAATATCAAAAATTCAACATATTTAACGTGGAAGAAAAACCTGAACCATAAAAATGAATGCGAGTTCTGTACTGTTCAGTGGGGTCAAAATCCTCAAAATAAAACTTCATCTAGGTGATTTCTTTTGAGACACAGTATAAAAATTATTTTAGTGGGGACTGGATATAACTGGATATAAAATTCGATCAGATCTAAATTAGTACGGGTAAAGGAAGTAGTAAACATTTTTTGTTATTTGGCCATAAATGTACGAAGTAACTTTCTTAGGTATACCCAACTCGTACCTTATTTCTTTATCAGTATCCATGATCTTAACGATTTTCAAAGATATATTGACAACATTCTCTCAACGCAAACTAATGGGTTTAGATATTTTCATGGGTGTATGTATGAACAAAGTGAATTTATTTTGTTGTACTACATAATGTTGTGGCCTATTTCAGAAGATGTATCTGATCTAATACTGCTAACAGATTCCAATTTAATAGACTCCAGTAATATTTTGATTCCAATAGGGATTGAAAATAAAATTCTTCACGACTTAACACTTCTAAATTTATATGAAGGAGACGAAGCCTATTTCTTGGTGCACATGTTTATAAAATTATGTTATCATAGCTTGTTTCTATTTTGCCACCCAGTAATCTAACTTAAATATTTAACTGGAAATCTTCCTTCATTTGGAATTTGTATGGCCAAAATGATATCGGTTGTTTCCTGTTATGATGATACCATGTGACAATCCAGTAGTCCTGATCTAAGGGGCTTATTTATTTCTAATAGAATTGTATGATGCTGTTATGGGCTTGCTGTGCTGTTTTGCAATTTAAGTCTTTTAGAGAATTTCAAATTTTAACATTCTACCTGGTCTAGAAATGGGTGAACATAACTATTGTATAACAGAATATTCTTGTCCCATAAACCTCATCTTGTAACTGGATTGGATATTTCCAAATTAGTTAGTAATAAAAGTTCTTCAAAATTTTAACTTTATAGGAAGTTATCAGACGAGGTGCTGTGCATAGAAAATAAGAGTATCGTTACATGGAAAATAATATGTTGGGTTAGCGGCTAATGAAAAAATAATAAAAAGAATATTTAAAAAAATATTACTTTAAAAAGTATATAGAAATTTAAAAATGCAGCGCATCTGATGAATTTTAATGCTTTTCATAAGTATTGCAGTTTCCTCGCATAGACCATAATCCTGCTAGCTACATACCTGTAAAACAGCGACTAATCTGCAGCTCAGAAAGCTTATCTACAAAAAAGCAGAATACATTAACGAGGAAATCCCAATATAATACATTTTTAATCATTTTAAATCTCCCAAATATTAAATATGTAAATTATCTCAATAAATTCACAGACACTGGTGGTTATAAAGAAAAATCGCTTGCAATATCTTGGATGTCTGTTTTATGTGACGTCTCATATATTTAGTAATAAAACTGTTATATTTTCTCCCTTGCCAACATGAAATTTCCTTATATATGCACACGGAGACTGATATTACGCATTGCCATAAGAGAGAACATAACTTAATATCGTTCTTAGGATATAACTATGATCGTCCATAAGAGGTGGTGCTTAAATTGCTTAGATGTTGGTTTTATAGTTTTACCTGATGGAACATTTCATTTTATACTGCAATTCAATGCCTCTTGCAGAAGGTATAGAATTATTGGCTTCCATAGTGATATTGGGTATTTATACCTATTCGAACTCTCGAAGTTTTAATAATAATAGTCTGGATAGAAAAATATATTTTCCGGTCTTGTCAGCTTCAAGAAATATATATTTTGTCAACATTTAAATTAGGTACTATTTTACCTGTTCACTCAAAAGTTCTGAGAGAATGTTTTCCATTTTCTCTTATATCTCGTGGTCTACTAAAATATAGACGCCTTTTAATTGAATAGTTTGAGAAGTCCCAGATATTCATTTTAGATTTATATCGAGACTTCGAAAACCATTCAATTGTTTCTACATCTTATTAAATTATTTAAAAAGGCCGTCAATCGTAAATCTAATAATTACATCTGTACTTGAATTTCAATCTTAATTAGCTCTTGAAATATAATTAACTTCTATAACTAAATAATATTAAACTTATTTAAATATAAAGCGAAAAAAAAATTTTCGTTCAAGATGAAATATATTATAATTTATCACTTATATCTAAAGCTGAGGAGTCAATCGTAAATGTACTAGAAGGTAATCCCCCTCTGATAAACTGCAAATGGTTCGAAGATTGAAAGAAATATAAGCGTTTTAACAAACAAAAAGCCGGTGAAAAGGGCGATTTGTAGTATCTGAAACCTTTACGGACTTTAAAAAGTTTGCATTCTTTATCTCTAAAACTTTATTTGCGTTCCTTTAAACCCGTTTAAATTGTCTGCGATTAAGTATTTATTACTTATTAAGATTTTATTTAGTACTTGGATATATTTAAAAAAAATAGACATTGGATCTATTATTTTTACGAACATTAAGTTTTATTATATTTCAAATAAATGCCTGTTGTAAGTCTGGTGGTTTCTTTTTAACTATCCCTACTATTTTTTAGGCAAGCAAAAACTTTTATAAAGAATAACATTTTCTCGAAAAGTTAAAAATTTCAGCCATTACACCTATTGTAAACCCCATCCGACATGTATATTGTATATCTTGCCCATTAAGTAAGCTATGGCATCTTGGCTACTCATATTTATTTTTGCCTAAAATCAAATTGTTTAATATTCAGTAAGTTATAATATTTTTTTTTATTTTCATTTTGCTTTTTAAGGCTTTTTCGAAGATTTTGGCAAACTTTGCAAATCAGTGATAATAGTCTAAAGCATATTATTTATTTTTCATCGCGAGTTTTCAACAACGGTTTTATGAATGTTACCTTGAAGTGTGATGGACATATTGATTATTTTATTATTAAGCGTATCATTTGAGTAAGTAGAGGAAACGCTTCTTTACAATATTTTATTGGTTCTAATTTTGTTATCATGTATCGAAATTTTTAAAATTTTTGAAACTGTGTGTATATTTTTTTATCTTTCTTCTGTTTAAACAATATTTTTATATAAACTGCTGGATGATTGAAACGAACCAAGCGAATTTTTAGGTTAACTTTGAAGTCAAATATTTTGCGAACCAATAAAGACATCTATGCACGATTTGCAGAATTTGAAAGACAATTTAATTCTGAACAGGCCTGTTTATTCCGATTTTTTCGATTTCAAACATCTTACTGTCTCCAGAGGGTAAAAGAAAAATATGTCTTTTTAACCAAAGTTTCTAAATAGGTACCGGGTTTCCACAAACATTTTAAAACAAAATTTTTATTAGTATTTTTGTGATCTCTTGTTTTAGAAAAAAATCCAAATTTCATGATCGAAGCGGGATATCAAAAATTTAAGAAATTTGTTGTTTCCCTATAAACAAGAGACGAAAAAAATGCCAAGCCGAAAATTTAAAAATTTTTTTTTGGAAACCCGGTAGGTAGGTACTTAGAAACTTTAATTAAAAAACATACTTTTCTTTTACCCCCTGTAGACAGTAAGATGTTTGAAACAAAAAAATAAATGAATAAGCTTGTTCAGAATTAAATTCTCTTTTAAATTCTGCAAACAGCGCATCGATATCTTTGTTCGTTCGCAAAATATTTGACTTCAAAGTTAAACTCGCTTGATCCACTTCAATTGTCCAGCAGTTTATATAAATCAATCACCTATTATCTCTGATAAGTAAAAAGTTTCGTCAAATAATATGTCAAGAAGTTTTTCTTTTGGTGGAATAACATTATTAACCATTATTGCGCCTATTTCTGTATAATGTTTATTGAACTCGTTAAACATAATATGTATTTTATTCAACTAGGTTTCCGCCTATTTTATTACAAGCTTTTATTTTAATTTTGTTAATGGAATTATTTTTATTCTATTATCGTTAGTTATATCATATCATTTAGGAGTTCCCCCCTTTTTTTTTTATTTATCCAATTTCTCTCTATAGGAGTTGCTTTTAGTAATTTTTTTAACTTTCTTTTGGTACATAATTTACCTCTTTTAGTCTGTTAATTAAAATATCTGTGGCATTTTCTAGATTATCACTAAAATAGAAACTTTGCCAATTTGAATTTGTTAATTTCTGACTAGTTTGTAGTTTCTGCTGGAACAATCCGATTAAAATATACTTTTGTTGATTACTTTAGCTATGTTGGGATATTCTAGCTAAATTTCACATCAATCACACCCAGTTTTGTGCGGTCTAAGTTATTTGGAAAATGTTCAGCTTAGATGACAATAATATGCCACTTTTTCGCCGAGTTTCGGATGCTTTGATTCATTGATGGTCCTTTTTTTTACTACAGTAATTTTCTCGACAACTCTTTACATATGTTACAACAGAGTACTACCAGTTGAACTTCACTAATATAATTATTGCTTTATTTAAAATTGAACGTATCTGCTTGCAAAGTAGTGAAAAATTATAATACCTACATTATAGTAATTTTATCACATCATTTATAGTTGCTGAATGTTTGAACTGAGCACGGCAATTTTTTTCTTTAATAAATTCTGTAGTATACTTAATTAAATTGTCATTTCATCTTTTGTTTTTAATCTTCAACGAAAGGACTTAGGTATGTATCAGAGTTGATATTTTAATTGGCTACTTAAACTACGCGTCAGTAACAAATCACCAATATTTTTATTGAATAGAAAACTAAATTTGCAAAAGGCGAGATCAAAGCCATCACAATTATTTGTAAGATTCATAAACTCGTATTCATAATTAGAAAATTGGGAAATATTTATTGTAAATAATAAGGATTACATAGTATTACTTATTTGAATTAATTTTTCATGTTTGAATTATTCTCATTAATAATCCAATATTATTCAATCACTCCACTTTTTCATACCAAGCTGGGCAAATTAATGCGCGAGTTGTACATTGTACAGGCATACATTTTCTAAAGCTTTCATTTTTTTATAGGTAAATAAACTCTGAGAAATTACTATCGACGAATGTACCTTTAATTAAAGATATCACGCACCTTGACTGTGTTCATAGTTTCGTTCATATTATCGTTTTTGAAGAGAGTATTAAAGACGATTCGCATTATACGCACCGTCCTGTCGCAGCAATTTGGTGCCTATTCACTTTGGAGTGTGCATTTACCGCTCATTTATTCAGCTGACGATTTGTGAAGTGTTTCCTATGAGTCAATTTATGACAAAAGAGCTTGGAGTAATTGCTCTTATCTTGAACGTTGAACGAGAAGGATTAAAAAAAGAGAACAATAAATAAAAAATATGAGATACCTACTGCGTAAGCAAGGATGAAGTCTATATTAAGAAAATTAGAAGTTGATGAAATAACTATTTCAGAAAGTCTAGAAATCAAAAATAAACAATTTAAAAAAAATCCTGTAAATCTATTTTTAGGGATTAGGTCCTCATGAATTCAAAAGAGCTAACAGAAGATAATAATAGTGTCTCTGTAGTATTTCTGGGAGGGAATATTAATTAGAATTAGATATTATTACATTTGCATTTGCTTGTAACAATGTAAAAAATAAAATATAAATCATCTTATCTGCAATTTCTTTTAACATTAAAGACGACAATATTATTTTTTTCTCCTATTTACGTTGAGTTAAATAAATCGTAAAATACAATTTTTTGTTGTTCACAATAAATGCGAAGGAAGCTTCAATTCCAGCAATAGAAATTGATTTTTAGTAGTCTAAGGAGAACGTTAACGTACTGACGTCCATTTTATAGGTTATCTATAGTTATTTTATGGGTACACCGAACGGAAATAAAACTTCCCGGCAATCAAATAACTCTGGACCGTTACTATCTGCGATACCGTAAAAACAGTTCTAAATCGAGCTTTATATAAACTGGCTTATGAATTACAAAAACAAAAGCAAGTTGAAAACTTCATATGATGTGTTCCATATACAGCATATGAAGTTTGTATGTTTGTAATATTAATTCGATACACAAAACTCTCTTGATTATGATGCGTGTCTTTGAAAGACAATTTGCAATACTTGAGTTATTCTTTACATTCCTTTAGCTGTAGGTATATTGTCAAAATTAAAATGTTTGAAAATAAAAATTAAAGTTGACCACGTAAAGTAAATAACAATGGCCTAAAGACAAATCCACGTAGAACATCTATCAAATAAAATGAATCATATATCTTAATCTTAAATTAAATTGAATTATGATCGCGATGCAATTTTCCGAGCATACTGAAATTATTCTATCGCCTCCAAAGACCTGACGATTTGAAGGATAGTTTCTAATTCTCTTCCGTGTTAATTATTTTGAATTATTGGTGTTTAGACCATTTTATTGGCCAGTCCTGTTTTCTTAGGAATCGTTGGTGAAAGGAAAATATCGGCGTTGTCTCTCGAGGATGTTCGATCCATTTTGCAACAAGAGCTGATAGCTAGTTCATGAGTTACTAAAAAATAGATAGATACCATTAGATCTCAACTGATTTAAGGAAGTACAAAATACATTTGTCAGTTAATTAATGTATGAGTAGTAGAATGCCTCGATAATAATATGTTGTGTATGTTTGAGAGAGAATTGCTTAAATTTTCAAAACATTCGCCGGACTATTCGTTTGAATATGCATTTAATTAAACCGTGGAGCCATTAATAAGCATCGTTTATTTCGATGTTTTATCCACTAGCCACAAACCCTCACCTTTAATTTGGTAAATAATCCTAAGCTAACAAAAAACCGGTCGTAAATATTCAGAGCGTTATTAAACTACGAAACATCCAAATGTCCAGTTTACAAATGGCTCCTATGCTGATAATGTCCGTAATACCTTTTATCACTTTCGACCCATCTTCTGGTTAACTTTGCCATTTAATGTTGTGATTAAGTGAATTCTATAGAAATTCACTAGTAGGTTGAGTGCAAACAGAACGTCTGGGCGATCTACACTGCGCTGTGGTAAACTAAAATTTCCTTGAAACTTGCTTTTATTTCCATTCAACTCGATAACTCCTAACTGAATCGTAACTTTCCTACATAACAGTTTACTTTAGCATATAACATTTGCTTCACCAAACGCTTTGGGAACGTACATAACGTATAAAATGAATTTAATTAACTGTATCGTTATTTTGCGTTTTGCAAACACATACGTTAAACTCTATAGACAGTTTTATTTCGGATGTATGGTGTATACCTTAATTGCAATTACAGCAGTAATTAGGAGTTTTGTTAGCTTAAACAGATGAATAATTATTTATTGAGCAACTTGCAACCTAATGCATGACTTAAAATTAGATGTGTCAAAAAATATATAATTTTCTTCAAAATTTTTCGTAACCATTCACTTTGGAATATTTTCAAATTTTCGTGAGTAATATTGGATATGTTTGGAGATATAAAATTCTACGTTTTATTTAGAAAACACATTTTTTGTTTATTTTAAACGTTTCGAATCTAATTAAAGTAAAATGTAAACTATTAGAATTATGGAACACAAATCTAAATCAAATAGAAATGTTTACAAAAACGAATAAAACTTACAAGGCTGCATATCCAAGTCTTATTTTGAACAATTGAAAATCATTTGGCTATGTTGACAAAGAAGTCATTTAATAACCAATGACAACTTGATATCAAGATACTAGTGGGAAACCCATTTTAAATTACACCTGAAGGTTACTCAATTGTAGAACTCAGTGGCGAAATAAAGTGACAATTTGGTGTTGACTGTTCTACTTCTTATATCGATTACTTTACTAAAATAAAAAAAAATTCGATTTTAGAAACTAGCATTTTTTTAAATTTGCACCTTCCCAAATTTTCTTCTGGATTTTAAAAGATATGAAAAAATTTCAAGAGAATCAGGAAGAGAAAATTAAATGGAAGAGAAAATTAGATATCTTAAATATTTCAAACATTTTGGAACCCTTTTGGTTTTCTAGCGATATAAAAATAAATAAACCAATAATTCCTGAATCACATTCTGAAATTAACTGGGCTTTTCGCGCACCACCTTCATTATACCAAAAATAAGTTGTTAGGAATGTTTATCTTACTCTTGCCAGAAATGTGCGCGACTTCCAGCCATTGTACGTATATGTATTTAATTAACCCACCGTAAATAATTAAAATGTTCCAACTTTAAGTAAATTGCTAAAAGTTTCCTCATTTTGATATGTTTAAGTTTATACACTTTAATGGCGGGTGGTAGGTATTATGATAATGTGGAAAATTTACAATATATGTGCTGAAACATTAAAATCTCAGAGTTTCATGTTGTTTAAACCCCTTCTTAATCTCTTTTGTGTGATTCGTTTACATGTTACTACACATTGTTGTTCTCCAGAGATTATATTAATACATTCTGGGCATAATATATTTTTCATTCACGTGTTCTAAATAATTATTCTAATTAATTTATGTTATAAATCCACTCTTATGAGGAATTAAAACAATAACGAAACAACTTTCACAATAAAATATATTAAAATTAATGTGGGTCTTTATACGTTATAAAAATGGTTATTTATTTTTTAGCATATTTTACCCGAGATTTATATACCTTTTCCTGTTTCTATTCCATTTTGTTTCATGTACTTATAAACATGAATATAAAAGAGGTGCTTGCTCTTTCTGTCAAAATCAGTGGAGGTCGTTATTAATTTAAAACATGTTCATTTCTTTGAAAACTGGCACAATCGACCAATCATAGAGAATCTATTTGCGGCTATAATTCACGTATAACAATTTTATTAAATTCTACGTAAGCATAATGAAACAGTAGAAACTAGTGGTGTCTTCTGGGCCGTTTTTTAAATAAAATATTTCTTAACTTCGAGATTTATTTCTTGATTTTTTAAAACAATAAAATTTTACCTTTATCAATTATTTGTAGTTTAAATTTTTATGGTTTTTCAGGTATTGAGGCATTGTGTTTTAAACCCGACGGATGAATAGATAGATGGACAGACATGACATTTTGGGTTGTTCAGAATTTGATGACTGAAAAATTTTTACTCTACAGGCTGTTACAAATTCCCTTCACGTAAATGGTAAGAGATACATTGTCGGTTAAATTAGGGCAAAGCTGCAGAATTTGACGATCAAAAATATGCCGATGAGAAATCTACCTAAAATATCCCTTCTCGAGATTTTTGAAAAAAAAAGTAAAATTTTGAATTTCTGTTTCTAATTTTTTCCGGTATTATTTGTAGAGATATTGAACAACTCAAAACAATTTTTCATTGGCGTTTTTCATCCATTACAAGATAGCAAAAAAGTTTAAAGTACGTTATTTTAAATACGGACCTGTAGTTTAACAAAAATCACAAATAACTAAATAATAATAAATACAATACATAAATAACTAAATAATACAAAAATACATAGGTACATACAATAAATTATACATAATTACCAGGCTATCCATATGCCATTAAAAAAAATTATATAAAATGACCTTGGCAATGGCATCTACCCTCGACACACACCGCGAAGCATGATAAAATTAGATAATGTTTTCCCGGGTTTTAAAAATAGCGTAATTTAAAACTCTGCTATACAGATAAATTAAAAACAGTATACATTTTTAATCTTGGGCCCTTAGAACACTAAGGCGACAAAATGTATCTCATTTTATCTGAAATTAAAGCTATGCATAATAAAATACTTGGGAAGCGAGGTAATTTTAATTTTTTATTTTCATTGCTTATTCCCTTTATGAAGCTTTGTGAACACGTAAAAGCGCATTGAAATATTAAAAAATAGTGCAAATTCAACTCAATATCATTTCCGTATATTTTCGTTTGTGAGCTTTTATGTGAATTGAATTTAAGTTCGATCTATCATAGATGTCGCTTTCACCATTACATATATTAGAAATGCAAAACTGAAATAAAAATACATTTATGCTAAATTATTGGGATAATCTAGCAAAAATTTAATACGCGTGAAGTTTTTTTTACAATTCTCTTTTCGGTGACAGCTGTCAAAGTGACGTTTTCTCGAATAAAAAAAATTTGACAGCTGTCAAAAGGACGTTTTCTAAAAAAAAAAATTTTTTGTGGCAGCTGTCAAAGTGACGTTTTCTTGAAAAAATTTGACAGCTGTCAAAGTGACGTTTCCGTAAAAAAATCTGACAGCTGTCAAAGTGACGTTTAAATGTCCAAGTGAAAGAGGGGCGCCATCTACGAGCCGAGAACGGTTTCGGGTCGGCGAATACATCCGGATCCCGAAACCGCGATCGGTTCCGTCCTGGGACCGATATTAAGGAAACGTCAAATTCGGACCATAACCTCAAACTTTTATCGCGACGTACTGTAGATTTCGAGATAACCTAAAAGCGGCATTTTGACGTTTTGTTGACGTTGAAATTTCAAATAGTTTTGCCGAGACACGAATTGGGATTGGTCGTGCGCGCGCATCCGGCGGCCAT
Source organism: Rhagium mordax (assembly GCA_963680705.1). Lineage (NCBI taxonomy): Eukaryota > Metazoa > Arthropoda > Insecta > Coleoptera > Cerambycidae > Rhagium > Rhagium mordax. The sequence goes on along the minus strand of OY796660.1, from coordinate 13,565,077 downwards.
TGGTCTCGTATCTCTTTCTAATTTCTCAAATTCTACAAACCTTTCCGACACGGTGCGGTGCTACCAAACGGCCGATAACTTTTCTTAATACTGAAAGGATCGCAACGAAACATCGACGTTGGGATTTTCCCGACACGAAGACTCCTAAGAGAAGTATAACAACCCATCAAATTAACTCGTTTTTTAAGGAAGTGATTTCCCGACGAGGATTTTCTGTTGTTTAGAATATAGGAGAATTTGGTACACCCTATTGCCTCTGTTAAGATTTAAGTTAATTTAGTTTAATTTGAGTTGTAAAACTGGCAGACAAGAATTAAATAAATTAATTTAAAATATATTTCAGCACTTTCGGATCATCATCATAGTACGCGATTTGATAGAAATAATGTTTACAAGTAACCAAGTCGGTAGTAAAAATCTGTAAAGTGTTAAAACATTAATCAATGTCTGTTTTAGTCAAGTTTTTTTTTTAATATATTTTGAAAAGGGCGATAAAACTATTTCTGTTTTCCGAATTACCGAGTAACGTGGTTAAGTTATGCAACTCGTTCTGACTTGGTTGAAAACGTATCTAGTCCCAGGTTCCTATTCGAATCCAACCAGCAACATCGACGTGCAGGAACCTATCCTTCGCCACCGCAACCGAAGGATACGTCAGGGAAATTTGTAATAAATTAGCCGGAAACAAAAATAGGATCTTGATCTTTTGTCGAAACTTCACGTCCGCACCCGTCTGTCTACGGAGCTATCCACTAAAACCAGTTTCAAGTCTATTCCGTATTCAATTCATTATCAGCTGTAAAGAAGCACAAATAATCTATTACCTGCTCCAAAGAAGGAGAGATATTCTATATTTGTATCCTACCACGATATCATCCACCATCCAACGTTTTACCAAAAACTGCACCATTTTGCTCGTAATAACCGACTGTCATGCGACTTTGTAAGTAAATCTGCTTATTTGCCAGCCTGAATTATTGTTTCATTGTATAGTATAGTATATGATATATTAGTATAACCTTTAAATCATTTTATTTGATTTCCTTATGCCAATAAAGACTTTTCTTATACTATTTTAATGCCATCGAGTTCTCCTCAATTCTGTGTACAACTAATTACACCCGTGTGGTAAATTGTCCATTTCGGCAACGACACTCAGCCAGCAGACCCCTGGACAATACCGTTTCTTCACTGTAGCTACCCCCAGCCTTTCTCAAAGTCTCTGAGAAAGAAAGCGTTGTTCCTTACACTCTAAAATAGTGTTTGAGAGCTGGCACGGACTGTGTAGGTAGTAAATTGCAAACAGCCCAAGTAAAGCAAAAAGAGCGTCGCAATTTAAATTAAAACTAAATTAACAAAGAAAATAATAAAAAATTGTAGCCATTTTAATTATTTCAATATAACTACAGATTCATATTACAAACGATAAACAAAGACAAGCCAAATAAGTAAAGTTGTTGATTTTATGTGTATACATAATACACAACTAATCGTGATGTAAAATAAATTTAGTTGCAGTACAAAGATCCAATTTCTTATACTTAGTAGAATGTTGAAAGTGGAAAACTTTTAATAACTTTTAATTCAATTACATTAATTAAGTTACCTAATTAAGTTAATTTTACCTCTGCATGCATAGCCTACTTGCAGCTGTATCTAATTGATTTCAACATGCAAAATGTGGTCCCAACCATACTGCAAAGATGCAAGAGTTATTGAGGTCACAACAAATAAATAATATAACAGTTTAATAAAGTAGGAATATTTTTCAAAGGCGTATAAATGAACTGCAATTTATAAAAGAAGGTCAATACTTTATTATATAAGTTTATAAAACTTTTTAAATTACTTCCCACTATCTCCAATATTGGGTATTGAAAATAAACCGAGCTTTTGTAGTTCGATAACGACGGAACTGCCACTAAGGACTGGTTTGGGCTCCACAAAAATAAATGATAAATATAGCTAACGGCTGTTAATCACACTGAAAATTCAAATTTTAAACATAGTTTAATGTAAACAGTAGAGAGTAATTTAAAATACATACTTGAATGATGAATTGCAGTTATCGCAAAACCCGACTTGATTAATTGATTCTGAAAAATATTATTAAAATTGAAAATAACATACCATGCAACAAATCTATGAAATTACGCAATTGATGAACACTAAACCAGCAACAATCTTTTATTTAGCATAATAAATTACTAAAGCGACAAAATTTGTCGTCATTTTGTAAGTAAATTCTGATCATTATGATAATAATGTCTCCCTGAATATGAAACTATTAACTTGTAATTAATATTTTGTTGTCTATTCATTAACGTGAAAACATTTTATGTATGTATTTTAAAAACTACATTTTTGAAGTTGATTTGCTACCAGTATTATTACATTTCCTTTAAATGGCAAATCAATCACAATACCTGAACTAATATTTATGTAACGAATATTGACAACGTGCATTGTATGTGAAAGAAAATAAGGCGATACAAAGCTTAGTCGACACAGATATATTCAAATCTATATATCAACCAACTTACTATGAATGTTTTCTGATATTTCAATCGAAAAATTTAAAATCCGCTGCAAAACCAATAGACTCGTTGGAAATTTTACATCATCCGAAAAGGGAAAATCAGCCCTTTGTACAATTTATGATTTATGATTGACTCCCTATATTTAATAATTTCCTCATTTATCATCACGGGTGTAAATTCAAAAACAAAGACATTCTTACAGAATCAGGCAGGAAAAAATACGATTGTAGAATAGCAGCTACAGAAAGCGCCTTATTCCTACCTCCTGCTTAATAAATCAAGTGGAAAATATCAAATTTACTTTGATATATCTCTATGAATTCTTAAAGTAAACTTGCCACTTTCATGCTGCCGTTAATTTACAAAGATTTTCCACTTGATGTGACATGATCAATAACATGGCAAACGAAATTTTACTTTCGATTTTCACAGCATAATAGCATAGGAATGCCGTTAGCGATGTATAGACAATAGACAAAATACACATACAAAGGTTATAGAAGAAACGCTATTGATCCTTGAATTAAAAAAATGTTCTATGTGAAGTTTCGTGTGACGCTTTTGTTCAAATTTGGTCCGCTTCTGGTACTATAATAGTATCTGTATTACGCACTTCATTTTTCACTTTGAGAAAATTCGTCAGTGAAAGAAACTTGTTGTAGGTACTAAAATTGACACTAATCTCATATTGCACTATTTTTTAGGTGGAACTAGTCGACCCGTTTGTCCAACGCTCTCAATGGATTTTGATAAATTTACATTTCTATCTAGTTCTTAAAATAGCTAAATATTGGTCAGTAAACAAGTGGTGGAGGTAGTAAAAATAGGTTAATTCCAAAAATAAAATCGAACCCAGTAACATCTTGTGTTTTGATTCTAACTTCACTTTGCTTCAGAAGAAGACAAGATCAAAACGTTAGAATCCAAAGTGTAACGAAGTGATTTTTCCAATCAAGGAATGTTCGATTTTGCTTTAAGTATTACCGTCACTTGGGTACACCCTGCCGCTGTTTTAGTAAGTAAGTCATGTTCTAGTTAAGTTATAAATGAGTTGTTAAAAAGTCCGCTGGTAAACAAGCAGTCAAGTAATTAATTGAATAATTTTCGACAATCCCTCGTATAAGTCAAATCCGTTTCCTTTTAATTCCTATTAGTTGTCAAAAACACCCTCTAACTGATCCTCTGACATTACGTCAAAGGCGTAGAGGTTATTTCCCAGTCTTAAACTGGTTAATTTGAATATTTTTTAAATAAATCGAATTTTTTGGATACGAATCTCGAGGAATGTGGTAATAAATCCCAAAAAAAGAAAAGGAAAGAAATAAATAATGACCGAGTCGGAAATAAAAATCATTCGTTACTAAAAATGGTAATCCTTGTCCGTTTTAATCCGTTTCTTTTTGCAACATAGTATAGAAATTACAAGTAATTCATTTCCGGTTATATACGTTTAGAGTCGATGCGCCAAATTGCATAATCCGCTGGACCTCTGCACGTTATGCCGGGTTGTGCATCCAAGTCTGTCGTTTAAAGTCGGTGACCACCTCTCTTTTAACATGACAGATACGTCAGAAAGGTAATAAAAAAGCCAAATTGCACTCGAGTCGGGATCAGATCCGTTCGACCGCCAGCAATTGACGATCAAACTGAACCCGTAAAATCTTTCCGAACCGCGTACCGCCGCTCCGAGTTTTCATAGTAAATTCCTTTGAATATAATATTGGTAAGAATTCAACGCAACCTGCTACATTCTGCAGGTACTGCCTTCAGTTAAGTATAGATATTGAGAGAATTTATTGTCCGTGAGTATCGCCGTATCTTGCTACCAAAGTAAACTAGAGCTCATTAGTAATACCTCCGTTGGTCTTTTATTTTGTTAATATATGCAAAGACTGCTGAGATCTGTTCACTTGGGCCATCTTAAAAGTCCCCTTGCATAATAGGTTACCGGAAAACCTACGTGAAACAAATAGTCATTATATGCATCAACTGTGTGTATCTGTTCACTTGGGCCATACGTACAGGAGATCCGCATAGAACTGACTCGCAAAACTCACATTATTCAACATAATAATTTAACAAATAGCTCTACGTTTGTGGCAGTAGTTTACCGCGTGTTTCAATATCTTGTCTAGCCTCAAATATCTATAGCTAACGGATTGCCCGCCGTTTATAATATTTCCTAGAGGAAAAGTCTTTTTGCTTGTCGTACACAGTAAAATATTAACCCAACGTCTCCGAAAATTCCGCCGCAAAATCGCGTAAAGTCTTTTGCTTGCCAGCTTGACTTAATTTTTAATTGTTTCGAAATAGTTTTATACACACGCGATTGTACAGTCGTGGAGGGTTAGAGTAAATTGATTTGTTCATTATTATCACTGAATAAATACGTTATTTTAAAGAGGTAAAATTCATGAGTCATTATTTCTGTCATCACTTTCTGATTAACCCGTTTGAGTAGGGGTCAAAGTCCTTTAGACCGACCCCCAACTTACGACCCGCTGGCATTTTCCGTATCTCCAGCTGTTAGCTACCCCGGATTGCTTTCCCAAATAGGAAAGCCAAAAAGTGCTGTCCTTTGCACTCAAAAGTTAAAGTACTCGCGCCCGAGATTTTCGTATAAAAGATTACGTAAGGATAGTGACTAAAATCATCGTAACAAAAAGGCCCCCATCACAAAAGTAGTGAAAGTTATGGATAACCTCGGAACTATTTTATAAGGAGCTAGTTAGGGTACCTTCTTTTTTTTTCAGATATCAACCGCCCACAATTCCTTAAACCCAGAACAATTACTTGACTGTTTGGTTTGTCTAACACACTAGATTTTAGCATGTTAATCTATCAACAGTCAAGTTGTTCTATTTTTACTTATCTCCATGTCTGTTAAATGTGAAGATAGTCCTTCGTTGAAAAGTCTTGAATTTTACAACTTTCTTGTCCTTTAGTGATGATTCTAATGCATGACGCAAACTAATAAATTAGATTAGGTCAGATTATTGATAAGTTCACATGGAAGATTTAAGCAAAACTTGTCCCTTCCAGCCCTCGCAAATGAATTCAGACGCTACAAAAACACTTCGATGCATTCAATATTCCAGTTATCGTTTGAAACATTTTAATTTTAGAACGTTATTGCATTTTGTACTGGACCCAATGTAACACAAATGCCATTTTAATTCGTTCGTTTTAAAAATCATCGTGTGTATTTGTTGCTCTTATTAAGATACCGTGAAGCATAATTGAAATTCCGTGCGAGTCACAATAAACTGATTAATCATGGTGGAAATTCCAAATGTAAACGAGAACTAGCAGATACGGAAACAGAATGTTTCAGGGCTCTAAAGCTTGGCGTCTAAGTAGCAATGCAGAGAAAGAAAAGTAAATCCGGTACAATCAACCCTATATCTTATATGCAGGGAATGGTGCGCTTTCTAGCTTCCGATGAGAGTATGTGCATTTTGTTTTGCATGCTATAACTATACAATAGAATGGATGCTATATATTCGAAAACAAATTACATTTTATGCGATTGGCGACGAATTTTTATGAGCTTAATTGAAAAAGAACAGTACTTGGGAGAGGAAGAGTCTTTGTGCGGCTATAAATTAAATACAATAGCAGACTTATTCTTGTGTTAACATTTTTATTTGCATTTGTGGGATATTTTTCTATAATGGCGCTCAATTTGAATAACTCATTTATGATGGAAAATTACTATAAAATGTTTTACTGAAAAAAGTTATTAATTTGAAATTATTGCCTCAAATGTGTTTCCAAAAAGTCGAAGAAGAGAAATCAGTCTACAATTAATATCATAATTATTATCAACAGATTTATACTGGTAAAATATGTGGAATTTTCCATAGGAAACTTGCAAAATAATTAGAATAGTAATAGTGCATAAAGATTCGAGTAAGCAGACAGCTAAATTTTATAAAACTGATTCAAAGGTGTCAAAATAATCAGACAAAAATTTTATGCTCCATGTTCTTAAAACGGTATATGCTTTATTTCCTTGTCTTGCTCAGTTTTTAATATAATTGAGTATTTTCAATTTATATATTAACTCAATGTTTGTTTCATTTTTCAGTACAAAACAAATCCCAATTATAGTATGCCAGACTCGACCTAGTTATAATTGTTGCAGCTTATCTCGGAGATTCAGTGTCAAACACGACCAGCTTTTTATACAATTCCATTACACATGAGAAAGTAAAATTTAAATTACTAAAATTTGTTAAATTTAAATCAGTTTTAGTTGCACCTTATAATGCTAATTAATTCATTATTTTTAATTAATATTTTATACTATTTGCTTTTTAGTACCTACGTTAAAAAACTTACCGATTTCTGTTTACAAACTTATGCATAAAATATAAACGTTGTTTAAATTCACCAGCATACATTAAAATATGAAAGATTAATATAGATTAATTCACCATTTTTATCAAAGTACTTTAGTTTCTCTCCAATATAAACTATATTGTTAGATTTTCCTCTATATTACGTCTTTATGTGGCTTTAAAATATATAATGAAAAGTTTTAAAACTATATTTTCTGTTCAAACAAAGAATAACAATGACCGAGAAAGCTATATAAGATGATTTTCGACAAAGGATATAAAAAGTCTCTTTGAGGTTTAGAATTGTATAGAGGTTCAATGTAGCATGTAGGTCGCCTGATTCTTAAAAATATTCAAATATACTGGGGTCGACTCCTTTCAAAGAACATTTCATAGACGGTTGAATTCATTTATATTGTTTATGGAAATTGGCGGCTTCAACTAAAATATAAACATAATTACTGTCACCATGCAGTTGATAAATACATTATACAAATATGAATTAATATATTATATAATATTAAAAATTATGTCTTTCGAACACAAAGGCCCACATGCATGTGGTAGGTAAGTATAATGTAATAATACCTGTTTCCAAAATAAGCAATTTATAAATAATAATTAATATAACAAAAGCATTTGGCACTCATCAGTATACAACTCCAAAATGATGATTTCCTCATTTAGTCATAAAAAGATATATTCACACTGTTTATATATAAGTTTACAATATTAACGTAAATAACATAAGTAATACTATAAACTAATTTTCTCTTTAGATCCATCATTAACTTACGCTACGTCGCTAAGGTTCTAAAAATCATTGAAAATTAATTCAGAAATCAAATTACATGAAGTAAACATTGATTCCAAACGAATCGTATTTGCGGAAACAAATATGTACAAAACTTGATTAAATTATTGAATTTTTTCCACACGTACCTCCATTATTATTAAAGTATGAAAAAAATATACCATCAAAGAGTCGAAAGAAAGAAATAGATAGTTATAAAAATTAAATTAACTATAACCGTAAAAAACACACAAACTCTTATTTCACTGGTTTAAAACTGATTGCTAACTTTATCAGGAAATGAATATATCAGCCCTTAAGGGTATAAAACCAGTTCTCATTTTGGTTCTCATGTAAAGGTGGGTGATTTTACAATTTACATACATTTAAAATTGGTTTGGAAAAGCGGCCCGATGTTAGAATAGGTACGAAATTAGGTTATACTTACATTACTGAATTGGATAAGAATCTCGTCAATGGATTTAATTGAAATCCATATTTTTATTGTGCTCATACCTGTTGGTTTCCTTCTACAATTACATAAATCTACGGCCCCACGTAATGGATTTTATTGCATTTTCGGAATTTACTCTCCACCTAATTTTTACTGATAAAATATTTTCATTATACCATTCTGATATTATGATTTATCATTACTCTACTCTTCATTGATATGACACCAATGTCGGCCTAGGCCGATAAAATTTATCATTACTCTATTTTTTCATTGATATAACACCAATATCAGCCTAGGCCGATAAATGAATTAAGGAAAAATGCAAGGCTTACAAATCATCATTGAATATTAAAGTATTTATGGTAGGTATAATGAAAATATTGAAAAATATTGAACGACACACGGCCGATATGAAAATAACAGACGCGATTGATAGTAAAATCTCGGCTTCGCCTCGATTTTACAAAATTCAATCTTGTCTGATATTTGCTACATATCGGCCTTATGACGTTAATAACTATTTTACTATATGAAAGTCTATCTATTTTCACCCATAAATAAAGAAATCAGTCGTTTCTGGTGTTTATTTGACACAGAGAAATTACTCGTCTTCAAAAGTGTGTTTATTTGCTATATTTGCACTAACAACGCTGTTGTCAGGATGACCCTTAGAGGTCGTTACGAATTTAACAACAGCATTAATAAATATAAACATAAGAGCATGCATCTATACGACCTGAGTTTAGTTTCAACTTTGAACCACAGCAGTACTAAAATATTTGATAAGCATTTAGATACTATGTTATACCAAAAATAATGATATCTTTATAAAACTGTATTATTTATTTTAATTATTCTTATAATACTTAGTAGGAGAAACCTCGACCAGGATTTTTCGACCTCATCGCGACACAAGGATTCTATTTTTTTTTTCAACAGTTCATGTCAATATGAAATAAAAATTGTCGAAGATGAAAGAAAAATGGTTTATACAATGGTTATTCAATTACCGAGTTCGGCCGCGGATGGATATTAAGCAACAAAATTTTTAGAGATCAGAGAGGAATGCTGGTTCTAACTCTCCTAAATGTTCGGTTTAAAAAATCCTCCAGGGAGGGGAGCAAGGACCCCCGGAAAAGTACGGTTTTTCGACAAAATCGACCTTTTTAAAAAATTCATATCTCGGCTAATATCGAAGATGAACCTAAAAAAAGATTTCTTCATTTTTCCTTCTTCTTGTCCGCTGTCCAGGTCCGGATTCTCTAGATCCAAAGGGAAAGGCGCGTTTCTAAAAGGTACATACACAAATCGCTAAAATCCGCTAAATCGCCTTTTTTAAAAATTCATAACTTTCTTAGGAGGCAAAATAGAGAAAAACGACTGTGCCGCGGGTTTCTAAATTACATCTAGTTTTCAAGAAAAAATACGTTCCCGGTCCATCTCGAAGGAGGCGCGAGTTATTAGGCGCGGTCTGAATTGAAAAAATTGCGAAAGCACCAAATCTTTAAACGCTATTTCCAAACGAAAAATCGCCGCCGGGCGCCGTTCCGGTAAGAAATCCAAGGTATAGGGTCCAACTTAGAACTACAACGCAAATTGTACGGTCTCGCTGCGAATTTCAAGGCAGTAGGAGTGCACGAAAAAGTGGAATTTTGAAGTTTTTACAAACATTTTGAAGTTGGGTTAAAATTTGTAAATTTCCTGAAGCGGTCATTGCTCTGGCATCTTTTTCTAATCTCACAAATTTCTCACAATCCTCAATCCACAATAATTGTGTATATCACCAGTAACATTGGGTATACCGTAAGGGTAAGTACTCTGCCTCTCCTGCTATTTTCTTTATAATAATGTTATATTTGGTATACCAACTACTGAGAGATTATTGTATATTATGTTTTCGGAAAAAATTTAGTTTTACCTTTCGCACTTTTTGCACAGAATCTAGTTAATGTTAATTTCGTAATATACAAAGCCCAGTTCTGAGTTTGTCAAATTTATACATAAATGGTACACATTGTATATTTATCGTTGTTATTATATTAAACATACTATTAAACAAAACATATTTAATTATAAAACTGAATTATCATCAAGAAAAGATAAAACGTTTTTTTCACCCACTAGACATACTAGATACTACGAACCTACTTTCCTAGTCAGTTTTAAGGTCTTTGCGTGACTGCTAAAGTTTCTGTAAAGAATATGTTTAGAAATATTATGCAAACCTTCCAGCTCGAATCTTACACTTTGCTTAGATGATTCAGAAAATATAATAACTATAGTATTTTTACCAGAAATCAATCATTTCATCTTTGGAGATGATTCTAATGTGGATTCACTTAATAAAATTGCAGTAAGCATTGATGATAAAGGTATATTTTTAAAAGTTGAATTTGTTGTACCTATTTGTCTCCATTCCCCTTTGAAATGAGATTACTGAGAATATTAAATCAATGACTAAATTAAAAGAAAGCGCTTTTAACAAATAATGTAAAAAACTTCAATATAATGACTCTTGGAACTTTATAAGAATTTAAAAACTTTGTCAACAGTTCTATTAAACTAAATAAATGGCGTAACGACGCTTCCTATGGTATTAAACCTAATTTAATTAAAAACAATTTTTTAATAATTTGTCAAGTGACGGCAATTACGGAAACTTATAACAATTTAAAGTTTTATAATCGCATTTTTAAAGTTCAGATTCAAGCTACGGATGCCGACGGAATTATTATATTAAAATGTTGTCCTTAGTCTTTGCACAACTTAGTGCTTATTGTTACGTGTTTGCACCGCTTAGTAAACACCCCAAGCGTGGATTCAATAATTACAACGATATTAAACTAAACCACTTCAGCTTCGCTTTTAATATTCAACTTACTGCAGTGAAGCATCTTGGCCTTTATATATCTGCCCATATATCTTCTAGAAGAATCCAGGTGCCCTTTCTACATCATTTCGTAATCCTCTAGTATTTTTAAATTGTTTCCGCACCACTGACGCCAACTATGAGGCAGTTGCTGAACCACCACCCATTCAGAACCCTGCTTTAGGAATATATACTGCAGACTCGATGTAAATACATCACATTATTTTATATTTATCATCAACAGCTGCTTAACTAAAGGTGTCTTTCCCACTGCTTGGGATCCACATACTATCCTAGTTCTCTTAGATATATCCACTGTTTCTTAGGTATTGGAAAAAAATTTTTGTTGATCAGTTGTTAATCTCTTGTTTTACTAACAATAAAATAGTATCCTTAACCCAATGTCGGTTATTTTACTTCAGATGACCTTGGTAAGAATAAGTGCTTAATAGTTTTTGACTTCAGCAAAGTATTTGATACGATAAACCATAAGCTTTGGGTTTGGATAATACTGCTATTACACTTTTCATAAATTATTTAAGTGCCTAACCGTCACGTCGGTCGTCAAGAAGTGTGCATTAAATACAGTATTTCTAATTTTGAGCCCCTCAAGGTAACATTCTTGGTCCTCTTCTTTTCCTACTTAAACTTCCAACTTTCAAATTTCTCTCAATAATTATTACTCCATTCATAAATATGCCGATGACACTCAATTAGATTTTAATAGCTAAAGATCTGATCCAACTCTTACTTGGACGCTATTACTGAGGTAACTAGTGCTCATGGTTTAGCATTGAATGAATATAAAACTGAAAAGTTGGTTTTTATCAAGAACTGGATAAAATTTTTGTATCTCCAAGAAAAACTGTCCAGCTTCGAAAAAGCCTTTTATATAATTCTGTAAAAATTTGTAATGAAATTCCATTGGCTATGAAACTATTGTCGAGCAATTTGTCTTCCAACAAATAAGTTGAGACCCGGTTATATTCTACAGACCTTTGATTTTATGGTTTAGCTTTAATTTACCTAGGTTAGTTTGTTTTTGTTTAGCGTTGGGTTAGTTACTGTCATGTTAAAATTTTTAACTTTTAATTCTCGTCTCTTGTTGGTTGTAATTTATTTTATATTTTTATAAGTAGGTAGATTTTTGAATGAACAGTAGTCGGATTCTGAAAGCCTAAATAAAGACTGAAAGCCTAAATAAAGACAATTTCCGCATATGTTGCGTACACAATTTTTCCAACGAAAGCAAAAGTGTACATAAATGACAGTTTCCATATGCACTAAAATTTGTGTAGAATTCTAAAAATCGAAATACAGCCATTTTGATTTTCTTAGTTTGCAAATCTTATACATTTTACTACCTACTGTTGTCATTTTTATAAACCAATGAGGCGTGGGATTACGAGAGATTAACTTTTACATCCATTTAATTATTCACAATAATTAATGATGAGATAAAACCATGTTTCCGCATACTTCTTGCTGATAGCGCTATAAACATAAACGAGAAGCGGAATTCAGAATTCCACCCCACGAACAAAAGTTTTATCATATGTTTTATATGATATTTATGACAAAAAAGTATTTTATGATTTTGAAGTTTGAATAAAACTTTACTAACAATAATTTGATAAAAAGTTTACACAATAAAAAAGTTTCGTTGCCGATAAAGTTAAATTTGGTTGGAGAATGTATTACGTCCGCCCGTCAAAGGTATTGTAAAGCGTAAATGACGCTACACATAATATTAGAGGATAAACTGTCTGCAGAAGCTTTATTCTAATATTTTAAACAACGATATACTGCATGCAATGAAAACTGTAGAACCTAATTGAACTGAAAACATTTTATTTCAAAATGTATATTGTGTGTCGCTGTTATTGTCTTCCTGGCGAATATTGTACACCTGAACATAACTATTGGTAATAATATACTATTGTTCACGTCTTATACTACAGACTAGTTTGATGCCTCTAACATCAAAGCACCGGCATTTTCGTCTCGAACTCGTTTCATCTAGGGTAATCATTTAAACTGAATTGTAAACAACGTAGCAATTGTCACGGTTTAATAAAAAAAAAACAACAGCTGTCAATTATGGGATCAAACTTCCTCACCTATATGGTATTTTTTGAACTTAGTATTCGTGAAATCTTTCTTGAAAATTTTTTTTGTTTAGATTTTGCCGAGGATTTTGCTCATCAACGAACTCAATCTTTTCCTTGGCCTCTAGAACGTGTGTATCAAATTTGAAAGCTTTATCTCAAAAACTGTAGCTGCTATCGTGATACACATATACACACAGACAGAATTTTTTTTGTCTGAAATTTTGTGTATCGTCATAATTCGTCGAGATTCCATAAATGCAATAAAAATTTTCAAAAATTTTTCACGAATATATACCTGTCTCATTCTTGGTGAGGAAGTAATAATCTACTAACCAATAATGCGAAATATATTATTTTTATATCTTATAATTTATAAGGTCTCAAAATTGTATCAAAAATGTATGGATTTGTGCCCGGATTTTAACGTTTCAAGGGAAATTTAACTGGCTTTCATCTTACCTATTTAACTCTAAGATAAAGTTACAAAAACATGTTTATACAGGGTGTCAAACGCATGCCTGTTTTTTCAGTCAATTTTTATCTTGAGCACAGCATTAACCAAACACCCTGTATATTAGAATGTAATAAAACTTGTTTGTCTTATGTGTCTGCTTTAAAACATTTTTTGAATTTTGCTCCTATCTTTTTTGTAAAAAAAGATACAGAGGTTTTAGTAAAACGTTACATTTTCACAATAAAATAACGGATGGATTTGATTACTAAAATTTAGGTATATCGTGATTGACCACAAAGAGCACATATTGTAAACGAGTTTTTTACCAAGAGGGTATAAACCGCATGTGGTAGACTGCATTATCATCAGATTTAAACCTTACAGAGCAAATTTGGGATGTTCTACAGAGACGAATATCTAGTCGAATCCATCAACCTGATACATTGCGAGAACTTAAAGAGGCCCTTGTAGAAGAGTGGAACCAAATTCCAAACGAGATAATAAATAATTTGGTTCAGAACATGCCACAACACAACGTTGCAGAGAATTATAACATCCAGAGGTGGCCCAACTCATTACTATAATTACATTACGGTTAAGTTTTAATGTTTAATATTGTTAAATAAAAGATATTAATGTTAATGTGAGTTCTTATGATTATAAAAGTATAAAAGGTTGAGATTTTTTATTTTATTGTGAAAATGTAACATTTTATTAAAATTTCTGTATCTTTTTCTACAAAAAAGATAGGAGCAAAATTCGATAAATGTTTTAAAGCAGACACATAAGACAAATAAATTTTATAAAATTCTAATATACAGGGTGTTTGGTTAACGATGTGCTCAAGATAAAAATTGACTGAAAAAACAGGCATTCGTTTGACACCCTGTATAAACATGTTTTTGTAACTTTATCTTAGAGTTAAATAGGTAATATGAAAGCCAATTAAATTTCCCTTGACGCGCTAAAAACCCGGCACAAATCCATACGTTTTTGACAGTTTTACAGCGTTGTAAATCTTGGCCAATTTTAAGGTGTCCCGAAGCAGATTTTGACGAGTATAATTAGTATTGAACGTTTTATTTTTTCAATGAATATACTTTCAATTAGATTCATTATAAAAAGTTTTACAAAACATTTCAATTTTATGGAATCAAACGGAGATAATCAAACCGTTTGGTACAACAACTTCAAAAGAAAGGCATCTTAGTGCAGATTACATTCTTGTAAGGCAAAATTAAATATCTTAGAATATAAAATAATTTAAACAAGAGTCATCTTCAGTGCATCTAATACCATCTAGTGTCCCTTTTTCTACATCTGCGTCTGCATCTGTCCGAAATCTAACGGTTTGCTATATTAAATCACAATAATCGAGTCCTTGGCATGAGACAGTGTTAGTTCTCAACCAGACTTCTCCTTTCTGAAAATTATAACTGTCGCAGAACTGATGATTTGTAGAGCAGTTTCCAAATTCTTGAAAGAATACCACTGCAATATGGTTTAAACGTCAAGAATTCAAAATAATCTCGAGGAAGAGAATAAAATAATGACATAATTCAACAGTATAATCTAAATCTATTAAAGTAATGTTCCATGGCTACAGGGCTTCATGGTATAAATCGCTCGTGGTGGTATCACAGAAACAACTTCTGTTCAGCAATCTCTAAAAAAACAACTGTTTGAAAAAGACCGGAGTAAGATGCCAACATTACGATCATGTTTTAAAATTAATAAGCTCTTGAAAGATTTTTTTTATAGCTCAATTTTGAATTAAGTGTGAAAGTGCAGAACCTCATATTGAAGAACTATTTCAAACCAAGACGAATTAGCTTATTTCATATAGTAACTATATGTGTGTACCAAGAGAGATCAGACGCTGATTCAGATATACTTATATATTAAAGAGCTTCTAGACGGGATCCAGAGTTTGGGATATTTTTGTTGACTATCTTGGATAAACACGAATGCTTTTACCACAATGTCTTTGTTAGTTTGATTTAAGTTAATGGAATCAGTCTGACAACTCCAAAGGTGTAAAAATAATTAAATGATCTTAGGAAGACGGACTTGCATGCAGCATATTATCATCAGAAAAACTCATAGCATGATTGTTACTATGAGAAATTCATTACTGTCCAGTAAAATCAAAGTGGACGATCAGCCAGATCCCTGTGGATCACCAAGAACTAGCAAGTAGCGACTAGATAAGTTACATAGTGTTGCCATTGCAAATGTCTAAATCTAAATATTTAATTTCATTAATATATTTCTATTTCTAGAGGAGTTATTTTCCTCCTCTCCTTAATTTTCGATAATAAAGCATATTACCCCTAAACTTCATCAAAACACCAATATAGAACCAATGTGGATTTAATGTTAAAGTTGTAGTAATATTATTTGACTTGCAAAGTGAAATACATACACTACTTCAACTAAAAAAGTAAATTCTCGATAAAGGTACTAAATATGCGGTAACTCTTTAACTTATTGCAGTGCCGAGTTGAAACAAGCAATATTGCAGCTACATATTTGCAGTAAGTAATAAACATTAATTCTCAAAGCACCAACTTTGGTCTGTCGTATCAAATTGGAGAAGTTATTGCTCTCTCTAGTAGAACATCTACTCGATCAGAAAGGTATGCTAATTTACAAATGTTCTCTCCAACACTACAAATGTTATTTGATAAGTTCATTTATAGATAGCTCAATTAATCGTTTAGCTACGTCTACGTCCCTTTTCTTATGTGTTACCATTTGCGAGATGTGTTTATTTCTTGCAAGCATGAAAATCTGCTATTAGATTAAATTTAACTTGGTTGCTGTATTTTAAAACCCGGATTTGTTTTTTTTAAATCACAGGATGTGGTCTCAGAGAAAATATAAGGTAAATTATGAGTTAATGGAGAACCTGGTTAGTGCTAAATTATTATCAGCTGATTAAGATTATTTTGTAACTAAAATGGAAAGATATATGTTTTATGGGCAAATTTACAGAAGAAGTTATAACAAGACGTGACCCCACTCTTCTGAAACACGTTTACATAATTTCATATTTTTATAATTTCTAAGCTTTTACACACCGGCGCCGGCGCCGTTAACGTTACACGTCTAGGGAACATAAAAATCAATTTATTTTCTGTTTATGATGATATTAAGTATAATACTGTAGGTATCAACATTTGTTTTATACATGTCAGAAGCAGCTGTGGCGTAAAAGTAATCAAAAACATTGAATACCATTTTATTTCTGTATTTCAATAATGCGAAATTGAATAATAGAGGTAAATCCATTAGGAGTGCCTTTATAAATTCTTCACTTTCCAAAACAATCGCTTTAACCTATCAGCACAGGAACACGTGTAAATAAAAATATTTCACGTGTGCTTTATCTCATTTTTCGTAAACGGACGTGAGCCACTTTGGGAATACGGTCTATGTAATGCTATTTGAAATTTTATTTTGGTGGATTTGGGTTTAAGCGAATGTAGTAATTTAAATACATTTTTTTATTCGTAAATTATGTACAGCGTACAGGTAATAGGTAAAATTTTGTTTGGATTTTACTTCAGTTACGCTAAATTCCATTTTACAAATTAAATGTGGGAAACAAATTATCATTCTACATGGCTTTAAAGCCCGCCACATATATAATTGGTTTGGGATTTGCTGACGAAATTTTTAGAACAATGGGACAGAAAATTAATTTCATGTTGCTGGGAAAATGGAATCTTGCAAATTCTTCCCTCCATATAATATGCATTCATGCAATTTTAGTAATGCTTTGTTCCTATTCCGAATTGTTGTTTTAATTATAAACAACAAACAATACATTTTAATGTAAATTACTTCGAGGGTATACGTACAATAAAAAACGTTTGTGTATCTAGTTCATACAATATGAGCGAAAATGAAACATTGCTTGCATGAATTATTTATACTATAACAGGGTGAATCAAACGTAAACCGAATATTTTCAAAGATGTAAGATTCGTGCAAAAATAAGACGTAATATTCCTGCTCACAAAAATTAGTAATCGGCGTTTAAAAGTGGTTTTGAAAAAAATGCTAGTAGAAATTTTATTGCGTAATAATAGTTATAGCTACCCGATCAATTATTTATAAAATTTTATAAATTCATCCTTATATTAGTTCCAGGGCGTACACGTACCAATCCCTGCGACATTGCCATCTATATCGTAGTTCAGATTGAAACTTCGAAGAGGTATGCTCATGTGTTCTCTCAGAACTGTCCTGTAGCTCGCTTTACTGCATTAATTTCAATGTTTAAATGTTTGAACTTTGAATATTACGATACGTCAGATATGTCTTAACAATCTTTTATCCAATATAAAAAACAAATACTTACAGAAAAATTTGTTACTACCAAAGAAGTACCTTATCAATTGATTCATTTTATTCTTTTATTTTATATGATTGACTGTGCAAGAAACATAACTAAATAACTAAATATTGGTCTCACAGGTCGTATCATTCTAATCTCGGTTGCGGAGCTTTGGACGCATCGGTACTTCTTTTGGAATTATTCTGAAGAAATTTCTCAAATTCCACTAATCAAATCTTATTTCCAAACTGCGAATAAAAATTATTTCAATGAGCAACTGAAATTTTGTGAGTTTATAAATGAACAGAAAAATACTAACCTAATAAAATTTTCATCATTAGATATTCTCTGATGAATTTGCTTCTTCCGGAGCGAATTAAGTATGCACTTATAAATGATTAATTCGATAAATATATATTTATTTATTTATTTATTTAGAAAAAAAGCCCAACAAAGTCCAATAATAGGGCCAAACCTCGGGCCAAACATAATTCTTAAAAAAAAAAAGTAAAAATAATTGGTACATGAAAAACAAACATAATATCAAATAAAGTTGTGAATATTCTCATAAATAAAACTAACTAAACACTTTTTAGAGATAGTAAACATGTCTATAGAATTACAGATAATATTAAACTTGGTGCACATTGAATAAATTGGAGACTTCAATATTGTATTCGTTCTGGCAGGTATCAAATATACATACTATATAAAGTATTTATGAAACAAATTAAAAAAAAAATTTGATGTTCCAACATAACAAATTCAAATAAATAAAAATCGTTTGAAAGTCAGTGTTTGTTTCAAGTCAAAACTGTTTTAAATTGTTTTCGATTTGTCATGCACAGAAAATCTGATAACTTTACATGCTTCTCATATGGTCGTACCAGTGCAAATTACGAAGTTTGAATAAACTTCAAGAAGTGTAGTAGGTAGCTCTCTATTATATTACGTCTTGATGTGTGGGTTGCGTAAACGGGGTAAGTTTGAACATTTGATAGCTGAAATTTGTTATATCAAATAATTTTAAACCAATTTAATTCTAGTTTTACTACATATTATTTAAAGAAACTTTTCCAAAGAATGAAATTAATTAAAATTATTTTTGTATTCTCAACTACGATTTTCTACATTTAATGAAATGGAAAAAATTGCAGGGATAACGTAGTAAAAGTTGGGTTTTATATTATACAAAACATCATTTTTTATAAATAGTTTTGAAAATAATTTATTTTGCTGAAATTTTTGAACACATTGCTAACTATTTTATTTTCTAAATACTAATAATAATTTTCCTAGAGCTATAAATATTGATACTATTTACACAAGTAATACATAGGTATACCAAACTGATATATTTTTATTTTGCTAAGATTTTAACTACAAATGATATAGGGTACAAAAATGTTCCCATTAATTGGCGATTTTTAAGACAAACCCAGTGCAAACTTTTTTTATCCTATTGTATTAATTAATTACCTGCATGTATATTGTATACACAAAAATCTCAGCGAAACTATTTCAGATTGAAGCCCAGTAAAAGTGAACTCCTCCTATTGCTCCACTTTACTTATAATTAAATAAATACCTAGTATTAATTCTAAAAAATTTACAAATTGTTGTCTTTACCTAAACCAACAAATTTAATTTCATTAATTGAAACTTTGTCTGGATATTTTTAATACCATCTATATTTAAAATAATTTCATAACAATTTGATTGAAAAGAAATTCAGATACAGAATAAAAATGATATCTTCAATTTAATGATTTATCGAATTTCTAACCAGTAATATGAATTTAATTTAAGGACAAATTATATTTAAGTATTTTGTTTTTATAGGAACATTTACTTTCTTTTCATTTGTATTGTATTTTTATTATAACGCGCAATAAAATTATTTTGTCGTTAGTTTATTTAATTTATTTTATTTGCTCTGACTTATGTAAATACTTTGTACGTTAGCACCAATGAATTATATCTACTCGTATCTACACATAGTAATATCCTGTTTTTATGGTAATGTAGTAGTTTAGTTAAGTGTTCAAGTATCAATGATTAATAATAAAGCAATAATATACCTACTCATAGTTACGAGTATATTACCAATTTTAAAATAACACATGGAATACCCTGGTTACCAGTGAATTTTTATTACTTGAATTTTGTTTTAATATTTTAGTGTTTCCTGCTCACCATGTTCTAGATAAAGGTTCAGTCCCATTTCACAGCCATATGTTCTTTGTCTTTCCGCAGAAGGAGTAGAAAATGCGTATATATCTTTTTCGTCGTATTCAGGATTTTTGTATTCAAAGCGCTATCCTACAATTTAAGTATTGAACATCGCCCTTCTGCGAATGCTTATTTAGTGTAATGGAGAGACGACAAAATCGATGTAGCGTGAAATGGATAAAAAATGAATTATTAATATATTTGAACATTAAAGATACTTTTATACAGTTCTTGGATATTATATTAAAGGGGAGATTTAAAATCAATTTGATCTGGTCCTAGTTATAAATATTTACATAGATATAGACTGATTCAAATTAAACAAAACTTACTCCTTTTTGAAATTAACTTCAGAATATGCAATATAAGGATTCCTGCAATTAACACATGAAACAAATTGTTTTAATCCGCTTTGATCATAACAGAAATGAAACAAACTGTTTGAAAATAATTAAGTGTAGATGAGAGCTAGGTTGATGAATTAATTTCGAAGCAGTTGCCATTTTAATGCGACTTCCATTTTTCTTTTCCGGTAATAAATCTAATTAGCAAATTGTTTTCTGGTAATAATTTTTCTAGAACAGGTAGTTGAGAAATTCTCGTGAGCTCTCTCAAACGTAGAGAAAACAGGGCCATTAATTTTCCACTGAATAACAACGAAAATTATTCGTTTTTATGTTAAGCTGTCTCCTATGCATTTATTTCCAGGCTCGAATTAAAATTTTTAAGACGTTTTGTTGTAATAAGAAATTGTTTTTGTAATATACAACAACAAATACATCCATGCACTTTAGAGCGCATAGTGTATATGAATATTGAATTGGTCTTTATATGTAATTATTTTAGAGGACCTACCATACTTATTAAGAGATAAGTACATTTTACAAATCATTTTACTTTCATTGCTTGATAAGAAGTATTGTTTACAAATTTATTGAATTTTTATACAATCATGAAATAACAGAGATATTCAATTTTGTATATTTATATTGTAGTTCTACTAATAGTCCATTTACTAAATAAAAAAAGTTCTAACTTCGTTGACGTAAACAGAATTAAAGCTGATTTACGATAAATAAAAATTCAGACACCAGATTAGTAATGTATTTCTATTTAGCCAGTTCAAGAGTCAATGAAAAATAAAAGACTCCTTATTATTTTTCTGAACGAACAATCACTGTGCATGAGCACTTCTGATGAAGCGAGAATGCAAGTCAGCTCGTTTACCTTATATAATTAGAAACTACAGATTTCTGCAACATCCTAACGTGCCTTTGTGCAATAAGATTTCTTTGAAGAGTCCTCTTTATAAAAAGTGACGTAGTTTCCCTGATACTCTTGTAAGGAATAATGCTGATCAAGGCACTTTAAGGGGGCGACTCGATGCCTTACTTAAATTTAAATATTTAACGTTCGGCGTGTTCTTGGCAGACAGTGATTTACAAAGATGCAGATTTCATAAGTGATTAATGAAATAAAAAAAACTGTTAAATGAATTCGTTTTTAACTTTAGCCTTATAGGCTGCTTAAGTTTGCATGAAATAGGATGGAAATAGAGTTCGCGTAGCTTGGAACGACACAAAGAAATGTAAGTTATATATTCATTAATATGTCACGAATCGTTACTTCTGCTTTTGGAACATCAACAGAAACAACAAATAGGATTTCAGTAGTATATTGAAAAGTAATACCAATTTTCTAGATACGTTGTTCCAGAAACCTACCGTATTGGGTATACATGGCAAATCATATTAAGAGGGTAATGAAAGTAACTAAAGAACTGCATTGACTAAAAATTGCATAGGATCTAGTTTTTTTTATTAACAATATGAATTAAAACAATAATGCAGTAAATTATTTGAACATAGACTGTACTGGGCGACGCCAACGAAATACACATTCTCATAAAACCTCTTAATTTCAACGTGTTGCAACTGTAGCTTCTCGACATTAAATATTAACGATCTTCCTTTCTAGATGTGATGAGATTCACCGTAAAAGATAAGATCACGCCTTTGCTTTATGTGAAGAGCGCTCTCTACACATTACCAAATATTTTAGCACAACCGCCTCCATTATGATGCAAATGATATTTATACAAATGTGGTTCAATAAATGAATTACGCAGTCTTCAAAATTGAATCATATTTTGTATAAAAGGAAATAACATTGCAAGGGTATGCGAAATGTCCTGAAATAAATGTAATAGTATTTTAAATAACTCATTCGACTTGTGGGCCTCGCCTTCGGCTCGTCCCACCAAACTGTCTCACACGTGTGAAAAGATTCGTTTTCAAACGTGTTGTTTACAATATTTTTTCTACGATTAGAAAAACAAACAATTTGATAGATATTTTTATTTAACAAAACCAATTACATTAAAAATTAAAATTACAAATCGGTTACTATGAGACTGAATAAGCCTAGCCTAACTAAAAAATACAAATATGTCCGTTCTGTTTTTGACAGGACTGTGTGAAAAACATGACAGTAGGTACTGTGTTTTCGAATTTTTGCACACATTATGTGAAAAATTATAGTTTCGGGTCGTGGTTGCTGTGGGTTTTTTGTAATTTTCTAGGGCAGTCGTAGAAAAAGAATTTTAACTAATTTTACTTCTTGAAATACATAAAATTTGTTTCATCGTGGAGCTACGGTCCTTTACAGATGACATCCAAAATGTGATCATATATGAAATTACTGTATTTACTATTTTCTCTCAGAATATTTATTATTGTTACCAATACTATTACTATTGGCATCGTCATTCCTATCACTATTGCTATTATTTAATTATAATGAATAGTATTCATTATTTATTGATATGTTAGTTATGATATTGAATAGATTTTGATTCTAAGGCTTCTGTACAGGGATATCCAACGAAAATGACCACCCCTAATAACTTTATTTTTGATGCTATAAAAAAATTTTTTGTATAAAAGTTGTAAGGTTTATTGAAAGCATTTAGAATATGTATCAGAAAAATAAATGAAAGTCGTTTATAGGAGATATGGTTTTAACTTGCATTTTTTCAAATGGAACATCCCATTTTTTTGCATTTTTGAAATCAACGTACTTTTCTCATTTCGAATATATAGATTATTTATCATATTATCTTTTAGGGTTTTCTAATTATTGCAATTTTTGTGGCCCGAAAACAACAGGGAAATAAAATAACAACAAATTTTTATTTTTAGAATGCATTAGTCTTGACTAATTTAGATAAAAAAAAGTAATTAAAACTATCCTACATAAACTATTCAAAATGACGCCCTTCATGTTCGATACAAAGCCGATACCTTATTCGAAATGAGAAAAGTACCTTGATTTCAAAAATGCAAAAAAAATGGGGTGTTCCATTTGAAAAAATGCAAGTTGAAACCATATCTCCTCTAAACGGCTTTCATTTATTTTTCTGAATACATATTCTAAATGCTTTCAATAAACCCTACAACTTTTATAGAAAAATTTTTTATAGCATCAAAAATAAAGAAGTTATTAGGGGTGGTCATTTTCGTTGGATATCCCTGTACAATTGATGATCTGTTGAATTTGTTGAATTTGTTGAAGAGATATCGGGTTTTGCTCTGCGTGAATATTTTGAACTCTTGACTTTTCTGAAACAAAATCGCTTTAATGGTAAACGTATTCATTGGTACAGTTACCAAATTTTATCTGATCTATGTAGGACTGTATCAAACCTACGTAAACAGTCATAGAATCAATGAACACCAATTCAATAAAACGAAGATAGCTTATGGCATTAGGCGTCCATATCTATTCTTTAATATACTTCCAACCATACCGGTAATTCTTTTCCATAACAGAAAGGATCAGATGACTAGTATTTATTACTAAATATTTCATATATTTACCTTTATGTCGTATCCTCTTTGAGATCTAAAAGTGTTTAAATAAAACAATTGCTACGAAGTACAGAAATATCAACTTAAGAACAAAGCTGCATACAAATTGGTTACCAGGTACCAGGTTCGCTGCCAACTCTGCCTGCTGTCTTTACACCAGCAGGATCCTTCAAGTATTTTACGTGCCGTCCTTCACCTATTTTAAACATGGGGGTTGCGATGAATAGTTTAAGTTATTTAAAAGAAATATAAATTAAAGAATTTGAATGAACAAATGCTGAATTAAAAATAACAATCAACAATATTCTTTACATACAATAATTATGTGTATATCCTGATATATTTGACTTATTCTACTACGACTACTACTTTAAATAATAAATAATCTCGTCTGCTCATAAAAAATCTGTTCCTGTATTAACCCAGTTAACTGGAGCTCTTCCATTACTTCTAATGAAGCTGGCTAACATCCAGTCAATTTGAAATATTAATTTGGCACCCAACGAAATACCTACTCATTTTTTAATTGTTACAGATGCAATTTAAAATGCATTAGGTTTTCTGCAAAAAAATATAGACTTAGAAATATAAAATTTATTCCTCGGGATTGTGCCAGACTTACCGGTATTTGTGCCAAATTGTGCAATATTTTACCATACTAGGGCATTTGAATAAATATATTAAATATGAACATATTGTATGTAGTTGCTGAAATATTATTCTGTTGTCTTCAACAGAATATAGCAAAATTATATTAGAATCTGTTTGGGTGACACTAAATTGCATTTTACTTCTTCCTTCTCAATAATTCCTGATCGTTACGTTTATTACAATGTTATATATTTCAACTAGTTTGATTCACTTACATGGATTTATAACTAAAACCATTACTGATATCAATGAACATTACAATTGAATATTGTTATTGCTTGATGTGAGAATAAATCGAAGCGAGCAGAATTGTTTTGAAATATGTTAAAAGAAGCAAATTAGAATATCTCCCAATATTCGAAGAATTTTCTCTTTCATACATAGCTCTGCAAAACTTCAACAGAAAGAAAGAAAATAACAAAACACTATGTACCAAAGCTATTTGTGTTTTATATCCTTTTGTCGCATTTAGGCAACTCAAACAAAATCTATTATATTCGATACTTTCTGAGATAACGATATTGGATGCCGAATATTTTTTATATAGGTACTAATAGTCACCCTGTATATTTAGGTAAAGCCTCATTAATTGGATACACAATTTTACATTCTGAAAAACCGTTTTCATTTAAATTTAAATAGCTATTGCTTCCTTAAAATAAGAATGTCGTCTAGATCCACGTAAAATCAGCTGAAAAGTAATCCTGCGTGAATCTGCCAAACGCAATACATTTAATCTAAAACATCATATAAAAAGCGATTGACGATTAAAGTGTTTAAACCGCATAAATTTTCTTCATGGCTTTATATTTTCCATAAGGCACGTTACGCTAAAATTGCTGCGAATGCTTCCCTAGAGGATCAATGCGCTAAACGATTACAGATCTGAAGCTTTGCAGTTTTTCTGAAGTACACGTTCTGTCAGCTTCAAGTAGCACTTGACGTGGATATGTTCGCTCTTAGTGCTCCCTATTTTTCATTTACCCCTAATGAAAATGGTGTTAATTATAAAACTACAAGATCTCCTTTTAGCACGTCTATTTTCTTTTGTCTACTCATCATTGCTTAGTGTGTACGCTATATAATGAAACATTAACGGCGACGTAAGTGCTTAATAATATCCTTAATATCTCATTTTCTTGTGCAAAGTAATTAAAGTAATCTATAAATTGACATACTCTAAAATTAAATTTTGTTTACAGCATATATCCAAGAAATGAATTCTTCGAGAGTCGCTCGTTGGGGAATATTAAAGGGACTATATTAGCTTGCACGTATATCAGACGCGACACAAAAAATTGGCATTTACAAGTAGCTTGGGGAGAGATTTTCAAATTACCATTTTATTACGTTCATTATTTTCCTTAATAAACTATCGGAAAATAAAATGCGTTGACACTGTAAGAGAGAGGCTTTATTTCTCAAGGTTATATCCAGTTTTGAACTTGGTGGTGAAAAAAATGTAAGGCAACTCTTATTCTATGTAATTAAGTGTATCTGAAGCATTACATTATTTTTCTACAAGTTAAACAATTTCATTTTCATGACTTTTACAGATAACTTTTGATTTTATGTTGGTATAGAAAAAAAAACAAAAAATTTGATCCAAAATTAGACTAACCATAGATCTTTAATTAATTAGTATTTACATACAAAAACTGTGACTTTTTACTTTATAATTGATGAATTGAAGTTGTATTTAATTCTTAATATTATTATGGATGATATTAAGAGCTAATTTAACATTACACTTAATTATTTCAACGTTTGCATTATGCAACACACGCCTCCTTGTAGAGACGTGTGAACTTCCTAGTCTAAAGGACTGAAATAAATTAGAAATCATCTATTCCTCGATTGATATTGTATCCCTTGCCAAATGTAGCCGAGCAAATTGTAAGATGAGAGAACCCTTTGCTGGAATTAAGTTCTCCTACAACTTGACAGCCTTCAATATGCTCACAACGAGGCTGAGAAGTTCTTTTCTCGCATTATTCAATTTAAATCAATTATATTTCTGGCGTACAATGCAATATCCTTGGCCAGATCTTCTATTGTTTGCGTAGATCTCTACAAACTGAGATGTAATATTTACTGATCTAAAGGATGAAAGATACAACGTTGGTATATAGGGTGCATCATCAACGTCAAATTAATTAAAGCAAAACTGACTAGTCCTTTGTGGTTAGTAGCTGAAGCCTTGATATAATTTTATATTATCGTAATTAAATCGGCGCAATGTGGTGCCATATTTTGACCTCATTCCGCATACACAATTGTTACTTAAATTTAAGAGGTTGTCTTAATATGAATATAAAGAAACAGTGTAATTAAAGAACATTGATCGATTTGGTTCCCATTTTTTGATAAGGATATGTATAATGTGATTACCATAACATGTTATGTTACATATCATCTATACCTGCTACATTTACTTAGTAATTAATGGGTGGAAAGTAAAATATGGAAATAGATTTCATAGACAGGATATACCCAGATGGATATCGGGAAATAATTACTATGATTATTCATAATAGGCAGAGAGAGGTAGATATCGTGAGGAACAGAGATAGAGAGGGGAAGTGGACATAGCTGTGAATTAATTATTCTGTAAATGAAGGTATATTAATTTCCTTGGTAGTTATAAATAATTCATATTATACTAAACTAAAGGAGCCTTTGTTAAAATAAAAAAATTTAAAGCACCTACTTTTGTATACTTACAGTTTATGTACTTTGCATTAGCCGACAAGGGAAGGATACATTTTTGGAAGGTACTTTTCGAAACAATCACTTAAAATTGAGTGATAAGAATAATTTTTACACAACAATGCATTTGAATTTCGCGAATTACACAAGAGAAAGATTATTAGCATTGAAAAAGGAAACAGATTAAGTTTCCGAAACGTCTGCGAAACATCATTGTTTTTATTTTAGTTTATTTATATTTTATATCAAAAACCAACCTTTAACTGTTCCTTTGACGTAAAGTCACAGGCGTAAAGGTTATTGTTAAAAAAATCCAGATATTTTTTAGACTGTCTGGGTAATGTTCAGAAGTGTGGCAGTAAATCCCAAATAAGAACAGAAAGAAAAAACTGAAAGATGTCACAAATAACAAAATTATATATTTTTGGAAATATTTATTCTGCTTACTTGCAAAAATTTACAATGACGAAACTATTAGTAAAAATATGCTCTATCATAAAATAATATTCTAAGCGGCTAAAACTTTTATTTTCTTCACCGGCTCGATTTTTCTTGTTTTCACTGAAACATAACAGAGTTAATTAAAAGACGAAAAAAAATATGTTATTTTAACAAAATAAGTATATTTATTTTATGGAGAATTTAGCTACTGCCATCAGTAAAAATAAATGGAATTTCCAATAAAAGCATGCCCTTAATATTGCTGATTCTCAAGATAATAAATATAAGAGTTGTTGCCTTTAAATTTTGATACCAATTACTTGGACAAAAATATAATATTTCCGATGAGAAGTTATCAAGAGAAAATCAGTAGCCATATAGATACGTATTAGTCTGAAAGAAATAAGAAATATACAGCTGTATTTTCCTTATCGTTTCAATATTGCAAAATTACTATTTTGACTTAAGGAAATCGCCTTAGGGGTTTGATCTCCTCAGATTTAATTCCCAAGGAACAGATATATTCAGTTCGAATTCTTAGGTTATTGAGATAGAACCCGTCCCCGTTCGGCAAACAGCTTTCATAGGATTTAACAGCTAGGTTTACTTAAAATTTACCAGATCTCTTCATAAAAATTGAGGCCATTCCTACAAAGGGATATTCGAAACATAGGGTGAAGGGTATTCCCACCAATGTCATAAAGATGATATCCGAGCATGCCATGTAAACCTAAAAACGTTCATTGTTTAAAATGGTTTAAAATCAATCTAATTGACAAAGTGATATGAGATGAATAATAAGTAGGTAATTCTTTTGATAAATTTAAAAAAATCGGTATTCATCACAATTTCTAATTATTTTAAATGCCAAAAATGAACATAAAAATTATAGTCGTGATCCTAAAGATCCATTTGTCAAACCGGTAATTATTTTAGACATAATATACCCAACATCTGTCATACATATTCCATGTATGAAAGTTTTTTCGAACCACCACCTTTGCCTCCTGGTTAATATCTCTTTAAAAACAGTAATACAAGACCCTGTATTATGTTAATTTATATACAAGTGAACCCACACTAGAATCCATCCGGTAAGTTATGTCACCCGTTGCATATACAGCTCAATCGCTGTCCTTTTCCTCGTTGACAAGAAACTCTTTGGCGTCCATCCACGAAATCGTAACTCATTTCTGACCACTACCTCTGACCCCATTCTTTATCCCACTGTATTCTTGGCACCATAGGTCATACTTCTCGGTATCTCTAGATCACTAGCAAACCATCGAAGGTCAAGGGAAATTCTTCTATAAATGAATGTATCAGGTTAATGATCGTAGCAGCCATTTTGTAGGAGACTTATACACTTTATGAAATAATGGGTTTTTAAACGTATAAATACTTTGGATCTGACAAGCCGGAATAGTAAATTAGAATGTGTTACCGAACTTTTATCTTATCGACTGAAAAAATAAATGTTAGACTTTACCAGGAAACTTACCAAAAGAAAAGTTAAGAATGGAAAATGCTACTGAAACTACTTTGCATATACGAACAAATTTTATGTATCTTACGTCGAATTCAATCAATATGAAGGATTTTATGTATGTTACAAAGTTACGTCTATTATTCCTTTTCTTTGCCATCGTAAAACTCCGTGAAATATTTAAACACAATAAATGCTTCCTTGGATAATCTGTTATTCAAATGTTCAGTACACTGAGAGATCAAATGCGCAAAAATTGAATGGCTGTAATAAAACTTCGACATCCGTTGCTCTACAATTCACCAATTTTCTGATACTATCTGGTTGTACTTGTAATACTGTTGGATAGCAAATTCCAAGGTATTTGATGTTACTTACTAAAGAGCCACGATTCATGCTCGTGTATTAAAGTTAGTATTCGTAGGGTTCGTAATAAAACTAAACGTAATTGAAATTAGCAAGTTTTATTATTCGTTCAAAAACAATAGTTAGTAATATTTAAATAATTTGAAAATGTGTTTTGTGATACACAGAGCAAAATATATTGTGGCAGTTATCATTTCAGAGCATATTTTGTTGATATGTTTATCATTATTTATTTTTCGTTTCTGATCGGTAAATTATTTGTGAATATTGTCCCATTTGTTCAAGTCTTTGACAATTATGCTGCCACAAATATTACAAGAAGGTAATATTTTCTAACATTGCTTCATCATCATCTTGTATATCTAGAACTTCATCAAACGGAATACATTATAACAAATACTGATTTTTAGAAGCTTATGGTTCAATAATAATAAGAAATAAAGTCAAAAATTGCGAAATTTCTAAGAAATAATCTATGGCAACATTAAGATGAAAATAGAAACAGAATAAGTGATTTGTCCCTCCCTCATAATCCACGAATATTTTTTCTATTATATTTTAAAGTATTTTAAGTACTTTCTAGCAAAAGACCTCACACTGTAGAATAAATAATCATCAGTTTCGTTTTATGCGTAGTACATCTGTAAGAACAATTTATAATGAACTACACTGTCCTATTTAGTGGAAGCATCAAAGCAAAAATCCTTATTTTTCTTGTAAGACCACAGATAAAACATTTGAAAAAGTCGTGGTTTATGCTAGCTCATAATACTCTGATGGTAGTAAATGAAGAACTTACGACAATGGAATGATAACTATTTGTATCACTTTTATTATCCTTTTAACAATCAGAACAATGTTTCAGCTGGAAGGAAAACGCCTGGTTTCTTGAAAGTACAGGAATTAGCTCCGTGTCGATGGTTGACATGACATCAGGCTATGCTAATTCCTTACTTTTTAATTCTGAGAATGGAGAATGTGGCGACATATTTTTTTCACTATCCAAGAGTTAAAGATTATTTTTTCCTGAAAAACTTTTCTTTGTCGTTCAACGTGAGACTATAACAAAAAATCTCTATAAAAAGTTTAGTCTTATCTCTTGACGTAACTACTGATCCATTTCCTTTCGTAAGGGGAGGGAAGTCATCCATATTTAACACATTTATTACTTAATCATGATGTATCCTTCTATCTTTTTCATATGTAACTGGAGAATGGATTTTCATAATCAATAATCAAAGTTATTTAATTAATAACAGTCTCGAAGAACGTTATGTAGTGTTAGAACAATATGTGTATTGTAACAACCACTTCGCCTACGCTAATTCCGTACCCAATTCTTTGAATTAATAATCAACTAGTATGTGGCTTGATAGTATCCTCAGTTTAATTATAAAATTTGACGTATGCGTATATAGCTCATCTTATAGATGTTTCACAGTGACGTAATTAGCAAGTATAGAACATGTAGGGAATATTTTATGAACACATACATTATTTAGTAGCACTAGCATATTTTTCTAATAACACGAGGAGTGCTTTTATAACTTTTCCACTAATAGAGGTAGTAGATGCATCTACCAATGTAAAATAATGTAAGACTATGCTAAAGTAGTAATATAATTTAATAGAAGTAAACCGTAAACTGATCGTAGATTTAATTTTGTTTCCAAATGACTCTCGATGTTTTGGTGTAGATGCAATACACACTGATAATGATGGCCAATAAAGTCAGAAGCCGCGGATTCGTGGATTGTATTTTTACCAAGCTCAATACAAAAGTAGTGTCTCTCTTACACAGTGAGCTGCAATAGGGGTAGTTTTTGGAATTCTTCTGATACCAAAAAGGACCACAAGTGTACAGTGGAATTAACAGATCTTTGAACTGACGTCATCATCGTGCATTACCTAAATTTGCTCATTACCTGATCCGACTCAAAATAGATTTGCGTAGTTCGTAGACTGTAGAAGATATACATATGTTATTATAGCTATTTCAGTAAGAATTGACTGGTGAATATATAAACCATAGGCTTTGACGGTATTTTCCTACTCATGACGTTAGTTCAAAGAATATTTGATTCGACTGTATATGAGTCGTTTTGAAACAATAATTATTTAAAGTTATAACTTTGAACTAAGAAAATTTTTCTGTGAAACTAAATAGTCGCCAAATTCTCTTGCAACGATGAGAAAAGCTCAAAAATACAAAAGAATAAAAGATATCCTTTATTAATAAACCACATGCATTTTATTTTATTTCCAATCGCTAAATTAATTTCGTTTGCAATAATTATTTCAATGATTATTTTCTATTTCAAATCCAAATTTATTTCACATTTTTTAAATCAGAAAAATAACTTTTCAGACAATACCAGATCGTCGTTAAAGAAAATGACCAAGCCATTTATTGAGGTCAAACCGACTTCATAAATGTTCACTCAATTTACACTCTCCATATTCATCTATTTTTATCCGTATACTTGGGATTTCACAAGGACATGTCCAAACATTTGCTGCTCACTGTATATAATAACAGACCCTTCACTACTAGCTTATACCCTATCCAGTGTTTTGTGCAATAATTAGAAAGCATCGGTGCACGTATCCATCAAAAATAAAGTGTGTCAGTTAGTGGATTATAAAACAAGTTGTCAAGAAAACTAACACAAATATAAATATAAATAAATAATTTGAAAGTATGAACTAAAAAGCCTCTAACTGTATCTACTCGAGCTCGAAGAAACATATTTTTTTCAACTAAGTGGATGACGAAGTGTCTGAAGAAGTTAAAATGAAATACATCTTTTATGGAGTTTTGTTCTTTTACAGATGACAACTTACTAGCAGCAAAACGTAAACAAGACTTTTTTCTATTTTCACGTCTAAAAAGGACTTTCTGTCAACAAATGTTAGTCGGAAATTACTCAGTTTTATTTATGAAACGATTGTTGTCTCAAATATAACTTATCTACAAAAAGGTATAGCAATAAAAAAGTTTATATTTTCTTATATTAGGCAACCTCGAGATATAATGGCATATGTTTGGAGAAACTATATTATTATCCTACTCAACAACAAACGTCTCAGTGTTTTAAACTATTTAAAAACAAATTTTATTGTATAATTCTCGTGCAAAAATGTTCAGCGTTAAAAATGCATGCATTTATTTTTACCCCACTTATTGCATTATTATTAAAAAAAAATAAACTGAGCAACTTGGAATTTTTGAGGTTAGGATGTACTTTTAATGTAACTGTCCGCAACAGCTTGATAAGCAATTAATTTATGAGTATTTTCGTTTTTTTTTAATTTTTCTACGACCAATAGAGCCAGAGATATTTAAAAAATAGTATAGCGATGCCCTCGAAATGCATCAAAAATGCACTTTTATGCGCTTTTCTCGCGAAGCTCCAGCCCGATTTTGTTAACTTTTTCGGTTTTCGACTCATTTGCATGTATAAAAATAAAGAAAAAATTCAACTTCCGATTACATCACTTTTCATCAATTATTTTGACTAATTTCCCTCTACTATTGTAATGGTGCCTATTTATTACGGTGCTTTTTGTCAATATACTTACGTAATCTTTTTATACGGAAATCTCATGCGCCAGTCCTTTAATTTTTAAGTGCAAAGAACTACACTGTTTGGCTCTCCTAATTGGGAGAACAACCCCAACAGCGGAGATACGGAATAGCCATAGATCGGAGCTGGAGATCTATCTAATGGAAAAACTCGTGAATTTTACCTCTTTAAAATAACGTATTTATTCAGCAATATTTGGAAACAGATTAATTTACTCTAAAACCTCCACGACTGTACAGTCGAGTGTGTATAAAACTATTTCAAAATGATTAAAAACAAGTCAAGCTGGCAATCAAGGGTTTTTACGCGATTTTACGGCGGAATTTTCGGATACGTTGGATTAATACATTACTGTGTAAGACAAGCGTTTATAGTACATCCCAATAGGATGTACTATAAACGGCGGACAATCGGCTAGCTATAAATATTAACGTCTTTGACTGATAATTGAAAATACGGCGAACTACTGCCACAAACGTAGAGCTATTTTTTTAACGGTTATTTTATTTACAGCAAGTTTTCTAGTCGCCCTGGTACATTGACACCTCACAGATCACCCGAGCGAGAAAATCTAATCAGTAGATTCACATTTAGGAATGACTTTTCTAATTACAGTGGGTTTTCCGGAAACCCTTGTACATGGAAACCTCTCAGATCACCCGAGCGAGAAAATCTGATCAGTTGGTGTACAATTTATGCAACAATAAAAAGAATAAACCAACAGAGGTATTATGAATTAGCTCTAGTTTACTTTGGTAGCAATATACGGCGATACTCACGGAAAATACGACCTCTCAATATCTATACTTAACTGAAGGCAGTACCTGCAGAACGTAGCAGGTTGCGTTGAATTCTTACCAATATTATATTCAAAGAAATTTACTATTAAAAACTCGGAGCGGCGGTACGGAAATATTGACGGCTTAGGATTGATCTTCAATTGCTGGCGGTATATCGGATCTGATGTCGACTGGAGTGCCATTTGACTTTTATCACCTTTCTGACGTAGCTATATGTCGTGTTAAAAGAGGGGCGGTCACCGACTTTAAACGACGGACTCGGATGCACAACCCGGCGTAACTTGCAGAGGTCCAGCGGATTATGCAATTAGGCGCATCAACTCAGAACGTATATGACCGGGAATGAGTTACTTGTAATTTCTATACTATGTTGCAAAAAGAAACGGATTAAAACGGATACAGATTAACATTTTTAGTAGCGAATGATTTTTATTTCCAACTCGGCCATTATTTATAATTCCCGGATTTTAATTATACGGGGGATTGTCGAAAATTAATCAATTAATTACTTGATTGCTTGTTTACCAGCGGACTTTTTAACAACTCATTAATAACTTAACTAGAACAGAACTTAATTACTAAAAACAGCGGTAATATTTAAAGCAAAAATGGACGTTCCTTGATTGGAAAAATCACTTCGTTACACTATTAATATTCCTATTTCCAAAAAGAGCACAGTCAAATTTTATACAATAAAAGGTACAAGAAAATATTTTTAAAAATTAGATGGTCGCAACTTGGTAACTATTGATTTAAGTCTTTTGACAGCGCATGTACCTACGTTTTATTCAGTTAGGTGATGAAATAAAAAAATGACACTGATACATGAATATTGAGTTACTTACCGATACAAAATTGGAAAAATATAGTGGACTTTTACGAGAAGCCTGCATCGATGACTGAAATAGGTAGTGTAACAAATAAATGCTATACGCAATCCTACCCAATATCTTAAACACAGAATGCGACAATATCCAGTTAATCACACCTGAAAAATAAAATATATAGTAAAGAATGTAGGCGTTGAGTGAGAGACAGGCGTATAATATTAACGTTTTGGAAACTGGATAAGTTTCATTACTTAAAATGTTTTCAATAAAATGTTTCTCCTTGATACTTCCTGTTGACTAGCAACAGAATTTGTACGCAAATAATGCGTGACACAAAGCACACACCACTGACCAGTCTAATTATTCATGGCAAATAATGACATTAATGTCAATGCTTTCTTGATTAGAATCTTCAAAGAAGTTCAAACTCTGACCACAAATAAAAAAATTATTCCATCAAGGCCAGAATTGCTGTCATCTTTCTGGACGTTTATAAATCTAATTTAATATGAATTTGTTTAAGTGCAATTCTATTATACTTAATAAATTTTGAGCTTAAAAAAATGCAATTTATTTTTCATAATAATATTGTAATCTTAAGAAGTTATCAAAATATCTTCATATTCAGTTCAGTATTTTGTTAAGAACGTAATGTAGGTGAAAGACAAGAGCTTATTTTGCTCGTCTTGGAGCAACCATTTGAAAATAATATTTTTAATAACGTGAAAATTACTTGGCATTGATTTTGAATAAATTTTACACACAGCGCATGTTGATAACGATATTGAACAAAACATACAGATAAAAATTGGTAACACCTTGATTTATGGATTTTGCAGTTGTATTTTATAGATTAGCCATGTATTCCTAATAAAAAAAATGAACATCATTTTTGTGTTTGTGATTTAAACAATTTTAATATTATTCATATTACCTCCATTGCCACTAACGCAGCAAAATATAATCCACATTAAGCCCACGGTCCAAATTGACCTACTGCATGATAAAAATAACGATGAAAGCAATCTATTGTATTTATAATTCTCCATATGAAATACATGCGACACTATAATTACTGCCAGCAGGATGAATGTAGAAATACTCCATCCCAATATTTTAACGACGATGTTAATATGTACTCGTTCTCCTTTTGTCTTGAATAATGCATAACCAAAAGCCAAACCTATAATATAAGGCGATGCCCTTGCATGGGGTATGATATAATGTTTCGTAAAATATGGTGTATCTAGTAGACGAGGTCTGAAATCAAGTTATATAAATGTTGAGCTGACAGGAGATCCATACTCTAAAAGGTTATTTGATTATAATTATTAAGTTAAAATAATACTGATATTTATATATTTTTTTAAATATTATAAAGTGATATAATCCTTGAATAAATTTTTTACATAAAATAATTGCGTATTAAATATCTTAAGGTAATTGCTTTCTTTTGAACATTATTTAAGTAAAATTCCCTAGACTGAATGACTCGCTTATTAATATCAAGGTTAATTATTATACCGAACATTCCTGTTCTATTGAACAAAATTAAATTAAGAAAATTTACTTCATAAGAAGCGTAATACTAATTACCAAGGTCTACAAGGATTGCATGATAATTACTGCAATAGACGAGAATCGTCCAGAGGGACTGCTGAATGACAAGATCATTAGGTAAGTTATCCCATATAGATTACGCCACACGGCTGATAGTCACTAATTGGTTGAACATACTTGGTCGTAGGGTATTAGGGATATTGGGTGAGACGAAGAATGTGCGCGCCTCGATATTTACCAATACACTTGGAATAGAAAATTGAAATGTTTAACAGAAATCAACCTCTGTGCGTTTCAGGAAATGACCGCAATATTATCAGTTCATTATTATGATTTTGGTCACTTTTTGGCTAACAATTTAAAGAACAATATTTCAGAAGGGAATAAGGGATTTAATTATATGCATTTTGGCTGCTAGTAAAAAACCATAAAAATGTGGAGAACAATATATGTAATCCAGTGCAAATATTTAATTTCTTGTGCTACAAATTCTGATATAAACAAATTTTTAGGAATTCTGTTCCGGGATATTTTGGAGTTGTTGATCAAGTAAAGTCGAAATTTGAAAATTTAAAATGCCTGATTCAAAATGGCAGAAAATTTCACGAAACTCTTGGAAGATCCATTGAGTTTTTATTTGGCAGGGATTACGCCTAGGGGTAATTTCGACCGCTGATTTTCAATTCTCATTTGCAGTTTGACGCTTCTTTAAATTCACAATAACCCCATTTTTGCCATAGGAGGCAACAAATATTAAATATTAAAAATAATACAATTTTATAGACATTTCTTTAATATAGCTTCACATCCTCTGTACTTCAGTACATGTTATAAGAAATGCTCAGAAACTCAAGGATCTAATAGGTGTATTTAAACGCGCCCAAGTGTAAAGACATTTCCTACAAAAATATACCTAATAATTATTTAACAACCGTAATTATCGCACGCAAACATATTTGGTATAAGAATTATTTGAGAAAGATTTTTATTCGGGTCAGTTGCGAGTGGACATCGTTATTAATATTCTAATAACCCCACTTGACCCATGTCAACATGGTGTAAACATCTACGTTATATTTCCCAAAGTGATGATGAATCTACCTCAATTACATCAGGGATTTTAGGTCGGATTGGATGGAGAACAGCACTTATTGGAATTCTGGCTCACCCGAGACGTTAGCTAAAATATATGGTACATTAAGTTTATGTATTAACAGCTTTTTCATATTATTCTACACTTCTTAAGACTATTTTTACCGCGCTGCCCACGCAAATGTCAAGAACACACAGTTCTTATGGTGAAGATAGAAATTGAATGAAGCTGATACACGATTGATTTATACGATAATATAGTAAATATTAAGTCTAGCTCAAGTGTGCGAATTAAACGTTATTTTACGTTGCAACCTCTGACTGCTACCCACATTATTTAGCTTTAGTGGAGATTACTTGAATATGTACAAGAAACTTAAAAGTATCTAATCCAATGGTTTGTTAAAGTCTGCGCATTTTTCTTTAAATATCAATATTTAAATATTAATCCTAAGTTTGGAAAAATAGACATAAGGCTCCTATAAATTCTTTCTTGTTTATTCATGTAGAAACGCATATAAAAAGAGTGACAATGGATTCAATCGTATTTTAAAAAAGTTGCTATCTATTTTAAACAATTTGTATAAACCATAAAAAATAATGGGTTTACGAAGGTTCATGTCTCATTTGACTTTATCACCACCATATGCGAATGTGTTTTCTTTGAACAACCAGAATGAATAGGGTTTGACTAGTCCAGATAAGGTTACTCTTATACCTGTTTTTAACAAAAGATTGTGAATGTAGTGTGTGGTTATTTTCAGAAAAATCATACTTTGCTTCTTTATATACGATCTGAATATGGTTTACCGATATCCGTATTTTGTTTATATTTATGAAAATCGAAATAATGCGTATTCGTCGACTATTGTAGGTAAGAAAATTAAAAATCATAGTCTTCGGTGTGAGCAATTATTATTACTAATTTTCACAGATGAGATTTTATGTACGCTAATGACGATATAATTAAATGTCATTATTTTAGTTTTGAAGAGATATTGTTGATAAATTGTATATTTGTTATATAGGATACCCTTCAAATTATTATTTAATATAATTATTACTAGGTATCTCATTTCTATTATTAATATTCTTTAATTATTCCATGTTATTCCATGAACGGGTTATTTTAAATTAAATCATAATTTATCACCGATGTAACGAAGTGATGTTTCCAATCAAGGAATGTACATTTTTGCTTTAAATATTACCGTCACTTGGGTACACCCTGCCGCCGCTTTTTAGTAAGTAAGTCCTGTTTTAATTAAGTTAGTAATGAGTTGTTAAGAAGCCCGCTGGCAAACAAGCAGTCAATTAATTAATTGATTAATTTTGGACAATCCCCCGTATAAAGAAAATGCGTGAATTATTATAAATAATGACCGAGTCCGGAAATAGAAATCATTCGTTACTAAAAATGTAAATCCTTACCCGTTTTAATCCGTTTCTTTTTGCAATATAGTATAGAAATTGCAAGTAACTCATTTCCGGTTATTGACGTTCTGAATTGATGCTCCTAATTGCATAATCCGCGCGAACTCCGCAAGTAACGTCGGGTTGTGAATATGAATCCGTCATTTCAAGTCGGTGACCGCCCCTTTATCACGCCATCTAGATACGTCATAAAGGTGACAAAAGGCAGAGGAGCGTGCACTTCGTGGTCATTCCGAGAAAGACGGCAGCAGTCCAGGTTCATTCCGAGATATTCCGCAAGTTCAGATCCGATCTACCGCCAGCCTTTCCAGATCAATCCGAAGTCTACACTGTAACCGCCGCTCCGAGTTAAATTATTAAATTAATACATTCATTCGAATATAATATTGGTAAGAATACACCGTTGTTCACTGCAATCCGTTGTTCGCTGCCTTCAGTTAAGCATAGATATTGAGAGATCTTATTACTCGTGAGTATCGCTGTATTTTGCTACTAAATCAAACTAGAGCTAATTAGTAATACCTCCGTTGGTCTTTTGTTTTCTAATATATGCATCGGCTGGTGAGATCTGTTCACTTGGGCCATCTCTAAAGTCTCGATGCATAACCGGTTGCCGGAAAACCTACGTTAATCCACATAG
The DNA here is from genome assembly GCA_963680705.1 of Rhagium mordax. Taxonomy (NCBI): domain Eukaryota; kingdom Metazoa; phylum Arthropoda; class Insecta; order Coleoptera; family Cerambycidae; genus Rhagium; species Rhagium mordax. The sequence continues at coordinate 13,525,468 of OY796660.1, read as the reverse complement.
TCATCATATGCATCAACTGGTGAGATCTGTTTACTTGGGCCATCTCTAAAGTTGCTTTGCACAGAAGTGACCGGAAAACTTACATTAAATAGCGTAATCATTAACAAATAGCTCTACGTTTGTGGCCGTAGTTCGCCGTATGTTCAAACATTCCGTATAGACTACAATATCTATAGCTAACCGATTGCCCGCCGTTCATAATCCATCCTGTTGGAAAGTTCCGTTTGCTTGCCGTATGTAACAATTTCAAGTCGCAAAGGTAAATTTCAGTTACCCAAAATTCCGTAATAAAATCGTATACCCGCGCAAAGATTCCTGGTTACCAGCTTGCTTGTTCATAATCATTTTAAAATTTGTACATACTCGACTATAAAGTCGCTGAGATATTAGAGTTAATTGATTTGTTCATTTACGTTGTTGAATAAATACGTTGTTTTAAAGAGGTAAAATTCACGAGTTATTATTTCTGTCATTTATTTCTGATTAACCCGTTTGAACAAATGGTCGAAGTCCATTGGACAGATCTTCAGTTCACGACCCCGGGACATTCCGTATCTTCAACTGTTTAGCTATTCAGGGTTGTTCTCCCAATATGAGAGCCAAAAAGTGTAGTTCTTTGCACTTAAAAATAAAAGGACTGGTGCCCGAGTTTTTCGCCTAGAAAGTTTACGTAAGTATATTGAAAGAGAGCACCGTTAAAAGTAGGCACCATTACACCATACTGAACACAGTGAAATTGTTGGTTTATTTTGGGGATTAGATTATTTTTATCAAGAGACTAAATATTTTATTTCAATTATAGTATATTATGTTACAAGGAGTAGAAGGCGACCATTATTGTTGAGCCCAGAAGTTTGCTCAGCCGAGGCGCAAGCCGAGGCAGCATTCTGGGCGAAACACATAATTTAATGAGCCTTCTACTCCGAGTGACATATACTATTTTTTCTTCAAGCGTTAAAATCGAAAATATCAAAACTTTAATTTTGGAAAATGACATCACGTCAAATGCGTTCTAGCTTAGCAAAAAAAAAATATATGTAATACTAACCATTTTATTTATCAATGAAACATGACATAGGTGAATGTGCAATTTCAAGTATTTCAGGTGGTACGCACTGCATTTCTTCAGATTTTTTCGCCTTTAAATTTAAAAAACGGCTCGACGCGCGACATCAACTTTTAAAATGACAGTTTATGACAAGTCATAATTTAGATTTTTAATTCGTTGCCATGGATACATTACTTCATTTTTGTACTAGGAAAAAAATGAGAAATATTTGTACTAATACAATAATAGGCTCTTTCTACAGGACGTGTTGCAGTATGTAATGTAAGTATTGTTATACGCTTGAAGAAAAAAATACTTATTTTACATTTTTTTCTAAATTGGAGATTCTCTTTAAAAACTTTTTCAAATTAACCATCTCAGGGGATATGCATTAAATGAGTTTTTAACTTCCTTAGCGGGTCTCTTTGTTTAATATAACGGTTGTGTATAAAATTGTATGATCTACAAAATTTGTTGAGGAAAGAAAATATATGGGAAAAAACTAGATTTTACCGTGATATCGGTTGGTTTTTTCACGCACAGGCGCGTCAAGGTCGAAAACTTGGATTTAACATTAGGAGACTAGTTTATAAAGCATATCAAAAAATTGAAACTACCAGAATAATTACGATCGCAACGCGTTTTCATACGCGTATTGCACTGGCCTAATACCTTTTTAGAACAAAATTCCTAGTATAAAACAACAACGCTACGTTTCAGAAAGAAACGTAAAATCATACTTTGAATTGATTCGCACACCAAAATTAGAACATTCACTTACACTTTAAATTCGAATATGAAACTCCACAAAGCCTTTTTTCTCATAGAACAAATTCATCAAGATAAATGATTTGACACCTAATATCACATATTTTGGAAAACTTGAAGTTTTTATCTTATAGTGATTCTAATGTGCTTGAAATCAAAGAACATGTGGAACCTTAAAACCATATATCAAATTCTAATAGCCTATTTTTTCACCTCTTAAAACAAAATAAGGGTTTACTATTTCTCTTCACTCCAAGACGGTTAATTTGACACCCAACACCACATAGTTTAGATGGCCGGAAATGGAACCCTTCCCAGTGTATTTAAAAGTAACGTTACGGTTTTTCGTCAAAAGTAAGCAGGTCTACATTGAGATCTATGTACCAACCAGATCGACACTTAGATACAAGACACTTAGATATAACCAAAAGCTGCACCCATGAGATATTACTGAGAAAATATATCTATTTAGCACTTTCAAAGGAAGTTTTAGAATACCATGAAAGTACGGAATATAATATGATTGATATTACATTTAACTAAGTGATTTTTAACTCGTCTCGTATTATTATTAGAATAGTTTGGTAATATTTCCTCCTACCGATGACAATTAAATGAGTGGAGCTTAGGAAGGCTTAGAGTTTACAGAATGAGGGAGTAACAAAACTTTTATTTCTTACCTACTGATATAATTTAAACAGAAAAGAAAATTTATATATTTTAAGAGAATTCAAAATGCCAGCTCCAAAGGGGATAACCACGAACTGATTAGTAGGCCATTATTTATTTATGTTAAATTTTTTGTTATGTTCTTTACCTTTCGTTTTCAGAACTGGTTTTAGAATTCGCTGTAAGTGCCTTGCGAGGTAATATGGCATTACCCAGCAAGACATAACCTCAAAATCTAAATAACAATAACATGTTTTTGTAAAAGAGAAAAGAGAAACGAGAAAAGAGAAAACAGACTTTCATATAAAGTTACTAACGGACTTACTAACTTTCAGTTGTAAAGGCTTTAAACGTATCTATAAGCTGCTTCTTGCCGAAATAGTTTTCAGGGGAAATGCATCCAAACTTGGACAAGACTATGTCAGTCTTAATAATGTTATTTGCTCTTGTTAATAAATATTGTATATATAAGTATCCTACTAAAGCGTGTAATCTGAATGATACTGAAAACGTCTTTAATTATTGGTAACGGTACAAACAATATGGGTATAGATATTGTTAAATTTAAATTTTAGGTCAACATAAATTAATTTTGGTTAAGTTGTCATAGCCAAATTAAAAACCTTTTAACCTTTAAACCGATTAAACCGATGATTAAACTGATCTAGACTTATTCAAAGAATATTGTATTATGTCCACATGCCTCCTTTTTACCACCTGTGCATATAAGTTTGGTCGATTTGTCGATCCGGTGATTTATATCAAAATGAGCCAATGAAATGCAGTGGCACACGTTCAAGAAATAAATAAACGCTGATGTGTAGTCAATTGTGGCAATGTTTAGTTGACTGCGTTTCCTAGAATTGTGATGTCCTGCTCCTGGGAATTATATAATTTAAATAAACTTTAATTTACAGTTCAAATTAGAAATTTCTGACGGTAATGATAAAACATGATGTTCCATTAATAATTCAGTATAACTTCAAATCTTACAAAAATTAGATTTTCCGTTTTATTTAAAAATAGGTTGTAATAATTGTAATAACTTTCTTTTCAGAAACCCATTTCGCCGGAATTCATCAACCTGAATAATATGTTCAGATCTAAAATATTTCACGTTGTCCTTTATTAGGTAATATTCCCATTTGTTATGGCCAAGACGAAAGAATAGAGCAAATGGGAAACTTTGTCATTTGGTCTCTTATATAATAAAAGTAGAATGAATTAAAAACCTCTTGATAATTTTTCTTGGTAACATATATTTAAAGACGTATGATAATCGAAAGCATACTCACGTAGGTATTTAAATTTTGTTCAAACGCAATCGTACTGTAAGTGAATATATTGCATTTTCAGTGCCCTTACGTTTGATAAACCCGAATTCATTTTCAGAGAAGATTTTATATTTATTAACAAATTCCATCAATTTAACTTTTTTCTATTAATTGGGTATTAACTTTCTGGAACATGTATTGATAAGAGAGCTCTTTAAGAATGACTGTCAAGATTTCTACATTTCACTTCACTGGAATTTTTTCCATTGAAGCTATTTAAAAAGACAAGCCTCTAACCTGAAAGTGTTCAACAAATTGAAAGAGTACAAACAAAACAATAAAAAAATACAGGCAAGGACACCAAAACAGACTTAATTATAGTTAAGCTGATAATGGCGAATAATTTAAAAATTTGTAATGTTTTCAAAAAATATATAATGTAACCACCGTTTTAAACAGCTTTGTGGTCTGTTTTGTGAACGAGTGTACAGTTTATGTTATCTTGGATTTAAAAGATTGCTAATTTTACACCCTATCAAAATATGACACAACATTCTTTTAATAGGTATATTTAACTCTCCCCTCGATGACTTAAAAGATAAGACATTTTTATTTTGTTTGCTTTTAAATCGAGAGATATTCAAAGTAGCTATTCTTCAGATTTAACTTTAGTTATTTCTGATTGTTACTTGAATTTCAATCAGAGCACCAAACATCATGTAAAAGTCAGCCAAAAATATCTGTTATGTCACGGTATATTTCAACTCGTTTTTCCACACCTGAAACAGTTATAAACGAATTTCTATTACTATAGGTACGGAACAAAAATATTGTTAAGAAAATTAGCACGTAGAAAGTGAGGATATCAATTAAATTAATTTTAATGAAAAATTGCTCCTGGAATTAAAATATACGAACTCTGCGCCAGATATAAATCCGAGGTTATCCTTCTATAAAATATACCCAAACCTTCAACAGAAACGACGCCTTTGGTGGCACATAAAAATAGTAAGTTATTGTGTGGTGATACATGGGCAATATATTAACAGAATTGGCAGAACTGCTAGGGAGAATAATATAAAATCCGCAGACGAGAATATTGGGGAAGAGAAATATATTGCTCTGTCAAAACTTTTTTAATTACTAGTAACTTTAAACATCTCAATTATTAATTGGAAAATCATATAAATACCTAAATATGATACTTTTCTATAGCTACGGATTTGATATAATAATAAATTTTGGACCATCAACTTAAATTCATATTTTAACATGCGATTTTTTCCGATATATTTTTACAATGATTGATGTCCATGCATCACTATAACAGTGTTGACACGCTGGGATTAAATAAAGTATGTTGAGAAAAAATGTCACTTTAGGGGAATCAAAATTAATTTATTTACCTTCAAGTAAAAGGAAATGGGTACCTACGCTCGTTTGACTAACATTAGTTTATCCCTTATGGTGATCTCATTAACATAATTTCAATCAATAAAAAAATCTATCCCAAAAAATTATTTGCTTGCTTCATAGGGTTTTAGTTACGAATTGCGATGTTTACGTCCCATAGACTCGTTATTCGACTAGACTCCAAAAGGATAATTGTAGGGTCCATAGGAGCTTTGGTTACCTCTTCGAATGCCGAAAAATGTCCTCTAAAGTATGCAAGATTCATAGTCAAGGCTGGGCACATATTAGGACATAATAAGCCCTATCACCACATTTTAATAGGTATTAGATTTGTTGCACAATGTCATATCAGGATTTTTACTGCACATTGCACATCTCAGTTGTTCGCTGATTAGCTTTAGAATTCTTTGGTGTTTGATTAGGATGTTCCGCTAACGTAAGTGATCCAATAAGACTGGATGGCATGACTCATTATTTTTTGTTCCCTCTTGGTCCTCTCGGAATTTCGTTGAATTCTTCACGTATGTTGTTCCTTTCAGAGACTAGAGAGTGCAGCTGGATTCTATATTTCAAGAATCAGACAAACAAATTTTAATAGTTCTTATTTGACTAAAATTGTGGTAGAGTTTAATCCTTATAAAATGCAGTCCAAATATGTTTTCAAAAAAATCTAATTTTTTTAGGTTCTAAGTAGAGGCCCCTTGAAGTCTGTGATTAGATTGATTATCATCAATTATTATCTCCACTGGCTAAAAACTGATAACCACTTCGAAACGTAGCCGCATTATTGTCGATCTCTGTCTCTCTTAATTTTATATTATGCAAAATTATTTGTTTTTACTTTCCGTTAAGTTATCGATTTTCTTCAGTCGCTATATTTATTCAGATTCTTCTAGTTAGATACTAAACTGGTAAATACCTTACAAAAATATTTTTAAGGAATGCTACGAATGTCCGGTCTTATTTTAAAATAAACAGAAAATGTCTGCAGGAGAATAAGACATTTATTAAGCGAAAATTTCACCTGTAGGTGGTATTACGAAATATTTTAAATTCCTCAAAATATAATTTGCTAGTTCATTAATGAAATTATCGTTATTGGATTAAAGGTGTAAATGCCTGTTTGCATCCCCTGATCTTGAAATATAATAGTAAAAAAAAAAAAAATTGTATGACTGCCAGTGATGCTCTTGCAATGTGAGTTGCAGCTCTATCGCGCTTACCCAACCTATTGCTGCATTGCATGCAAAATGTAACAATCTGCTAAGCTAAGAAATTCCTAATTTCTCAAAATTAAAAAAAATTATTAACTCATCCATTTTACCCTTTTTACATCGGCCATATTGAGGGTGCAACATAAAATTTTTAATTTCTGACTTCATATTCGTGATCAGCGACTCCAAAAACATAAATAATATAAGTTTCACTAATTTATAATTAGTACTTCGTTAATTATTGATTTTTTGATTTAAAGGTGGTCTTTATCCTCTTAGGGGTAAGGGCAATAATTTTTTTTACTAAGATATAAATTTTATGTCCCAAAATATAAGAATTTGCAAAGAAAGAGTTCTACAGACTAAATATGTCTCGAAATATGTTTTTCCATTGTACCCCTATTCTATCGGCCATATAGGGGTGCAATCGCGAATTTTAAAATTTTGACTTAAGGTTCATAATCAGCGACCTCAAACATATAAATACAAGAATTTTTTAATAACTCACTCTTAATATTTGAGTCAGTATTAAATTTTGAAATTCAGGGGTGGTTTTCACCCTCTTAGGGTTAAAAGCACATCTATTCCTTTTTAATATTTGAAGATGAAATTATAAAGTTTAGGAATCTGCAAAAAAATATAAGCAGCTATAGAATTAGTTCGAAGTTTGGGTACTTTTTGGCACCAAGTGACTGTATTATAAAGAGTATGATAAGAAAATAGAAGTAGTAGCAAGAACAAGTAAAATGAATGAGTGCTGAAACAAATAAAAATAAAATCACAGGAGAACACTTCAGAAAAAAAATTAAATCTATATTGCTGATTGCGAGGATCTGAGAATGATATAGTTTCCATAATTGATATCGAAAATAATAGTGACAAGAAAAAAGAGTTAATAACCACTGATCAAAACACTAGAAATAAACTGACTGTAAAGAAGGCGAGTATATTGTTACCAAGCTGACAAGTGTAAAAGAATCTCCCAAAGAGTTTGCTGCTAAAATATTGCCAAAGTATGAGAAGATTTCCTTTTTTTGTTCATTTTTGCGCCCCAGCAGCTAAATGTTAAATGCTTTTATATTTATCTCAGTTGAACTCACAGGTGTAGAGAAATAGAATTAAATTTTTTTGTAGTCGACCAAAATCGTTGAATATTCATTGACATTCAGTTTCAAGTTCAAGTTCAAGCTTTGTACAACATTTACATCTACAATTAATTTTACATAGCATAGGTACCTAATTTTCTTGCTTTTATTACAGTATATCTTCTGGAGAAATACTATTTCCTAGCCAAACGCTTTTGATCCTTGATGATGATGACGAATTTTCAATGAAATTTTAAGGATTCTTCCAACTTCAACGTTTCATAAGAGGAGCAACTATATTTAAAGGATACTGATTATAAATAAAAAGTTTTTTACACAAGAGATAGTGTAAAATAATTGTTTTTGTTGAATTACATTGCTATAATATGTGGTTTAATAAACCCATTAAAATTGTTAATATATCGCAGCTCCTTCAACTCTTCACGGTGCTGAACCTTTTGTGTTCTATTAACGAAATTTTTTTTTTCGAGTGACAACCGGATTGTGTTGACTTGCTCGTAATAATTATTATAAAATATTAGAATTTTTAAATTCACCCAAATCGGAGACGACGTGAGAATGATATTTACCTACATTATTTTTTCTTTTCGAAATTGATTGGATGAAAAAATTTGTAATCATGTCGGAATTTACAATATAGATTTATTTAGTAATGTTCGAAACTTTTCTTGAAACATATCAAATCCTTGATCAAGCTACCCCGTTTTACTGTACCTATTTATATCTAGTAAATACATTTTAAAATTGCAGAAAGTAGTATCCCAATCTACATCAGTGAGTGAATCCACTTAGATGTTTAAACTGGCATTTAAATTTTACTACTAACGTAATAAACACTTAAGTTACAGTCGTTCTACTTCAATGACATCTATTATGTTCAAATAATGTTTTCTTCACGGTGTTAAAAATGTAATTAAACTAAGACACCTTTTATTTCATTCTTTTAAGTATGTATATACAATTTGGCCAAATAGCTTTTGTCAAACACCTGAACTCTTTAAATTACATGATTACATTCTTGTCATATATTGTTATATACAGGAAGTAGTACAAACATATCAATGCTTGACATTCTAATGCAAAATAATCAACTTGGAAGACCTGGAAATCACTCTACATCAGCTTCACGAAAGCATTAGAATCAAATTGTATGGAGATTGAGTGACATTTGTCAGATATAGGTAGTTCATGAGACTGTAATAAAAATAAGATTGCGAGTGTGAAAACCAGTTGGAAAATAACTGAGCATGGAAATAGATGTATTATAATTACAACCTATTACTGTTTCAAAAATTATATATCCGGCTCACGGTAACTTAAGTACCACTTGCCATATAATGGAATGTAATAAAGAGAAGTATTCTAAAATATATACAGTTACTTAATTTAACCCTAAATTTTTGTTGTTCCACTTTGAATCAAATGAAATATATTATTTCAAAAATATTTGTCCTCTCCTTAAAAATAAATAGTCCTTAATATTTTGTAGATTAATTTCCACGCCTTATACCTTAATTGCCGATATTTTGTTTTGAATTCTGTAAACCGACAATTAGTTACACTTAGCCTCACGTATTACGTCTACATGTATAATGCACGCAAATACTGTCAACATTAAACTAATCCTGATATTATTAATTACGGATAATATGTTGTGTGTGTTCCGTGAATATTAGATTTCCTATTGTTGCGAACAAATCGCATGGTGATGAGGGTTGCATTTGAATGGAAAATAATTATTTATGTATACCTACTTCATTGCCTATCAATTCGTATAAAGGTTAGTCCACGTAGTGCCGGTACACGAGTGAACATACAATAGAAAACACACTAAACAAGTAATGTCTTGATATGTGATTTCAGTTGGAATATACCGTGCCAAGTGTTCGCATCAATCAACAAAGCGGATCAGTAATTCAAAAGCCATTTTGCGTTTATTTATCATAACTGAAAGTACTTACGTTATAGGCATCCCTCCATCGAATTTGTTACTCCATGCCACCCAGAAACTGCTAATGATAGACACTATATATATTACTACAAAATTAATATACCCAAGCTTAGGACACTTCCATAGCGGTAATAGAATTAAAGGCGATAAGTAATAAAAAATCATGTCATCGGTTAAATACCACACTTGAACAATGCACTAAAACATATAATAGATATAGAAGTTCTGCAAAAGCATAGTTTCATTATGTTTATAATAATAGTACCTAAATATTATCGAGGGGATGGGGCAGGCGTAGTATTCGGTGCCTATACAATTTAATAGAATCAAAGTTACAAAGGCTAAAATATACATTATGCTCCCCTAGCAAAACTTCTACAGAAGGTAAACTTGCTAATAATATAGGCCGAATTAAATTTAAAATGATTCATTGTTGAACTATGTTTACACGCATAAAGCATGTTTGTATTCTCTACCATTTTCCTTTTCCAACAAATTAAATTTGTGTATTGTTAGGAAGGTAAAAAAAATTTAAACTGAATTAAAATTGTGTTTCTTAGTACCTACGTAATTGAGATATTTTTCTCTAGACTAATAATCACATGCAGATAGTGGCCCAAATTTAAACGTTTGATTTTTAGTTGTATAGGTATTCAAAAATGATTGTAAACCATGTGACGTAGAATTAGGCAACCATATTCAGGGCAACAAAAATAGAATAAACATCAATGATAAGTTCAATCAGTGTGTACATTGCGTGTGGGAAGTTTACGTGGATTTGTTTTTGTTTCAGAGATTTGTAAGGAATCTATTGTGATGATGAATTCAAATTGACGATGCGCCGAGCTATTGAAAATGTCGGTATCCTAAGAAAAAATTTTGCTTCCTGTCAAACTTGGAAAAAAGATAATCAGTATTAATTTTTGTAGAGCTTTAAATCCTTTACAATTTTGACTCTATTACTTCGTTTTGTAGGATTAACGTTTTACGATAAACATGGCCACTCTCGAGAAGCATAAAAAGCTGTAAGAGACGCTGGAATTGTTTCAATTTAGAAATGTAGACTATTGTAGACCATGAAGTACTTGCTAAGGTAGAATAATATTTTTTCATCGTTTTGTCATTGAAGAAACAAAACTGAAAATTCAATAAAGTCATTACGCTGCAAACGCTGTATGAAATCTGTTATAAAAATCAAAGTTAACATTTCGATACTTCTACCAACAGAAACTGCAGCCCAGTGGAAAAACAAGGCCACCCGCACCACCACCAAATCATCATAAGAAATGGGAAAAGCTTGTGGTTACCGCAAAGTTAGCATGAAATATTTATTTGTTGAAACGCTACCAGAGAACATATACTGTAATAGGGGCAGATTGAGAATTTGCCTTGACTTTTGTATATACTTATTATTGAAATTTTAATTTAATTTTATATATATCTATTATTATTATTTAATTTAGGAAATATTGTAATTTAATTTAAGTTTAAGTTTATTTTAGAATCAAATTTCTTTTATTCGATTTACTTAGTGCCTTTAATTATCCACCCACATTACATTTACAGTATATGAATTTGTTCGCCCCTGGTGCAACCTCCCATCGCCATTTCTATAAACGACCGTGTGTACTTAGAGGCTAACGACTTACTGATGGGTTTGCTGTAAACCCCTCCTTTTCCTTTTTAGGGCGTTCCAGGGATCTTCTGGTAGAGGAAAGTTACCTTACTCAATATTCTGTTAATTTTGATTGAATAAAGATTTATTTAATTGAAATTTTGTTCATAAACTGTTGTTTGTTTTCAAATATAGGTCCTGCCAAATGTGCAGAGGCCTGTAATTATAACTGCCTGAACGGTTAAAACAGCAATCATGTACACCTGTGGTCTTTGGAACTCAGATGTCACCTTTGTCAGTGAAATAATGCTTTAGATAAGGTGGTGATGCATAAAACTTGAATTTCAACTGATCAAACATAGAGGTCTCTCAACTTATACTCGAGTAAACTTTAACTTGGCGTGTGGATGGGTTAATGTTGTGCGTATTATTGTATTTTCTCATGCACACAAAATTGAAGCAATGGCCCAAAACCATTGTTTACGTATAAACATACGTGAACAATGTTTTTGGGTTATTGCTTTAACTTTGTGTGCAAGAGAAAATGAAATAGTATGCACAATAACAAGTTATCCACACGCAAAGTTAAAGTTTACTCGACTATAAAAGCATTTATTCAATGAATAATCGACAAAGACACATTAAATCGATTAATAAATAAACTAAGAACCTGTGATAACTTAAGACTACATTTAATCTATTTCACAAATGGTGTTATCCTTTTAAAACATAAAAGTCCAATATTTTTAGTTATTTCTATAAACATGACTTTCTATCTTTAGCATATTCCGTGCTTTGTAACGGTATTCGCACCGGTTTTGAATTTATCAGTTCAGTGACATTGAAACTAAAATGGCTGCTGGAAGTGGATTGTTCTAGAGTGTCCAATTGTACTACATGGAAACAAGCCAGCTGTGGATACTCATTCGAAATTACAAAGTGATATTTTTATCGCCTATTTTAGTAAGTCCTGGAAATATCGGCACATTGTCTCGTTCAATATAAATGGTATGGACATACCTCAGCTTTTGAATTGTTGTTTTATATATTCTGCACGATTTTCTTTAAATTTTTATTCCTTTTTTAGGAGCGACGTGGACATGGGTACGCTTCTTCTGCTTGCCCAATAACAACTCTCTTTTGTTTATGTTTCCAAGGTACTGCCAGAAAATCACCTCCGTCAATGGACTCTAGATAGAAATATGTCATCTTGGTATGTATTTTTCCATTTGCCTTATTCAAAGTTGTTTTGTAGAAATTATCTTATTTTTAGCATCCTGGTCACATAACCTTTCTGTGGATACCCATATCAATATATTTCGTTAGAAATAAAAAAATTAGAACGAGAAATCATTAAAAAAGGATTAATAAAATGCAATAAAGATAAACCGTAGATTGGACCTGTTGGAAATAAAACGCAACCTCTGTGATGATGTGAAAAAACGTCTTTTTGGAAACTTTTACAAGACGGCGTAATACTATGAGAACCATTTTAAATGTCCGTGCCTCCTTGACAAACTTCACAGCGTTGCGTTGTACAACTTCACAGATATTAATTGCGTACCAAAAGTTTTTAATAAAAATTGAGGATATTTTCATTATTTCAAGTTATTTTTGTCATAGAACTTAGAAAAATATGAGAAAGAGATTTTTCACTGCCTTCAGTTTTATCTTTCCCACGCCAAAGATTAAAAAACGTTAATCCTACGATAAAAATATGTGGTTTACAATCATTTATGAAGGCTCTGTAACTATCTAGTAGAATTTTAAGCATTGCAGAAGTTTGGGCTTTGTGACGGAAATAAACGAATTAAAGCCGGCAGGCTCTAAGTCGGAACATTCAAAATTTTCCGACTCAGAGTCGGGTTGCTGTTAACTAAAGAGTCACTTAACACTGATGAGTGTTGAAGTATGTGGCGACTTCATCAAAAGATCTTGATGGTAAAGAACATTTGTGACCAGGGGTAGAGTATATTTTGGGGTACTTTCCAACTAGTACTTGCATTATTATGAAGAAGGATAAAACTTCACTGAGTATTTAATTTAAAATTATTTTATTCGCTCTTGTTTCTTTACTCTTCCCTGCCTCTTTTATTAGAAGGAAATGGATATTGGGTAGCTATTTTTGTCACGTTCTTTTTGTCACGTTCTTTAATATCTTGTGCTAATGCGCTGATTTACTTACCATGGCTCCCGCATTGATATAATTTTGCAGATGAAGTAGGGTGGTCCACCAGAATACTTGACACGGCCTTTGAAAACTGTAATTATAATCATACCAAATTGGCCCGGAACCAAAATGTTTCATAAGAGTGGCGTATATCGCAACAACAACTGCGAGTGGCATTGCAATCCTCAAATTGCGATACATGTAAAAGTAGAATAAGTTGAAGTTATCAGTTTTGGTTACAGTCAGGAAAAAATGATAACTGAGCAATGTTGATGCTATGAGGAAAAAGGTGTCCACACTTACCGTTCCACCCATTACCAATGTGCTGAAGTATTGCTGGAGCCACTAGAAATAATTGAAAAAGTTATATGTGAAGACTATTGAACAATATGTTGAAACTAATACTTTTTATTTATATGTAATATCGATATGCAATAGAAGGTGATCTCTAGCTCGGGCACGTCAATATTCTTATGGAAAATATTAGAAAAACAAATTACATTTCCATTTTTTATAGCTCGATCCAGACGTGAGGGACACACTGTGTATAAACTGAACTATGAACCATAAATAGTAAACACCGTTTTCGTTATAACTCCTCCGTCGAATATATAACACTTTTTATGTGAGGGTCTAATAATTCTTTAATAAAATAAGATTCAGGCACTAAAATGAGATAGCTGGTCTCAAGGCATTATAAAATAAAGCCCTTTATATTGCCACATAAATAAAATTTAAGATGCCCTTTATATTCCTTCCAAACCACTTAAAAGTGATCACTAATATCCCAAACAATTGTAATTTAATAACATTGGTGCTTAGGGGCTATTAAACATAAATGACGGAAGCATTTTTAAGATCTTAATGTTATGAGGAAAAACGAAACAGTTTTTGGCACTGTATTCATAGCAGAAATATGATTATACATAACTCTGTGTCATAATTAAATTATATTAAGGAAGAATATAAAACATCGGCTGTTTTCTTGTACTTGCCATTGAAAATAGGATGCAGTTCTTTAATATACTAAATTGCATTATTTTGTTTAAAACTCGGTTTAAAATATATATCGTGCTTTTAGTATCGCGTAATTTTGTTAATAATCCGACTATATAATAATGATTTAAGTTGTAGCATCATAAATCTGTTCATTTTTATATTCAAGCGATGAATTCGTTTTTCTTAACTATATGATTATTGATTATACTCACATCGATCAAATCTACAGAATTCACTGTTGGAAACACCATGTTCTGTATATATCTATGCCCAATTACTACATAGCAAATACTTATGTACCTTAAACCATTTAAACATTCTAATTCCAAATCTGTACTTTTAGTCGAAAACAATCGTTTTCCATTGGAATAGGCAGAAAATGAATTAATGAACCAGTTCGACTTCCCTAAAACGGAAATGAGTATAATAAATAAGTTTTTATAAACGGCTAAACGTGCCCAGATGTGCAGTTTCTAATGAGCCATGAATAATTTATTAAAATTACTACAAATAAGCCGAGTATGGTGCACTTTATTCTGTTTTTTGTGAAAACTCAAATTTTCCTGTAATTGAAATTTTCTTTCACTTTTCTTAAAATCTGTTTTGCAAAGGACGAAATCCTATTGGTTATGTTACTGCCGCAATCCTCTCTACTGAAAAGATTTTTCTTACTTATTGGTTAATTCCTCAAAAAACTCCAAGGACTGATCATAATTCCCTTATGTGGTTGTCGATATGCTTTTAATTTACTGTCGCACAAATGAAAAATTCGCATGATATTTACCATTTTTAACTTAATTTAAATTGGAGTTGATTATATTATTTCAAGAAAATTGCAAATGTAATACTTTAACGTCTGATGACATCTTCAGGAACAGTTTTACGTTTCTATGTATACAATAAAGTGTATTTCTATTTCGCAAGGCAATTTTTAAGGTATTTTCAATCAATAGGTAGGTACTTCAAAAGAACAATAACAT
This sequence comes from Rhagium mordax, assembly GCA_963680705.1. Classification (NCBI taxonomy): domain Eukaryota; kingdom Metazoa; phylum Arthropoda; class Insecta; order Coleoptera; family Cerambycidae; genus Rhagium; species Rhagium mordax. The sequence continues at coordinate 13,510,261 of OY796660.1, read as the reverse complement.
AAAAAAAATCAGTAAAAATCCCTTCTATACATCCAATAATCCAATTTGTAAAAACAAATTATTTTTGTCAGCATAAAATGCTGCTGAGTTACGTACCTTGGTCACCAAAATATCAAAAAAGTTACCACTACTACAAAATTTTAAAAATCATATTATAGAATCTTTTACTTACTTTGGTGGAGACCATAAACTATAAAAATTTTAGACACCCTGTATTAAAATGAAATTTGGTTTTGCTGGAAAGCTTCCCTACAATAGTTGACGTTGAAACGCTCAAAAAGAACAAGCGCATCATAAAAAATACCAGTGTTCGCTTGATTGAAAGTCACACAAGTCTAGCCATTTCAAAGCCAACGTACTGATAATTCGTAGGTATTGTTCATTTCAAACAAAAGCCATCGTGCTTAAAATACGGTTTTTTTAAGTGGAAATCCAACCGTCCAGAAAAATTTCACTTTTCACAGGACTAATTACTTTTTGCTTCTGAAGTAGTTTCCACTGAAACTGAATACTGAATAATTAACACACGACGCGTGAATCAAAGTGGCTTCATCGGAAGATAATTAAAACTAAACTAAATCTAACAACGCAGTCTATTTACACCTCAACTTTTGCAGGTAGGTCTTTCGTCTCTTTCAAAAGCATCTATTCGCCTTTAGTAATATTTATTTTGTGGTGTCTTTTAAAAAAATGTTAAGAGCAACAAAATATATCTTCAACTTCAAATTGGGAATAGTCGATTTGAAATTGGAAATAAATAGTTTTAAATTAGAAGTACGGTCAACTTGGAGTAGTCAACAAGAGTGAGTCACAGTTATTCGGATGATTCTACTATTACTCCTTGTGTATCGAGATTAAAGTGGAGTTTTATTGGATAAATTAACTAAATTGCTCATAGTTCTTTCATAGTGCATTACGTTATAATCATGAAAGTCCTTTTCGTTACGAAATTTCGAACAATTTCGTAGGTACTTTGAGTCAAAAGTTATTAAAATAAATGTTACGCAAACAACAAACCCATCTGATGTTTATTACATTAAGTGAATACCCTTGTCAGTAAATTTTAATATTAAACTTGATAGGTATTTCAAGCAGACAGCATATCATATTTCAACTCGATATAAATAAAGATTAGAATCACTTTCTGATATCGCATTCTAAATTCAATTTAAATCTCTACCTTAAAGGTTCTGCCTTTGGAAAAATATATTACCGTCAGCAAACCTGGCGCATAAATGAATGAGAAAATAAAGGATTGGTAGACAATATTGCTGACATGGAACTGTCATGAGACAAAACAATTTCACAAATTTCTCAACTTAAAAACCAATATTGTTTTAATATAGGTCCTCTGGATGATGGAAGTATGCCAATTCATCGCTAATTAAATACTGCCTTTTATTCGAGAGAAATTTTAAGAATTTCTTTGCACAAAGGGACCAATTTCATTTGCGATTTTGATTCAAACTCTCTTAACAACTTGAAAATGCTCTTAAGAAGTAAGCTCTAACAATTTCTGACATCGTATGACTTAATCTAAATGAAATTAATTATATATAACTCCTTTTTGCATTGACTTGAATTATGCTACTGGGCAAAATTAAACATTACCAAATTTCCATTTATTTTCACCTAATTATCAATGCATCTAAAAATGGAGAATTAACTTGTACAGGGGCGAAATCATTATTTAAGTTTCAAAAGAAATTGTCTGTATCTGCAACTTTTCATACTGATTAAATATTTTTGTATTTTCGTTTTAACCCTACTCTTGAAGGGATTGTCAATAAAAAATTGTAGATGATTTCTACTAATACAAAGAGTTGCCTGCTGTCTGTTCATATTGCTCGACGAAATGACTTCCTTAATTTTTTCTCATTCAAATTTTCGTGATGATTACTTGGCTAGAATTAGGTAATTCAAGCAAATTCATAGTCTAAAGTTTGTAGAATTCATACACTTGAAAATAATGAACAAACATAAAAAGTAATCAAAACCTCACTTTCTTGAAACTGTATATTATTGATATTATTAGTTGTGTAACAACCCTTGTTGGTGTTATTGAACTCTGCGTAAGTGTGAGTATGCCTAAAGAATTTCAATGTTTACAATTCCCCCCAGAACAACCATGAAGTAGTTTTCACCTTAATGCTCCAATATAAATTACAATTGCAATAATAGGACTGCTTTAAATTCTATTGGGTTATCACAATCCACCGATACGATTCCATAAAGTTGCATTGTATCTGTTTCCACATCGTTGTATTCATTTATTTTTATAGTGGTCTATAAAGCAAGATATTTTTCTTTATAGAGTTATATCGGTGCTGTCTGCACCTATTTTTATATCTGGGCTCAACATGTTCCCTGTACATAAAATTTATGGAGCGGATTTGGTCAGAAACTACATTTCGTGATGTTGTTTTACAAAATTTTATTGTTAGTAAATGCAAAAATGGAAACACAAATATGTTTTAATTATTTTTTGTGGTATTGATACTTGATAGACCATGTAAAGACAGAAGTGCATTGTGCAATTTGTGATAGTTACGAAACGGATGTGTGGTGTTCCTGAATCATTTTCTCTTCTTAAATTTTTAAATTAAAATTTTTTAATTAAATTTTCTTAGTTTTTTTAAACCGAACACCTTGCATATTTTTGACAATGTGATGTAGAATTGAAAAATGAACACTTTTGATAAGTATATTTCTACGGCAATTTATAATCATTTTCGATTAATAGAGTAAGTATAAAATTCAACAATACATTGAAAATGGGACGTTCTTTCAATCCCCTCAACAAAAAAAAGCTTAGATGGCCAATTCAAAGAATATTAAATTACCTAGCTACCTATAAGCTAGAATTATTCAATTATATCAGAGTTTTCATGATAATCTTCTAACTTGACAGAGTCAATCGTTAGCAGAGTAATTCTTTTATGATATTAAAACTGAGGCCGTAGACCTACTCAGTAGTAATACCACACGATATTGAATTTTCGCGATAAGTCTGTCGATTTATTTCTAACGAAACTGAGTTGCTTGGAAACACCACGAGTCCGTAGGACGAGTGGTGTTTTCAAGCAACTCAGTTGAGTTTAGAAATAAAAGACAGACTTATAAGATAAATTCAATCACGAGTGGTATTTTATTAGACTATTTCACGAACAAATATTTTGGTTGATAACTTCACTTGAAGTAGCACTGAAGCGACTCATTTTGACGTCTGTCTCTATACTTAATTTTTATTAAACTGTCAAACTTTGCTTTGCCATCCGTATCCATGGTTACGGCCATCCGTATCCATGGTTACGTCGTTGAAAACACCACGCCGATAGACCAATTACAATTGAAAGACAGTCGGTGTTTTCGCTGTAATACAAGCTGTCTTTGGTTTGTGATTGATCAGATTATGTGATAATTTTAAGGTGAGTGCAATAGTCTAATTAATTTCAAATTTATTTTAGTATTAAGTAAAAATACAATCATTAATTTACCTGTGTATACAGGGTGTCTAGAAGGTCGATGTAAAGTCTGAGGTAGGTAATAGAGTAGACCATTTAGACTTAATTAAACCAAATATACCTTAGTACAAAGTCCTACGGTTTCCGAGTTTTTCGAGAATTTTTTATTTCTTTAAAAAACACGGTTTCTCACATTTGTCTCCTTAAATTAAAACATGGTTGTAGATAATTTTTTTTTGAATAGCAAAACGTGTCTTTTCGGAAAATGTAAAGAACAGAAAACCCAACTTACTACAAAAAAATTAATAAATAAGTTTTTGTTAAATTTTTCTTCAGTGCTAGAAAATTACTTTTTGTGATTAAGTATTATTAATAAAATCAGCTTGCATGCTTTATTACGGCTTAAAAATCATTAAAACATCTGTGGGAGATTTCCACTGAACATAACCGATCGCTAGTTGAGATGCGGAACGTACCCTCACAGCTGATTCAGTGAACCCTGAAGTCTGTCGACGGTCATGGATAATACAGTTCTCTCAACCTTACCAACAATTAATTATTATTCGTTTGGAATAACATTCTGTGTAAATATTAGCCTTTAGAAATTGGTTTAAAAAACATAGTTACTTTTATAAATAGTCCATCGCATCGAAATATTCAATGGTCCAGAAATATAGGGTTTTTTTTAGTGTAACATAGTGAGTTGGCAACTCTGTTAGATTTATACTAGCTATGTGCTATGTGTTTTTTTGTTAATGAAATACTTTATAAAACGCGTTGAAAATGAGGGAATTTCCTCTTTTGTTCATCAACTAATGAACCGATAGTTTCGTTGTATGATAATTGTGGTAAAAGCACTTTTGGTTGCTTTCGGTTAGTTTCCGGAATATAATACAATTTCTACATGTTTGGTTAGTTTAATACATTGTAGATTAAACTTACTTTCGATTGATTCGGATTTTTGTAAGAAACTAATCGTCCAGAATAATCTGGGTAAGTTCTAGTAGTTTTTTTTGTCTTTTAAAAGACCACGTGTTTTATAGGTTAACTTAAAAAATCATTTTGATGTAATGTATTTTAGACAATTTTGGTACGGTGTAATTTGAGCGATACCACCAGCTCGTACTGACAATTGAGTATTTTTGGACTGTAATTGGATTTTTTTGGACTTTGGATATTTTTGGCGATTTTTGGGGACTTGATTTTGGTATATTATTTTACATAGAAGATAAGCCTGGCGATTTTATTATTGAATACCTTTGTGAACATCGTATTATGCAGTAACTAAGACCTGAGACGAATACTATATCCAACGAGGACTGTAGTTCTTTCAGAAGGCTCCCTAGGCGTAACGAAGTAATCTTGTTTCTGGACCCGATTAACTCTCATTAAGTTAAGTTGATTTTTGTACATATGTTTTTTGAATTTCAACTGTTATATTGTATTAGTTGCGTGTAACTTATTAATATTTTCTTCCTTACAGATATTTGTCTTGATCTATTTTAATTATTTAATTATTGTTAATACATACTATATTATTGTATTTTAAAATCTACCCTAGACTAATTGTCCTCTTAAAATCTTTATTTTTTTTGTTGGTAATTCACAAGTGTAATCTTATATATTTTTTTTGTGGGAATAATCCTAGCTAAATTGTTGATAAACTTTTATATAATTTTTTTAAAAACACGACTTTTATTGCTCTCGATAAAGGATTAGTAATACCCTGGACCTCACTTTATACCACGATTTTAGATCGTAACAGCATTATAAAAACAAATTTAAAAACATCTAAAATTTATGGCCTTAATTTTTTTGTAGTCAGTTGGGTTTTCTGTTCTTTACATCTGAAAAGACACAAATCATTAAGGTATCATGTTTTATTATAGTGATAATAGGAGACAAATGTGAAAAAACGTATTTTTTTAAAGAAATCCAAAATCTCGAAAACCGTAAGACTTTGTTATAAGGCATATTTTTGGCTTAATTAAGTCTAAATGGCTGTATCACCTCCCCAAGACTTTGCATCGACCTTCCAAACAAGTACATGTTACTCTTCTTACATGGATTTTATTCATTTATTTATTTTTATCCGACTCGAATTTGGAACTTTGTTGAAAGCGATAGAAATATTACTTACTTCCTGGGGTTTATGACACAATAAAAGTTTTGTCATAAAATATGTATTAGAAAAGGGGGAAATTTCTGTATTAATCACTACTGTTTCATCATTTTCTATAGAAATGACGATAATAATTTTACTGTGAATAGTTATTATCTCCATTCTAGAGATTAACGTATTAAATGTGTATTTGATAAATGCATGAAGCTTTTTATAAAACCTCTGTTTAATATTACTTGAAATGAAATATATTTGAATCACTCAAAATTTTTAAAAAATTACCGATATGGTTTGATAAGGTAAAATCAAGATTTTCCCAGTTTCTCGATGCTTTACAGTCCTGTTCTTCCCCGATAGTTGGGAGGAATAAATCCTTGAGAGTTTGTTATTTATTTCGCTTCCTGGATATAGCATTATTGTATGCCCAGGTATGTGAAAGAACTCTAGCATGTCATAGGAAGCTACCGTCTGCGAACTGCACATCTTGAGAGAACTCCAAGCGTCATAACCCGAACTTTATACCAAAGGAACGAATGTATTCCTAGATAATAATATTTTTGAAGTGGCGCACTCTGGTGGGATAAGGCTTAAACCATCTATCCATATATCGATATCTTTGTGCTTTCAGTTATTATCGGGAGTCTTTTTGGAAAACTCCTCTTCCGAATGTCACTGGCTCTGCTGTCACTTGTTAAGCTTTTTATGTGAAACGGATCTCCAGAGTGGAGACATTACTCAATAATAATGTTCATCAGTAAATAATAACTCCGCTTGTATTGCATATAGAATCCTACTTAATACATAAATAAACCTCAGCGTCTTGGTAAGGCTCATAGGGTCAAATAGATTTACCTTTATTAGGCAATTCGTTCTATGACAAGCGAGTTGTTCAAGCAAGAGTTGAAAACTAGTCGTTTAGGTCGCTGTGTCTGGACTAGGCCAATGAGTATTTTTTCGTGGTTATTGCCGAATACACTTCGTTTGGCTCTCCCACGGTTCTGTGCCAGAAAGTCACAGAACGTTGCTGGAGTGTCATGCTTAAATGAACTCGTAATTCTGCATATTATTATGTCTTTGCAAAAGTCTGCGACATTTTCGACTATTTGGAATGTATTTTGCTCTCACTCGTATGACTAAAAGTATTTTTTATAGCTATAAATCCACTAATTCTATTTAGACAATAAGTGGAGGTCAGGAGTCGCAAGAGATAGCAACATTTTGCTAAAGTTGCAAAACCAACTTCTTTCCCCGTTTTCAAGGGTTCCAAACCCAAATATGACACTCAAAAAAGTTTTTACCCTTGCACACCTCCTCAAATAGCCAAAAACCACCCCATTTTTTTGTTTCCTCGTGCAGATGTTTGCGGGTTTTAATGGGAATTTGTTATGATCAAGAGTGGAGGATAATACCAGGGAGAGTACAGTAACCAGCCCTGGGGGTTGATTCTATCCACCTAGAGGGTGGAAAAAGGGTTTTTATTCTCCATCTGGTTTCAATGCTTACTACCGTTTTCGAGCATGCTGATCAAGATAAAAATACTGTCAGAGGCGTTTAATCGTTCCCATACCTTTAAACGGACATAAACCACCCCTTTCGCGTGTTACCCTTTTTCTAATGCTCGGCAAGACTTGGGCAAAGGCTGAAATTTTATATAAATCGAGTCATAAGGAAAGGTCGATCGCCAAGGAGCTTCGTAAGGACCCCTGGGGTTGATCCTACCCTGCTAGGGTGTGGAAAATTGATTTTTTTTGTTATGAAACGAATGCGCTTCCAAATATACGCTGGTCCATTATGACAGAGTACCGAATCTCTCCGCAGAGCTTCCAGAGAGAATACTCTGAAGATGACGTGGAGGCGCGTATACGCGCGTGCATAGTAACTGAAAGAGAACAGCATCTTCACTAATCCCCTTTACTTAAGACTTGTCGAGCATTAAATAAAGGGAAACACGAGAAAGGGGTGGTTTATGTCCATTTAAGGGTGTATGAACGGCCAAACGCCTCTAATAGTATTTTTTTCATGATCAGTATGCTCGAAAATGGAGGTAAGCATTGAAACCAGACGAAGAACAAAAATCCTTTTTCCACCCCCCTAGGAGGGTATAATCAACACCCAGGGGTGGCGACGGTACTCTTCCTGGTATTATTATCTACCCTTGATATTATATACTGTTCAAATTCCCCTTAAAACTCGCGCCGGCACACGTCTGTACGAGGAAACGGAAAAAAGGGTGGTTTTTGGCCGTTTGAGGGGGTGCGCAAGAGTAAAAACTTTTTTGAGTATCATATTCGGGTTCAGCACCCTCGAAAACGGGACAAACTTGGTTTTACAACTCTAGAAAAATGTTGTAATTTTTCACTAAAATCCCTACTCCTGACCTCCACTAAATGCTCATTAATGGTGTGCAGTACTGTCTTATTTCGAATATGGTGTTAATTTCTTCATTTACTATAAAATTTAACATACCAACGCAACGTATTGTAACGAAGTGAATTTTAGTTTTAATTAAAATATAATTTTAAATGTATAAAACAGGCAGGTAAAATTCAATTAATATTAATTTACTTCAAACTAAGCCTTCTGAACCGCGTCATTTCCCTTTATACATCTTTAAATTATGCCGCGATGCCCGCGATGAATGCAATAATCTCGGTGTTGATCCGATCACTCCTTATGCAAGAAAATGCACGGCCAGCAGTGTGAGCCTGCAGTGCGCCAACAAATGTATAAGATGCGTGAAGTCAGCTTTGCGTTCAGAAGTAGGGATACATGTCATCAGGCGGCTATAAAACTAACAAACCCGCCGTTTAAAAATCAGTTGGCGATTCGCCTGATCCAGTCCAGACCGCCAGTCCAGAATGAAGTCCGAACCGCCCCACCGACCAGAAGGGAACCGCGCAGCTAGAAAAAGTAAGACAAAAATATATATTGCCATCCGAGCTTCTGTTAGTAACCAGTTTGTAGACAGAGCTTTTTATCTGCCAAGCTTTCCGCTTTACCGTAGATTTGCTTACTCGTTCCCACCGTATTATTTGTTTGCCGTTTTTTTCCGCTTTATAACCGTAGTTTGCCGCTTTCTAGTTTTGCCTAGCCTGCCTGCTTTAAGTTTTGCTGTAAATACTTGTGTTTATATTTGTGCTTTATTTTTACCGTAATTATATTAAATTTATTGTGTTAATTCCTGAATAAAACTTATTCTGTGTTTAATCCGAAATTTTGAGTTTTATTTATAGGTTAATTAGACCCTGGCTTAACCGTGTCTTCACTGCAGCTACCTTAGCCTCTATTAAAGCTAATAATATAGAACGTCTAATTACCTTCATTTACAAAATCGATGACAGATGTTACAGCAACAGTTAAAACTATCGTACCAAGAAATGATCTGAAAACTAATCAATATAGATATACTGTAATATTATCTTCATTCGACGTACAGTACTAAGTAGTCTCCGGTACTTATTGGAGGTTCATCCTGTAAAGAAACACAATGTTCCTCTTTCAACGATACAATTAAGTCAAGACCTTCAGTTAAATCAACGATACTTTTATTAAAGTGTGGGAACACATCAGCACTGTGACAGGAGTCTGGCACACATACGGACCATATCAGTTTCACTCCGTCCATAACACTGCTCCTTAGTAAATCAAATCTCTACAACAAGGGAAAAATTATTATTATTATTAATTATTCATGAGTTGAAAAATTCTGCTGTGCTCTGACAATCATGTCTATCTATTGTGGACTGGATTCGATTCTCAGCTTCAATACTAGCCAGAGAATATAGGAGCAATATTGATGATGAGAGTTTATAATTTTTTGAATATCCAACCTCCTCACTGATAAGAGAAGATTGGCCTAGAGAAAGAAACTATGCCAGATATCGGTAGTAGAACCAATTGCACTTGGTTCTGGTATTCCTTCTTTCAAATTTCTACTACTATCGCTGAAGTCGTAAATGCTGATTATGACGACTAGTTTATTGAGCCGACGTGTCTCTCGTGTTGGAGTCTTGAGTTTGATTCTTTGTCATGGCACTGGATTTTTTTTTGACAAGAAATTAATACTCAAATAAATGAATATTATGTGTATATCCGTTGTCCCTAAACTGAATTTATTATTTAATAACCTGTATATTAAAAAGTTGGTTTTCTCTTTCCAACTTCTATAGTCAAATTAGCTATTGCAGAGATTTCATATTCAATAAAACGAAGCACGAACATTGTTCGTTCCCTTAATGCTCAAATTAATTAGCCTAAATATATTTTTAAAACTAGTTGAAAATTAACAAAATAATGCATTAAAACTCTGTGATATTTGAATTATTGCCTTAAGAATTAAGTATCGTACATATTTGGTAGGACTTATTTATGTGGATCTGTATCTAGTGAAATAAATTAATTACTTGGCTAGTATGCTAAGCTATCAAAGTGGCAAAGTTAATCTCCTTAAAGTATTTCCGTTTGAGGGTATTAGCTCCAGACCCTGATTTGCGGTATGAACAGGATGATGATTAATGGATCATTCTACTGAACATACAGTGTGATTCGACATTTTTTTGTATACAGTCAAAATTTTTTATTTAGTTTTTGTCTTTATTTTAGTGATTATGAACACGTATGAACTTAAAATTGAGTGAGAGAAATTAACTTACAAGTAGGAATAAAAATATAGGTCTTTTTGTAATGAATAATATATTCCTCAATTACTACTTATTTTAATCCACTTCCTTGGCGTGCGTAGTAACCCCAGATTGGTACAAATATCCTGTTTTTATTTTCTCTATATATATATTTAATAAAGAAAACAAACTGTCTACATTCTTATTATAACTGACGCATGATCTTGATATGAATTTGCAAAACACTATAGAGTTTATCAAAAGTAACATACCTTTGCCGATACATTCCGATAGCCAAGTACGGTTCTCATAAGTTTCTCAGTTGGTACTACACGAAGACTGCAATGTCGTCCTCTAATAGGCCCATATTCTGTATTTTGGTATATATTTAAACATTGCTCGTAAGCACCGTACTCTGCCATATTGCCATTTAATATGCCAGAAGCAACTTTCGAGGATGAATCAAACACTGAAACAATGCAACAAATAATATAATATAATTCGTAGAAGAGGTAGGTACCAAACGAGTCCGTGATTGATTATTTTGCATTTTTGAAGCTTGCCGAAAATCGCGGCAAGATGATTGAAGATACAAGAATTGTAAATAGAGAGAAACCTAAAAACTCTTCTAAAAGTCATCATTTCTACAATAGCCTTAGGATCAAAGAAATATTAGCAAACATTTCTTACTTACAGAATACATAATATTTAGAATATTTCAAATTGACCAATAATATACAAAATCAACATAAAATAACAAACATTGATTTCATAAACATTTTAAGAATATTTTTTTAAAGTTAAGGAAAATTGTAAGAGATAAAATCCTACTTTTCCAATAATATGGTGAAGTTCATATTAACTTGTTTGCTCCCATGGGATTATCTTTGTAAAAGAACTATGGATACGATTTGGACGTTAAAATTTGCACAATACTTTATATTAAGCAAACAATATCTTTGATAATATTTGAGAACTTTGTGAAATAGTTAAATGAAATTGAGAATATCACCAAACTCATGGGAGTTAAAAGGCAATGACGATGTGACAAAGTTTAAATTAAGTCGAGAAAACCTGGGACATTGTATTATAACAGGGTTTGTTATAGAAATATGTCTTCCTTGATAATTCATTTCGAAAAAATCCATGCGTAACTCATAAAGGCTGGCTACAGCGTTGCCTTCTTTATATATTTTAACATTTATGAAACATTGACATTTCAGCAATACACGACTTTTAAGTTATATTATAATACTAACGTTCTATTAACTAACTTTCGCAAGTAACTTATTAAGAGGGTTCAACTTCAAAACCAATTAAAACTAATTTCATAAATTAATTAGAACATGTAATGAAGACAAACGGTAATATAACCAATTATTGAAACATGAAATAATTTGTCACTGACTAACTTAGTTGCTTTGCAATAAAAAATATACCCAATAATTGATTAGCCATTAGTGCTTTTTCTTTCGAAATCAATATTTCAATTTTACGTATGCAAACTCTCAAACGAATCCACAGTATGTGCCAGGCCTTTGTTTCAACAAACAATATACCAAAGCATAATTTACTTTTCATATATCATAAGCATACACAACATGAATTCAGGCTCAAGTATCACGAAAGTTCCATTCCAATTCTCTTTATCGACTAAATGAGGTTTCTCATTTTCTTTTTCTTAATACATTTCAAATGACATCCCTTTATTTTTTCACCGAGAGCTACTCCGGTATCAAAGAACGCTTTAGTAATACTTACTTTGCAATGCCCAAGGTTCCAAAGCCCTCAGTCCTAATTTAAATTCTTCTGTGTGGTTTTTGCACAAAGAATTTTTAACGTCAGCAAGTGCGTAAGTAGAAATAACCTGATTCATTATCAAGCCTTGTTTCATTGTCAATTTTACACGATTCCTTTGCTTTCTAATTTGTTTATTATCAGTTGCGTCGTTCTCAACCTTTCTGTTTTCATTAGGTATTACGGCTGCCGTATCAGTAAGTTCTGCAGCAGTTTTTCCATCATTTTTATTCTTTAACACTGTATTATCATTGCTGCTAGGTAAAATATTGTTCTCAATTTCATTATCTTTGTTGACTAGCGTGGACGAATTTATGAGGTTCAACTCTGAAGAATTTGCATGTATTTGATTCAAAAAGTACAAAACGTAACATGCCGTCAAACTTAAAAGAGACGTAGCGGCGTTAATATGCATCGTTTATGTAAATGCGAAGATAATACTAAATTTATTTTCTTTTATATAAATAAGTTAAGTGTTTAAGTAACAACTGTCAGAGAAGTAATAAAGTTGTAATATGGAGATAATTATAGTATTTACTAACAGACATGGAAAAGTTTATTGAAATGAACACATCATGATGTTTGCCGGCCTGAAGGAAGAATTATTTATTGGTAGAGACCGGACCTGGTAGTATGATGACTAACAGAAATACATTCATATGGCGTTACCAACAGTTTTAGTAATAATATTTTATTGGTATTTATTCTAAATAGTAAATTCCGATGTTCTTTACTAAATACTACATTTAGCGATGTAATTGATGCATACTTTAAGTAGGAAGATTTTATCCATTAATTTCATTTGTTTACCCATTTATCCATTTATCTATTTATCTATTTATTTCTGCATCTCATCTGTTCATCTATTCATATATTCATCTATTCGTCGATTCATTTATTCATATATGTATATATGTATTTAGGTAAGTACTTATTTATGTATTTACTTATTAACTTATTCACTTATTCACTTGTTCACTTGTTCACTTGTTCACTTGTTCACTGTTCACTTGTTCACTTGCTCACTTGCTGGACTTGCTTTACTTGCTTTACTTGCTCTACTGGCTTTACTTGCTTTACTTGCTTTACTTGTTTTACTTGCTTTGCTTGCTTTACTTGCTTTACTTGCTTTACTTGATTTACTTGATTCACCCGATTTACTTGATTTACCCGATTTACTTGATTTAGTTGTTTTTCTTGATTGTTTGAATGATTGTCTGATTGTTCGATTGTTCGATTGATTGTTTGATTGTTTGATTTTTTTATTGTTTGGTTGTTTGATTGATTGATTATTTGATTGTTCGATTATTCGATTATTCGATTATTCGATTATTCGATTATTCGATTATTCAATTATTCGATTATTCGATTATTCGATTATTCGATTATTCGATTATTCGATTATTCGATTATTCGATTATTCAATTGTTCGACTAGTCGACTAATGAATTATTCAATTATTCAATTATTCAATTGTTCAATTGTTCAATTGTTCAATTGTTCAATTGTTCAATTGTTCAATTGTTCAATTGTTCAATTGTTCAATTGTTCAATTGTTCAATTGTTCAATTGTTCAATTGTTCAATTGTTCAATTGTTCAATTGTTCAATTGTTCAATTGTTCAATTGTTCAATTGTTCAATTGTTCAATTGTTCAATTGTTCAATTATTCAATTATTCAATTATTTAATTATTTAATTACTTGATTATTTCGTTGTTTAATTATATAACTAATTAATTTTTTTATTTGTTTATTTGTTTGTTTGTTTATTGGTTTGGTTTGCATTTCTTCACTCATTCATTTATTTATTTTTATTTATCTATTATTTATTACTTATTTGCTTTTATTTATCTTATTTTCGTGTTTGTATTTATTTATGTATCTACTCAATGATTCTGTCATAAAATACGAGAATTGTAAGTTTCCATGTAGCACAGAATTATAGGTAATTTTCATGTATTTGTGGTATTATACCTAATATCGTTTAATAAAATAAATCAAGTGTGACAGATCTTAGTCGGAAATAATACGATTGAATAACTACTTATTCTCTACAATTCTCGTTTAAATAAGGGTTAATATAAAGGATTTAATTAGTCGTTTCATCAGAATCCACAGTCAATAATTATTGAAAAAATTGTTTACTCGTGATTAGAATTCGAATAGAAATTCGAGGCAAATAAATATCGTGCGAACATATTCACTGCTTTCGCGTACCTAATTATTTATACACTAATAAATTTTAATGAAAATGTTACGCTTGTATTAGCAAATAACACCACATAATACTGGTTGAAGTGAAAAGTTTGAGTAACAAAAAGTCGGGTACATAATCTTTTAGAGACAGTTTCATTTAAAAAGTTTTGTTTCTTAATACAATATTCAACAACATAATTCCCTGTGTAACTTATAAGCTGATACGTCTATTTGGGGAATTACAGTAAGGAAAGCCTTCTATTATGTGAGAATAAATCCCAAAGTAAGTAAGAAAACTTATAAATCTTTTAGTCTCAACAAATCAGGAAATTAAGGAAGATTTGTACCACACCTGGAAATTCCTAGGTGACTATAAATCTTTTGGAATAGGTAGCTACCCCATAAATATTACAGTAATAGTTAAAATTATCAAACTAGTAGAGTGATCCTTACAAAATCGATTTTGATCAGATGAGAATTAATGTATGAGGTACACAAATCGTTGCAGAATTTTCCGGTTTATATACATAGATATTCAATTTATATTTTTTACATAACACAGTGAAGATAATATTAATCTCAATAACGTGATCATCCAGGCGGACGACCCAAATAAAAATTCAAATAAGATCAAGTCTATGTCGTGTAATGGATGCGCGTACCTGCTCGCGTCACCATCTTTTCCATGGGATCTAAAAATTTGTAATTATTATTATTATTACTATTATTACTTAATTTTTAATCATTCTTGAATTTATTTATCAAAAATTAATATTTACAGTCAAATTACAATATTCTTAGATGCTGCTAATTATTCAGTAAACAGTAAACAGAAAGCAGAATTCAGACCATTCATTCTGAAATATGAAAAGCATCCTGCCTGGTGATGCTCTTGGAAAAGGTAACCGAGTAAATAAATGTGCTGATATACTTAATTGGTTATGAAGATCAATGGATCAATTCCATCTTGAAGCAAATTAAGATTCGTATCTGATTTGGTTGCGACTTATATGAAAGAGAGAATTGTCAATGTCCTAGATATATACCTATCTGGTCCAGACTTCATAAATTGCAGGTCTTCGTTTCTCCTGACCTGACAAAAAATTTTGGACAGGCGTCATGATATTAACAACAACGAATTAATGTTTATGATAAGAAAGATAAATTTAAACTAGAACATGTTAATTAAACCATCATGAATAAATAACTAATATTGTCCTAAAAACTATGCATTGCATATAAAAGTAGTTGATTAATGAATGAATATAATTGCTGTCACGTTATATCATAGAATATTAAATGAGTTGCAATAAATAAAAGGCATGACATCGTCATCATAACATAACCATTAACCAATAAAAACATAAACAATTAATCAGTTATCTATTGAGAGTGTTTGGTGCCATTAATTTATATTAAAATCAATCAATAAACGTAATAATGGACAGTTGGAAGCACATTTAATGTAGTGAAATTCAACTGAGTGCTCTACAATTGATTATCTGGTATTATAGGTATTAATTCTAAAATGAACAAAATTTAACAGATTTGAATTATTATCTAAGCCCAGTAATATTATTGTACATGTACTTTAATAAGATACATACGACCACGTTTTCAATTCTACCAAAGTACATACAGGAAACAAAGTGTTACAATCCAAAATAATAATTTGAACCTTAACCTTAAATAATAATTCAATTCTGTTAACAAGTTCGATTTAACTGAGAAAATAATAAGAAAATAGTATTTGACCTCGTGTATCTTAAGTTCCTGGGAGGAAAATTTTAAATTTATTTGGTCATTACTTGGTATCTGTACAATGTCGACCAATAGGTGCATAACTTTTGATGCTAAATGTTTTATAAATTGCCATAGATCGCCATCTGTTTGTTGATTCTTAACCTAGATCGATCAATTAATATTGCTTCTAAACCGATGGAAATCCTGTTTTTGCAAGTGACTTAGGAACAACTGGCTTTTAGAGAGGAACTGAAAAGACGCTAGTGGTGAATAAGATGCCAGATTTAGAAATTAATCCAATCATTACTTAGGATCTCTTGTAAATTCATCCATTATATGGATAATCTGTAGTGATTTTTTTGGAAGATTAAAATTCATGTACCCCGTGAGGAAGATATGATTCCGCTCGATATTTCGAAAAATGTAGCACTCAGCAGGCTAGAACACCTTGATGACATTTAATGAGTGGATTGAAAGAACAAAGTTCCCATGGAAAGAAAACACACAAAACTGATGCTAGAAAAGGAGATACACTACTACGTATCCAATGTCATATAGTTGATACTAATTACATTCAAAAGATGGAAGAAATAATAAGCAGTATAGAAGTAAGCAGCGGTATTCCACACCCAACTGAATCCTATGAAAAGTCCTAGACAATGAACTTTTTGAAATTGAATTACCTGCTGGATCTACCCAGATAAAATGTGGCATTTGTAGTGGCTGCAATGAAAGACCAGCTCCTGATGAGCAGGCTCTCCAAAATTTTGAAATTGGATGGAACGGAGACGACTGCAGTTGGCACCAAATAAAACAGAGGCAGTGATCTTTAGAAATAACAACGAAAATGGATCCAATAGAGTTCAGTATTCAAGAAGTGCTAATTATCCTAAGTCGATTGGAGTATGGTTAGACATCAAAGTCACCTTTACAGAGTATGTTAGTAAAACTACAAAGTCGAAATAAGTCTGGTAGCCTTTGTCTGTCATCATGCCTAATGTTGGAGAGCCCAAAATGTGAATAATACTGTATGATTGACTCCCAGATATTATATGCTGTTTCTGCCTGGCAAAAGTGAACATCTCATACAGGATTCTGATGGGAATGGTCTTCTTCCTACCAATGTCCCCTTTCAATTTCCTTTGCACATATGCCAATAAAGATGCAAATTGACTAGACTAGCCGGACCAGTAACAAGGGCGTCTCTCCACGTCTGGTTACCACAGAACTAGCCAGTTTCAACAAAGTGGAAATACCTCAATGAGTATCATTCGCGCAATGGTGTGAAACAATGAAATAATAATCAAATTCTAATCGAAAATTCATTCAACACGTTAAAAACACACACCTATGACATTTTCCAGCCCACCATTGCCTATTTTCAATTATTTGATATCCTTCAGAAACCAGAAACAAACTTCATAACTCGTAATGGGCGAATTAAAGAAACTGCAGTAAGTTGACACGACATTTTATGTTAGTGTCTAAAAAAGGTCGGGTAGTTAACTAATGATAATACGCTTTTGAAGTGATAGTGAAAAGGACATTCTCCGGTGTTTTGTGACAAAAACGGGATTGTGATATGATTAAACTAAGACAGCTCAACAGATAAGGATTAAGCGATTAAATATCCCATGTGTCAGCTGGAAATGGCCACAAGCAATTAACTTGATTATTCTATTATCTGTTAATTGTACTCCGAAAATTATATTTAATCGTGAACTAGAAAGGGAATAATTATGTCATAAATTTACAGATAATAATAAAGAGGTCGTTGTATTAATAATACCAATAAATCCCACAAGCAATAAATTCCAGCGTTGCGGTCGTAAACAAAACTATTATTACTGTGCGAGTTAGAATATTATAACAATAATAAAGTTTACGCAACTAGAAAACATTTTATAAAAGTGCGGTTTATCAATGCGTTTTATTCTTTATAGTGTACTATGTATAAAAATAAATTGAAAATATGAAAATGAGTATTGATTAATTGGAAATCACAAAATAAGTCGAAAGGAACAGAAATACTTTTGCTATAGGTATCAAAATTTATGGCGGTTATCACCAAGAAGTCCAGCCGCCTACCCAGAGCACAATAAATTGCCCATTAATGCCTAAATGCCTAATTACTAGATTAAAGTTTATTATACCAAAATTTATAAAAAAAACAGTAAAATAGTTAATAATATTTCCTAAATAAAAAAATTAGGAATCACATAGTAAAACATTTAGATGATCTTATTGTAATCATTGTCTTCAAAAGTTCATACCTATTATAAGACTGATGAGACTGATATTTTGATTTTTTTGGTCAACTTAAGGATGGATACGGTGAAGCGCTTGAGTGATCTCTCATAGAAGCTCAAATATTTTCACATTTTTCTGAGGATATCATCTTTTATGTCAAAGTAATATACTTTGACATAAAAGATTTTGTCAATAATAAAACTTTTCTATTCTAATCAGAGGAAAACCTCTTAAAACTTTATTTGTCAAGTCGGGCAATATACTAGCTTTGGCTCAAGTGCTTCTTTTGCATGGTGCAGTAGTTAATCATTACCATTATCCCAGAACGTATGTCAAATATAAATATAAATTATTTAGGTAAAATTTTATAACAAACATCAAAACATCTAGACAGTTTTTGGAAGATTAAAAAAATGTTAAAAAAACACATTTGGCGTAATTACTTGCTTTTTCTGAGCCCTGTAGATGTGAATTCTAAATTAATAGAAGCTCTTTTTCCAAAATTTTGTTTAAATTGAAAAATAAGAATCCCAATAGGAACACCTAGATTTTCTAACATGTATGATACACCTGATTAAAGAAAGTTGCACAATTTTTCAATTTCTTGGTCCTACATTTTTAATATCACACCAATATGGTCTTAATAGTTGCACTTTATTCTTTAGCGAAACTCTGGAAAATTTCCATTGCCATTGCACTTTAAAACTGCTACATTTTCTCCTTTTTTAGTGGCATAATACCCATTTAATAATTGATGAACAAAGCAGCCTAAATAGCTTGAGAGCATTTTAAAGTACATTCTCGGAGGATGTAATTTTCCACGAGTCACTGATTATACTTTTACAACCTTATTTTGTGGGTGTCTTCCAATTTTATGACGGCTTGGAAACTTTGTCTCTGTAAAGAAATCTGGTCTTATCGGATGGTAGTAAATGAGCCCTATCGAGTGGCTTTTAAACATTTCAACCTACATGGCACTGGTTCCCTAATTTAATGGTATAATATGTTACTTTCTCAGTATACATGTAAGATTCCAGAATACATCATTAGTTATTTCAATTGTATTTTAATACAAATAATCAAAATAACAAAATAGGGGCAGATTGAGATTTATTTTGAATTTTATAAATACTTATTATTGGAATTATAATTTAATTTTTTATATATTTATTATTACACTCATGCATGGACAAAATTATCGAATAATAAAATTTAAGTTGAAACTAATTATTCTTAATTTTTAACATTTTGCATTAACATTTTCTGCTAATGAAAACAATATTCTTTACTTAAAATGTGTGAAATAAACTATTTCTTTCTTGTGTAATGCGTTTTTTCATTAAAATTTATAGATACAAAAGAATTGGGAAAATTTTAAATATACGATAATTTTGTCCATGAGTGTATTATTTAATTTAGGAAATATTGTAATTTAAGTTTATTTTCGAATTAACTTTCTTTTAATTGTTTTACTTATACATACGTTCATACGAATTTGTTCGCCCCTGGTGTAACCTCCAACCGCTATTTCTATAAAGAACCATGTGTACTTAGAGGTGAACGACTTACTGATGGGTTTGCTGTAAACCCCTCCTTTTCCTATTTAGGATGTTCCAGGGATTTTCTAGTAGAGGAAAGTAACCTTATTTAATATTTTGTTAATTTTGATTCAATAAAGATTTTTTTTATTCAAATTGAGTTCATTGATTTTACTGTTGTTTGTTTTCAAATATAGGTTCTGTCAAATGTGCAACGGCCTGTAATTATAACTACCTGAACTGTTAAAACAGCGATCATGTACACCTATGGTCTTTGGAACACAGATGTCGACTTTGTCAGTGAAATAATGTTTTGGACAAGGTAGTGATGCATAAAACTTCAATTTTAACTGATCAAACATAGAGGTCTCTTAACTTAACAGCATTTATTCAATGAACTATCGACAAAGACAAGTTAAATTGATTAATAAATAAACTAAGAACCTGCGATAACTTAAGACTACATTTAATCTAATATTTCACAAATGGTGTTATCCTTTTAATTAAACATAAATGTCGAATATTTTTAGTTATTTTTATAAACATGAGTTTCTAAAATTTAGTATATTCCGTGCTTTGTAACGGTATTCGCACCGGTTTGAATTTATCAGCTGACATTGAATTTAAAATGGCTGCTGGAAGTGGATTGTTCTAGAGTGTTCAATCATGCTACATGGAAACAAACCAACTGTAGATACTCATTCGAAATTATAAACTAGGTGGGATATTTTCATCGTCTATTTTAATAAATCCTGGGAATATCCTCAAATTATCTCGTTCAATATAAATAGTATGAACATACCTCGGCTTTTTAATTGTTGTTTTATATATTCTCCACCATTTTTTAAAAATTTTTATTCCTAATCATGGACCATGGACATGGGGACGCTTCTTCCGCTTGCCCAATAACAACTCTCTTTTGTTTATGTTTCCAAGGTACTGCCAGAAAATCTCCTTCGTCAAAGGACTCTAGATAAGAATATGTCATCTTGGTCTGTATTTTCCCAAATATTTGCCTTATTCAAAGTTATTTTGTAGAAATTATTTCATTTTTAGCATCCTGGTTACATAACCTTTCTGTGGATACCCATATCGATATATTTCGTTAAAGCCGATTCGTCACTACACGTTAATTTCAACAATTGTGCACTGCGTTTTTAAATTCACTTCACTGTTATTTTTTAGAGTCCAAATTTACGATGTGTCTAGCCATCTGACATTAGACTATTGGTTTTACATGAAACATTATGCTAATTACTTACATCTATCCAAACTACGTGTCCCTATGTTTGATTTTTCGCTAGATAAAATTAGAACTTTGTTCATTGTTTATAAATCACTACTAGTTTGTTACTGATTGTTTTTAAACTATGTATTAAAGACTACTTTTGCTTAAGTTAAGATTATTTTATTGATTAATTTTGTGGTTTTTTCTTTATATTAGAGCCTCATTTATGTGAGTTGTCTCCTTGCTGTCCAGTTACAGGTGTTTCCAATAAGAAGATAAGTTTCTAAAAACTGGTATCCTTTAAAGCTATTTAGGTTTAAACATTCAGTAAGTCTTTCGCTGATTTTGAAATCAGAAGTTCAGAAGTTTTATTTTGACAATTTTTAATATTCATTTAATTTTTTAACGAGCATTTAATTTATTTTATTTATTCAGAATACATGAATACATAAATCTAAAATATTCATAATAAATGAGAGAAACATAAAAAAGAGTTAAATAAATTTAGCCCCTTATTTATATTCACATCCTGTCTACTTTGATCTATAAATTAGTATCTGGTTTCAGCAGTAAAGGACTACATTTCCTGTGTTAACAACTTTAAACAACGTTCTCTCGGAAACTGTTAATCCTGACAAATTGCCAAGATATCTCTTTTCTATGCAGTTTATTTACCAAACCCTATTCAAGTATATAATTTTTTTTAAATGTTATAGCAGGTTTTAAAATAATGTAGAATGAATAAGGATCTGCATGTCTCAGAGGAAAGTAATAAACAAAAAAGTCTGAGATACGCTAGCACACTTCTTTTTTCCGTACAATTTTTATTTATATTCTAAAATACGTTCTTTTAAAGTATACTTTAGCTGATTAAATTCTATTTAAACACATGATGGCAGTATCCTGATTAAACAACACCTCAATTTACAAATATGTGCCTAAAGCCATAAAATATATTCTTATGTTCTCAAAATAATACACCCAGTGATCTGAAGAAAGAGAAAGATTTTCTTTAGGTTTGTTCACTCATTATTTCGGACTAGCTTAAGCGAACTCTACGGTATTATCTATATTCTATAAGATATTGCTTGGTGGTGGACAGTGGTCACATTATATTCATATCAAGCTACCCTCCAATGTAAGGTGAACACAAATCCAAAACTATTGTTTTCTTCTTCTTTTCTTCAAATTTACTAGAAGCTCTAGAATCTCAGAAATATGAGATTTGACAATCGTAATACATAGTATTACCTCCAAATCAAAGGGAGAATCCAATTCTCAACAAATCTTGAGCAATGGGTAAAATAAGTTTGGAAATCTAGTACCCATCACCAGAAATGCTGAGGTGAAGGAAGAAGTTTAACAGTAGCCATTTATCAAGAGAGAGACTAGTTGACATTTGGCACATTTATAGATTCCAAAAGAAAGATAAAAATTCAAACCTATTTCATAGGAAGACGTTTAGTCACATCATTTTCTTTTGCTTGTCATTAACAAGAACGAAATAATATTTTTTTTATTTGAACCCGTTTCAAAAAAATCGAAGATTTGGGAAATTTCATCAATTTTATCTGATGTGGATCAGAGTCACCATCCACGAATCAAACAAATGGGAAATATTGCTCCTTCACACAAAAACAAAATTATGAAAAATGTGAAGCTTTCAGTAAATCAACTTTAGCTCTGTGATCATGATTTCTCACTTACCCAGTATTTTCTTCTTACAGTACACTAATTTGTAGACTAGATTTTGTAAAACTTTATTTTGTACATTTCTTCTTTGAAGCAGTTAAATTAATCCTTCAGCAACTGTGCCATTATTTAAGAGATTTCACGGGGTTGGGAAATATCTCTAAATTTGCTTTGTCAATTCTGGATTCAAATTCAGTGAAGAATAATGGCAACCAGATAACTACCGTTAAATTATTTACCTAATATAAGTAAATTGGTTATTTATTTGTCTCTAAATAATACAGCTAATAGTCGAGTGTATTAAACAGATTGCCCCAATTTTGTGCTTAAGGGGTTAAACTGTATGAAATATAGGCTGTACAGAACTAAAAACTAGAACTCATAAACGAAGGTTTCTGCGACCTTTCCACCCATTTTAAGTTGTCCCAGAGGGTCCGTAAATAGCAAACAGATTAATTATCTTAATTAATATAGTGTTATCTTTGTGTGTGACGCAAATTATATATTTAGCATGCTTTGCATCAATATATTTCCCGGTGTATCTGATATTAAGTCACGATATGTTACAAGAAACATGTTAGGCTATACATTTTTGGCGCAGATATTAATATGTATTTTGCAATGACTGTTAGTATTTATGGTTAGTTTAGTCAAACACGATAGTCATGATTGATATTCAGTTACGAAAAGGAAAAAAAAAATGTTTAAAAAAATGGAGGGATATCTAAAACAAGATTAACACATATTTCAAAACAATATATTACAATGGTGTATCAGCAGTAAGTTATAAATTTAACATTCCACATTGGAGACGTATAAAAGCCGTCGCGCACTAGGCAGAAGCTTGGCGAGACGAAAGAAACGCGGCGCGCGAAATTTAGGATTTACCCATTTGAGATGGTTCTGAATCCAATGGTATAGTTATATTTTTAATAAAAAAATCGCTAATCAAATTTGTCCATTTTTAACATCGAAAAAAATGCAGCAGGTCTTGAAAATTGAAATCAATTCCTAAATTTTTGTCATAAAGTAGAGTTTTCGATTATCTATCTTTTAAAAGGAGCCCCTTAAAATCGGAAAAGAGACAGATTTTTACAGGGATGTTTCCATTCAAAATGGGCAAATTATTAAACTTTATAAAATCAAAATATTATGCTTGTTATTTGCCTCTTCATGTGTAAAACATATTTTATATAGTATTTTACATATTTATACTTTTACATCGATATTATACTTTTTAGTCTTTAGTGTAAATTTCGAACAAATTTAATTTTCTCTATTTTACACCATCCTTTGATTTGGTAAAGTCGAGTATATTTTAACTTGGCATCTGTGTTGTTCACGTATGTCTACCGAGCTTCTCTCTCACCTCCATTGAGACGGAAATATGCAAAATACCACTGAAGAGAGAGATAAATAATCTATGTTTTCAATAAATTCAGCGATTCTCAAACTGTGAAAATTTGTCAGTCGTTATTGTGAACTATTATTTATTTGGGTTAACAGTCGTCTCATATTAGAATTAAATTAGTCTTTATAAGAAATGTTTAAGTTATTTTTTGCGATAAATAGTGGATGAAATGGCAATGAAATAATTCAAGTCAAATCCTGTTAGCTCTACTTTTTTTTAAATTAAATTAAAAGTAAAAAATGTTCCTTCTTAAAATTTTATTTTACTAATCCGTTCCTCGAATTTTGTTAAAACCATATTTTCCCTAAATATTTTTCTTTTATGATTCTGAGCGAGTTTGTCTCTTAAGTAGGTAAATAAAACCAACTTTCAGACGTTACTTATCCGATTCTCAGACGAATATCCACGGCTTTTATTTTTTATTTAAATTTTATTTATTACACATTACCAAATACGCCTTCAATCTTTCGTATTTTAAGTTTCTTGCTAAATAAATAGAATTTTGCGGTGCTGGCCGCTGTCAAACAAAGCCGAACACCTGATATGGGCGTGATATATCTATATTTTAACCAATGAACACACGTTTTCACCCTTTATATACAGTTTGCAGATTCGCGGAGTTCTAGACAGAAGCCTGTCGGGATTATTATTTTAGTGGTAAAAAATTAAATAGGTAAACGTGCATTCGTGACGGTAATATTTAATTAGGAAATTATTACATTGTAAAAATACATTTGATGATTATGGCAACTAAAGTGGGCGTCTTAAATGAACAGTAAAAAAAGTTGGTTTTAAATTTAATGGATTATTTTATAAAAGAAAGAGAAAACGAAGGACCGTTGACACCACTTCAACAGGTTCATGAAAGAGTTTCTGAAGCTTTAAATATAAGTCTAAGAACAATCTGCAGAATTAAGCACCTACAAATTAATATTGTCATGACGAAAAAAAATAAAACGAATTAGGAAGAAATCAAAAACATTGGATGTATGTGATGGTGTTAAAATGGAAATAAGGGAAGTAATTTATAATTTTTATGAATCAAAAACACATTTTACACTCGATACGTTGAAGGAAACGCTGAAAAATAGGAGAATCATTGACTTATGTAAGGTAAGTCTCTTAAAACTTCTAAAACATTGTGGATTTAGGTATAGAAAAGATTGTAACCGTCGCCCATACCTCCCCGCGGTTCTTGCTGGACTGTAACAATATTAGTTTTCGATCATTATTCTTTTAATAATAATTAATATTGTTATTGACTGAATTGGGCAAATTATTTTTTGTTATCAGTTTCATTTGTGCCCGAACCTATATATAATCAGAATGACACTAAAACGATGAAGTTAGTGAGTTAATACTTCTTAGCATTTTATAATAACACCTTTAATATTTTTATATTATAATTATTTAGCGACAGCATCAGTGTTATAGATGAACTGTTTGAGAACCGCTGGCATATCTGACCCATCGAATACATCTTAGTTCAGACGACGAAGCGACCTTTGGACCGGCCAAGTTAAAATATACTCGACTTATAGTTACGACTATTTGTAAGGAGATTTTCTTCCTATTTAATTACATTTATGGGGTATTTAAAACTATGAGATTTCAATCTATTCCGCGTATTTAATTCTTTTTTGGCTTACAAGATATGATTTATTACTTTTTGTATTAAGTCGTCTCCTGAACACTTAGACAAAGTTCGTGGTCGTTTAAATTGTCAGAAGTGCCTGGAAATGATTTAGTATCTTGATCTACAGCAGACAAGTTTGATCTGGTATAAATGAAAATTTGTGAGAGATAAATAAAAAAGTAGTTGTGAAACCGCATAAGGAACTCTTAAAAGATGTGCTCGAAACTAAAGCAATAAAATTATAAACTAGATATAATTATTAATTATTATTATTACTTATGGAGTTCGGTCTTTAGGCTTCGGCTTCCGAAAATTTTTATTGTACACTTGAATTTTAATTTAAATATTTATAAATAATTAATTCAGTCGCATCATAGTAATCAAGCTTACTTTTTCACCAGCTACATTTCAGAGGCAATGGCTTTAATTTATCTTCATCTCTCGATACATTCATTGTGCAGCATTTCAATTTCCTTACATTACATGCGTAGGTACCTATTAAAAGTTTAGCACGAGGTTCAATTCACAAGTGTCAACCTCATATACCTACACAAAAATAATTTCTGGTAGATATATAATTCTTTAAATTATGTACAAATTCGTAGAAGGTAGTACATAATTGTATACACAACAGGAAGATTATCGGGTCTACTAGAGTTGGAATGGCATAGATAATATAAATTTTATCCCTCGATATATTTTTTCTCTAAAAATAATTTACATCTCAGCACAGTTCCTTTAAAACTAACGGTCTGAAAAATTGCCCATTTCAGATCAGGGCCGGTAAAAACCTAAAAAAATGTAAGTGTTTTTGATTATAATGGCATGTAAATAAGTTTGCAGTAAAAAATAATTGCCATTTGCCTAATATTTCCAAGCACTGAATATCTTCGAATATGAATGCAAACCTTATTTCATTAGGGACGGCGTGTTGAGGCGCCGTCTTACTAATTATAGGGGAAACGACAAACGTCGCCGCCGGTAACATGCCAGCGATGGAATTATAAAATGGTTGTATACGAAAATAACTAACAATAAATTTATATTCACGCCAATAAAATGCTTTCCTCATTGAAACCTGAATAAATTATACATTATACGTTACGGATTTCAGGAAAAAATGAGAAAAGCAACCAATTAGAGACAAATTAGCTTTGCCATATAAATTTGCTGACTAGATAAGGTATTTTTAATTGACTGATTTTTATACTAGCCCAGCACTTGAAGCATTTACCATCAAAATTAAAAGTTCATAATTAGTGCAAGTCAATAAGCTATGTGAACGTGGCACCATCACCATCATTGGGACTCTTTCAGTACCATGAAAAAACTTTTTAAATTTAAAAATAAGGGTGCTAATTATTGATTTAATAAAGTCATTAACAACAACATAGAAAATATCTCGTTTTTTTTAAATAAATAAGCTCTACGCCTATAATTTTACGTGAAAGCATTGATTAAGGAATGAACAAGATAAGCGGCGAATGGTAAAGTGTGAGGCCCATTCTGGCGACGAGATTCTTAGTAAGTTGCTGGCATTCCTGTGATTCACGCTTTTGATAAACCTGTCTTGTGACTGGTTTTAATATCATTTATATATACAGGGTGTCCCAATGTGTAAATACAGTTATCGTGGGTTCTTGGGCTCAAAATAAATAGATTTAACTAATCTTACCTCTATTCCAAATTGCTTTGTTTGCCGCTAGAGGGCATCAAGGTTGGTTTAAGTTTTAAAGTTTTTCCAAATAATTTCAAAACGTTCTGGATAATTGGAATGAAATTAAGTATAATAATGTGTCTAAAGCGACTTCATTTTATGATACAGAAATTTGTGGCACACTTTGCTTTCAAAATAATAATTGTTCACAGACCTTTTTTGATTATTGAAGAGGTAAAAAAATGTGTTTTCTGTAATGTTTTTTTTATAAAAAACAGAGTAGGCTAAAATGTCAGTTGGAAAAAATAATAACACAGGCACACAAAAAAAGTAGTCTGTTCTTTTGACTAGACCAATGTATTTTGACGCGCTAAATTCGAGTCCGGTGTCAGAATTGCTTCATCATCCTCCAGTTTTTTTTTAATGGTGGAAAACCGCCATTAAAGTCAGGAAATTCCTCTGTGTGGGTCACAACTAAAAAAAAACTGGAGGGTGATGGAGCAATTCTGACTCCAAATTTGAATTCAGCGCGTCAAAATACGTAAAGATAAGTTGGTCAAGTCAAAAGAACAGACCACTTTTCTGTGTGCGCCTGTGTTATTATTTGTTTCCACTGACATAGACTCGTCAAAATTTGAAGTGTTCCACCCAAAAAATTACCTAAGTTTCAATAAGTGCAACTTTTTCCATGAACCGATTTATCAAAACTTTTCATATTCTGATAGCTCTATTCTATGGCTATATGATGCAGTTAGGAAATGTAGCAAAAGTATGAGATCGGCTTTATACAGAGTGTCAAATGAAGTTACGTATTTCTTGCTATTTTCAACTGACTGTATCGCGTTGCATTATTATTATTATTTTAGATAGCAGAACTGATAGGTTACGTCTATATGAAAGCAAACCTTCTCATAAGGAACTTGGGCTTTACATTTAATTGATTTACCATTATAGTTTCTATATTTAAAAATTGCATATGAGGGCTTTAACTGGTAGCAGAATTTAATAAAAATCAACACTATAATTTTCTACAGTTGAACAAATATTTAATTAGTGGTAAATAATAGAAATTCTAGAAAATCTATTATTTGAAAGCCCAAAAGTATACAATATTTTAAAATAGTTTATATAAACATTGAAAACATTGTGGCTAGTAACGTGTATGAAAATTGATTTAATATTTAATGATTCTGAAAATCCATGATGATGGAAATAACCGTTAAATAAATAACTTATCAGAGTTGTATAAAAACAATTAAATATAGAAATTGTTTGTACCCTAAATCTCATTTAATTCAAATTGTGGGTTATATTTTTGAAGCCAATCCGTAGATTATTTGAATCTAGAATAAGTAGGTATCCGAAAAATAAAACCACAAATCAAAACTTTGCAAGACTATCGCACTCTTTTAGCATTGATTAGGGAATGACTTTCTTAATAATAATAATAATAATAGTTGTCTGTTTGACCGATACAAAATTGGTACCTATAAGACTCGTCAATAATACGCTAGATAAAATATAAATATACAATAGAGAAAATACAAAAAAAGCAATACAATAGATAAATACATGAATACAAATAGTGCATAAATATAGTAGTAGTAGTAAGTAGGTATGGCGATACTTGAGACAGGGCTCCGCTGCGCCCCCAAAATGGGGCCCCCGGCCTCCGTAGGGCTCCGCTGCGCACCCTCTAGAATGGGCCCCCAGAATATGTATTGCGGGTTGCATAACACCCCCATAGTAAGATACGACTTTTTAACCTTACTTTTTGCGAGCCCCCGAAAATTGCATTGTTAGTATTTTTAAATATTGAAAAAAAAAAGTTGTTGAGTGCAGCGAGATTCGAACCGCCGACCTATGGGTTGGTACGAAGACGTCTTACATGTTTAGCTACAGAGTAACTAGTTTACGAGTGTAATTGTGTATTCGAGCCTGAGCCAAACGGCTAAGTAGAAAATTACCGCACTGGAAAAAAACGTGCGCGATAGAAAAAAAAAACATGACGGCGCGTTAGGTATGAGAAAAAAAAACATGACTGCGCAGTAGATATGAGAAAAAAAAAACGCGGCGACGTAGTAATATTTATTACATGCCTAGAATGTATAATAAGCATAGGTTGCGCCATCTAGTATTAGTGCAATATGTAATACTGTTTGCGTTTCTGCTGACGTTGACGTTTCTATTGACAGTTAACCTTAAAGGGCCGTTGCACAAGACAAGTTGTAAGTAGATTAATTATTAATTAAATTATAGGCATAGAAAAAGTATAGTCTGTAATTCGTTTGGAATGGCATATTCTGCGCTCGCGGACCGTCCTCATCGCTTCGCTCGGATGACAAACTTCCGCTCGCGCAGAATATGCTTCATTCCAAACTAATTACAGAATATACTATTATTCTCTTGGAACTCATAAAGCTTTATACAGAGTATGGCAGGTTCTGAGACAAATTATTTAATCTATTGTAGTATTTGCTCTGATGCACAAGCGGCTTAATCCAACAACCGGCCGGCGGTGTTGCATCTCGCATAATATTAATAGGTATATAAAGAACAAAAACGTGCGATAACCTCGCGGCAAACGTTCTCGTATAATTAAAAATCTGATTCAAAATGAATTTTCAGCCCAATAACAGCAGATTCATCAGTAATACGTTTTGAATGACGAAATTAATTGCAATATTAACAGTTTTGCAAAGGCGAGTTTTAAATATTATGTTAAAATCTCTCAACCTGATAATACGTTTTGAATAACGATCACGTGACATTTTCAGATCACATCTCGCCGACACACATCGGCTTAGAGTTATTAAAACTCCAAGTACCAAGGCCGTCTAGTCAGTCTTTCGAGCCTTTCGGCATTCATTGAACGAGTCAGTTGTCTGCTGCTGCTGCTCCCTAAAAAAAAAAAAAAAAAAAAAAAAAAAAAAAAAAAAAAAAAAAAAATGGAGAAGTTTATTATTGTAAAAGACTTTATGAAAAAGGTGCGTCGTTTTCACTTGACGGGGCGCACTCTCGAATTTAAAATTAAACCTGTTCCCGTGGACAGCGAACCTATAGCCTGGGTGCGAGACGCCGTCAACCAGGTCATCCAGAGGGGCACCGAGGGACTTGCTCCTGGTGATAAAGTGGGGTTCTCCTTCTGCTGCAAAGATTTTAAACGTGGAGAAGGCTGGGTTCGCTTCAGGGCTGTGGAAGAAATTACATACGACGATATCTGGGGCGTCATTAGCAGCGTTTACCAGTCTAACTCCGCAGGTCTCAACACTGAAACTTTTTGTCTGGGTGTGACCACTGTGAAGATGCCAGCGGGGAAAGGAAAGGGTCGCCTCTACAACACCTTCGAGGAGGAGTGCGGCATGCGGCGGGGAATAATATGTATAAACAATAAAGACAATTTATGCCTACCAAGGGCATTAGTAACGGCCGCGGCTTGTGTAAATAAGGACCCTGAACAAACCAAAGTACGTAGGGATATAGGGAAATTGCAGACTCAAAGAGCTCTTCGACTGTGCACCGAAGCGGGTGTCGTTATCCCCGAAACAGGATGTGGTATCACTGAACTGCAAAAGTTCCAGCAGCATCTAACAAACTATAAAATTGTAGTTTACAATTATGGGTCAAAGGGCCGCGACACTATCTTCAGAGGAGCTGCAGACGGCCCCGCCCTCAATCTGCTATATCACGAGGGCCACTTTAATGTTATAACCTCCCTCACAGCTGCCTTCTGCTGCGGCTATTTCTGTGAAGAGTGCCACGTGCCCTACGATACGAAAAATAAACATAGATGTGGGGGTAAATGCCCCAGCTGTCAGGGGGTGCCTGTTTGCCCCCAGAGCCCTAAAATCACATGCCAGGATTGCAAAAGGTCGTTCAGAGGCCAGAACTGTTATGACAATCACAAAAAGATAGGGTCCATGGGACGAGGTACGGTCTGTAGCCAAATCAATCGATGCGAATCCTGCTACAAGACAGTACAGAGCGGTAGGCAACATACTTGCGGAGAGGTGTACTGCAAGATATGCAATAGACATGTCCCCCAAGACCACCTCTGCTACATTCAGCCGGACATAGGAAAGCCAAAGATCAGGGATACTTTATTTGTGTTTTACGACTTGGAAACACGGCAAGAAAAGGTTCTGGAAGACGGCTCCCTCCAGCATCAGCCTAACCTCTGTGTTTTCAAGCAGTGCTGTAACGAGTGCTTAGAAAAGGACATTAAAGTGTGTAAAAAATGCGGGGTTCGGTTACAGGTTGTCAAGGGAGAAGATTCGGTGGCCTCATTTGTGCACCTGCTACTTGAATTGAGGAAGAAATTCAAACAGATTGTAGTTGTCGCCCACAACGGCCAGGCTTTCGATCATCAGTTCTGTCTGAATTACATTCTGACAAAAACAGACTTGAAGCCTGAACCTATCATGCGCGGAACGAAAATTCTTATGATGGCCGTGGGGAATGTTAAATTCCTGGATTCCCTCAACTACTTCCCCATGGCGCTTTCGAAGCTACCTAAAGCCTTCGGACTGGGAGATAATTTCAAAAAGGGTTACTTCCCCCACCTCTTCAACACAGAGGAAAACGCCAACTATGTGGGGCCCCTACCTGCTGTAGAATTCTATGATCCTGATAACATGAAGCCGGATGCTAGAGAAACCTTCCTCAGGTGGTACGAGGTGCACAGAAACGATGAATTTGACATACAGCGCGATTTAGTAGACTATTGTATATCGGACGTGGAAATTCTGACCGCGGCTTGCCTCAAATTCCGACAACAACTGTTGGAGACAGGTAGTGTTTGTCCCTTTACAGAGGCCTGCACAATAGCCTCGGCATGTAATAAGGTGTTTCGTCGTAACTTCCTCAAACCAAACACCATAGGCATCATACCAAAAGGTGGTTACAGATGGCGAGATAACCAATCAAGGATAGCCATACAGTGGTTGATATGGGAAGAACATTGCAGAGACATTAACATACAACATGCTGCTAAACAACAAGAAGCCAGAGTGCAGGGTGTTAAAGTGGACGGGTTCTGCCCTGAAACCAAGCAGGTGTTCGAGTTCCACGGTTGCTATTATCACGGATGTACTAGTTGCTTTAAACATGGGCGTGATGAACCTATGCACGACGACCCTTCTGCTACATTAAATTCCCGTCACGAGGCCACGGTAGCCAAAACAGAAAGACTTCGAGAGCTAGGCTACGAGATCACCGAAATGTGGGAATGTGGTTTTCGGAAGCAAATAATTCAAAATAAAGAAATTGGGGAAAATACCGAAGGACATCCACTGCTATCTCAATCTCCTCTCAACCCTAGGGATGCCTTCTACGGAGGGCGCACGGGAAATACTTCTGAATATTATAAGTGTCAGCCTGGAGAGAAAATTAAGTATATGGATGTTTGCAGCCTTTACCCCTGGGCCTGTAAATATGGCAAGTTCCCTGTCGGACACCCCGATGTTTTTGTGGGCGAGAAATGCCCCAAGGATATCACCAACATCGACGGGGTAATAAAGTGCAAAATTCTTCCCCCACAAAACCTTTACCACCCTGTGCTCCCAGTCAAGATTAATGAAAAACTTATGTTTGTCCTATGTCGTACTTGCGGTCAGACAATGAATCAATCTGTCTGTAATCACATAGAAGAAGAGAGAGCTCTTGTCGGTTCGTGGGTTATTGACGAAGTGCTAAAAGCTGTTGAAAAGGGATATGAAATAAAGGAAATATATGAAATTTGGAGATATACCGTAGAGCAGTACGACAAGATGACAAATGTTGCTGGTTTATTTACCGCTATGATGAATAAGTTCATCAAAGTTAAGCAGCAAGCCTCCGGCTGGCCTAAAAACTGCCCCGCAAAAGAACAAAAAGACAGATACATCGAAGAGTTTCTGGAGCGCGAGGACGTTAAATTGGAATTTGCTGAAATTATCGAAAACCCCGGCCTCCGCTCTTTGGCTAAATTAATTTTAAATTCATTTTGGGGTAAACTTGGCCAGAGAGAGAACCAACCTAAGACAGCCATAGTCCGCACCCCCGAAGAATTCTTCGGCATGCTGTCAAACCCCAGTATACATGTTAACTCGGTGCTACCGATAAATGAGGATACGCTCGTTGTTAGCTGGGGACATAAAGAGGAGGCCGCCGACCCACTATCTACTGTCAACGTCGTAATTGCGGGTTATGTTACAACCCAAGCACGCCTTAAACTTTACAGCTACCTGGAGCAGCTGGGCGACCGTGTTTTGTATTACGACACAGACTCTGTCATATATGTGTCTAAGTCCGGTGAATACGATGTCCCTACCGGAGAGTTTATCGGCGACATGACCGACGAACTCGAGTGTTACGGTCCAGGCTCCTACATTACGGAGTTTGTGTCCGGAGGGCCGAAAAATTATGCATATAAGGTGTTCTCTACTAACGACCAGAGAGAACACCTTGTATGTAAAGTCAAGGGCATCTCTTTAAATTACTCGGCATCTCAGCTGTTAAATTTTGAGAGCATAAAGGAGATGGTCCTAACAACTGTAGACCCTGTATACATTACCTCCAAAAATATCCGTAGGACGAAAGAGCATGAAGTCATCACACAGGTTGAGACTAAGATTTATCGTCCAAATTCTACAAAGAGAAAATTTTTCGACGACCATAGCTCCACCCCCTACGGATATAAAAAGTTAAAAATATAGGTGAGGCCTGTAGGTGTCTATTATTTTATCACTCTTGTAATTTCAAAACATGTACACCTCTAAATAATTTGTAAAGCTATGTTTTTACTGTATATACTCTGCATTTAATCATATATTTCAATATACACCTTATATTTAATCATATATTTTACTATGCCTTTGTATCAACCTCAGTAAAATTGAGGACCCCTGTATATACATAGTAATATTTAACATACCTTTGTATTCTATAACCTCTGTTTATACAAACTCTGTAAATTGAGGACTATATTTTAATAAATTATTCTATTTATATGTATGTGTTTTATTTGAGATCAATTACCTTTCCTCTTCATCCAAAAATTATATGTCTTCAGTTCTCCTACGTTTGTGGCAGTAGAGCTCTAAAGATTTTTATATGTCTTCAGGCCTCCTACTCTTGTGGTAGAACTGTGAAAGAAAAGGTGGCAGTCGGACTAATTATAAATCATAAGTTGCGCCGAAGTATTTTTCATATAAACCAGTAAAATATTCTCATATAACCTCAACGTTTCATGGGTCTTAAGCATAAAGAGTTTTTGAGGATGAATAACAAAGAAAAAACGATGGAAAAGCTTAAGTATAATAAATTATAATATTTTGTATAAATGGTAATAATCTGCCTAGGGCGAAATATCCCCAAAGGTGGTTACAGCTGGCGCGACAGTCAATCAAAAATTGCTGTTCAGTGATTCGTTTGGGAGGAGCATCAAAGACAAATTAATATTACACACACAGCCAAACAACAAGAGGCCAAAGTTCACGGTGTCAAAGTGGACGGTTATTGTGCCGAAACTAATCAAATTTTTGTAGATACTTTGTCATAACCAAGGCTGATGGAGGAGGAATTTCTAGAAAATCCCAAGCATTTTTGAGAATAAGGGCTATAGAAGCCAAATACTTGATGAAAGAAGCTGGAGCAGATATCCACATCGGATATGCGTGTACTATAACAGAAGAGCATTTTATGATAAAATTCAGGGGTGGTTGTAATAGATTCTTAAATTAATCTTTACAGTCATTAAGATAATATATTATGTACTCTTGTTTTTAAATTATTATTTTTTCCGTTTTGTGTAGATAATTGTATTAAGAGTACCTATATAATTTATCAAAATTATATTTTAATAAAGTAATTAAATAAAGTATTTTTAGTAATATGCCACATACCATATAGTAATAATTAAGTACCCCTTAAAGACTTACCTCAATGGTTTAATTTATAGCGACTCACGCCTTCATAAAATCAACAAACTGAAAAACTGGAAATAAGTCCATTAACCTTTAACTGGGGGAGTGGAAGAACGGCTATGCCGAACTCCTTCCAATTGTGTAATTTTTCTTCTACACAATAAACATTATTATTATTATTATTATTATTTAACTACTCGCGTTGGTGTAAAAAGTACACCAAAAGTGCGCTGCAAGCTGCCGATTTTTTCTGAATGCTTCCTCGGCGTCACCGAACCAGCTAACCCTCGCGTAATGTGTCTTCTACCTGTATCTGCAATATCGCACTGACTGTTGAAAAGGGAAGTGAGATATTTTGCAAGTTTTGTCGTGGTGTACAGAATACACCAATGTATTTAAGTACGTTTGCAAGTTCTTTTTTTAATTTTTTGCAACGAATTATTTCTTGTCAAATTTGTGAACATGTTAATGTTAAAAGTATTTAGTTTTTATGGATTAATAATCTATTTTTAGGGATAAATATTTTTATCTTTTAGAATCTATTTTTTGTTATATAGAGGATATTATTTGTTGCTTTCTCTATTTTTTTCACTTTTTTTTTGTGTCAGTAAACATGCTTGCACCTTAGTTAACCTGTGTTTTTTTTCATAGATGTATTTTTTAAAGTACATTAAAAAATGATAAAACATTTTATCATTATAAAAAATTAACGGTGTACAAAATACACCGCGCGAGCAGAAACGTGAAAATTTGGTGCGCGAGTAGTTGCGAGTAGTTAAAGGTTAATACAAATACCAGGGAATATTATGGAAATCCTACAATTCATAAGTTTTTATAATTCTTCACCTTCAAACACAATTTATTATTTTTTATTCATACGAGATATTTACAACTTATTCTAAATTAGTTTTACACTTTTATACTATTCGACATCAATGCAGCATTAGCTGTTAGTTTAGTATGAGCTAAAAGAAATATTAAAATACCTACGTGCCAACATTATTTTCATTTATCTTAGCAAGAATAATTGTCAAATCGAATTATAAATGCACACGGCATAAAAGAAGACATTTTAAAAGTTGAATTAGGTACAGATACATGACATTATATTGCACACAAATAGAGATATTGGGGAACAGAAACCCACTGATTGATTATTTTTGTAGCAAAAGTATAATATGAAACAAATTGAGTTATTACGTTATTATTGTATTAACATTGATTGTTTCTCACCATAGCTGTAAAATATTACTAAGAAAAAAAACCCCTTGTTACACGTCTCTTAACTCAATGGCACGTATAGCTAGAAAAACAAAGAAAAGGACCTAAACTTCTTATTCTTATTCTATGTCGAACTCGACATAGAATGACCTCCTTTAAGAAACAACAAAACAATATATTACTAATCTCATTAGCTAAGCTACGCAATGCAATTCACGGTTATAAAAAATAATATTCAATATCTCAAATAATAAGTAACATTAATTAAGTAGTAATACAGATTATTCAAAATTTTCTAAAAGTTAATTAACATCCTTAATTAACTACATCACTCTAATTACATAGCCGATAGTCCCTACCAATATTAATCAAGATAACATATTGTACACCCTCATTATTACCCATGTGGCCCAGAACATATTCTACGGCCTTCCTCCTCATTGTGGCCTAGAACCTACCAAGCCTTGTAGTAGGTTTTGGTAGGTTCTAGGCCACAATGAGGAGGAGGGAAGGCCGTAGATGCGGTTCTGGGCCACATCGGTACGGGTGTACAATAATGTTATCTTGATTGACTATCGACTATGTATTTAGAGTGATGTAGTTAATGAAGGATGTTAATTAACTTTTAAAAAATTATGAATAATCTGTATTATGTTACTTATTATTTGAAATATTAAATATGATATCATTATAATGAGGAGCATTAAAAAATTCGGAGTTTTTATGGAAAAATTTGTAGAATACTTTGATTAATATTGGTAATGGACTATCGGCTATGTATTTAGAGTGATGTAGTTAATTAAGGATGTTAATTAACTTTTACAAATTATGAATGTTCTGAATTACTACTTAATGAATGCTGCTTATTATTTGAAATATTAAATAATTATAAATAACACCACAGATAATGCGACTCGCTTTATCCCTGAAGACTCTGAAAGTCTTGTGTGGGAGGGGGCTACACATTTAGAGACAAGGGACACACATCCAATATCCGAGAGAGGCAAGAACTGTTATGACAATCACAAAAAGATAGGGTCCATGGGACGAGGTACGGTCTGTAGCCAAATCAATCGATGCGAATCCTGCTACAAGACAGTACCTCGTCCCATGGACCCTATCTTTTTGTGATTGTCATAACAGTTCTTGCCTCTCTCGGATATTGGATGTGTGTCCCTTGTCTCTAAATGTGTAGCCCCCTCCCACACAAGACTTTCAGAGTCTTCAGGGATAAAGCGAGTCGCATTATCTGTGGTGTTATTTATAATTATTTAATATTTCAAATAATAAGCAGCATTCATTAAGTAGTAATTCAGAACATTCATAATTTGTAAAAGTTAATTAACATCCTTAATTAACTACATCACTCTAAATACATAGCCGATAGTCCATTACCAATATTAATCAAAGTATTCTACAAATTTTTCCATAAAAACTCCGAATTTTTTAATGCTCCTCATTATAATGATATCATATTTAATATTTCAAATAATAAGTAACATAATACAGATTATTCATAATTTTTTAAAAGTTAATTAACATCCTTCATTAACTACATCACTCTAAATACATAGTCGATAGTCAATCAAGATAACATTATTGTACACCCGTACCGATGTGGCCCAGAACCGCATCTACGGCCTTCCCTCCTCCTCATTGTGGCCTAGAACCTACCAAAACCTACTACAAGGCTTGGTAGGTTCTAGGCCACAATGAGGAGGAAGGCCGTAGAATATGTTCTGGGCCACATGGGTAATAATGAGGGTGTACAATATGTTATCTTGATTAATATTGGTAGGGACTATCGGCTATGTAATTAGAGTGATGTAGTTAATTAAGGATGTTAATTAACTTTTAGAAAATTTTGAATAATCTGTATTACTACTTAATTAATGTTACTTATTATTTGAGATATTGAATATTATTTTTTATAACCGTGAATTGCATTGCGTAGCTTAGCTAATGAGATTAGTAATATATTGTTTTGTTGTTTCTTAAAGGAGGTCATTCTATGTCGAGTTCGACATAGAATAAGAATAAGAAGTTTAGGTCCTTTTCTTTGTTTTTCTAGCTATACGTGCCATTGAGTTAAGAGACGTGTAACAAGGGGTTTTTTTTCTTAGTAATATTTTACAGCTATGGTGAGAAACAATCAATGTTAATACAATAATAACGTAATAACTCAATTTGTTTCATATTATACTTTTGCTACAAAAATAATCAATCAGTGGGTTTCTGTTCCCCAATATCTCTATTTGTGTGCAATATAATGTCATGTATCTGTACCTAATTCAACTTTTAAAATGTCTTCTTTTATGCCGTGTGCATTTATAATTCGATTTGACAATTATTCTTGCTAAGATAAATGAAAATAATGTTGGCACGTAGGTATTTTAATATTTCTTTTAGCTCATACTAAACTAACAGCTAATGCTGCATTGATGTCGAATAGTATAAAAGTGTAAAACTAATTTAGAATAAGTTGTAAATATCTCGTATGAATAAAAAATAATAAATTGTGTTTGAAGGTGAAGAATTATAAAAACTTATGAATTGTAGGATTTCCATAATATTCCCTGGTATTTGTATTAACCTTTAACTACTCGCAACTACTCGCGCACCAAATTTTCACGTTTCTGCTCGCGCGGTGTATTTTGTACACCGTTAATTTTTTATAATGATAAAATGTTTTATCATTTTTTAATGTACTTTAAAAAATACATCTATGAAAAAAAACACAGGTTAACTAAGGTGCAAGCATGTTTACTGACACAAAAAAAAAGTGAAAAAAATAGAGAAAGCAACAAATAATATCCTCTATATAACAAAAAATAGATTCTAAAAGATAAAAATATTTATCCCTAAAAATAGATTATTAATCCATAAAAACTAAATACTTTTAACATTAACATGTTCACAAATTTGACAAGAAATAATTCGTTGCAAAAAATTAAAAAAAGAACTTGCAAACGTACTTAAATACATTGGTGTATTCTGTACACCACGACAAAACTTGCAAAATATCTCACTTCCCTTTTCAACAGTCAGTGCGATATTGCAGATACAGGTAGAAGACACATTACGCGAGGGTTAGCTGGTTCGGTGACGCCGAGGAAGCATTCAGAAAAAATCGGCAGCTTGCAGCGCACTTTTGGTGTACTTTTTACACCAACGCGAGTAGTTAAATAATAATAATAATAATAATAATGTTTATTGTGTAGAAGAAAAATTACACAATTGGAAGGAGTTCGGCATAGCCGTTCTTCCACTCCCCCAGTTAAAGGTTAATGGACTTATTTCCAGTTTTTCAGTTTGTTGATTTTATGAAGGCGTGAGTCGCTATAAATTAAACCATTGAGGTAAGTCTTTAAGGGGTACTTAATTATTACTATATGGTATGTGGCATATTACTAAAAATACTTTATTTAATTACTTTATTAAAATATAATTTTGATAAATTATATAGGTACTCTTAATACAATTATCTACACAAAACGGAAAAAATAATAATTTAAAAACAAGAGTACATAATATATTATCTTAATGACTGTAAAGATTAATTTAAGAATCTATTACAACCACCCCTGAATTTTATCATAAAATGCTCTTCTGTTATAGTACACGCATATCCGATGTGGATATCTGCTCCAGCTTCTTTCATCAAGTATTTGGCTTCTATAGCCCTTATTCTCAAAAATGCTTGGGATTTTCTAGAAATTCCTCCTCCATCAGCCTTGGTTATGACAAAGTATCTACAAAAATTTGATTAGTTTCGGCACAATAACCGTCCACTTTGACACCGTGAACTTTGGCCTCTTGTTGTTTGGCTGTGTGTGTAATATTAATTTGTCTTTGATGCTCCTCCCAAACGAATCACTGAACAGCAATTTTTGATTGACTGTCGCGCCAGCTGTAACCACCTTTGGGGATATTTCGCCCTAGGCAGATTATTACCATTTATACAAAATATTATAATTTATTATACTTAAGCTTTTCCATCGTTTTTTCTTTGTTATTCATCCTCAAAAACTCTTTATGCTTAAGACCCATGAAACGTTGAGGTTATATGAGAATATTTTACTGGTTTATATGAAAAATACTTCGGCGCAACTTATGATTTATAATTAGTCCGACTGCCACCTTTTCTTTCACAGTTCTACCACAAGAGTAGGAGGCCTGAAGACATATAAAAATCTTTAGAGCTCTACTGCCACAAACGTAGGAGAACTGAAGACATATAATTTTTGGATGAAGAGGAAAGGTAATTGATCTCAAATAAAACACATACATATAAATAGAATAATTTATTAAAATATAGTCCTCAATTTACAGAGTTTGTATAAACAGAGGTTATAGAATACAAAGGTATGTTAAATATTACTATGTATATACAGGGGTCCTCAATTTTACTGAGGTTGATACAAAGGCATAGTAAAATATATGATTAAATATAAGGTGTATATTGAAATATATGATTAAATGCAGAGTATATACAGTAAAAACATAGCTTTACAAATTATTTAGAGGTGTACATGTTTTGAAATTACAAGAGTGATAAAATAATAGACACCTACAGGCCTCACCTATATTTTTAACTTTTTATATCCGTAGGGGGTGGAGCTATGGTCGTCGAAAAATTTTCTCTTTGTAGAATTTGGACGATAAATCTTAGTCTCAACCTGTGTGATGACTTCATGCTCTTTCGTCCTACGGATATTTTTGGAGGTAATGTATACAGGGTCTACAGTTGTTAGGACCATCTCCTTTATGCTCTCAAAATTTAACAGCTGAGATGCCGAGTAATTTAAAGAGATGCCCTTGACTTTACATACAAGGTGTTCTCTCTGGTCGTTAGTAGAGAACACCTTATATGCATAATTTTTCGGCCCTCCGGACACAAACTCCGTAATGTAGGAGCCTGGACCGTAACACTCGAGTTCGTCGGTCATGTCGCCGATAAACTCTCCGGTAGGGACATCGTATTCACCGGACTTAGACACATATATGACAGAGTCTGTGTCGTAATACAAAACACGGTCGCCCAGCTGCTCCAGGTAGCTGTAAAGTTTAAGGCGTGCTTGGGTTGTAACATAACCCGCAATTACGACGTTGACAGTAGATAGTGGGTCGGCGGCCTCCTCTTTATGTCCCCAGCTAACAACGAGCGTATCCTCATTTATCGGTAGCACCGAGTTAACATGTATACTGGGGTTTGACAGCATGCCGAAGAATTCTTCGGGGGTGCGGACTATGGCTGTCTTAGGTTGGTTCTCTCTCTGGCCAAGTTTACCCCAAAATGAATTTAAAATTAATTTAGCCAAAGAGCGGAGGCCGGGGTTTTCGATAATTTCAGCAAATTCCAATTTAACGTCCTCGCGCTCCAGAAACTCTTCGATGTATCTGTCTTTTTGTTCTTTTGCGGGGCAGTTTTTAGGCCAGCCGGAGGCTTGCTGCTTAACTTTGATGAACTTATTCATCATAGCGGTAAATAAACCAGCAACATTTGTCATCTTGTCGTACTGCTCTACGGTATATCTCCAAATTTCATATATTTCCTTTATTTCATATCCCTTTTCAACAGCTTTTAGCACTTCGTCAATAACCCACGAACCGACAAGAGCTCTCTCTTCTTCTATGTGATTACAGACAGATTGATTCATTGTCTGACCGCAAGTACGACATAGGACAAACATAAGTTTTTCATTAATCTTGACTGGGAGCACAGGGTGGTAAAGGTTTTGTGGGGGAAGAATTTTGCACTTTATTACCCCGTCGATGTTGGTGATATCCTTGGGGCATTTCTCGCCCACAAAAACATCGGGGTGTCCGACAGGGAACTTGCCATATTTACAGGCCCAGGGGTAAAGGCTGCAAACATCCATATACTTAATTTTCTCTCCAGGCTGACACTTATAATATTCAGAAGTATTTCCCGTGCGCCCTCCGTAGAAGGCATCCCTAGGGTTGAGAGGAGATTGAGATAGCAGTGGATGTCCTTCGGTATTTTCCCCAATTTCTTTATTTTGAATTATTTGCTTCCGAAAACCACATTCCCACATTTCGGTGATCTCGTAGCCTAGCTCTCGAAGTCTTTCTGTTTTGGCTACCGTGGCCTCGTGACGGGAATTTAATGTAGCAGAAGGGTCGTCGTGCATAGGTTCATCACGCCCATGTTTAAAGCAACTAGTACATCCGTGATAATAGCAACCGTGGAACTCGAACACCTGCTTGGTTTCAGGGCAGAACCCGTCCACTTTAACACCCTGCACTCTGGCTTCTTGTTGTTTAGCAGCATGTTGTATGTTAATGTCTCTGCAATGTTCTTCCCATATCAACCACTGTATGGCTATCCTTGATTGGTTATCTCGCCATCTGTAACCACCTTTTGGTATGATGCCTATGGTGTTTGGTTTGAGGAAGTTACGACGAAACACCTTATTACATGCCGAGGCTATTGTGCAGGCCTCTGTAAAGGGACAAACACTACCTGTCTCCAACAGTTGTTGTCGGAATTTGAGGCAAGCCGCGGTCAGAATTTCCACGTCCGATATACAATAGTCTACTAAATCGCGCTGTATGTCAAATTCATCGTTTCTGTGCACCTCGTACCACCTGAGGAAGGTTTCTCTAGCATCCGGCTTCATGTTATCAGGATCATAGAATTCTACAGCAGGTAGGGGCCCCACATAGTTGGCGTTTTCCTCTGTGTTGAAGAGGTGGGGGAAGTAACCCTTTTTGAAATTATCTCCCAGTCCGAAGGCTTTAGGTAGCTTCGAAAGCGCCATGGGGAAGTAGTTGAGGGAATCCAGGAATTTAACATTCCCCACGGCCATCATAAGAATTTTCGTTCCGCGCATGATAGGTTCAGGCTTCAAGTCTGTTTTTGTCAGAATGTAATTCAGACAGAACTGATGATCGAAAGCCTGGCCGTTGTGGGCGACAACTACAATCTGTTTGAATTTCT
This sequence comes from Rhagium mordax, assembly GCA_963680705.1. NCBI lineage: Eukaryota > Metazoa > Arthropoda > Insecta > Coleoptera > Cerambycidae > Rhagium > Rhagium mordax. Next base: position 13,466,819 of record OY796660.1, on the reverse strand, counting down.
TCCTCAATTCAAGTAGCAGGTGCACAAATGAGGCCACCGAATCTTCTCCCTTGACAACCTGTAACCGAACCCCGCATTTTTTACACACTTTAATGTCCTTTTCTAAGCACTCGTTACAGCACTGCTTGAAAACACAGAGGTTAGGCTGATGCTGGAGGGAGCCGTCTTCCAGAACCTTTTCTTGCCGTGTTTCCAAGTCGTAAAACACAAATAAAGTATCCCTGCTTTCCTATGTCCGGCTGAATGTAGCAGAGGTGGTCTTGGGGGACATGTCTATTGCATATCTTGCAGTACACCTCTCCGCAAATATGTTGCCTACCGCTCTGTACTGTCTTGTAGCAGGATTCGCATCGATTGATTTGGCTACAGACCGTACCTCGTCCCATGGACCCTATCTTTTTGTGATTGTCATAACAGTTCTGGCCTCTGAACGACCTTTTGCAATCCTGGCATGTGATTTTAGGGCTCTGGGGGCAAACAGGCACCCCCTGACAGCTGGGGCATTTACCCCCACATCTATGTTTATTTTTCGTATCGTAGGGCACGTGGCACTCTTCACAGAAATAGCCGCAGCAGAAGGCAGCTGTGAGGGAGGTTATAACATTAAAGTGGCCCTCGTGATATAGCAGATTGAGGGCGGGGCCGTCTGCAGCTCCTCTGAAGATAGTGTCGCGGCCCTTTGACCCATAATTGTAAACTACAATTTTATAGTTTGTTAGATGCTGCTGGAACTTTTGCAGTTCAGTGATACCACATCCTGTTTCGGGGATAACGACACCCGCTTCGGTGCACAGTCGAAGAGCTCTTTGAGTCTGCAATTTCCCTATATCCCTACGTACTTTGGTTTGTTCAGGGTCCTTATTTACACAAGCCGCGGCCGTTACTAATGCCCTTGGTAGGCATAAATTGTCTTTATTGTTTATACATATTATTCCCCGCCGCATGCCGCACTCCTCCTCGAAGGTGTTGTAGAGGCGACCCTTTCCTTTCCCCGCTGGCATCTTCACAGTGGTCACACCCAGACAAAAAGTTTCAGTGTTGAGACCTGCGGAGTTAGACTGGTAAACGCTGCTAATGACGCCCCAGATATCGTCGTATGTAATTTCTTCCACAGCCCTGAAGCGAACCCAGCCTTCTCCACGTTTAAAATCTTTGCAGCAGAAGGAGAACCCCACTTTATCACCAGGAGCAAGTCCCTCGGTGCCCCTCTGGATGACCTGGTTGACGGCGTCTCGCACCCAGGCTATAGGTTCGCTGTCCACGGGAACAGGTTTAATTTTAAATTCGAGAGTGCGCCCCGTCAAGTGAAAACGACGCACCTTTTTCATAAAGTCTTTTACAATAATAAACTTCTCCATTTTTTTTTTTTTTTTTTTTTTTTTTTTTTTTTTTTTTTTTTTTTTTTTTTTTTTTTTTTTTTTTTTAGGGAGCAGCAGCAGCAGACAACTGACTCGTTCAATGAATGCCGAAAGGCTCGAAAGACTGACTAGACGGCCTTGGTACTTGGAGTTTTAATAACTCTAAGCCGATGTGTGTCGGCGAGATGTGATCTGAAAATGTCACGTGATCGTTATTCAAAACGTATTATCAGGTTGAGAGATTTTAACATAATATTTAAAACTCGCCTTTGCAAAACTGTTAATATTGCAATTAATTTCGTCATTCAAAACGTATTACTGATGAATCTGCTGTTATTGGGCTGAAAATTCATTTTGAATCAGATTTTTAATTATACGAGAACGTTTGCCGCGAGGTTATCGCACGTTTTTGTTCTTTATATACCTATTAATATTATGCGAGATGCAACACCGCCGGCCGGTTGTTGGATTAAGCCGCTTGTGCATCAGAGCAAATACTACAATAGATTAAATAATTTGTCTCAGAACCTGCCATACTCTGTATAAAGCTTTATGAGTTCCAAGAGAATAATAGTATATTCTGTAATTAGTTTGGAATGAAGCATATTCTGCGCGAGCGGAAGTTTGTCATCCGAGCGAAGCGATGAGGACGGTCCGCGAGCGCAGAATATGCCATTCCAAACGAATTACAGACTATACTTTTTCTATGCCTATAATTTAATTAATAATTAATCTACTTACAACTTGTCTTGTGCAACGGCCCTTTAAGGTTAACTGTCAATAGAAACGTCAACGTCAGCAGAAACGCAAACAGTATTACATATTGCACTAATACTAGATGGCGCAACCTATGCTTATTATACATTCTAGGCATGTAATAAATATTACTACGTCGCCGCGTTTTTTTTTTCTCATATCTACTGCGCAGTCATGTTTTTTTTTCTCATACCTAACGCGCCGTCATGTTTTTTTTTTCTATCGCGCACGTTTTTTTCCAGTGCGGTAATTTTCTACTTAGCCGTTTGGCTCAGGCTCGAATACACAATTACACTCGTAAACTAGTTACTCTGTAGCTAAACATGTAAGACGTCTTCGTACCAACCCATAGGTCGGCGGTTCGAATCTCGCTGCACTCAACAACTTTTTTTTTTCAATATTTAAAAATACTAACAATGCAATTTTCGGGGGCTCGCAAAAAGTAAGGTTAAAAAGTCGTATCTTACTATGGGGGTGTTATGCAACCCGCAATACATATTCTGGGGGCCCATTCTAGAGGGTGCGCAGCGGAGCCCTACGGAGGCCGGGGGCCCCATTTTGGGGGCGCAGCGGAGCCCTGTCTCAAGTATCGCCATACCTACTGTAGTAGTAGTAGTTACATTTTGGCTTTGATTTTCCTAAAAATCATTAGCTCAGCGCCATAGTGCATAAATATAACAAATACATGTATATAACAATAAATATAACATACCTAAAACACAAAATTTAAATATTAATTTATATCATAAACACGTTATCAAGTAGTAATTATTGTTTTACTTCTTTTTAAACATTTTTATGTCATTAATTTGTTTCACGTGATCGGGTAGCTCATTAAAAAGTTTTATTCTTATATACATGGTACTTTTTCCATAGAGAGACAAAGAAAGTGCAGGAAAATAAATTTTCTTGACCACGTGTATTGTAACTATTATTGTGGTTATTTTTTAAGAAATCTACAATATTTGATTTAGCCTGTGTCACGATTTTCATAACGTACATTCAAACAAGAGGTAAAATTCCCAATCCTTTAAAATATCTTCTACACGATGTTTCCTTATTAACTCCTACTATATTTCTTAATGCTTTTTTTTATTTTAAAAAACATTTCGCAACGAGATGAACTGCCCCAGAATTCAATACCATATGCTGCTCTTGAATAAAACTATGCATAGTAGTATGATAACAAAACTTCTCTGGTTGTGATGTGTCATAATCTGTATAGAGCAAAACATACTGGAGATAATTATTTTTACAGCGTTCACCAATATGACATTCCCAATTAAGGGCTTTGTCTATTTGTACACCCAAGAATTTAATGGACTTGACTTGTTATATGGACTCTCCGCTTATTTTAAGCAAATGACTTTCGTTGTTACTAGTCAACCTTAGTGTAAAATGTATAAAAACTGTTTTACTAATATTTATTAGAAATTGTTCACTATTGAATTTTGTTGAAATTGCATTAATTTTCCTCTGGGTGGTTTCTATTAAGTGAGGTAAGTTTCTGTCAAAGTTTAAAAATGAAGTGTCATCTGCAGACATAATCACCAAACATGCATTAACAATATCAGGTAAACCATTAATAAATATTAAAAAGAGGAGTGGTCCCAAGACCGAGCCCAGGGGAAATGGTTAATTCACTTGATTTTATTCCACCCATGTCTACTATCTGCTTACGATTGACTAGGTAGGACTTAATCCAGTTCCCCATTACGAAAACCATGTTGTTCATCACAGAAAATTTTATATTTTACAAAAGAATTTACCATTAGACAAGCTCGTCTCACTTAGAGCCACATATGTACAATATCAGCTTAAACAATGTAATATTAGACGTAAATTATGTAGTGGATATATCTCCCTTCGGAGGGAATGTAAACCAGGTAAACCACTCCTTTGTCTACTATTGGTTACTCGATAGAAGAGGTTCGGCAACATTTACAAGTCGCTATTAGACCGACCGCGACGTTAAAAAAATAAATTAAAAAAAGCTCTATTTGATATATTACGGTAGACTTAGGTTGCCTTATGGTTTCTGCTTTTATATAATACAGTTTCTGTTTTTTAATGTTATTAGTTGTTATGCGGGTTTAGAACTGAAATAGACATTATTGATATTTTATTCAAGTTTTTTGTATGTTATCTTGGGTATTTCACCAATAACCACTTAGTCGAGAGGCAAGCACCCTTGACTTTCAGCCACCCACTGGGATTCCTTCAGAAGAAAAAAAATAATTCCAGACCACTTCGATATTGAGACTTTCTTGCCTCGTCGTTGTTTTTGAACGTAGGCCGTACAAAGTCTTTTCTAAGGATAAAGAGGGTCATATTACTTTTTTTGTGATTATGTCTGTCTTTTCTTATTATTACGTGCACTTTGATGAAAAGTTTTTAAATATAGCATATTGGTTCAAATTAATGCAATTGCTCCATGTATCCATTTTATTTGTACCTTCAATCAACGTCCAACGTCCAATTAATATTAATCACAATTTTAACCATGTTGCTCTGAAATAAATATATGTCCATAATTTTACCTATAAATTTTCTTAAGAGACATTCGTTTTGTTCTTGGTTGTCATTAACAATATATTTTTCAAACGGTTCTTTGGTGCAATAATGGATATTTGATGAGAGATTCTCTTTTCTTTCTTCTTTTAGATTTTAAGATTTTCAATTAAATATTAGCTTGGGAACATTTCGTACTGAGGCGCCCTAAGCGACTCTTATTAAGAACATTTAATTTATATCTGATAGAATTATTTGTGACATCCGTTATTTAATTTCAGGAATTCTGTTGTATTTTTCTGACACGAAACATTAATTTAATTTGAAAATAGAAGCATTCTTAGTAGATTTTATTTTAATATATAAAATTCTATTAGAATGAAATGTTAATGAAAGTATTTCATTGTTGCATATTTGTGAAATAGAGTATAATAAAATTTGCTGTCAACATAGCTATACTTTGATCAATACTTGTATGGGTAGTCCTCATCCATACTCTATTTTAACAAAAAGACAGGAGAATAAATATTTAAAATAGTTTAATAAACTTTTCATGGATGGATGGATGCTATGAATTCTGTTATTTAATTATGTGTTTTATTACATGTAACTATGATGCAACTCAGCAATAGTGGCAAATTTTTTATTTTATGATGCCTGAGAACATTCCCATGGTGTCAAATCAGATAGTCGCGCCGAGCATCTTTTTGAACCATCTTGGACGTCCACCGATTCGGAATTTTTTATTTAAAAGGCTCCCATGAGATGAGATGAAAACTATATTACTATCATTACATTTTGTCTAAATTCATGGGGATGTTCTTACATTACTAATAAACACTAGTAAAGACTTACATTTAAATAGTAAACGGCTACATTGTACATTTCAGAAAAATCAGGCAGATTAATGAGCACGCTTTATGTGCTCGTACTTGCTTTTCCGCCAACAACAATTTTTATGGATTGATTGATTAAATGGAGTGGATTTAAACACGTATCATTTGAATAGCTTCACGTTCCAATTCTATGCTTATGTAGGACTCTGTAAAAAGAACAAAGCGCTTAATCTAATTATTGAGTAGTAGAAAGAACATTCCAATGTACCTTTTGAAACGTAATACCCGTTCGATATGTTAATTAAAGTTAGTTTATTAGAATGTAAGTTCGTCAAGGTACACCCAGGCTGCATATATTTAGAGGTGTCATACACTCTTAAAAGGATAAAAGGCACATAATTGGCATAGTAGGATTGACGAGGCAGCTGAACTATGCTGGAAGGTTTAATTAGATGAAGTCTGCGCTCCATGTTAATATTAACCCTTGGGGAAATTGCGAACGGACATTTTGTGGAAAGAAAAATATTCCCAATTTCCACTCATCAGGGTAAGTTGAATTAATTTGTGCATGTCAAGTTGGGTTGATTCGCACCATCAAATTACCGCTCTATGTCATTTACCAAATACAACGTGAACCCTCTTATTAACCTGTAGGAGGGAGCGGAGCGCTGCGACATGTTTATGAGTTGTAGCAGCAACAGAATGATGTACTGTGCGCACCTAACTTGGCGTAATTAATAATTAAATAGGACGTTTGTGGATGTTCCGGCTGCAGATCCTCTCCTTAAATTAAAGAACTTGATCGTAAACATAATGTAAGTAAGTTTACTCTGAAAAATGATTGCACTTCGCAACAATGGAAGGAGAGGTAAGTTTAAATTCAATCACCATTACTGATTGGTTGGATTTCATTATTCATCAATTACAGTTAAAGTGAATTGATTTAATGAAGAAACTACCACAAGGACGAATTACAAACACATACAATGATTATTGATTGTCTTAGTTAAGATTATAAATCAATGAAACAACTAATTTCACATGACTCCATTGACTCTAAAATAGACCTGCTATTTTCAAATCGATTATGTTCCACTGCTATAGAAAATAGTAGGAAAAGTAAACATTTCGTAACGGCGGACCTATAATATTGCAATTTCTATTATGACATCTTGGTTGACGTTTTTACAATTAATATTCAAATACTTAGATTTTTTGCATTAAAATTCTTGGGTTAAAATGTTAAAATCGAGTAATTCAGTTGTATTTAGATATTCAGTCAAATCTAATTGGTCGAACGTCCCATGTTAACTACAGATTTTCCATATACAATTGAATGTTCAAGATCTAATTATTATTAAGTGGGTTATCTGGAATCTGGCATTGGTTTTGGGTAACCCAGTTTAAATTTGAACACAAGCTGATACCAGAAACTACAGTCGAAAAAGGGAGGGAGGGGGGGAGGGAGGGAGGGAGGGAGGGAGGGAGGGAGGGAGGGAGGGAGGGAGGGAGGGAGGAAGGGGGAAGGGAGGAAGGGAGGAAGGGAGGAAGGGAGGAAGGGAGGAAGGGAGGAAGGGAGGAAGGGAGGAAGGGAGGAAGGGAGGAAGGGAGGAAGGGAGGAAGGGAGGAAGGGAGGAAGGGAGGAAGGGAGGAAGGGAGGAAGGGAGGAAGGGAGGAAGGGCGGAAGGGAGGAAGGGAGGAAGGGAGGAAGGGAGGAAGGGAGGAAGGGAGGAAGGGAGGAAGGGAGGAAGGGAGGGAGGACGGGAGGAAGGGAGGAAGAGAAGAAGGGAAGGAGGGAAGAAGAGAAGAGAAGAAAAGAAGGAGAAGAGAAGAGGAAGAAGAATTGGTGACACGACTGACTGAAGTTTTTGGGCAACTCGTATCTATATACAGAGTTGTCCTTGGACTTCGGACCTTCGTGATGTTCTATATAATTCCTAACTGTCATCTTGTTATTCTACCTCCGTAGTATAAGAGGCGAATGTTTATTTATTTTGTTTTTCGCTAAATATACACACATAAGTTTTATGTACAATGTCGATAAATATCCAATAAATGGCGCTATTACAATTTGCAAATGTAAATCTACCGAAAAATATTGTAATGCAAATAGATTCTAATAGAGCTGACATTAATTCATCGACTAATGTTTGTACTGAATTTATAAAAGGAGAGCCTATTGGGTGGGGCCTTGTCAGGACTCAAACCTGAAGCTATATTTTTTGTATTAAGAAATGTTTCTCTATGTTAATCTATAAAGTAATTACACAGCTGCACAATAAGAAATCCATTACCAAAAACCCATTACCAAAAACCCGCCCTGAATCGAATCCGGCGTCAGTTTGACAGTTGACAGCTGCCGAAATGGCATCGAAATCGTGATCAGTGACCTAAAAAACGTGGGTATTGAGATGGTTTATATATAAAGAATTTTTGAAAATGTTGACATTTTCATACTACTTATTAGTTAGACACTTGACAGCTGTCAAAATTAAATTTTCACATCAAAATCGTGAACAGTAACCTCAAAAACGTGGCTATTGATGGTTTACACATATAAAAAACTTCTCAAAATATTGAAATTTTCATACTATCAGTTTAACAGTTGGTAGCTGTCAAAATGAAATTCCGACATCAAAATCGTGTTCAGTGTCCTCAAAACCGTGCGAATAGATGGTTTACACATAAAAGAAACTTCTCAAATTGTTAAAATTTACATACTATCAGGTTGATTGTTGGCAGCTGTCAAAATGAAATTCCGATATCAAAATCGTGATCAATGTCTTTAAAAACGTGGGTATTGATGGTTTATACATAAAACAGTTCTAAAAATGTTGATATTCTCGTACTATCAGTGTGACAGTTGGCAGCTGTCAAAATGAAATTCCATCATCAAAATCGTGAATTGTGAAAAACTTCAGGTTTTAATGGCCGGATTCAGTTTCAGAACGTCCAATTAGGTACATCTAAAAAAATTGGTACGGTTTTTGGTTATGGACATTTTTGTGTGGTTCTGTTATTTTTGTAGCATAAGTTAAAGTATGTGTCAACAGATGGCGATATATTCATCTCGCGGATAGAATTCTTGCTTGAACGTAGCCCTATAGGGTGGGTAAACCAAAGCAGAGTACGTATAGAGTAGCCTCACTCCCAGTATTTATGAATGAATTACCGGGGTATTTTTTCGTGACCTTCACTTGATGTGAGACTATCTTCGCATGCATAGTTTAGTGTGAGACTATCTTCGGATTAAAGAAAACAGGTGACAACAAGTCAGTGGCGTGCAAGTAGGTAAATTAAAGGATAAAAATGAAATATTTTCTATTTAAAATATATTTAAAATTTCAGATAAAATTTCCTAATTCACAAACTTAAGCATCCGCCTCTTAATATAAATAAACAAGAAGTATTCAACAAACCTTCAAATAGTTTAAAGACTTAATAATAAAAATAAAAATTCTAATTTAGAGACGCCACTGGATAAAGCGCAAACATTACCTAAAAAACAAGTAATGATTATTTTGACACTGACAAGTTTATCTACTATGTCGTAGTAGTAAAATAGAGAGAGATAGAGATACATAAGAACTGGATTGGCGCCAAACGCGGAGTCGGTTTACTGTTTGTTTACTGTGACCAAAGGCACAGACTCCAACCATGAACTGTCTTCCTTAAATTAAGAAACTTGATATCGACTTTATTTCACATAGTTCATTAAGTAGAATTTATTACGTAATTTATTATAGAAAGAGAAATATACCCCCTCCGGAACATGAGTTACTAAACAATTCTTCCTATACCTTAGATATCATGACTTCTAAGCGTATATACATAGATGACATGCAAGGAGCGCCATCTATTGGAGAAATTACAAACTTGATCTAAACGTTAGATATTTAGACCCAATTGTTGTTTCTTGAATTAAGGTTTTTTTATCTCTACATATTTATAAAATAACTATATTTGTGGCATAAGTTATAGTCTTTCCAGAGATGACGATATACTCTCTCGAATAGACTCAACCAGGTAAACTAGTGAGCAAAGTGTGATTTTGTCCACTAATATTTACTACACTCATTGCACTTTTGGCAACAAACTTCACCCGCAGGAGAAAATCATACACCTCCCTCCCCATTTAAATATACAGCTAACTTACATGCAACATTTACTAAGCACTTTGCTTCAAGTTGTTGTATATGAATAAACTTATTGACGACATCAATCTCCGGAAGCATGAAAGGTTTATAGTGAGTTTTAAAAGCAAGATCTTTACTGTTTATAAAACCCGACTATGAATTATGGAAATTAAAGTTATTGACCATGCATGAAGATCAGACGTATTTCTAAATCTAGTTTGAAAAGATCCAACCACTGTTACATTTCCAATAATCGCATTACCTGATCAACTTACTGTAGACGGCGGCGGAATAAAAATCGAGAATTTCTGGCAGACCGAATTGTGGTAAGATGAGTTTTGAAAGCAATCAAGTTCAGGATATTAAATGGGTAAATGTCAACAGCCAAGTGAACGTAATGCAAGTACAATAATAGAGAGCATTTCAACGAGTATTATTCTCTTCATGTTTTATAACTTATAAGTCCGCGAACCTTGGAAATGTTAACTTAATTAATTCATACAAATTGTTAGAAATGTTTCTATTTCTACTTACCTAGAATATATTAAAATTGAAATTTTGCACAATACGATTTGCCAAATCTAACACAATTTTAATGAAATTTCTAGGTATGATCAGTGCATCATAAACTTCTTTCGTTTGCTCAAAAGCAATACTTTATGCTTTAGTTCTATTACTACAAAATGTGCTTTCCAGTTAGTCGCAGTAAATATATAATTTTTCCTGTGCTAATTGATATCAATATTTTTAAAATCGCCCAAAGGCATAGATAAAAACTGAAATATGCATTCATAGGTTTAGAGTACTCCCATCGCCCCCTTTAGCGCGTAATTCAGCACATGTAGTTTTCTTTGCCCTTTTATAAACTCAAACGTAATGAGAATTCGTAAGCGACCAAACCTTATTTTCTTTATGATCTAATAGAATATAAAAACATTTTATGAGTTCGGGGTTCGCCAAAGGGAAGATTTATCTTGTTTCATATGCATACATATCACCCAGAGTTATACGTGGTGAGATTGACTATTTTTCTCTTAGTGCGGCTGTCACATGCAATTTTTAACTTTTATTGCATGCATAATATTATTGTTAGTTATAGTGTGTTCCCTCAGGTGTGCTTCATCTGAACTTTTATTACATACCTATAAATTGTTCATATTTATCAAGAGGCAAAGTAATAAAGGATTTCTTTAGACTGCAAAACTTGAGCAACTTCACAGTAAACAAATACTAATAAGTTACATACAAAATTAATAGGACTAGTGCAATTAAAGTTATGGTGACCATAAAACATGAAACACAACACGCACCTTAGATAATCCTCAAATTCAATGCTAAGGTTGAACGACTTGCCGGTGTCGGAGCTGGGATTGAACCTTGCTGATGATAGACAGTGTAACGAAGCATGCCCTAAGCCCAATATGTTACCAATTTGGTAATAAAAAATGAAAATTTTTTATTAATTATACTAAACCATAACTTCTTCGCCTGTGAAATCACACTCACCCAGAACATTGACAACGTATCTCACTGAAAGTATACTATTGTTTACACAATTTAACGTAGATATTGAGCGACAGACACTTTCCTGGGGAAATAAACCCCTCGTCGGTTTTCCGTTGCCCTGCAAGGAGGAAGTTGAACTCATTTTGGTTCCCATCAGTTCTACGTTAAGCGTTGTTTTGCTTCGAAAAAGAATTATTGTCTTATTATCGGACCTTTTAAGTATCTAAGGAAATGAAATTTTAGATAGTGTTAAAACATGACACTTTATTATATACTTTTTGCATTATTATCTTAAAATGTTTTAACATCTTTAAGAGATTGTGAGGTACGTTTAAATTGACTACATAAAAAATAAATAATGAAAGTGATTGTATAATAAATTATAAAGTCATTCAGTTTAATTTATTTAAAAGGTCACATATTACTGAGAGTAGAAATAATATAAACCAGCCGTAGAACATATTTAGAAAGAGTTTGTTTGGAAAAGGATAATCCGGGATTTCAAAAGCCATTCTCAAAAGCATAATAAACGTTTCCAGCTAAATTTTATAGGAAACTCCAACACGTCGAATAATCCCAGGGACTTAAATAGCTGTGATATACATACTGATATTTGTATTCATTGGATCTGATGGTACAGGCAATCGTTTACAGCTTAGCTTTCCCAACTTTCAGGTACCTATACATAGTCGATTGTTAATAGAAATTATGATTTTCTGTTGGCAGCTACTCTGTCTGCCAGAGAAATCATGTGGATGTAGGTTGTTTATGTTTATGATGTATCCAAAATTGTATTGAATGGATGTAAATATTTTACAATAATTCTCTTTCTTTGCTTGATATGCATTATTTATAAATTACTTTGTTTAGGCTTTATAATAATAACAAACATATCCAAATTAATATACTTATATTTATGTTTCATCTCTAAACAGGCTATTATTAAATTCATTGGACTTTCTTTAATACAATATGAATATTGGATTAAAAATTATAAAACTCAAAACGTCTAAAAACAAATTATTTAAAAAAAAAATTTTTTAACTCACCGCAAAATTCATTCTGTATGGTCACCAATTAAAAAACGAAGTTCACAAGAAGATGTACATATTCTTTCGCTATTAGTAGCTCATCAGGTGGACGATTAATCTCGCAAAATAAAGTTACTTGAATTTACATTTTACAATTAATAAACTGTCATGTAACCATAAGAAACAAATTTCTATAATTAATGCCGCCTACATTTTCATGCTTTCTTATAAAATACTCTACCTCTCTTTATTCGAGACTTGTTGTCTACAAACAACGTTATTCAAGCCTTATATTGGCCCAATAATAACAAAATTATCTAATATATTTATTGATGTTCCATTTCTGAACATGCAAATATAAAGTATGCTGAATCCAAAAAAATCGTTGAAAACACTTTAGAACGTTATTACTGTCGAATAATAAATAAATAAATAAATACACCACATGTAATTACGACCCCCTTTATCCCAGAAGGCTGAGCCTTGTGCGGGAGGGGGCTACACATTTAAAGACAAGGGACACACATCCAATATCCGTGTATAATGGAAAAATCCCTCTCACAGTATTTTCCATTGCCACGACCGGGATTTGAACCCGGGACTTTTGGGTGAGAGGCAGGTACTCTACCATCTCGACCATCAGTCATATAATGCAAAAACAAAATACTCTGCAGGACTATATTATGTCATAGAGCATTGGATTAAATTGCAGAATCCATAACATTCAAAGCAAAACGTAAAACATTTAAATAAAAATTATTAATCTTCATAAAGAATTAATATAATCTAGTTTTAGTTTAATTGTGACATTATGACGTTAAAAATTCCCTATTTTTAATTTAATTCTGACATTGACATTAAAAAATTAATATAACCTCATTCTAATGTCAAATTGACATTAACGGAACAAATTGATATAACCTAAATCCAATGTCAGTCTAACATTAATTGATATTGATGTCAAAAATAAATCAAAATAAACTAGTTTTATTCTACCCTGACATTGATATCAAAAATTAATTAGTAATAAAAATATATCACTCTCTTTTAGATAAGGCCTATTGCTTTATATCTTATTTTACAATTCTCTTTCTTTGCTTGTGTTTTGCGAGATTAATCGTCCACCTGATGAGCTACTAATAGCGAAAGAATATGTACATCTTCTTGTGGACTTCGTTTTTTAATTTTTGACCATAATGAATGAATTTTGTGGTGAGTTAAAAAATTTTTTTTTTTAATAATTTGTTTTTAGACGTTTTGAATTTTATAATTTTTAATGTTAGAAAAAGGAAATAACCGCACGTAAATATTACAAGACAAAAATGGAAATAGACGGCAAAGCGTGCAAAAAAAGGAAGCAACCGTAGACACGTGTTTCAGACTTATTGGTCATCATCAGCACGGTATAGCTAAAATGTGCTACTGGCTTCCTGTTGGTGGTTTCCTCTTTGTCGCTATCATTTTTCCTAAGTTGTGCCTATCCTTTCAACTTAGCTATACCGTGCTGATGATGACCAATAAGTCTGAAACACGTGTCCACGGTTGCTTCCTCTTTTTGCACGCTTTGCCGTCTATTTCCATAATTTTTAATCCAATATTGATAATGTATTAAAGAAAGTCTAATGAATTTAATAATAGCATGTTTAGAGATGAAACATAAATATAAGTATATCAATTTGGATATGTTTGTTATTATTATGCTTGTATAAAGCCTAAACAAAGTCATTTATAAATTATGCATATCAAGCAAAGAGAATTGTAAAATAAGATATAAAGGAATAGGCCTTTTCTAAAAGAGAGTGATATATTTTTATTACTAATTAATTTTTTAAATCAATGTCAGGGTAGAATAAAACTACATAGTTTATTTTTATTTTATTTTTGACATCAATGTCAATTAATGTTAGACTGACATTGGATTTAGGTTATATCAATTTGTTACGTTAATGTCAATTTGACATTAGAATCAGGTTATATTATTTTTTGAATGTCAATGTCAGAATTAAATTAAAAATAGGGAATTTTTAAGGTCATAATGTCACAATTAAACTAAAACTAGATTATATTAATTTTTTATGAAGATTATCAATTTTTATTTAAATGTTTTACGTTTTGCTTTGAATGTTATGGATTCTGCAATTTAATCCAATGCCGTATGACATATAGTCCTGCAGAGTATTTTGTTTTTACATTATTGGACAGTAATAACGTTCTAAAGTGTTTTCAACGATTTTTTTTTGGATTCAGCATACTTTATATTTGCATGTTCAGAAATGGAACATCAATAAATATATTAGATAATTTTGTTATTATTGGGCCAATATAAGGCTTGAGTAAGGTTGTTTATAGACAACAAGTCTCGAATAAAGAGAGGTAGAGTATTTTATAAGAAAGCATGAAAATGTAGGCGGCATTAATTATAGAAATTTGTTTCCTATGGTTACATGACAGTTTATTAATTGTAAAATGTAAATTCAAGTACGTAACTTTGTTTTGCGAGATTAATCGTCCACCTGATGAGCTACTAATAGCGAAAGAATATGTACATCTTCTTGTGGACCTCGTTTTTTAATTGATGACCATAATGAATGAATTTTGTGGTGAGTTAAAAAAAAAATTTTTTAATAATTTGTTTTTAGACGTTTTGAATTTTATAATTTTTAATCCAATATTCATAATGTATTAAAGAAAGTCCAATGAATTTAATAGTAGCATGTTTAGAAATAAAACATAAATATAAGTACATCAATTTGGATATGTTTGTTATTATTATGCTTGTATAAAGCCTAAACAAAGTCATTTATAGACGTAAATATTATCGCATGTTTCTCATATAGGTACTAATTTTAGTAAATTCGTAAGTCAATATTTATACTATTCAATTTGTTTCTCATTTTTTAGATTAATTTTATCAGTTACTCGTCTAAGAACTACTTACTAGTATTTGGTCATGTTCATACAGGGTTTTCCAAGAGTGAAAGTTTTTTGAAAAATGCATAGGTAAAAAAATTCCTCTAAATTTTTTTCTAAATCAATGGTTGTATTTATTAATTTATTTCCTCGTTAGTCTGCCATATTTTTTATTATCGACTTTGTAAAATACAAGAGAAACATTATTTACCTTATTCTGAGAATGTGAAACGTTAACAATTCAAGAAATTTGGCTTTCCACTTTTTTGATTTATTGAAAAATATATTTAAAAAATGTTTATTTTAATAAAAATCATTTCCATTTCAATTTGTATAGATAGTTATTTTGTGTTTTACTATAAATAATGGTACAAACTTTTTTCTACAAAATATTAATTAATAAAATATCTACGTTTCTAAACTATTTTATGAGAATTTGCCATTTCTTATATCACTTCATCTGCTAGTAACTGAATATAATATTACATGATTAGGTATAAGATAGAAGGTCGAAGGACGAAGGTCCTGATTCGCGGTACAACTAAAACATGCCTATTATCCCAGCATTACGTGTTCGACATCAGTTAGAGGCCAATTTTCTTGTTCCCCCATTAATTACAACTCCCAGAGGAAAATAACATAGATGTAGTTTTAACCGAAGTCGTGTAATAATTTTGTACAACCTGTATGTAAAATATACGTAAACTCTAAAAAAATATAAAGAAATTTAAATCGTATTTAAAATATGAATGATGTGAGATCAACTTTATCAATATTTTACCCAATCCTAAGAATATTCCTGAAATACAAACCTTAGAAATCGCTGGTGTCATTTTTTATTCTAGCTGTCACTTCCTGGTTACTGAATCTAAGGGCAGTATTATCAGAAACATATTATATATCCCAGCAAGCTGGCGAAATATTACATCACGAATACATGTGCCACACACAAATACTGATTCAGCACAACGCAGCGGTGTGTGAGGAAGTTTGAAATATTATATTATTATAAGGGTTTTCACTAATGACAGCAGCATACAGTTTAAAATTAATGATGAATTGGTGTTAGTACATATGGAAATACCATTGACAAAATAAATATTTACAAATCGGCATTTGCTGGGTAATTTTATAAGTAATGAAATGCTGTGACCAAAAGTAGGAAAAATAGAAATAAATAAATAATTATGTATATTTGACAGTTGTAACGTTTTGTGTTTTAAAGATTTGATTCTAAATACTTTATCAGACTCCACTCCAGACTATGCTAATAATCCAACTGCAAAACAATTAATATAATAGTTTGTACAATTATCTTCTAAGCATGTAATTTACTTAGTGTTTATTGGCAATTCATACTGTCACGTATTTGCTCTCTTGGCAAACTCGTCAATTCGTAAATTCGTATACTGAAACACTTAGTAGCACTAAAAGATATTTTATTCACTTACAAAGTAGTTACACTAATAGTTATTTATTAAATCGATCGTTACTATAATCCTCTAGAATATACAACTACAGTCACTTAAGTTGTTTTCAAATTCGATTCTTCATTTGTTCAACTCCATATCAATTCTAAATCTATTTTCATGGACGTTTCGATACAATTTTCATCGGAAATTTTTTCGTGTCTTTTGAATAATGGAGCTATCAGATAGTTGGATTTTTTTATCCTGACATTTTAAAAAATAATTCAGTGAGAGTTGCTACGTTTACATTTTACACAGAATTTTCTAAAACCATAAAAACTAATTGTCATTTCACGTTCTCCTTTAACGATTTGCATTAACATATTTCTATTTTCACATTACAGTCGGCTTTGAAATAATGGCCCGGATACTACCGTTGGTTACGTAAATAGCATAAATTAGCAGATAATTATATTATTAGGGTAAAGGTTACAGCAATTGAGTTATGTATAATTGCACCTAATAAAATGAAACGATATTATCATATATTTACGATAAATTTTGACAACACTTTATCTATAAAACGATATAATTGCTCATTCCAAGTATGACGTATTGCATTTGAGAAATGTCAGTAGAGAAGTTCACCGAAACAACCCCGTTTCTGAAATGACCCCCGAGACTCGGTTTTACACAACATTTGTTACAACTTCAAACACATTTTTAAAAATAATACATTTGGTAGCAAGTCTGTTACAAATTCAGAGCTCTATACATAAAACTGCTCCACAAATATTTGAAATGTATATTGTAAAACCATTTTTGAATAGAGTTTAATGATGCTGTTCATAAAATTTCAAGTGCACTTTATCAAATATGGGCCAGGTCCCAAAAGCAATGCATTTTTAAAGAATATTTAGTATTACCTGTGAATTCACAACTAAAAGGTTACATATATTTGAAGTAAAATTATTATAGTAGGACAAAATAAAATATGTAGGCAACAAGCAAATAATAAATATTTCAAATGTATTTTTTTATGTACAAATGTAGGTATTGAGAAACTACTTCCGGTTTTAATAAATGAAATATAATCAGATAGAGACCCAAGAAGAAATTTCTGTAAGTATCTCAATTACAATAATTATTGAATCTCAAGAAATAATTTATTTTTAATTTTTGAAGCAAATTACGCCACCAAATAGAATAGTGGTCAATATAATTATTATTAACCATCATTTTCTGTACAATAATCAAAGTACTGATTACTTGATTACATTGGTGAACAAATATTTTTGTGCCTGTGATCTCTTAAGGGTTCTTGGGTAATATGGAGATGCAGAATAAAAAATGTCACACCTGGTTTTTGAGATACGATATTACATCAGCCCTATTTTCTGAATCGATAATAAAATCATCTCATTATTCAGTTTATGTATCTTCCAGGTTATTACCATTACTATGAGTGAACCTTAATGATAGTGTTATAACAGAGTTTCTTAAAGTTGGAAAGCATAGGTCTTCCATTAATTGATGTAGTTAATTTTCTGCCTTATGCTTTCCAAGAAAAATTTCAATCACTTGAAGAAACGAACATCAGGCATTAGAATCAACTTTGTTCAGAGATTCGGTGAAATATAGGCTGCCTTATGTGAGGAGCATAAAAAATGTAGGCCTTTAGTTTTTCCGTGCTAAGCCCAGGAAATTTACGTGATAAGTAGCCAAACGAGAGCCCACATCGATTCGAAGCCTTCACAAATTGCTTCATAAGCCACAGACTGTTATGCACGGGTGGAAAGACTGTTCGCTGATTACGTTTTGTTTTCCTTGAACCATAACATTTCACGAAGGTAAATTTCTGATAACCGGTGTTAATTCATAGTTCTGCTTTCTTAAAAACATAAAAAATGAGTATATCTGATAAAACCACTTTGCTGTCCAGGAAGGAAGAAGACTTGCTGTATTGCCTTCAGAATCGCTTTCTTCAGATCTGTTACGATAAAGTTTCGTCAAACGTTGGTGTTTCTACATCATCCACTGGGACGTATGAGGGAATGAGTATTTGTTTATACAAAATGAGGTAAAGGCCTTTTCACTGATCAGCCTCTGAAGATATCATTCTTGCGCTAATTTTGCTTTTTATCAATACTAAAATTTGTTATGCCGTATTTCAAAAACTAGATCTGCTACAAAAAAGAACATATTTCAGAGGAAATCAGAATATCAAAAATTTTTATAATCAGTTTTTAGATTTCAGACCCCAAGACAAAAATTTTCTTTTGAAGGCCTATGATAGTCTATGCCTATGTAACCTACGCTGATGAAAGTCAATAGTCAGAAACCTACCTGCGAGCGGTATTTAGGCCTTGCCTGATACCCGTATCAGACCTAAAATTAAAAATAAGTCTTTCATCAATGATTTCATTAAGCCTTTATTTTATGGAGCTTCTTTTATTAAAAAATATCGTACTTGCTAACAACTAAAGACTGCGCATTAAAATATATGTGGAAACCGTATAAGTGATTTTCTATGTAACATTTTACATTCTATTTATCCTGAAGACCTCGGCGGAGATAAAAAGCCGCCTGATATCTTTCTGTTTTTCTTTAGACTCGGCTTTTAAAAAGACCACAGTCATTTCACTCAAGGCGTACGCAGGCAGTAGGCAATGAAGAATTCAAATGAATAGATAATTCGTTGGCTGCTTAACCGAATTGGAATGAACGCGGCCTTTATGATTGTTACACGTCGTGTAGTTTTGTAGCCGCCTGGGAAATACAACGGCCTCGGTTTTTGCATTGTGAATATTCTGAGAGGCCTGTTGCTTAGTTACAAAATGATATTGTTAAACTTTCATCGAGTTATTTTCGTTAGCGGAAATATCTCATATTCATTGCTATGATAATGAACAATAATGTTTGAAAGCACCGAATATTAGGCGCAAAATTTGACACGATAGTTGATAATAATATTAGTATTAATACAAAAAAAAAATGGAAATAAGAACTAATAATGTAAAATGAGTAAATTCGTGATGTGACATCAGTATACCTTTAGTTGTCATCGAAATGAGAAAAACAAAAATTAATTTGCAATCTGTCATACAAGATTAATTGTTGTCATCACAGTTAAAGCTTTTGAAACATTTGTTAGTAATACATATTTTATTTGCCGTTAGGTACTTCTGTCAGATCAATAATTAAAAAGTTGACATTTACACTTGAAGTTTCTCGGGTTATTGATGATGCCATGGTAACTTTATTAAAACACGCTCGTGTTTTAAAGTTGGAATTAAACACGCTGAGGGCCAGTTGTATAAAAGTGGTTCAGCTGAACTTGGTTCAAAATCCAAGGATACCATTCTTGCAACAATCGGTATCCTTGGATTTTGAACCAAATCAGCTGAACTTTCGCTGAACCGCTTTTATACAACTGACCCTGAGGCGTAATTTAAATAAGCAAAATAGGGTACCAATTAAAAAAAATTATTATTAATAGTGAACGTTTGTAAATAATCATTTTTGTTATTTAAAATGATGTAGCACAAACTTCGATTGTAGTGTTTCGATTGTATCTATGAATTTTTCCCTTGGAGGACATTCAGGATCCAGTTCTGAAATAAAGGTACTTATAATTAAAACGTGCAATGCGTAGCACTAACCGCGAGAATCCAAAAAACTTGTTTCTCTCAAGAGTGTATCAGAGAATATATCCGGTTGAAAGGGTTTTAATAAACGACATAAAGTGGACCGTTGAATTCCACTAAAATACATTAAAGGGTTTCACATTCCCCGCCATAAAAATTGGGCTTTCAGCTATTCAATTCTATTAAGAACATTGGAAAGAGAATGAGATAGTGATTAATGTATAATTTTAATCCACTTCAAAGGGAAATGTTAGCAGTATTATATAGTTTTTTCTTGATACCAGCCTGTTACTAAAATTTAAACCAAGTGAAATTAATGTTGCCTGTACAGACTGTCATAACTTGATATTAATTATTCAGTTAAAAAGACTAGTAGACACGTTTTTTCTTAATAGACATATTTTAATGAAAAGATATCTGCACAATCAGAAAGCAGCACAATGAAGTATTTTTATCGAAGAATACTATACATTTTTAGTACCTTGCTTTATCTGGTAATTATTTTTTGGCATTTCAAAATTAAAACTTTTTTGTCTCAACGTATTGCAAGATGTTTTGTAATATTTATTGTATTGGATAATTATTGAAAAATACCGTCAAAGTTGCTTCATCAATGATAATAATTAGTATACATTATATTATTAAGTAATTAGAACTATTTTCGTTTCGTTCCAATATGTCACTTTTATTAGCAAAAAGCTCACATTAAATAAATAATGTATTTTTGTACTACTACCACTACTTTATGTACACAAATGATTACTTATCTAACAATACACAATGGAGTTAAAGGAAAACTAAATATTAAATTACAACAGTCATTATCAATCATACGTGTTTGCTTTTGTGGAATTGTTATACGCACAGTGTCATATAAAAAAATACGAAAAGCTTTTTCTTTCTTTCAGCTAAATAAAATTACAATAAATAACTTCTAACAGACCTACGTCGTCTTTTTTTATTATTTGAGGTTTGTAACATACGAGTAACACAATGCGGCATTTACAAGGGCAGCGGAGCAAAAACGATGGATTCAGCTGGAATTAAAAGACGTTAAAGCTGAATGTAAGCACTTCTTTGACAGGTGGATGAATATTTACATTAGAATCTGATCTCTAAAATGTTTAGTTATAGGGGTATGTAATGTAATTGACATGATGTTTTACTTTGTCAACACAAATAATTATTACCGTGAAATTGCAAAATATAGGGATAATATTTTTTTGGTAATATTAGTAATATATATTAAGTATGATGAAAATTGGGGAATTAAATTAAAGTATTTTCTTCAATATTTATTCGTAACCATTCTCTTTATTTTACTTTTAGTATTCTTGAGTATATTGGTTTTATATAATAAAAATCAAGTTTTATTTTTACAACAAAAAATTAAATTTATTGAACGTTTCGAGGGCGATCGCCTTCGTCTTCAGCAATAATGTACCAATGCTGAAGACGAAGGCGATCGCCCTCGAAACGTCCAATAAATTTAATTTTTTGTTGTAAAAATAAAACTTGATTTTTATTATATAAAACCAATATACTCAAGAATACTAAAAGTAAAATTAAATTAAAGAAGGTACCTATTATACAATGTTTTAAAAAATAAAGAATATTACTAATATCAAGGAAATCTGTTGTATTTCAAAAATTCTGTTTTCGAAAAATATTTAATAGGATATATTACACATGGTGTTATAGTTCGATGTTGCATTGAAATAACTAATTGTTTATTTGATGTATTATAATAAACAAAAGCTTGTTTTTCCATATTATTTGATTTTAAAATAATCTTTTTTACTTTCTATTTCTATATTAGTAATTTTATCCCATTATGGACTAGAGAAAAATATAACTGTTTTAAATATAAGTATTAAATATTATTTAAATTCTTCAGACAATTTATTTGGGTATTTTTTCGTAGGAATAACATTTTTGTAAATTTTGAAGACCGAAAGGAAAAAGTGTGTCAACAAAAGTTTTACAGTACGCTGTTGGATCGATTAATAAAATAAAGATATGAACACCATATACCTAATAAATCTAAAAGTATGAGCTATAGGGTAACATAGGCGCAGGGGATTCAAAATTAATTAGTGAAGCGGCGCATAATAAACAAATTATTAATGAGGTTCCTTACATATCAAACTTATTCCTCTAGAGACTGCATATTATGAGCTACGTATGTTATAATTACGGGATAATTTTTTTACAAACTTCCCTAAAATAAATTCTGGATTTATTTTTATTTCTTTGCTCATTGTCCACGTATGGCCGTGTGTAATTGAGCAATCGCTGTAATAAACATGTTGCATTTTTTAAATGGGTCTGTACCAAATTTTATCCAAAAATACCGCATGTTAAAAATTGATATTGTTACTTTTAAAAATTAATTTATACCCGGAAATGCATTGTGAACATCAAGTAACTCATAAAATAACAATAAAAATAATTTAAAAACAAATTATTTTATTGAGAAGATTATTTGAACATTTCCAGGTATAAATTAATTTTTAAACGTAATAATATCAATTTTTAACATGCGGTACTTTTGTATGAAATTTGGTACAGACCTATTTTAGGGAAACTGAATTCGTAGGTACTTAGTTTTCATGTAAAAAATCTTTAATAAGTACGATTTCCTGAAATTTCGTCCAAAAAAAATTTCAAAGTAGGCCTTGATTTTTATGATAGAAATCTATCGATTTGCCACAAAATGCAGTTTTTCTTGAGCAACAATCTAAAAAATAGTTGATCAAAATCGGACCAAAATAGCCACAGGGGTGTCCCCCGCTTTCAAATGGGTAACTCTGTATATAAGCCTTTTCATATATTCAACGGTTTGATACATTTTTTTAAATTCTGACCCTTGCCACAATTTGCAGTTTTTTTGAAGAATTGAAGGTTTGTTACATTTTTTGGCAAACATATTATGGAGTTTGAAAATCGCCCTGTACATGTTATGTTATAAATTAAGCAGTCACTGACTGTTCAACAAATTTTCATTGATTTCGTTTTTGAAACTTTTGTAACTAAATCCAAGTCGTTTAATTACATCCGAAGATTTTTTATTTTTTTTTTCCGGTTTTTGGCCTTACGAGCTAGCGTTTGGCTACACATCCGAAGACATTCAACGAGAAATAGTGTCCAAAACTTCAGGTAGGTAGGTATTTCTTGAATTTTGCAAAGTAGATTATTATTTATGTATAATATTTGTATTAAGAAAATCACAACATAGGCATATCACCAAGACGATTAAAATAATTTTGACAAAAATGTATCGCCTTGCGAAGAATATAAAAAATTAAATACAATTTTCTATGAATGTCTTAAATTCATTACCTTTGAAAAATATATCCCACAATACTTTTTATTAATTTGAAGTCATGCAAATTTCTGGAATCATAAATTTTTGCGCCTACCTCAAATTGGTAATAATTATTAAGGTTTATTTATTGCTGCCAATAGTACTTAATAGGTGAAGATTCTTTGAAAACGCTCTAATATTTCATTTAAGAGGCTTTGTTCATCAAGTTCAATATTTAACGAAAATATTCTATGAGATATGAAGTATACATTGAAAAATAATAATTTTTCAAAATATGGCGAATGCGCTGGTAATACAAAGTACTTGTGAAACAATAATAATTTTTAAATAATTTTAATATTGTTACGACTACGGGCTTAATTTAATAAAATATATTATTAACAAAGTTAACTCGCTTAGCATACGAGAGGATTTTATTTATAAGGCTGGTACTTTGTGAATTTAGAAAATAGTGGTAAGGTTCCAACAACTACAACATTTATTTAGGTATAATATGCAGGATGTAACCGTTTTAACTACAGAAAATGGATTAATTGATAGATTTTTGAAAAATAAGTGGTGTTTGTGCTATAAACTATTTTTTAGAGGCGGGTAATTTCTTAGATACACGACGTTAAAATTTTTATTTTAGTACCTAATGTTTTCGTGGCATAAGTTTTGTATTTCTCAATATATTTATTACATATTTGGCAGTCATTTATGTTGACTGGAACTTGAGGAAATGGTAAAAAATATGTGTTAAAAATATCACCAGTGGCATAGATAGAGGCAACAGGATTCCTATATTTCTTAATAACTTCTACGCCAATTGTCGATTGCAGTAAATTTAAGTGTTTTAGAATTATCCACAGTTCTCTACTTTTTATTTTTGCGAATAAATTGGAAACTGCTGTATCAAAATATGAAGCGTGTGTTGTACCACTGAAATCAGAACAAAATATGCTATCCGACTTGTTAAAAATATCGGTATAGGGTGTTCAATTTAAAAAAGCACAAGTAATGTGTATATCTTTGACAATTGACAGTCTTTTGTTTTTTTCTGATGACAAACAGAAAACTTGGTAAGCAAAGACAGACAACTTCAAAATTCGTGATGAGAATTAGGTTAAAAATAGGATCAGCAATTATTAAGAAATTTAATATTTTTTTTATTTATTTTACCATTACAGATAAAATTTTCCATTTTATTTTTCGCATATTTTCCATATAATTTTTTATACTACTTTAAAAATAATGCAGTAAACAAAATACGTACCATGTTTGTTTAAGGGTTTCCGTAAGGTCATTTTATAGAGGTAAAATGTCTTCTGCTTATATTTTCGACTAAAAGTCTGTGTTATTTTTAATGTTTTGATAATATTTTTAATGAAAATGATATAGGGGTTAGCAAAATTTAGACATAATATAGGTACATTTTTTACTCTTATCCATTAAAATGAATGTGTAAACAACTATCCGTAAACAGGTTTTCATAAAATTTTGCATTAAAAATTTCAATCTGAATGGTGCACATCTGTCTATATTTACATTAATGGACTATTTATTAACTGAAGTAAATATCAGGTTCGGAAAAACTGTTGAGCGTCTCATAAATTAACATGTTTGTGTATATGTTCTTTTATAATGAATATAATATTTTGAATTTGCAAAATCAATACAATTTTGCTGCTCTGAACTTTTTAACAGATTGTTTATCATTTTGTAATTAATTTCGCATGGCATTCTCGAATTTTTATCAGCATATTCAATTTATTACAATATACATAATTAAATATACGATTCTATGATTCCATTAATTAGTCTAATCACGAACTGTTATTTTTCAGATATCCTTAACGTTGTCCTCAAAACCCGTTCCACTGGAATAACACTTAGCAATGGACTCGTAAACTTTGTTAGAAAGACCATAGAATATCCCGCCGAGTTAACGAAAGCAGCATAACTTAATTGGATTTAGGAACTAGTACCCCATAATTTATTTGAAGCATATCGAGTGCAAGCTTGAGATACTAGTAGATTACGCTGCATAGGGTGGTTTTCACCACCTCGGAAGTGCCATTTTAACTCTATCCCAACAGATTGCAACCGGTTAGTAGAAATGCGGTTTGCGAGAATTGTTTATGCACTAATTTAGTTAGTTCATTTCATGATATTTCGGTGCAGTTGACGCAGTGCAGAGAAAATATCACAAAAACAACTAACCAATTGCAGTAATAAACCTTTAAATATTGTAATAAAGAATTGATATTTAGAATAATAATTTTGTAGTTTAATTTTTAATTATTTGAGGTGCTTATGTAATTTCGCAAAATATAATGATTACCTATCATATACGTTACTTAAAAATCATCATACCCAATAAGATGAGACAGGTTGTTTCAATAGGGAATCAGAGAGATGGTATCCATGTTGGTTTCCAGAAATAATTATAGTTTTAGTTTATATTCACTAAACCTGAAAATAATTAGAAGATATGTTGATAATCTAAAATTTATTGAGAAGAATTAAACTGGAATATGACGAACATAATGAACTCTACTTACACAAGTTATATTTCCAATATATGCAGAATCAGAAGAGCTAGGAAGCAATTTTTACCTGGTTAATGAAGAAAATATGTATTTTTGTATATTAACAATAATTAAGTCCTAATAATACGCACGCCAATGGCTTGTTTGACTTCGTATTTCGTGCGATTAGATTCTAAATACCCAAATTTAGACAAGGTGACAGCCAGTCTCTACAACATGTAAACACAACTTAACCTCTCCGCTGTTACCGAAATTAAGTTATAATAGAAGTAGTAATCAACAATAATTAATCAAGGTAGGTGATGTTTCAGTTTCGTGTTACTAATTTTATTTGTTAATTATATTGCCAACCTATTTTGAAAGGTATATGATATAGACGAAATATTTTGCTAGAATTATACTGTAACCTTCTTTCGTTAAGCGGAAGTTCCGAGGAGGTTACTTTGACGTCTGAGGGGCGTCGGTGCTATCTGGACGGTGTATCTCGGGTGCCAGTTTCTGTTTTAGAGTGTAGAAACACCACTTTACTCTATTGGCAGAATAATAGAGGCTTGGGTAGCTGCAGTGGAGAAACGGTTAAGCCAGGGGTCTATAAAAGCTCAAGAATTTCAGATTAGAAAATATAACAGCAGATTTAAAGCAGGTAGGCTAGGAAATACTAAACGCGGTAAACTACGGTTAAAAGCGGTAAAATTACAAGAAAATAATATACGCAGGAACGAGCAAGCAAAAATATGGTCAGAAGCGGCAAACTACGGTAAAAGCGCAAGGCAAGTAAAAGCAATATATACAAGCGGTGACCAGTAAAAGCTCGGACGGAGGTATACGTCTATATTTGACCGTCCAAAACAGGAACTGACAGACAAAATCTTCGAATTATTGTTAGTAAGTAGTTAATTAATGCTCAAAATGGAATTTAAGGGAGGTTAGAATATCGACGACGATGTTGCTAGTAAGCCTACACACGACAAACCAGCAGGCCACCAAAACATCGATTTTTACGTGGTGCCAAATTTAAACACTATGAATCGAGCGGATTTGGAATGTCTCGGAGACACCCTGATAACGTTGCTAGGAAGCGTCTACACGCGACAAACCAGCAGGCTACCAAAACACCGATTTTAAAAATACGATTCTAGTTGTACCAGGCAACTATCGACGGATGCCCTGATAAAGTTCTAGTAAGTGTCTACACGCCACAAACCAGCAGGCTACCAAAACGTTATACACGTAGGCATTATTTGTCTTGAAAACCGGAAAACCCGACGTTTTATTCACCTAACGTCAAACGCGCATTTTGGAACAAATCGAACATATAATTTGTGTCTTGAATAAGTGAAATAAATACATCTGTGGATCTCTCAAGAATACATAAAAAGTCAGAGGAGGAGCAAAAATTGATAAATTATCAGACAGCAATAGAATATATACAAATGGTAAAGGAACTGGCAATAACCAACAATTTTTGTGATATGGGTGCTTGACCATGAAGAAATAAAATTGTTATTCAGCCGGAAAATTCATCGAAATCATTGAGTAGATTTCGTAGGACAGTTAAATACCGTGCAATGGAGGTAATAAATTGACAGACGAGCAAAAATTATTCCACCATCAGAGTATAACTCCAAAGATATTGACAAACAAAAATGCTGTTGAAGGAAAAGCTAAAGAGCTATATTTGGTCTTAGATTCAAAAATTGGGCAAAGCTGAGACAAAATGTATTAACTTTTCTATGGAGACAACTAAGACAACGAAATATGTAGATACTCAATTAATGTATTTTCCAATAGATAGAGCACTTTCCAAAATTTCTGGATTCTTTAAAAGCGCTAGACTTTTTAGACGTCTCATAATATCATCATGAAGGAATGAAAAGATCTGGGATTGCAGATGATCTTGGACCATTAGGTGCTAAATAGACATTTATTGAACTTGAATAATTTTGCGAAGTAAAATGTAACACAACTGAAAAACTGGGAAAGGAAAGATGAAAAAATGAACTAAAATCCCCTAGAGTCTAACTCCAAAAGCCAGACAAAGAAAAAATGTATGAACTACTCGCTAAAAAACACTAAAACCGCTAGAATATGTAGTTTTAACACCTTCAGATGGCCAGTAATATTCTGGAATTTTTTAGAGGCGTTTAACCTACTTCATAATAATTAAATATTTCATATCTGGCTCCATCGGTAAGTAATAATTCTCTCCAAGTCTGACCTAACCAGTTAATAACATCTTCGAAATGCAGTCTAACAACAACTTCTCAACTTCTAATTTTAATCCCTGCGACATTGCCATCTGCCTCACTAATATTTCGATCTCAGACGTTATATACAGTGGCTAGACGACTTAGCCGTAGTCTCTCGTAACAGGGATCAACCTACTGCGCTACCGTCCGAATTTCCTTTTAAGACGATTAAGTTGGTTACCTATTAGCATGTTGTTTTGTGCTTCAGTGCATTCTTGCCAAATTTAAATTCAATAGGAATAAGTTTAATCTCACTCTAAAACTGTGTAATTTCCCTTGACTGTGTTCATTCATTACATTGTGTTCAAATAGTCTCATGTTATTCGTATACTGGTAGTTTCAGACACGCTGGATATAACTATAAATTACATTAATATTGAAACTACTAATCTAGTATATTAAGTGCTATAAATTGAGTTGATATGTACCATGTTTAAGTTCGAATTTAGCACGTAACTTCTAATAAGATGGAACCAAGTTTGGTTGTCGCATTGCAGCTGTAAGTTGGGGTTATGGTGTCTCCGAGACTGATAACATTTTGGCAGATCAAGGGGGGAATCAATTTTCATCAAGACGACAGAATGTCTAATAGGTACACGTTGGTTGACACCTTCTATAACGCCGGCTAATGAATGACTCCAGGCATATTCAAATAAGGCCGCTATCTGTAACGCGCCATTGCTCACCAATATAAGACATCAGCTAAGATAAATATAGACTCCGGATCAGATTGTGGGAAGTATGTTAACAATCACTTATGTGCATAGGAAAAATTTGAGGAAAGCTAATAATGCAGTTTATAAATAAAATTCCGGTGTGGAAGAACACTGTAGAGCCTTATAAGGGTAATTTTGAAAAGCTGTACGTAGGACGTAGGTATTTATAGTTTGTTACAAATATGTTAGATAACGTAAATTTAAATGAAGGTAGACTAATGTATGTTAAAAATATATAGTTTGCATACACCTAATGTGTATAATATTGCATAAATATAAAAAAAAATTATTTCAAACCGGGGCGAATGTTCAAAAAATATTAATTCTACCACAAATTGGTTTCCGCCACGATGAATTTTATGTATTTCTATGCAAATAACGTCTTAACCCTTTTTGTATGAACAAGAGTTTTCTCGTAAAATGCGATTCAAAAGGGCTATATACGTATATTAAATTAATTATAATGTAAAGTGAGCAACATGTTTACGTTACCATTTACGAGCGCGCCAACAGACAAAGAGTATTTTTATTTCTAAACAAACAACGAGAAAATTAAAAAGAAATTATTTTAATGAAAAGTCTTCAGGTTCATTTCCATATATGTGTTTTACTTTCGTTATATTTTAAAGTATTTAACAACAGATAAAAAAATTACGTTCTTGAAATGACTTACAAGATTTATTTACATATTTAGTAACATATTTATTGTTATTTTTCGTAAATAAATATATTTATTCGTCAAACCATTGGAATAAGAAGAAATTGAGAAAATAACATACGAGGTAAATAACATCAGATAAAGATAGCATGTTGTGGTTTTACGAACCGAGAAATCATTACATCCTACCATCTAATAGCTTTAAATAACCACGCATAAGGGTTTTGTATGGAACTAAGGAGTTTAAATCAAATTCCAGGAGATTAAAGTTCCTGTTTTATTTAGGGGAAATTGTGGAAGACGATTAGAAAGGCCGGCGGCGGCAAAAACAAGAAAAATTATGCAGCGACAGGTCTGTCCTCCACACAAGTTCAGAGGAACGTCTGTTTAATTTCTTGAGGGTGGATTACGTACACAGTGACCTAACATCTTTTAAATGAACTATGCTTATTATAAATAAGTACAGGAAAAAATGACGTTTTATTATTGAAATCATGAGTATGGAAGAAAAATAAATAATTTTAAATAAGATATTTTTTAATAATTTTTTCTTTTACATATTTTTTGATTTGTTACATATTGCATTTTGTTAGAATTGTTCAAAATTAAAATTTTGCAAATAAAAAACCAACAAATCGTTTTGTCATAATTCCTTTTTTCATGTATTGTATAGGCATAATTTTTATTGAATGGTATTGTTATGTTAGGAGATTTTGGGAAATTTCTGTTGGTTTTGGTTTTTGAATTTTTATTTCTATTAAATTTTGATTTTTTATTTTCTTTTGGGCCCCACGTTGGGCGCCAACTTATATGTTAAATTAAGGGGATTTTAGGGAAATAATAATTTTTGGTTTTTAATTTTTAAATTTTAAGATTTATTTTGAATTTTTATTTATTTTTATTATCTTTTGGGTAGTTTTTCTATCTTTTGGGCCCCACGTTGGGCGCCAATTTATGTTATGTTAGGAGATTTTGGGAAATTTCTGATTGTTAATTTTTTATTTGTATTAAATTTTATTTTAAGGTAAGTTTTATATTTAATGATTTTATATTTAATATTTGCACGTTCTAGATATTAATTTTCCTTATATATTTTTATGCATACTCTAGTATTTAAGTTATTTAGATTTGAAATTTATTTTTCTAAATCAGTTGTAAATAGTTTTTTTAAAGAAATATTTTTTAGTTCTTGTATATAGTTCTGAATTATCGACTTTATGGCATACGATCAGTCGGCCACAGGGCAGAATTTTTCAATGTTTTAACCATAAGCGACAGTGCGTATGATTTTAAGATAATTTAACGTGAAGCTTACTTTAGGTTTGCTATAATTACTCTTTTACCTTTCAGGGCCTTTGGGGGTTCCCTACCTTCGAAGAAATATCTTACCTATAAATCTGCTGTTATACTGTTTTGAATAAAGGTTATTTAAATTTCTTGCTGGTTTATTTCTTATTTGAGTTGTAAGGATTTAGAAAAGTTAGAGATCTTTATTACAATGAATATTACTTTGTCATTTTTCAGCTAGATGTCTCTTAGTCTGGTGTAATTTAAAAATCCAGCTGAGTTGAATTTATATGCTTTAGTTATTTCAATTAAACATAGATGGAACTCAACATGTTAGGTTTATTGCACATATGAGACAATTAAAAGCAAAAATGTTTCTTAAACTATGTCCCTGCACTCCCTGCTCTAACTACTTAAACTAATTTAATCTACAACAGATATAGTACAGTGTCCTTTTGGATAATAACAAAATTAATAAACTTAAAGTTTCAAATTTCGGTTCAGAGCTCTGCACTTTCTCGAGTTACCGTGTCGTGTTATTTACACTTGAATTGGCAGACCTGTTTTAAGTTTTTGACACTTGTGATTTGTGGTCCAGTTATTATGGCTGACTGTTCTAGAATTTAGTGCACCGTTTACTGGATTTGCATAAACTAAATAGGCCCTGGATGCACTTTTGGTTTTCGACCAATCAGATGGATGCTTGTTAATTAGGATAAATTTTACCTTTATTCCTGGTTAGTTGAAGCTGCTTTCCAGTTACTTTTTCGCTTTTGTCCTTGACATGATTTCAAAGTCCTAGGAATAAAATTTTCAGTTTAAATAATATTTTTCTCAATTTATTTCAGGAGCGATCTGGACGTGGGTTTGCTACTTTCACTACCCAATAACAACTCTCTTTTTCTTTCGTTTCTAAGGAGCATGCAGAAAATTTGCCAAACCATGGATTTCTAGATTCTCAACTGTCATGATGGTTGGTATTTTTGCCTTTTTTACCTTTATTATATAATTTTGCTATGAAATTATGGTATTTTTAGCATCCTTATTTGAAGACGAATCTGTGGATACCCATTTGTTGATATTACGTGAGATGAATTTTTGACCTGCCGTTAACTTGGACGAGGAATCACTCAACTTTA
This sequence comes from Rhagium mordax, assembly GCA_963680705.1. Classification (NCBI taxonomy): domain Eukaryota; kingdom Metazoa; phylum Arthropoda; class Insecta; order Coleoptera; family Cerambycidae; genus Rhagium; species Rhagium mordax. The sequence continues at coordinate 13,434,811 of OY796660.1, read as the reverse complement.
TCGAAGTCACTACACACACTTCTTAAGATCTAATTTACATTGTGTCTGGTCATTTGACTAGACAAATTTAATAAAAATTTACATAAATAACGTTCATCTTTGTTTAACTGTAGTTGACAATCGTTCAACCTTTGTTTAAAGAATGTAACTGACAGCTGTTCTGTTATTGATTATTTTAAAGAAACATAGCACAATGCATTTATATTATTTACGCCTTTAATTTGTTTACTTTTGGTTTGTTTTAGCGTAGCTGACCCTTTGTTTACTCGAGGCTCGTTGACCTCTCTCGCCCCAACAGGTGTTCTACAGCTGATTTATCAGATGGTTCTTCGATATTATATAACATAACGTAATATAATAACATAATAACAAACATATCCAATTTGATATACTTACTTATACCTATTGATGTTTCTTCTTCAAAATTAGAAAAATAAATTTCTCCATTTTTTTTTTCAAGAATCCAATTTTGTGTCATTATTCCATTAAGTATTTTAAATGAAAGTAACCTATAATTTAAATTTTCTTGGGTGATTTTATTTATTATTGTAATGTTTTTACATTTTTTTTCGTATGTTTATTGTTTGAACTTAATTTACCTGTTACATTTGTCATTTTTTAGAATTCTACGTTATTGACAATTAAGACTTTTCCACTAAACTTATGACTACTGTACAAACCCAACCATCCACGGTAGGACAGATCCATTACCAGCCCACCCTGGTATCAGCGTGTGCCACGCCTCATCCCTCTTGGCCATTGCCGCCCCAACAAAACCCATTTTTTACATATTTTTACACACATTCTTTAGATGTTTTCCACAATATTTAAATAACCCACACAAATAATATTAAAATACACGATATTAGCATAACATATGACGTTCATTCAAGGTCACAACATCGCTGGGACTGAAAAACCATAATGTGTCAGTATTATTCGCAGTTTCCCAGTATTCTTATTATCATATCTGAATTTTAACAAAGTATATTCAAATATATATGTAAGAATACATTCATGAATTTCTAAATTTATCAATATTTCAAGTTATTTACTCTACTGAAATACATGTACAGTGTGACATTCAAAATCAACACTCAGTAATCATTGAAATGTAAATGAAATTATTGTGATCGTGGGGAAGTTGATTAATATAATTTAATATTAATATGATCAAGATTAACTTTAGTGATTCCATCTCTCAATGATGTCAGCTTGGTTACTGAAACGCGAGTTTAGATTATCGATTTATAAAACTTCATAAACTTTATAAAAAATTAAAAATTATCAATCATTTTTCTTCCTGATTTCGAAAATCAAATGACATGCAATTAATTTTCTTTCGTAAATTTCAATACCAATTTTTACCTCAGTATTTTTGGTCTGAAGGTAAAAACTATGTCAGTGCCAGAGCGACATTAAAATCTATTTTTAGAGCAAAATGAGAACATGTTTATAACGATTATCAATAAGTTCAATTTTGCATGTACCACCTTCCTATGCACATTAATAAATGTGTTAATAAATAATACAAAATAGACAGAGTAAACATCCAAGGATTTAATGGAGGAATCCTGCCTGATTCATTTTCTTAATTATTCAGTGGTTTTGCTTCCTTCCTTGCACCATCTCGCTTCACTTAATATTTACCAGATAATTAGCCTTGTATGTGTCAAGTACAGGCGTACACCATGCACTAAACCCATGCCACTTTAATAAACACTTCACATGTTTAGAAGCCCTATGACAATGATTTATTTAATACATACAAAGGATACACAGATGGTAATAGATGGGGCAAGAGATATTTTAAAACATTATTCATCGTATTCATTATTCTCCTTTTCTGGATACTTCTTAGGACAGTAATATTCAGGAATATGCAGACATGAAATCCAGGGAACTTTATCTGGGTGTATATTTATCCATCTATCTCTTTTTATGTTCCTATGATATTTATTTATGTTTATATACAGAGTGACTCAATTTTAACCAACATAACTGTAGGAATCGGTAGAATTTTCCAAAGTGATAGGTTTATCCAATATAATTTTTTTTCTTACTTGTCCCTTCAATAACATATAGCAATTTGCAATTCTTATATTGAATATTTACCATATTTCAATTTCAAAATTAACGTCAAGTGATAAAAAACGTACGAACAAGAATTAAATAAGTAAATGAATTACAACTTTCGGGTCAAGTCGAAATAAGAACAAAAAACCCAAAGATGCCTTACGTTTTTCGGATTGCGTTGGTTTATCCGGTGTATACCCTTGCAAGCTCTTTAGTTTAAATATTCTTTCATTGGATGAGATAAAACACCCATTTATATTCGGCATATATAAAGAATATCGTCTTTTTAATACATCAATTCGATTTAATAAAAATCTATTTCAGGCGATCGTATTTCACTTTTATACCATCATTCTGATAGGCACATTATTGCATCGAAAGAGGTAGGTAATTCATTGTTGGCCTGAAACATTATGATGAGCTGTCTTTTGAGTAATATATTCCTCGGTAATTCTGCTCTACGAGAACAACTTCCTAATATCGAAAAATATAGTTCTAGAGGGTAAACTAAGATCCTTCTCTCAACACAAATGTGAGATAACACATACGTAAGCGCTTTTTTATCTTCCACAATGCTACGGTACTTCCTTAATCTGTCCCTCCCTAGGATATAACTCATGTACAGGATATAGCCGGATATCTTTATTTATCTTTATCAAATAGATCACAAATCACCCTAGTTGTTTATGTATAGAAATTAGTGAGCATTATGAGGCAGTATATTCTTTAAAGTAAAATAATTCAAGGATAATAATATTATACAACAAAAAGATATTAATATTTATTATTCACCATTTTATTGAGGCAGAACTTTTATTTTGATATACTTATATTGATGTTTCTTCTAAATTTGGAATTGGTCAGATTGAATGAAATGGCGATATATAAGTACTTAGATTAAAATGGAGTCCGGATCACTGCTTTATTAAGTTAAATAATATATTGTGAACTAACTTCAGCAACAAAAACCATTTTAAAGGAAAAAATATCTAGATCATGTTTTCTAGCCATACTTCTTGTGCTAATTAAAAAAAAGTTGCACTTGCAGATGTCATTCTAAGCGGATCATTTTACATTTAAGGCTGTATGCCAAACCGATATTGATTATGTCACATTGTAAGAAACCTCATTCTTTTTGCTTACAGGTCCTTTCATACTGGCATAATCCTCTTTAGTGATTTATCCAGCAGAAATGTCATTTTTCCCCAGCATCCTCTACATTTTGCTCAAGTTCATTGGTATATATATTTTGAATCATAAACAAATTGACGTGCTATTCGAGTTTATTTTTAGTTGAACTAGCCGCCACTGTGCTGAATTTTTTAACCAAATAGCTACTTTTGATATACACTTTATGGGCACATTATTTTGGTGTTCATATATTTAGATATTTGAGATTATATCGTAGGCAATTGAATATGTTTTATATTTAAAAACTTCTTCGATGCGCCTGTTTCGCTGTTTCTTCCAACAATTCACACTGTATTTTGTACCTCACACCTCCTTAACTTTTATTTCATAATATCTGGCGGTTTATCCTCGATATACAGCTGTGTCTTTGTCGTCGCTCAGTTTCACCACAATTAGTATTTGCCAAGGTACAAGGTATTCTACCAAAATAGGGTCAAAATTTAACAGCATACAGGAGAAAAAAATATAAGTCCTGTATTTCTCTTTTGGATATTTATCAAATTTTCCGAAATTTTAAGAGCATTAAAGATGAATTTTTAAAATGTTTTCTGCACAGTGTTATCATTTTGTTTGGTACACATTTTAATCTCAATTTTGAGTTTATTGTAGAAATTAAAATAAAATGTTTTATACAAAAGTTGTAGGGTAGGTATTTACTAAATTTTTATTTGACAGTAAGTAATAAAAAACAAATGAATGTTGATTTTTTTCAGATATGGATATAATATAATAATATGCTTTTTTAAATGAAACACCCTATATATTTTTAATCAGTTCAATTTGTTTTTTTTTTCTTGATAGTTTTATTTCGGAAGTTTTGGATTATTATTCAAAAACAAAAATATTGTAGGTAAATATTCCTACTAGTTTACACATTTTGCGTTAGCGTGGACTCTTAAAATGTTAACCAGGATTGAAATGTAAAAGTTGATATCAATTTATTTCCTGCTGCGATCTTAATTGAAGTTGGATATCACATAAACTTCTTTAGAAAAATTGTCATTCCTGCCGGTAACGATTACACATTACGGAACTTTTGGTACCGTTTAACCCCTGCTAAATAGAGCTTTCTGAATATCCGGGTGGCCCATATCATAATATTTAAAAAAAAGAGTTATTTTGAAAAATGTGATTTTAATGCGTTTAGAGCACCCTGTATGATGTATTATTGGACATATTGATGTTTTAGTATTTTTTGTATGAATTACATTGGAACAAAAATAATTTTGACATATTCGCAGCCATCTAGATTGACAACTAAAATTTGAATTATTTTTCGTGCAACCCTGTATAAATTGTCCAAAATAGTATAAATGTATCCAAGATGTGATCTTTATTTCAAATATGTAAAAACATACAGGGTGGTCCATTTAGAAAAGGCTACTGGGGCCATTTCCGGTGAAACCGGAAGCGACAAATATGGCGGATAAGTCTCACAAAGTTGGAAATCTTATCTAATTTCGCCATACAAAATTTTATCCCAATATCTTTAAAAACGAGGAAGTTACAGGGGTGGCCCACTATTCGTTTACACCCGGTATACCTAAATCATCAAACACTAAACGAGAATATTTTTGTATTTTTTCTTATCTCCGGTGATATTTTTTATCGATACTTTATATTATTTCCCAAATATCTATTTCAAAACAAATTCTTAACCATGTTGTCTCAACTAGAAATTGAAAGAATTTATAAGCTACTTTGACAAAGTTACTAGGGGACGATCTTTCTCATTTGCGCAAACTTCTAAAGCTTCTAGGATATTGCACTGAACACGTTTTGAATTATGAAAGATTTGCTTGAAGAATATGCAAGGCCGTGTTTAAAATACAGCATATTATATAAAAGTTGCAGTTTAAAATATTATGCATTTAGAATACCTGAAAGAATCTTTCCTATGTATTGAATTTTAGAAGATTATTTTAATTCGTATTATCATAAAATCAAAGTTCATACAAATATACCTTTTGCTTTGCACATCCAAATGAATAAATTTGTTATTTAGTACTTTTTTGTGCTTAACAAAGCATCTTATTGGAGTGATGCTTCTCTTTCCCCGTTTTAATGAAGGAACTCAATTAATAGGTTAAGATGCAATGCAATAAAAAACAGTTAAGAATTTTTTGGCTATTTCATGAGCTCATAAATTCAATACTTTTACTCGAACATCGATAGACGTATCTAGACGTAGCCAGAAATAAAGTTTATTTTTTCCATTATTAAAAGCTGTGCGCAGGCAAACTACGTCCTAACTCTCAGAGTCACATACTTGAACTATATGCATTTTAACTATTAAGTTTTCATTTAATCGTGCATTATTATCATGGATGAGCTGACTCTTTGTTTGGAATAAATTGTATGAAATAATCATATCATCGGAACGAATTGAAGAAATAAGACCGAATTCACGATGAATTTAATAAAACGCCAACGCTAATAAAAACAACTTTTTCACCAAATTTAATTTAAAATTGCAATCAAATTTATGGAACGGTACTTATATTAAAACTGATCTCATTTCTTACAGGAAACCTAAGAGATTAATTTCTGGTCTCTAAGGAAAACTGGATAACGAATTGTGAATTACTTCATTAATTTGAGTTATTAGTGCAGAAACTCGTATAATTAATGACAATTACTCACAAGTTTAACCAATACTGTATATTTTGGCAAAGGGCATTAATTAATGTTGAATGAATATGTTTTTCAGATCTCGTCATTAACCGTTATTATTACCTTCCCCATCATAATTACTTTTTCACTTCCTATTGATTATATTCAAAACGTTCATAATTATTAGCAAACAAAATTACCACTAATGATCACGTTCAATCTTTCAACGCAGATTTATGAGGTTACCTATAATAACTCCTGTGAAATATTTACCTACTCTTTCAGGTCCTTGTAATGTTGACGCAGATTGTTATCTTGTTCGTTTTCTAAGGGGTTTGTAAATTTGAAAATATATTTCTCTTGAGTTTAAGACACATCTTGAAACCTTTCATTGTGTGTGATATGGAGTTAAATTCAGCAACACATACGGCACCACAAAAACAGCTAGTCCTCTTGTGATCAATTCCGCAAGATGTATATAAATAGAAACCAAGTCCGTTGCATGATAAACGTGACTACTCATAAACTCATAAGGTCAATTCCCAACTCTAATAGATAGCAATGTCAGAGTGAATCGTATTATCAATAGCGTGATAGAAATGATAATGAAATGAATATTGGAATTTAGGACCATTAGGCCAGTAGAATTAGACGGGAATCTGTAACTAATTCGTTTCAGATAGCCGTAGGTAAAAACAGGTGTATTTAGTTATAAGGAATATACCACTGCGATTCCTCCCAAATCAAATATACAGAACATTGTTTATAAGTCACTTGTATGTGAAAAAATCATGAAATTTGGAGTTTTTTAAAAATTGCAGTAAGACTGCAGTAGATTAATTTTTTTGAGTGCTTCTGTTTACTAGGTAATTCCAAACCGGTTAATTTAAGCCCCGGTTGATTTCATTTCATTGATTATTTATTTAAATAATTGCCGAAAACCATCGAAATTTTCGAAAACTCCAAGCATTTTTTACTCTGAAAGGAAAAACGCTAGACTCTTGAAACTTTGGTGGAATATGTGTCTCATTACCCTCAACTTACAAAAAAAATTTCGTTTTAAAATGTTTATTAGTTTTCGAGAAATTCTATTTGTTTATTAAAAACGTCCCAAATGTTTAATGAAAAATTGACCTATTAACGTTATCAAAAATAATTCAACCACAGCTCATTTTTTTCTTCAAGACGTCAATTTTACGAATCTGTTATGGGCGTATCGATTTTTAATAATTTTGACCATCAAAATGGCGTTAACAGCATTGCTACTTTTCGGAGCAGCGTTTTTTGCAAATAACTTTACAACAAATGAACGTATCTGCACAAATCTTTCATATTTGAGTTGCTGGTATTTTTCTACAAATTTATAAAAAAAAACTGTTGCTCTGGGACATGTAGGAGCCGAGAAATTTTTTTAAATTGTTTAATGCGCCAAACGTTTATTTATTAATATTTATGGCCAAAATTGAAACTGGTTGTTAATAAGATCTTGAATTTTGTGAATTCATCAAGTCCTATTGAAAACGAGCCCTTTTTGAGGTCAAAATATAATTTTTAATAATTAGTGATTTTAGAGCGTCTTCAATTTGTTTGGCTCAAGGGACAGGGGAATTTTTTATCAAACGATTTTCAAATTGGGGTAGCGAGAAAAATTCGTCATATCTCCGTTATTTTCCGGCCAATTTCGACGTTTTTAATTTGGGGTAGCTCACGAAAATAATAACAATGGGCACATTTGCAATATCCAAATAATAAACAAATAATTGTTATAAACAATTTATTTATTTTTTTTAAATTTTTTCGTTTTTGGCCTTATGCAACTTATAATGTGCTAATGTATTAAATATAAATTTATAAAGATTATATAATGGTTTTAAATAACGCGTATTGTATGCAAAATAAAATTTTCCATATTACTTAGTAAAAATGACTAGTGCTCATTCAAAATAAATCATACTAGTTGTATTGTCCCTGTTTTCCATATTAACTCTATTTTATGGTTATTCATTATTTTTATCGCTCATTTGAGGAGAATTATTATTTTTTGAGTGTGTGGATTTGTTTGCGCTGAAAAGAGTTCAATAAATCTACATTGTATGATTATATAAATGCATGAATATGCAAAATAGAATGTTTAATAAGATAATAAAATAATTTGTATTGTTTTAAATTTATATGCGTCCATCATTAATTTATTAATATATATTTTAGGTAATATCTTCTAATTTCCATTAATTGTCTACTCAACGTATTAATGATGGTGCAAGCAATATTATTTGCAAATATATGTAATGGTTTTGCATATTTCGACAAAATTATTACATTTCATCAAAAGAATTTTTCAATAAAAAAATAGCATCTCTATAAAATCAACCAGACAGGAATTTAATTGTCACTAAACCGTAATAAATTTTGAATGGGAAAGTACTAAAATTGTGACAAAGAATAAACTTCTGACTTGATTGAGATAAATTGAAAAAGAACAATTTTGTAGCCAACAAGATATCCGGATTTGATGTTTTCCTTGTGGGGTTACATTTTAATTAAAGGTATTATCCAAATTAACCTAGTATAGAATAGTTAGAATATGGCCGTTCTTCATGTGAATGATTATATTTTCAGGGGCCGAAGATGATGAGAAAAGCACGTGTCTAGTTCTCTATCAGAATCCGTAAGAAAAGTGTGTTTGTCATTAAAAAAAATACCAATGATGTCACAGCCCGAAAATAAAGCACGATCGAAAAGTGAAATTTATCTAAAAAGATGCCTTTTTGGGAAACAGAATTGACCTCTGTGAGGGTTTCTCCCAGAAATATTCACCAAAAATATTATTCCAATAGTGCAAGACGTAGTATTTGTTCTCTACTCAATTTCTTACCTTCATTAATTTCCTTACTGATTTGGTTCAAAATTTTCTACACAAATATAGTAAAAAAGTAACATTTAGTATAACATTAAATTTTTTGACATTACAACATTTTTTCTCGTTCTTAAACAATTATACTCATTATTTATATTTTTGTTCCCAATATTTTATCTACATTTCTAAATAAAAGTGTTTATAGATATTAAATCTTTTGTACTAAAACCACGTCCTGTCATATTTAGATTAAGAAGTGCGGTATTATTCCGTCGGTTGTAGATATAAAGTGTATTACGGACTGTGCCGTAATACAACTGACTTTTATTCTTAGGGTCACATGAAATCATTGGTCCACAAAGAAAAAAGGGATCTCAAGAGATTCACTGCTTCGTTGAGATTTAGATGTTGTAGAACACATACGAAACCGTTGTGAGTATCTTGGCAAACCCATCGATCCACAAATAAATCCAGCTACAAAATATACCCCAGTCGAGGGTGGCACAATTTATACACTTTCACAGATTTATTAGTAAATGATTGTTTCTACCTTTCGGTGTGGTCCAAAATTCCAATAATTATAATGAATAAAATGTTCGACATGTGATATTAAATCAGTTTTGCTGAAAATGATTTGAGCTTTTTCTAAATACACTTTATTAAAATATACAGAAATGTATATCGTATTGAATAAATATTTGATTCAAGGTACGGCCACTTCATTAGAATGGAACTTGACGTATTGTGGTGAACTGTGTAATACTGACACGCATATCTATGCATAATTAATGATGCAGTATAACAGGAACTGGATGTAGGAACACATTATAGGAAAATGTCAAATTACTTTTAGGCCGGTCATAGTACCTTTATTTTTAAAACCTGTCCAATTTATTGCGTCACTTAGTTAGCCGTCTGAGAAAATAGAGAATTTTTGTTAGCTTTAATTATATAATATTTTTATTTGCTTACAGTTAAAGTGTGGTAAAAAAGAAAATTCTCACTTAATTCCATAGTGGTTCTTATCATTGCCCTCAAAGGTGATGTTAGCACAAGGTCAGGCTAGGTTGATGTGAATGCTGACTGTTACCTACCAAGGGAAGTAAAGGAAGGAAGTAAGAAATGAACGCCTTTCCAGGTCATCCATGATCATATATCAGGCTATTTCAGGCAGCAGATTAAAAGTAGTGGTAAATAAGGAAGATATAATAGATAGTATGAAGCAAATAATATGCAAATACTCAGGCATCCTTAGGGTGACACCTCGAAACCAAAATCCATTATCAAAAAAATAATTTCACAGTTTGTGGAAGAAATGACGGAAGAAGTAGGGAAAAATAGATGAGCTATGTAGATGAAGTATTCTGTAGACGTATTTTAAAATGATTGACTGGACAACTTAGATGATGAAACTGTTGTTATGAGCGTCAATCGAACAGTTTTCTCCCCAAGAACTATGAGGCAATTAATCAGAAGAACTGAGATATCCTAAAGGGTATAAATAACCCAGTGATTTACAACAACCTTGGTCGAAAATCTAATAGGTCACCTATTCATTAATAGATATTGCGGAAGATCCTATCTGCTTATGATATGAGAGTCATGAAGAAAAATAAAACTATTTTTGGAACTGTGAAGAAGTTATGGCGAGTCCGAATGAGGCGTTGAAGTATTTTGAAGCTTACCTTTTAGACTCCATTTTCTCCCAAATTTACTGCTAATAAACAAATTAGCTTGCATCCAAATTTATGACTAAATTCTTTTATACCCCAATTTATTAAAAACCAAATATTTATATTATGTCAGAAAAGGTATATGAGGTTTCTATATTCTCATTCATAAATGACAAATCAATAATATAACCTTCATTACAGCAAATTTTAGATAAAACGTGGGATTTGAAAAGCTTTTACGAATTTGTTGACTACTTAGTAGCATTTGACTAATTTATTTACTCAGGTGTTAAATGAATTGGACGCCTATACCTTCATTCTAGAAAAACTTTATGAATAACACACGTTACTTTAATTAACAGTGAATCGCTGTCTCTGTTACCGAAACATACTTTTCAATCTGGTATCGCATCTTACTTTTCTTTAATTTTTGATTAAATACAGGGTCCGGCAGAATGATCTCCCTATTTTGAAACAGTAATGAAAACAAAAAACAATAATAGTATTCAAAATTTTATTTCACTAAGGAACAAAGTTTTTTATGTTTTAAATAATGTACCGTCTAAATGCCTGCCCTCCCGAGCTATACCTGCACTCCCGAAGTCTCACTTTGAAATGCTGCAGCGCCCGCATAGACATCGCCGATGGTATTGCTGCAATTTCAAGACGAATAGCTTCTTTCAGGTGGTCAATTGCTTGCGGTTTGTGTTTAAAGACTTCCGCCTTCAGGTATCCCCAAAGGAAGAAATCATATGGTAATAGATCTGGTAATCGTGCCGACCACGAGATATCCCCTATAATGAGATGAGTTGTCCTGGAAAAATGTTTCTTAGAACACAAGCCGTAGACTATTGACCAGCTGAAAGATGCTACTAGTGCTATGCTACGCTATATTTCAAGCTTGTTTGTAAAAATATAGCTATATTGTAGTGTATTTAGTTTAGAATTTACATATTTTATAATTTAATTTAGAAATATTATATTTTCTTAGATTATTTGATAATTTTTGAGTTCTCCAAAAATTCTTGCCCTTTACGTTAGGCGGCACTGAATATGTAATGGGGTATGATTTTATTTTATTGTTTTAGTATATTAATATTTTTGTTTATTTTTTTATTATAAGAAATTCCTCACTAAATACAATACAATTTTCTTTCCCGGAATATACTACATTCAGTCTTAATTCTTTGTTATTATTCTTTGTTGCATATGAACGAAAATGTTTACGGGTACCAGGAGGATTCACTTACTAGGGTTGATTTTTTTTATTTTATATTTTAGGGCGTTCCAGGGATCCTCGTTCTCCTCATTTACTTCATGGTCAAGAAATAGACTCACATCGACTCATCGTCTCAGATAAGTTTTCTTAGAATTTTCTAAAATTTTATTTAATTTTTCAGGAGCCACACCGAAAACTTCCATCTCTCTGGAACTAAAAAGACTGTTAGTTTTCTCGTCGACAAGGAGATTTTGTGAAATTTTTCAGCTGTCAAAGCAATCTTGATGAAAAATTTTCCAGTTTTCTACTTTTATTTGCAATTAGTATGATGCATAACACTAATTTTTAGCCTATTTATTCAGCTTGTGATACCCAAATTGCCATATTAAGATAAAAATGATTTAGGTTCACCGTTCTTCCGAAGGTACGAACACTGTGTTTTAAATTTCACCATTAGTTACTGTTTAATATCTAGATTAACATAATTCATGTTTGTCTTATACAGATTTACCTATTTTTCCACAAACTCTTATATCAATAAAATTGGTCTTAATTTTACTAATTACATGCTATGATGACAACTGACTTTTTTTCATGGTTTATTAAGCCTTCGAATAAGCCTTTTTAGAGTTTGTTATTTACTTTTAAACACTTTAAGACTATATTTGTCCATGGTTTGGTTAATTTATTGATTATTTATTATGGATTTTAGGTAGTACGAGCCTCGTGGACTCTTTAATTTCTCTTGATTAGAAGTACCTACATCACTGAGCAAGCCAAGTTTCCCAAGATTAGTATCCTTTAAAATGCTGTAAATTTTAATAAAATTCGTCCTGTTTTATAAGTAAATCTTCCTAGGATTTTGGGACAGAAATTTCATATTAACATAATATTTTAATTTACTTGTTTAATTTTAATTAACGTAGAAATACATGACAATATACTAATTAACGGTATATTGTTGAGCCCGATATATCAACAGATCGCTGTTGATCCCGCCCTTTCGAACCAAAATGGATGAGTAAATTTTATCGCATTTTTGATCTTTAAACAGTACTCAAGGCAATTCATAGGCACCGTTACTGAGCCCAACGTTGTTGCTATATCGTTGGTGTATGATACTGAATTGTGCCTGCTAGTTGCAGCTTACGTGCGGGAACTAATCGAGATATACACGAAGATGGGAATAGTACGTTGTTGAGCCCTCCTTAAAATTTGTGTACGGTGTCATCAGACCATATTTAACCAAATGGTGATGGTATATATCTCGATACGTTGTTGAACCCGAATCCGGGCTCAACAGTGTCATTCAGTGTAAGAGTAGTTGTAATAACTAAACTTCGCCAAAAAAAATAGATTTATATTATTTTGGGCTTCACAATGACCGTGTATATATTGAACAACTTCAACAATGTCTGTTTAAAAGTCTATCTGTATTTACGTTAGGTGCCTTTTATATGTCATTAAAATCTTCCTTTCGTAATTTTTCTAATAAAAAATTATTTGTTTCTAAGAAAGATGTACTTTTCTCCCTTATTGTTTTAAAATGATACCATTTGCATTGAAGTAGAAAAAAGACAAGTGATATGTTTTAATTAGGTATTAATAATAATTTCTGTATCGTAACTTTGTTTTAATAAATATGTGGTCAATGCAACTTTGAAAAGAATCCTGTAGTCTGATTGGTTTATTAATAAGGGAGATATGAGAAATCATTCGACTTCTAGTATATTTAAATAAAATATAAATTATATAACTTATTAGCTACAATACGAACAGTTTTCTTTGTAATATTGGTTGTCACATTTTCTCGTTAGCGTCGGTGGAAAAAGGTAATAAAGGTGTATGGACACTTTTACAAAGCATAATTTATGTTCTAACGTCCCCTACTATTCATTAGTAACATCAGAGGACGACACGCCCTATTACTTTTAATATTCACCGGGGTTAATAAACTTTCTTTAAGTGCCCTTTTACAAAGAGAAGAGTGTTTTAAAGCTTTATCTTTAATTAAATTTCATGAAATAATACTGGAATATAAGGGAACACACCTTTATTCTTTTTAGACTTTAAGTACCAGCAGAGCTAAATGGTGTTCCTAGAAGCGCTTTAATCGTAAATTAATAAGGCGAGTTGAGATCAGGTACAGAATTCCGTAAACTAGACAATGTATGTACGGGATGTGTAAATGGTGGGAAATATAACTTTTTAGGCAACAGTTTTTTAGAACAAAAATTGATTTTCCTGCTGAAAGAGTTTTATTAGCATAGACCGCATGTTATCGATTGTTTTCCTTCCTGCCAACTCAATAAGAGAATGAAATTTGTCTTATCATATTTGCACGCACTTTCCTTCTGATGGTTTGTTAGGAGTGATATTGGCTAAATTAACACAGTTCAATCAAATTAATTATTTTAATCAAAACCCAGGGAGTGTGCCCTTCCGAACTGATTCGATCAACTTGACTAGGTTTTATTACTAGCTTAATACAATTGGGAAAGGTTAAACAAGTTTACGTTTTAATTCATTTTTCGTGTACTAAAAACTGATATTAATATTATAACACAAATTGCTGATGTAAAACTGTTTCCATTAAATGGATTAATGACTGACAATGACTGATATTACACCTTTCTAATTGAATACTGTTATTAAAGTTAGATTATAGAAACTGGTAATTACTTTGCAAGTGCTTTCCATTTACACATAATAAAGGGCTATAGAAACCAGAAAGGTATTCGATCATTTGAGGGTAAAACGCTATAATCTTGGTGAATTGTAACATACCCCTTTGACAGTTAACACTGATTGGTAGTTTAATATCGTTTACAAATATTTCTTTGTTTTCTTGTTAATTTATAGAGGAGGGAATTGATTCACATTTCGCAAATGTATTAGAATTGAATTGAATAAAATACTCCTATTAAACATATAAATATTCATAATGTAGAACTACCAGGTACGGTAGACGAGTGGATAAATGCTTTGGTATGTACTTACTTGGTTGTAAAGATTGAAAGTTCGAATCCATCCAGGTGGCAAGAGAGTTCGTCAACAGCTGGACGACTTGAATTAACCCAAATTTAGAAAAACGAGATTTGGTGCAGAAGCTAAATGAATTTGTTACTGACAGTAGAATCTATTCTTATTTCTTCTAAAAATAATGGTATCTTGGCAATGGAAATATCGAATGAACACACAATTATTTTGCAAATCGTGTACGTAAAGTATTATAAATAATGGCCTCAAAGCACGATGTTGTGGGTCACACATGTCAACAGATAATTCACTGATAACAAGAGATTCACATCTACAAGCTTGTTTCTTATTTATTAGACACGATTTTAGCGTTCAGTTATTTTATGACATATCCACTAGACTAAATCAATTACTTTAAAGGATCAATAAATAATGATATTTTGAATTTATGGAAACAAAATTCCAATTACATAGCTAACCGATGTTCTCTTTTCCTTGTCAAATATTTAATTATATGGCTAAATTAGCAATGGGCAACATAATATACGTAATTAAAATATATGCAGTAGCTGTAATTACATTGCATTTACTACTGACATACTGTTAAGGACATATTTATATTTATTCCAAATAATATAAATAACAAATTTGAGTGATTACCTGTCAAGTACATTTAATTAATACCGAATTGGCTGCTACAGACTAATCGACTCTTAATTCAAAAAGAAAAAAGGAGTAGGATTATTTATAAACATATTTAATGCTATTCTTAAATAGAACTATTGGCACAAGCAATTAAAAACTGCAAAATTAAATTTAATCCAAAAGTTCTGGAAAGATTTTTATTGCAAAGAATAAAATTTGATCCTAACACTGAAGAATGGACACCCCCGCACCAGTTCGACTTCCATCAAAATTACTCTACAATACTACAAACACAAGATTAATCAAGCATAAGAAGACAAGAAATTCTGCACTTTGGTTTTCCTAGATGTAAGTCGCGCGTTCGACAAAGTTTGGCATTACTGTACAAGAGCAAAATGTTCCTGCCTATTATAAATCACTATAATACTATTAAATCTTACCTATGTGGCAGGAAATTTAGAACCAAAGTCAATGAAGTTGTATCTGATATGAAACCAATTAAGTCTGGAATACCACAAGGTAGTGTCCTGGTTAGTATATGTACTGTTGTACACCGTAGGTTTACCAATTAAAGAAAATAATACAATAGGAACCTTTGCTCACTAAAATCATTTCTACCAACGATGATCCATTACTATAGCATCCACCAATTTACAAAATTATCTAAATGAAACGCAAACGTGGACCCATAAATGGGAAATCAAGATCAATGAAGAAAAATCAGTGCAAGTAAAGTTCACTCTAAGAAGAGACCAGGTTACAAAGTATTTGTTCATTTAAACCACGTTATTTTTGTTGACGACTAATTTGGTCGAATTGATCGATACCTCGATGAGTTACGCATATTATTACTATTGTTACATTATTCTAATGTTAACTGATAGCCGTGGACATGAGAAGTATAAGCGGATAAGTGAATCAGGCAGAGCAATCTCTTTCCATTTTCAGGCTTTATTTATTTCCTTAGGGAAAGGGGAAAAAGTAATACAAGCACCACTTTTTAATATTTATTCATCATCATGATTGAGTTGGACAATATTTTAGAATGATAAAGGCAGACGACGAAACTTATATACCCTCGGTATGGCCGGGATTTGTGGCAGTATTAAATTCCTTTCATTTAGTCTAAATATAATAATTTTAATGATTATAATAAAGGTATTACGGATATTGATCTAGTTTAATACACTAATTTTCAAGAAAATGACGGAACACAACTTTACCACTTAAACTATCATTAAATACCTGCAATACATAGAAAGAGGTAAAATATATTGGAAAAGTATTTGACATATCTTTCTAATCTATTAAACGATCCTGTCACGCAAACACATACAGCCAGAAAACATTTGAATAATAAATTTCACAACTAAAAAATCACCACACGCAGCAACTAAAGTGGAGTTATAGATTTTTAAATTGGCGTGTTGAACGTGTGTTAGTGCTAGTTAAAAATATATTAAACCGACGGAAAATAAGGGGGTGTTAAAATAATCTTTGTGTAAATAATTAATTAAGGTAAAACCGAAAATGTATTACACAGGCGGATTTAATTAGCGGTGGTGTGGTGTTTGCCTAATAAATAATTTTAGGTGTTTCTTTAAGCCAGTTTTATTCTTAATTTATTTTGTGTTACCAGGCAGCATGTATTAATAAAATATGTCCTAAAGTATGCGTTTTATTGCTTAATGGCAATGTTACTGAAATATTTTTTTTACAGGTGATATCAAGGGAGCAGCGATAAAGTTTCTCTTAACGACTACAGAAAGTATAAAGTTTTCTGACTATAAATAAGCCTAAATCAACATGTATGATTTGAAAAAATATCTGCAATATACAAATCGCCAACTTATGGACTTGGTACAATATGGAGAATAAGAGTAGTGATGTAGCCACACTGCTACTCTCCGCAATCATCATTTCAACCAAGGTATTAGTCATTGTGCTCGGCATATGCTAATCCTTTTTTAAGTTTCGATGCATTTCTATATTACAAATTAAAAATTTATTTGTAAGAACTGTAACAGATTCTATGTTTATTTTTTCTACTTGATCAAGTGTAGTAGATGAAAATAAATTTAGTTTCTTCAATATTATTTCTGCACTGTGTTATTTTAGCTCCTTTCATAAGTAAAATACCCCAAGGTAAAGTTTTGTTAAGATTAGAAGTAATAATACAATTTAGAAAAGTCGCACATAATAACAAAGAGGAAGAAATATTGGCATTAAAATCCAGAACGTCTCTTTTACTTTGACATAAGTACCTACTTATTCCACTCTGTAATTTTAGAATAATAAGGATTGGTCGTACATCCAGAGAGCAAAATTCGAGATAAAATGGAAAGTAAATTAGTTTTAGAATCGATTTGTGAAATAAATCTTTAGGGAAAAAGCTTGAATCATCTACGTTAGTGTCTAAACCGCACTCCTGAAAATTGGCTGCTGCAAATCACACTTTAAAGTTAATGCTTATTGAACATGGAAAAATGTCATTACAATGTCTTACATATTAGAAATTTATTAAATTAGTTGCAGTTACACATGCACCAATTATCTTCATCCCAGCTCTGTAGACTTAATTGCAAATTTAATATTCTCGGAAATCTACAAAAGAAGCTAATAAATTACTACTATAGCAGAAATTGTTCTAATTTAAGGGACGTTATTTTTCAATTAAAAACAAAATAAATATTGATTTGTTGTGAATGATTGCACGAATTTATAAATTAGACAGCTAAGGCAAAGAGACACTTGGCGACCTACTTCCTTTTCATTTCGATGTCTGTCTGTCAAGGAATTACTTTCTTGAATCTGAGAAAAAGTAAGGAGTTCGGAAAAACTTTTACAATTCTTAGGAAAGTAAATCTATTGTATATCACAGTGGAAATGGACTTAGTCTAAATGTTAAAAAAAAAATTTTGTATTTCATTATAAATTTTATTTAAAATGTCTTTAATTATATTTGCATGTCCTATAATATGTAGAATTTTCATATCACTAATGCTTTATATTGGCCTTATTAAAATGATTTGGAAAGCTATTTTTGGTGCACGTCAAAATGCGCACATTTAAAAAATATTTTTAATGCGCCCCCCTTCACAATTCAGTTATTAGTTATCTGATTTAAACCAAATTTGGATCGGTATCAATGACCTTTGGTGTGATCTACTTGAATTAAATAAAACTTATTTTTGTCAGTGGCCTGAATTTTTATAAAAAAATGGGAGTGCGTTTTCGAGACATCATAAGGCATTTTTTTACAGAAAAATTAACACAATATTAAATAATTTTCAAGTTATCAAATATTATTTACGACTAAAAAAAGTATTTTTACTGGGCTCGTTATTCGGAAACCCTTAATCAAAATGTTGTAAAATTTTTAACATAGAGGTTCCCAAAGCATGCTGGTTAATAATATTGTGTAAGCGGTTAAGAAATACATTAAGAAAATATTATGTTGTTAACAATTGGCTATTGCTTTATTTGTTACTCTTTTATGCATTTTCTCAACGTTTTAAAAGCAAAAATAACTTTCACTGAATAAATTTTCGATTTATTTCTTAAATACTTAACATGCAAATATAAAGTATGCTGAATCCAAAAAATCGTTGAAAACACTTTAGAACGTTATTACTGTCGAATAATGCAAAAACAAAATACTCTGTAGGACTATATGTCATACAGCATTCGATTAAATTGCAGAATCCATAGCATTCAAAGCAAAACGTAAAACATTTAAATAAAAATTATTAATCTTCATAAAAAATTAATATAATCTAGTTTTAGTTTTAATTGTGACATTATGACGTTAAAAATTCCCTATTTTTAATTTGATTCTGACATTGACATTCAAAAATTAATATAACCTCATTCTAATGTCAAATTTTTATTACTAATTAATTTTTGATATCAATGTCAGGGCAGAATAAAACTAGTTTATTTTGATTTATTTTTGACATCAATGTCAATTAATGTTAGACTGACATTGGATTTAGGTTATATCAATTTGTTTAGTTAATGTCAATTTGACATTAGAATGAGGTTATATTAATTTTTGAATGTCAATGTCAGAATCAAATTAAAAATAGGGAATTTTTAACGTCATAATGTCACAATTAAACTAAAACTAGATTATATTAATTTTTTATGAAGATTAATAATTTTTATTTAAATGTTTTACGTTTTGCTTTGAATGCTATGGATTCTGCAATTTAATCGAATGCTGTATGACATATAGTCCTGCAGAGTATTTTGTTTTTGCATTATTCGACAGTAATAACGTTCTAAAGTGTTTTCAACGATTTTTTTGGATTCAGCATACTTTATATTTGCATGTTCAGAAGTGGAACATCAATAAATATATTAGATAATTTTGTTATTATTGGGCCAATATAAGGCTTGAATAAGGTTGTTTATAGACAACAAGTCTCGAATAAAGAGAGGTAGAGTATTTTATAAGAAAGCATGAAAATATAGGTGACATTAATTACAGAAATTTGTTTCTTATGGTTACATGACAGTTTATTAATTGTAAAATGTAAATTCAAGTAAGTAACTTTGTTTTGAGAGATTAATCGTCCACCTGATGAGCTACTAATAGCGAAAGAATATGTACATCTTCTTGTGGACTTCGTTTTTTAATTGGTGACCATAATGAATGAATTTTGTGGTGAGTTAAAAAAGTCTGTTTAATAATTTGTTTTTAGACGTTTTGAATTTTATAATTTTTAATCCAATATTCATAATGTATTAAAAAAAGTCCAATGCATTTAATAATAGCATGTTTAGAGATGAAACATAAATATAGTATATCAATTTGGATATGTTTGTTATTATTATGCTTGTATAAAGCCTAAACAAAGTCATTTATAAATAATGCATATCAAACAAAGAAAGATAATTGTAAAATAACACATATTTCATAACTCAATGCCATATCAATAATTAAAAATCCAGAAGCCATTGGAAGGATTACTTTAAGCTGAATTTAAAAATGTAAAAATATATGGGGCGTTTCATTGAAAAACATTACTTTGAAAGTGCATCATGTGTATTTTAAATTATTATTTTTAAAATCTTAACGTTCATCCATTATTTTTTACAATTCTCTTTCTTCGCTTGATATGTATTGTTTATAAATGACTTTATTTAGGCTTTATACAAGCATAATAATAACAAACATACCCAATTTGATATACCTACTTATATTGATGTTTCATCTCTAAACATACAATTTTTAAATTTATTGGACTTTCTTTAGTACATGATAAAAATTGGATTGAAAATTACAAAATTCAAAACGTCTAAAAATAAGTTATTAAAAAATTTTTTTTAACTTACCACAAAATTCATTCATTATGGTCACCAATTAAAAGACGATGTCCCCAAGAAGATGTGACATGTTCTTTCGCTTGTGATAGCGAAAGAATATGGGAATCTTCTTGAGGACATCCCAAATCATTTAAAGATCATTTTAACAAAAATTGCTAGGAATGACCACTCTAGGACCATTTTAAACCATCGGACATTGAAATGTTTAATAAATTAGATGTCTCTTATTTTCCACCAAAGCAGAAGGAATATTTCAGAATCCTTATTACCTACGTCAATGCAATTCAGTTGTATCAAGCTGTTAGGTACACAAATCGTTTGCTTTTAATTGTAAAATTTTGTAAGCATTCTCTTTATTAGACTTTTTACGAAATTTTCTCAATGACAATTGTCCCTTTTTGGATATTTAAATTTTTGGAAAAAACATCGCCAATTTTATAATATAATATTATCAAAGTGAGGACATGGATAATACTTAAAATAATTGTAAAATTTTAAGCCCAAGCAATTCTTTAAATTGAAGTTCAGCTGCTCCCAAACACTCAAACTTTTGGTATTTGAACACGACTGGGATGCGCAAAAATAAATCCTCGAATAATTATTTTTAAACAGCCAATGGAATAGAATTAAAGAACCGATTGCTCGTCGGGTTTTATCTAAATATTCGAAATTTCCCCATTTCATATTCGCGTAGTATCATATTGAGAGTAAATATTGAATGCAAAAGGGACAGATATTAGCATTTGACACCCACTCATTAATACATAACGTATTTGCAATATTGGGAAGACCCACATAGGCGTATTCCACCTTGATTAAAGATTTATAGAATTGAATTCAACGAAATATCTGATATATCTGTCGGCAATAATTGAACTCGCACTGATACATAATAATGGTAAATTGATAAATTGTATATTAATTCTAGCTGTAATATCCGGATACACTCGGAGCAGCGTAATAGTTCATTCATGAATGTAATATATTCTAAAACTTATTCAAATTGATATATTCTGTAATTGGAAACTAATCACTTCTCGGAGCGTTTTAAGACAAACTACACTTATTTTACTGATCTATTCCTGAAGTTTATATTTTTAAAATAAAATCACGCTGTATATATTAGGTGTTTTTTACTTGTGTGTATTTGATACCATAATAGTGAATTTGCCTTTGGAAAACTATTCATTAAAACAGAAATTGTAGCAAATATTCGTGATAAATGGATTGAAATGAAACGTGCCCACATTTACGGCGATATCGCTGTTTCAGTGATTAATGGATTTATATTTCGTTGCTGAAATTAGTTCAAGATTTTCCAAATATTCAAATATTGCTTCTTCGTGATACAAATGAAAAGTAGGGTGGCGGTCTATATAAATAGCCATTTTTCAATTTTTCAACGTCTCTTTAATGCCATAGTCATAAATTTTTATCGTCTACTTTTGCAGCTGCAACCAGTGAACATTAAATACCTCTGACAGTGAAAAAATACCTAGAATTTTATGTGGTATAACGTAGGAAATGAAATTATAAATGGATGACATTATAAAATAATATACTTACCAGTTTCTTTAAAATTATATACACGTGTTCTTATTTGTAGTGAAAATAAAGGAATAAATACGATTGTACAGTTAAAATAAATAATAGACACAACCTTCATTGGAAAACAAATGCAGAGAATGCAGTCATTAAGAACACGTTAAAAATGTTTGAAACTTAGGTCGCTACGTTGCTGACGACTTCGTTGCATCGTAACATTTCGTAACCATTATGAACAATTATCAATAAATCCGAAAGCCATCCATATTTTTTATATATTTAATACAATGGTGCAGTCCAAAATTTGCAACAAACTGACACTTCGTTTGTGATCAATTTACAGTACCAATTTAGCAAATATTCTACTGTTCAGAAAAAAATTTACTTCGTTTTCTGGTGGTGCGTGAATTTTACTGGACACTGTACATTACCACTCCAATTTCCAGATATACTTCAAAACATTTATTTTCTACAGCAAAAACGAACTCAAACAGAATTAGGGTTACTTATAAATAATACATAACATAGCCGCCATATATTGTTTTTTCTAATAGAAATTTGTCCGCTGCCTGTAATATATCTCTCATTTCTAGGTAACAATTTTTTCTTGACATGATTGATAGATTTTTTTACGTTTATACCTATTTATATGTAGATTAGATCTCGCCAAAATAAGTTCCCTTGTAACGTGACACCCACCTTTTATGTGGGATATGTATTATTTGGTTGACATTACTCGATAGCAAATTCAAGCAGCTTTTACAGCTTTATTGGGAACTTCAAATTATTGGTTCGCATGTTTCCTCCTCACGATATGTAAGAGTAAGTGACACTTTTGTGTGAAGAATTACTTGACTAATTTTATTTTCAAATTACACGTCAGCATCATACGGATTTTAAATTTAGAATAAATTTCGCATGACAAGGTAATTTTTCCGATTTCTCAATAAATGTAATGCATTATAATCTTACTTTATGGATAATTTAGGAGCTGGATCATATTTAATTAGTATGTCAATGATTTAAGGGATTCCCCAATTCATCAAAATCCTCCAAATACGCTGAATTTAATCGATGAACAGGTTTAGTTATTAAATTATATATTAATATGTATGACTTGAGACTTCAGAAGCTTGTATTTATTCAATATTGATTAGCCGTGTTAGTTCTCTCAGAAATGAATTGTTTATAAAAAAATTTTTTTTGGAAACGTTTCCAAATTTTTTTCAGCGTTAATAATTATTTTGAATTCATGATGTTTCGACCACCTTCTCGCAGTCTTCTTATTAAAGAAAGAAAATTACGAACCCGTTCATGAAATGTATGGAAAAAATTTCGTCAAACCGAAATGCATAATGGCAGCAAATCTCTCTCACAGTTAATTCCATTGTCACGACGAGGAATCGAACCTGCTACTATTTCTTCTCGAGCACCAGACATACCAAAGGTTTGCCTTGAAAATCCTACTAATTATGTAATTATATTTTATAGAACTGAAAATAAAAGTTTTTACTTAACAGCTGTCCTGAAATGACGCTCTTAAATCTCGTCTCTAGTCATTAATGCAGTTCAGCTTCTGTCGTTCTCGACAGCAGATCAAGTGTTTGGTCTACCTACAACGAATGCCGCAGTGCACTTGTTATGTTGGTAAATATTAGCTAAAGAGGCGTGCAGAAAGCAAATGCATCAGAAACTTCGGCACTTGCGACAAGTCCTGGAGATAATATCAGTAGTAAGTTTACGGCAGACCAAAGTGTTAATAGCATCAGCTTTTAGCACACAATAAATTTCTCGGTATTTGATTTAAACCCAAAATAATCCTAGAATGGCCAGGCAGTGATTACTTGCAGTGAAATCAAGTGATCTCTTTTTGTATTTGACCTTATTCGATTGCTTATAAATTTTATTCCAAAATAAATAATATTACTGAATTTGATATTTCAATTTTTGCACTCGCTGTGTCGTAGTTGTTTTATCTAATAAACAGGTATTAATAAAATCCAATTATATTTTATCTTTCCTAAATTAATATATCATAAAATAACACACCATAATTCAGTATTATCTGTTCTAATGGCCATTTAAGTTCATCCCCTGCTCATTTAAGTCTGCACTACTATTGGTGACTTTTATTTATTTAAAGATCCACAGAGTAATTTTTTATAAGTTCACAATTAAATATTTTAAAAAATAATAAATATTATTCCAGTCGTATCCTCTATCTTATAAAAAGAAATAAAATCGATCTATGGATGTTGTTGTGTGCTCCACATGAGAGTATCCTAAATTAAAAATAAATTATGCCATGCTTTCCATGCCATAAAGAAATGCTCTTTATGGCATGGAAATAACTGGGGCAATATTTGTTTTATTGAATATTCCATATATTTGCTCCTATTATTTGTTTTCGTATATTTCCAAACTAATATTACATTTTAAAGCAAACATTTTGTAAAACCTGGCAATAAAGGGTGCTCATCTTAATATTCTCATTTACGTGCCTAAGTGTGCTTGCTTCATGGACAACATTCACTGAGATACTGTATCATTCTTACCTACGTAAATACATCTTACAGATATTTTTATACTAAGTATATCTCGAGTTGAAGTATTTCTATTGAAAAGACTTCCGGAGATTTCGATGGTGATATTCTAGTGCATCTCCAACGAGACGAGTTCGCATAAATGTTAAAAGCGCAAATTCCTTAATCCTTATATTCTTGGTATTACGCAAACGTTTTTAGCTAAAAATGTTTCACTAAATACTTGTTACATTTTAATACATTTCTTATCAGCGAAAAAGATATTTTAAAGAATAATTACAAGTTAATACTACACTTATTATGCGTCTGATTAGCCACACGCAAAAAGAAAATTATGCCACAGGAAATTAAATAAACAGCGAATTTCCGCCGAGCTGGTATACATTTTATTCATAATTGAAAATAGTTTAGAAAAACTTACACAAGACATAACTTTCAGTTTTTTGCAATTACGAACTTTTACCCGTATCCATTTCTACTCATATAAGAACTCTAATAAAAAAATTACCAGAGTAACTTTCAGTCATTTAGCTCCGTGCTTACCTATGGGATTTTTAAAAGCGTAGGCGTGACAGTTTTCCATCCATCTGCAAATAAATTACAAGAACTCTTAGGCAATCCGAAGGATAACAGCAAACTTGTACACTTACAAATTAAATTATGTCATTTTGGTCAAACGAGGTGTGTTGCTCAATAACTGTTATTGCGCAATTATTTTATGAACTAATATTCTGACACCATTTGGACTGTCAACTAATTAAAATGCAGGAAGATATTTGAGATTCAATTTTTGCTCCTTCGCATAATCCTTTTAATGTAAGGCAGTGATTATAAGATAATTATTGTTTAGGAAGAAGAGTTGGTAGTAAAAGAAATTGTTTCACTCTCAAGTATATTATAGTCCATATTTTTTTATATCTTTATTTCTCAATAATTTTTACAAATACGACCGTTGTCTTGATTCGTTTTTTTTTCAGCTAAATTTATTTCCAAGTCCTTAACTCACTCAGTTCTCCCAACGAAGCAATTTATTGTCTTTACATTTTAATAAATAGCTGAGTGAGTTTTAACATCAATCAGTCGAACTAACTCCTATGGTCCTTGATAAATGGCAACAATTGTTCCTATCTTCCGATTACTTCTTGTAGCATTTTCTTTAATAATTAAAACAACATATTTCAGTGTTAAAGGCTCTTGATTATCATCAATCATTCATTATTTTCATCGACATAAGATTGGTAAAAAAACTCATCCAGAAACTATTGATTAACATTTGAGATTTTCTTCAAAAATAAGAATTAAGTATATTGGTTTAGTGATAACCTAAGTTAAACATGCTGTATATTTATATCAGGAGTCAGACGAACTTTAAAGACTCATTCACCAATCGGATGAGAGAGATGAGAGTTTAACTATAAAACTATTCGCACCGAAATTTCAGTTTTAATTAACGTTCCCAAACAACGTACGTATTAACTCTAACACTTTTAATGCAGGCACTGATGATATAAACAATTTGCATTGTGCGGGTAGGTACATCCGGGATAAAGAGCATAACACATACACGGTCTTTTAATACCGCGCATATAATCATGAAATTGTGTGCTTCGAAATAATGCAGTAACGCTCAACGATGCGTACTTAATGCCGAACTTCTATAGACAATAACAGTAAACATAGCCATCCCTTTATCGCAGTACCGCATTTACACATGTTAATAAACCGAAGTATGGACCGTTAAACAGAGGAAAGGGTAAAAATTACAGATAAAAACTTCTCGATTCACCCACGCCAGTTTCAGCCCAACCAAGTCTTATTGTTTAAGATCCATGTAACAAATGTACTTAACGAAGCACAATGATTACTTTTCTTACCGTGACGTGACGGTAGTTGAATCAATATATTTTAGTGCCACATTAAAAGTACATAACGTATGCTGCCATAAATTATCTAATGTATCTTTATTGATGGACATAAAAGTAGAAGCACTTCTTTGATTTATATTAGAAAGAACTGCACCCATACCAGTAATGATTTTTTACGTCATTTTACAAATTATCATCACAAGGCACTTGTAAGCTCTTTACATACTGATAAGTAATTGCGACTCTTGGATATACAAAGACTCTCTCATATGCTAACTTTATAAGCAAAAATGGAATCTGCGTAAACACTTCCGTTCACCTTTGGTTATCATAATTCAAAAACACTCCAAAGTATTTCATAATTATGGAAACAAACTAAATACATTCAAACACTTGACATTAACCAAAACTTTATCATCAAGTTCTTTATCATTCCTCCTTTTATTTTACTGCTTCTCTCACATTTAGCAATCAGGAATGGGTAGCCAATTCATACACTTCCCGATATCATCAAACTATCTTAAAAGGATCTCAAAACAAAAAGCCTAAATAGTGAACCTGTTACATTAAATCGATTTGGGGGGTTAATCTACAAATAATCAGTTTCAACCATACCACTTGATGATTACACGATTGCACCAAAACCCAAAAACGGATCCCAATAACTAACGTCCAATTAAATTCAGGAGATTTGCTGTCGAGAAATTTGTAATTGTAATAAATTACCATCTTATGGATTGTCTCGATGTCGATTTTCTATCTAACCGATCATTTTATGGAGCAATTGATGGACTCACATCGGAAACTTTCTGTGCCAATTCGGGTGTACTCTCCTTCGCAATTTCCTTCGAGAACAGCCGAGTCTTATGGCTTAAGATGCAGATAGATCAATTTGATTAGTTTTGAATTAGTTAAAATTGTGGAATATACAACACGCACACGTATTTTTAAACCTCAATCCAAGCATGTTCTTCAAAGAAATCCAACAATTATGGAGGAAACTCACCATATCAGATCATGGAATGAAATCGGCGGCATAGGCAAGACCCTAAAAATTAAGCAATAAAATAGCGACTCTCGTCTTCAGTTGCTTTTCCTTCTTCAAAACCATTTTGGAAAGCTTTTCTAAAAAAACTGATGAATCTTTTTTTCCCACTCCCTTTCATAATATTTTTCTAATATGTAGTTTCGCTACACTTTTCTTCTATCTATTTTTAATTCTTTAGACTCATTTGCCAGATATTTTCAAGTGCGGTTTCTTCTCTCCTATACATTCAATAAGTTACCTGAAGCCATAAAATGTATTAAAAATATATATTCTTTTAAGAGAAAGATTAAATTATTGCTGACAGAAAAAATGTATTATAGTGTATCAGAATACTTAATGGATAGAGATTTGCATTGATTTAATTAAGATATTTATTTTATTCATTTTTTATTATATTGAGATTTTATTTTTTATTGTAAGACGTATATTATCTTTATTTTTGTGTATTGCATGTTTTTTATTAATATTTTCTTTTAAATATTTTCATTTATACATGATTGTGATATTCGAACCTTTTGACTTGTTTTATACCTTTTTTGTAAGGTCTCTTAAATCAATAAATTACTTACTTACTTACTTACTTACTTATAACAACAACCATTCAATTCTATGCAAAACAGATGCAAAATTTTTTATTACCTTAGTGTACTCTTGATAGATGGATAACTTCCGTTTGCTTCTTACAAATTATTTCAATTCAATCGAAAACGCGATAGAGGACATATACGAATGTTCACTAGCTGGAAAGACCAACTATAATTCCCTTTACATGCGAAGGAGCTCAATATTGTAGCCAGGAATTCAACATATCAATAATTGCTGAGTTTTTGTTTTGTGTCCCACATCAACAGTACGCGGGACGCACTATTTTAATATTTTCCCCAAAATTAAAATTTGGAAGTGAATAATGAAGAGCAGATTGAATTTCGTTCCAACTTTGTCCAAACATAGGATATACCACTATCTTGATCTAAAGGGCTTATGGATGACCTAATATGGCTAAATGGTAAAAGTTTATTTGTATACTGAAATATGATGATTGGTTCGGGATTTGGGAAGAGTCAGATTCTTCTGACAATCTAAAGATAATGTTGTTAGTTCTTCCCTCTCTTCTTGAAGTACTTTATAGAAAGCGTTAGTGCTCATCTTGTGCACTTGCTGCTGTTCTATTATATTGGTTTTTAATGTTTCATCAATTTTTTTCTCTCAACTTTATATGGTAAATAAGTAGAGCATAAGTCTTTGGTGAACAAAAGCTGACCCTTTTATTGAATCTCTATAGAAACGTTCCTCGTGTTTAGCATTTTATTCAATGTTTATTTTCCTTTGTTGATAATCAACTTCGCAGGCAAATACATTCTATTAAATGGTTTTGTCTCACATTAATATGATTCTGTGCATTTTAGAGATACTTCTATGGCATTCCGTTGGTTTTTGTTCTTTTGCCCAATTATCCGGTCTCTTGAATGAGCATACAAATTTTATCCTTCCCTTCAAACGCTTCTCTTAACGTTTCTATGTTTTTGAAAAAAGCTGAAGTGCATTGAAAACAATGATGATATGGTTTTCCCGCATGGCCACCAGTGGGATAAATAGGCAAAGTACAAATTATGCTTAAAAATTCATCTTAGGTGGAATTAATCTGTACCTCTGAAACGAAGAATTTTAGGACACATATTTATAAAACAAAATAACCTAGTTTGTAGAATGCACATCCAAATTATGACCAAAAACTCAACTTTAACACTTCGTATTACAAGTATAATACACTTGACGTCTTAAATTTTTTTTATAAAAAATTGCAATTTAATAATAAATAAAATTCAGATCGCACATTTACAATTCCACAAAAAGCACATACGCTGATGTATTAATAATAAAAACAAAACCTTTTTACGAATTCAAGTGCTCACTGATATGGACGTGGACAAGCACAAAGCGAATGCCAATATGGCAAATATATTTTACTAATTTCTCTATTCATTATAAAATAGCTAACAAAATTCAATTCATTGGTGAATGAATTTTAATAAAACATATATTTCGCTTATATAATAACGGCGCAAACAGTATATTGCTAATTGCATTTTAAACATAAATGGTATTATTAGTTTAGCATGTTGTAGACACTGTTTGATAATTGAAATATCTTTCCCTATTATCTTCCCTGAACAATGACTTAACTTTTCAGCTAGTCACGCGAAGTTTCAGTGCCTCTTCTCCGAGCGGTTGTTAAGGCATATTATATTATACACCGCACTTCTACCTGTATTGATTTTGCTTAAGAGGAAAGTAAAAACTTATAACTCACGTTAACATTTAAAATACAACGTATAAATGTTATACTTGTAGATTTTTAGTAAAAGCATTAGTTACAACCACTCTTTGAGGACAATTATACAAAAGAAGTACGGTGATTATGGGAAAAAAATCGAAAATGAAATATTAGAAAGAGGAATGTTTCCAACATTATGGGCTTCAAGAAGTATATTTTAGAAAATATTTGTCCATATGACAGTTTTAAGGAAAGTACATCACCATCCACTGGCCTACTTTTAGATATTAGTCTTCAAGGAGCAGGTATATACATATTGTCATGTATTTTAAGTCTAAACCCCACTAATAAATTAATAAAATTAATAAAAAAATAAATAAATTCAATTCAAACCAGGGTAATATGAAAATTTCTTCTGATAAAAGTAGAACGAGAAAATAACGTATAGTATATTCATGAGATAAATACAAGTTCAAAAAAGGATATAATATCTTAAAACCATTTGTTAAATCAGCTGTGAGACACCTGTTGAGGCAAGCGAGGTCAACGAGCCTTAGGTAAACAAAGGGTCAGAACAAACGAAAAATAAACAAATTAAAGGCGTAAATGAAATAAATACATCGTGCAATGTTTCTTTAAAATAATAAATGACTTAACAGCTGCCAGATGCATGTTTTAAACAGAGGTTGAACGACTTTATTTATGTGAAATGGATTAAAATTTGTAATCAATTAACTTAAAACAAACCTGTAAAACCTCCAGTCTAGTCAAATGACCAGACACAATGTAAATTAGTTCCTAAGAATGAGTGCAGTGATATTCGTACGAGTCAACGGCAGATCTAAAATTTATCTCACGTAATATTGACACATGGGTATCCAAGAATTCATCTTCAAATAAGGAAGATAAAAATACCATAATTTCATAGTAAAAATACATAATAAAGTGGAAAACGGCGAAAATACCAACCTTCATGACAGTTAAAAATCTAGAAATTCATGGTTTGGCAAATTTTCTGCTTGTCCTTAGGAACGAAACAAAAAAGAGAGTTGTTATTGGGTCGTAAAAGAAGCAACCGCACGTCCAGATTGCTCCTGAAATACATAAAGAAATATGAAGTTAAAAACGGAGATTTATATTTCCAG
Source organism: Rhagium mordax (assembly GCA_963680705.1). NCBI lineage: Eukaryota > Metazoa > Arthropoda > Insecta > Coleoptera > Cerambycidae > Rhagium > Rhagium mordax. The sequence continues at coordinate 13,403,806 of OY796660.1, read as the reverse complement.
TACATTTGAATAATGGTTCAAGGCCAAATACAATAAGGTACCAGAAAAACAACATCAACTTACCAGCAATAAAGGTAAAGTTTATCCTAAATAATAAGCAGCCACTTGATTGGTCGAAATCCGTTTGGGCATCCAAGGCCTATTTAGTTTATGCGAATTCTGTAAATGGGGAACTAAATCGTAGAACTGCCAGCTCCCATATCTGAGCCACAAACCACAAGTGTCAAAACCTTAAAAACAGGTCTGCCAATTTAAAGTAAACAACGCGACATGGTAATTTTAGTGTGCCGGGAGTAATTTGAACTAAAATTAGAAAATTTAACTTTATTAAATTTGTCACTTTTCACAAGGACACTGTTCAATATTTGTTGTAGATTAAGTTAGTTTAAGTTAGAGCAGGGACATAGTTTAAGGAACGTCTCACTTTGAATTGTCTCATAATATATGTAATAAATACGACTTGTTGTTCCATCTATGTTTAATTGATACAACTAAAGCATACAAATCCGTCTCAGCTGGATATCTATACTACAGCAAAGCAGAGACATGACAAAATTATATTCATTCTGATAAAGATCTCTAGCATTTCAAGATCATTACCAATCCAATAAAAATAAAACCAGCCCAAAATTTAATTAATCTTAATTCAGAAGGTGTACAGCAGCAACAGGTAAGACGTTTCTTCGAAAATAAAGAAAATCTTAAATTTTAAAAAACTTACTTTGCAGAAAATTAGAAAAAAAATAGAAACAAAAAACTAATAATAAAAATTTCCCCAAACTTCATAACAAAATTTGGCACCACCAACGGGGGGGGGGGGCTCGTAAAAAAAAGACTCGAATAAAACAATAAAAACTAAAATAAAAATAAAAATTTCTTCATAACAAAATTTGGTGCCCAACGTGGGGCCCTTGATCAAAAGAAAAACTAAATAAATAGAATTCAAAAATAAAAAATCATTGTATCCCTAAAATCCTCAATAATAACATAGGTAACAATATCTATCTATAATGCCACGTTGAGTTCCCTAATTGGTTTAAAAACTAAAAATAGTTCTTCACTGCTAGTTTAACCCTCAACAATGTTTTTTTTTATGAATGAACAAAATAAACCAGTATTTATTATTATTTTAAATACTTAATAATATATTTACCTGCATTGTTCGAATTTCCCCATTTCTATAAACAAATTTTAGATTTAATTTAGATCATTTTTCTTAATTTGGACTTTCAAAAGATGTGTTCTTGTACCTGGGTAACTGAAACAAAATGCATATAAAGCTTTTATAAATGTGTGCTAGGAGAGCAATTAGGACTAGAAATCCAGTACAAGTAATTTGTAACCGTTAAAACCTGTAATTCGTTAAAACTATTTTCAACTAATTAAACCCAGTTCAAACTAAAGTTAGAAATTACGACCGCTCTCGAAAGATCCCCGAAATTATTTCATACATGATTCAAAAAGTCTTTTTAATTAAAATTAACTAAAATTATATGCTACTTATATAAATTTATTCCTATGTTTTATTTTAAATTAAATTTCCTTTAAGGAAAATATTTATTTCAAGGCAATTCTAATTATTAAGTGAGTTGATCCGAAAGTAAACGGAGGTAAACCAGCTCTAGTGAGTCAAAATTAAGCAAAGCAATTTTTCGGCAATAGTAAAAAACTTGGTTTTTCTTTCTAAGGTTCAACAAATAATTATTGCAAATTAGCCCAACTGAAAACAAAGACAAAAATATTGCAATATGTATAATGGGTGCATACAAACTGAAACTGGCTCATCGGCAAGCCGGTGATACATTGTATTAGCTGGAGAATCATCTGTAGCTGACTAAAGAAATAAAGACAAGATATTTCTGTAAATCCTAAACATCTTGTATGTTAAAATTTCTAGACTAGACAAAATTAATAGCATGTTCGCGCTTCACCCAATCTCACTCATTATCGCGAGACATCTTTCGAATTAGATGGAGAGAACACTATATATAGATATATAAGGCGAATGATTTACTAATGGGTTTGCTGTAAACCCCTCCTTTTCCTTTTCAGGGCGTTCCAGGGATCTTCTGGTAGAGGAAAGTTACCTTTCTCAATATTCTGTTACTTTGATTCAATAAAGATTTATATGATTCAAATTGAGTTCATTGACTTTACTGATGCTTGTTTTGAAATATAGGTCCTGCCAAATGTGCAGTGGTTGATTTTTTGCTAGATAAAATTAGAACTTTGTTCATTGTTTATAAATCACTACTAGTTTGTTACTTTTTAAACTATTAAAGATTACTTTTGCTTTAGTTAAGATTATTTTATTAATTAATTTTGTGGTTTTCTCTTTATTTTAGATTGGACGGGCCTCATTTATGTGAGTTGTCACCTTGCTGTCCAGTTACAGGTGTTTGCAATAAGAAGATAAGTCTCCCAAAACTGGTATCCTTTAAAGCTATTAAGGTTTAAACATTCAGTTTTCTTACGTAAGTCTTTCGCTGATTTTGAAATCATAGGAAAGTTTTAATTTGACTATTTTTTAAATTCATTTAAATTTTTAAGGAGTATTGAATTTATCTTATTTATTTAGAATACAACGAATTCTGAGTGCTATCTTATCGCTGCTGGGTTAAAAAATATCTCGACTTCTGTAACTTTTGAAACATAGAGCAGGAATTATAATTAAGAAAAAAATACACCGCATGATATAGAAGACGTATCAATTTCGCCTTCAAATTCTTAGTGCAAAAAAGTACGGTTTATATTTTTTTTATTATTTCTAAAATAATTGCATATATGTTTATATCAAGCTAATAATGGTCCTATTTTGTGTCGAGCCGGGATTGTAATTAAGTCCTATAGTCATTTCCGAAAATGTACTACTGAACAGATTATGCTTAATACTTCAGCGATACATTTCCGGCTTTAAAGAAGAAAGTAAACCAGTGGTGGAGAAACGACACTAAATGTAAATGTAAATCGAGGGATTTTTATTTTTTTAACAATGAATTCATGGTCTCTAAATTATGTTACTAAATTGCATAATATAATATATTTCTATAATATTTTCATTCTTAAATTATTATTTTATATAAATAATTGCGAAATGGTATGGTAAAATATATTTTCAATTTTAAATATAAATATCTCTTATTAAAGGAATATAAAGCCAATTTCATTTTGTACAATAAGAATGGATATAGAATCTGCACTTATAGTTCCAATATAGTAGTTTTTATAGTATTTTATTTTCCTATAAAAATATTGAAAAATAGAAACCTCTCCCCGTCGGACTATTGATTTTGTCAGTTAATAATAGGGTTAACTGAAGGAATGGTCTGTTGCTAAGTTTCACCCTTTAATAAAGCCGTTGTTGGTTTTTATACTTACTACAGAACCTGCCCAAGTTTAATTCAGTACTTAATAAATAAACATCTACCAGGTTAAATTTATTTAGTGGATAAAACCCAGGGAAATAATTATTTATACAATTGTATTCAAAGATATTAACAACCCAATAAATTTAACAGGAGATGGAACTGACCCGAAACTGTAACTTTACACAAAAAGGCCAAGAGCATTTTCAAGTTCCCTTCTTTGATAAAGTTATTACGACTTCAATTTTCTTGTGTTGTCAGATTTAAACATCAAATTCTCTATAAATTTCAATTCCTCTATTTTTTTTTTATTGTTCAAGTTCAAAATACTTTCCTTGAAGCCAAACCAATTTTTATGAAAATCATGCTTTTTTGGCATGAACCTCAAGATGGTCGACAACGTTAGACGTATCATGAAGAGGCATCATTCTAAAACTTTGATTATATTGAGCCTACATTATGAGCCCAATTTAAAAAAAAGATTGAATTTTCGTGTAATAAAATTCATTTACGATGTCAAATACTTTGTCCTAAGAATTAATTTTTGTAAATAGTTTCTAAGCAAAGTACCTGGTGGGCATGGTTTAGTCTCGGTAATTATGTGAATAGCCAAAATATAAGAAGTTGTTTGATTTTTCTACTGCTCCTCCTGATCAAAACAATCCACAAATTTTGAAGAATTGCAATAAATATAATTTATGAAATAATTGAGATAATTACTTCAGTAGTATTGCAGAATATATTTAAAAATTTGAGAAAACCAGTTTTTGGTTTCATATTCACATTGTTTTGACTTATGACTTCTATAGCGCTTAATTAATCAATAAACATGTTTATTACACATTTTTGTTCGTATTTATTAGCTAAATTAACTCAAATTTTACTTTTGATCTTGTCTTTAAATGCGTCATGATTATAAACTTCCATTAGATGATTGCACATGACCATTGTTTGTATTTAAAGCTAGTATTTAGTAGGTGACTATCTCAGTTATTACCCATATTAATGTAGCAAAACTAAGTACTACCCTGACAAGTAACCAATTAAATTTATTAAAAATTTTCAAAGCAACGACGAGGAGACACGCAACCATTTTACTGCTCGATTCCTTTAATTAAATTGTATAAAATCGCCCACTATCGAGAAATAAATTTCCTTTCTGTTATATCTCTTTCATTCTTTGATATACACCTATTAGAGATATCGTAGGATGTACTGTTGATAGGCATTAAAAGGTCCAACTTCAATCGGTAAAAGAAATCGTCACACGGTGGGTCACTCAGTATAGATGCTGGTTTCATTATCACAAATATTGTTAAAAAAATAACAAAAGTTATTCTTGCAGGCAATCGATTTATTGGCTTTTTTATATTATTGTTCCACATACTCTTAACAGCTTTTGTGAATGTCTTTAATTCTATGAATTGTTTTTGTTAAGTACGGTGTTGTTTCACATTAGATAGATATATCAATAAATTGTCTACTGTTTTTTTAATTTCAGAAAATAATTCAGCGTTAGTTTAATATCAAAGGTTACAAATCTCATCGCAACCATTTTTATAAAGTGGTCCCTAACATATCGATTTTTCCTTTTGAAATAATAAAGTTCTTCCTCTAGCACATATTTTAATTTAATCAGACTTTCTGTTCCTGAGTTTATAGTACTTATTAGCAATTCAATGACTAAAAGAATTTTTTGCTCTACGGCCAAAAGTGCACTGACAAATTCAACATACGATTCTTTAAGGAGTTCAGTAAAAATGAGAATATTAAAAAAGCATAGCTTAAGTAATTGAGCTGAGAGAAACAAATCAGGAATCAGATTTTGAAGGGCTTGAAGTATACAGCAGGTACCTACGCAATTGTTTCTTAAAAACAAGAATGTATTACCTTGGATTGTACGACACTTTTGTCACTCCATTTTTTCCCATAGTTTTTTTCCACTGGACATTTTTTCCCATAGTTTTTTTTCCATAAGTCATTTTTTCTCATAGTTATTTTACGATTGTACGACACTTTTGTCACTCCATTTTTTCCACTGTCCATTTTTTCCCCATAGTTTATTTTTCCACTATGTTTTTATTTATTGACAATTTATTGACATTTGTTTTCTGTCAAACGTATAATTCAACGAAGTAAAATGGTCGAAACAGAAGTCCATATTGTCCGCTCATACGAAGAAAAAAAAAGAAGGCAGGATTGCAGAGTATCTTCACAACGTGGGCAACAGCATCTCGTTTTAATTCATGATTTTGGAGACATAGAATGTTTTTGAAAGTATGTACCAAGATCTGAAATATCTTAATATATTTACGAATAATTTTTTTTTTAATTCAATGTTTTTGATAGTTTGTAAAACCTGAAATATCTTAATATATTTACGAATAATTTTTTTTTTATTGAAAATTTTTGTGGGAAATTTTAGTGGAAAAAAATGTCAGTGGGAAGAAGAATCAATGGGAAAAGTGGCCTATGGAAAAAAAGGCCAGTGGAAAAAAGAAGCAATGAGAAAAGTATCCTATGGAAAAAAAGATCAGTGGGAAAAATAATCAGTGGGAAAAGTGGCCTATGGAAAAAATGGAGTGAAAAAAACGACTGGGAAAAAGTGGAGTGACAAAAATGTCTCACTACCATTACCTTGCTTTTTGTTCCTACGATGAATCTATTTGAATTAGTTTATTAATTATACATTATACTCTTCTTTATTTTTTAAGACATTCCCGAACTAAAGTAACAAAACTGATCTATCAGAGAGCATGTCAAAGAAAGTTATATTTATTCTTGAACTACAATATCTTGAATAAGAAGGATTAAGAGAAATTTATAGTTTTATTTTGATACCTATAAACGTAAAAATAAATCCAATATAAATGTGCTTATCAGACTTGTCGGCTCAAATCATGAATTACAGCACATAGGTTAGACAATCTCCAAATCCAAAGCCGCTTTGGTCCGGAAGGGGCAGACATAGATTTTGATGAACGATCGACATTGTCGATATCTGAGCTAGGGATTGAACTTAGTTTTTAGAAACATGGTGCGACCCAGATTGATTGCAATTAAATGATCCAATCATCAACACCATCTAATTTAAATGAGCACAGATAATTATGAGCTCAACTTGTTTTATAATGTATATTTATGTTAAAATCAATACTCTGCATTTTACTGTGGTTAAAAAATCATCGACAAACATTAGCAGTCAAAGCTTCACCGCACCAACTGTAACTTTAAAACAGAAAACTGAGACGCAAATGAGTTAATAAAAGTTCCCATGGGATAATACTTTATGGATACTGCTCGAGTAGTTGCTTTGATTACTTACGATCATAGTCACTATGTCACGATTGATGTAAATATCTCGTACTATTCTATTCAAGAAACTTTAAACAATTTCTGAAGACTGGCAGATTCACAAGACGAGCAAGATTCGAAACAAAAAAAGCCACAAATGAAGTTGATGGCAGATCAACAGTGGTTTAAATTCAACGTCATTTTAAACAGCTTGAAAAGCTACTCAAATGCGACCTCTTGTAGTGGTTTAATTTTGCCATAGAACCATAATATTTACTGATGAGTCGCGTTTTTCTGCGATCACTTGATGATTGAAGCAAACGTTATCCGAACTGTATCATCTTTGAACTAACTTCTCCTCAGCGATGATCTCTTGTGATACCAACAAGTATTTCGGGGGCAGTATACCTACTACCTTATAGGCCAATCACCGACGCCACGAGACGAGCAACCCACAATTTGGAAATTTGTAGAAAATATTGCATTGTATTACGGAAAATATGATGCCAGATCACACGTACATTTTATAGTTACTGAATACCTGAATAAAATCAGCAATCAACAATTTAATTTACCAGTAAACTGATCGGATCTTCAGCCGACTGAACGTCTTTAAGACGAGCTACAGAGGCATATTCGTCATTGTCCAGCCATAGCAGAGACTCTTTAAAAGGTACGATTGGCACTTCAAGAAGAATTTAAAATAATTTCTTAGATTTGCTTCAACTTGAGACTCAATGCCAAGACAATTGAATACTGTAATTCAAGAGAACATATTTATTAAGGCTTAATCCGATTATTTTTTTAAGTCTTAGGTCTAATGCAATAAAATTTTAGTATTGGGAATATTATTCCTCAACAATCAGAGACTTGCATTCAAATTTTGTAACTGATACGCCACTGCTAAAACGCTGGGAATACATTTGACTACGAAATATCGCGGAGGCGAGAAAGTGGTTAAAGGAATACTGGGAGTCGCTCGTGAACACCTACTGAACTGGAACACAGAGCCAAATGTTGAATTCACAATTGACTATATAGCAGCTTCCAAATGACTTCACTAGCTCCACCAGGCTCGCCACTAGTCAACAGTCGATCAAAAAGTGAATCAACTACGCCTCCTTGTTTGCTCTCACGGCCTTCTTTTCTATTTCCACACATATCCCGAATTTAAAATTTAAATTTGTTTAAAGGTAGGTATATATTTAATTTGATGCCTAAAAAATGCATATTATAATATACACACATTTTTCAGGCATTGTCCAAAAAATAGATTTCTGTTGATGTTGAATATTAATTTCTTCATCTTGTTATACTGCGCAGTGAAAGGTAGCAGAAATATTTAAAACAGTAATGTATACAATTTTTAATCCTTGTCTGATAACATATCCAGTTTTAAAAGCATACACGTGGACAGGGAGGCCCATTTTCTAGCCTCAAATTATCACTAGTGGGTGTGGATTAATTGCTCAACGCTAATGAAAATCAATAGTCAGAAACCAGTTCTATAAATTTTGAGTTAAATTGATAATAAGCTTCATTATTATCAATAATACAATGAGAAGAGCATATTAAGTATATTAGTTTACCCCAAAGATTTATACCCAAATACTACGTAATATTTTATTTTATATTAATTATAATGGGGTATAGAATAATTTCCAATAATTAATAATTGGACAACTACGGATTACTCCTAAGAGGTAAAATTTATACAAACTAATCCTAATACTCTTATCCTAATAACCAATGCCTATACTTGGGGAGGGTGTGCGTTTAAAACTTAAACAGAGCGTTCGTGCTAAGCTATTAGGTAGATAGTCAAAAGTTGTGTTAAAAGCTTAGGAGTATTAAGTGTTACTTTATGCCTAAGAGTAAGAGTTCACATTTCACTAGTTATATTTGTATCTTCATGTAAAGTTTAATAATTGCCTAGATACTTTTATTAATTGCAACTTTAAGTGAAAACAATTTTTCTTGTGAAAGCCGTAATTGTTTGATGTTCTCTTAACTATTCAGACTCCTCTGCAGCTTGTAATTAAAAATTTGGGACTCTTACCTCAAAAACTAGTTGTCGAAGCAAAGAAGAATTGCTTTTATTCCTATATGCCATTTTTGGAAGTGTATCGCTTGATTATTATTATGTTTATTGTTTCGCGTTTAGTAGATAACAATCAAGTGCACCCTAGTGAGTATTTCAAACTTTACTTTCCTCATACTCATACGATTGTAGTTATATACAAAGTTGTATTTGTTCACCAAAATTGAATTGAAGCTAATAAAAATATACGTTTTTCTATAGGCAATATTCTTTATCTGGGGTTAACGAAACGTTACTCACTTTAAAACGCGCATTCTATTCCATTGATTCCCATTCACTTCCTCCATTTACGAATAACTAATCTTATTTCTTCCTTAAAATTAGCTCCCTTTTTGTCTTCTAATGTAAACTAAATTTTCGTGTCAATTGGAACAACTAACGGGTAGCAAATTTGTCCCCGGACAAAAGATTCGTAAAATTGGCATCCCTAAAGAGTTCCAAAGGGAGAAGGAAATGTGTTAAAAGAAATGCAGATTTGTACTTCATTGCGGAATTTCTATTATCCCTCGGAGCCCGCATTACGTGTAGAAAATGATTTTACTTCGAGCTGCAAAATTATTTAAATGTCTAACGTTGTAATAAAATTTAATAAGACTCTAATTTAAATCACAGACGGAGATAAATAAATTTTCCTCAATCGAGGTATCTAAATTAGAAACAACAAGTAAGACAAATTTAGTTCGATAATTATGCATAAATAGTACGATATTTATTGAAAAATCTCTCAGTTTGGGAAAATTTCACACTCGAAATTAAAACAGTTAATTTGTTATCTGAGAAGCTACATTTTAAACACTTTGTTCCGGCTTCGAGTGATATCTATTTTCAGTTACAAAGGAGTGTAGTGGAACAATGTAGGTATATAATGTTCTACGCAGATCGATGAGAAGGGAGACCAAAGTGAATTAGAATACTCAAATTAAATATTTATAAATAGTATATTATAATTATGGTCCCAACACCAAAAACAAATCGTTAAAATAGGTCGTACTTACCATACAAATGGAATACTCACAACTATCCACGACATTTCGATGAATAAATCACTTATTTCTAGACCCTGCTGAATTTATTTTAATAAATATGTAAATACATACATTAAATATCAATTTTTGATGTAGCCCAAACATTTCTCAGCCTTGACTCTTATCTGGATAGTGGATGCATCTATTTACGTGGAGTAGTTGGTTTATCCTCAATCAGGGATGATAAAAATCAAACATCAGAATTTTCTTTTGAATTTATATGAATTTTTTGCAAAACGTCGGAATATCTGACAGTTATAGCTGATTTATTCATTTCTTAAATTATTTTGAATTAGTTTATCAAAAATGATTTTTATTCTGTCTTTATAATGTGCCATTGACGTAATGTGATATTATTTTAGACTAATAACGCAGCAAGGCAAGTGATTGTACCTATTGATTTTAGTGAATTGTTTTATAACATATCTTCGCATAAAAATGGTGGGAAAAGGATCCTATTTGACTACATTCTACTGAAAACTTGACGAAAAACCTGGAAGCAGAGCCAGGAGTGGACATTTTATAGAAATTATTGACACAGAATTCCCTATAATCTATCAAATGTTATGTGCTTCAGTTTCTTCATCTTCAGTCAAGAAAGTGTTTTCAATATTTGGTTTAATTCACACTAAGCTCAGAAATCGTTTGGTCACCGAAAAATCTGCTAAGGCAGTTTTTTATTCATTCAATATTATGATCATTATTTTTTAAACATACTTGTTGTGATGACTTCTACTTACGTAACCTGTACTGTTTGTAACTGGTTACTTACAAACAGAATACTCTGGCTTTGTAACACTTAGACGGAAACTCGGGCGCCAGTTCCTTAATTTTTAAGTGGTAGCTAACTGATGGAGATACGGTTATTTGTCCAAGGCTCTTAAGATGATTGTCTTGTCAACTAGACTTGGACAATTTCTCAAACGGGTTAATTAGAAATAAATAACTGAAATAACAACTCGTGAATTTCACCTATGTATACCAACGTATGGACTTACTAAAACAGTAATGAATAAATCAATAAACAGGATATTTCAGCGACTTTGCAGTCGAGTGTGTACAAATTTGATAACGATAATAAATATGTGGGCTGGAAATCAAAAGTATATACGCCTGAATATGATTTTAATTCGGAAGGCGCGAGTTTTGATAGCCGGTGTCTGTTTCGGACGGCAAGCAAACGGAATTTTCAACAGGATATAGTACGAACGGCAGGCAGTCGGTTAGCTCTAGATATTCTTGTCTACACAGAGGGTTTTACAATACGGCGAACTACTGCCACAAACGTAAAGCTATTTAACAAGGACTATTTTTCGTAAGTTAAATTTTCCAGTAGAACATTATGCACTGAGGCCTTAAAGATTGCCCGACTGAGCAAATCTAAGAAACCGATGCATATTTTATGAAACAAAAGACAAACGGAGGAATTACTAATTAGCTCTAGTTTGATTTAGTAGTATAATACAGCGGTACTCACGAACAATAAGATCTCTGAATATTTATACTTAACTGAAGGCGGTACGGATGGATAGTAGCGGACCACGGACGGAAGTGAAAACGGTGACGAGGTGTCAGGTATGACAGTTTCAGATTGATGCGGACTGCTTCGGATTGATCTTGGACTGATACGGACCGAACGTTCCTCCGTCAAAAACATAAAAAAAATTCCATTTGTTAGTTATGCTTTTGTTTGATACCATATATCCTTTTATTGAGCAAGATGGTTGGCAAAAGTACTGTCCACTGTTAGTACCCATTAATTACTTAAATAACTTTGGAAAAGCAGTTTCGGCTTGTCTAGACAAGTTGCACCTTCATTGACATCCTGCGCAAACCAAATTGTAGGGAACCATCATAGGCTATTCATTGCTGCTGAATCACCTGAAGTCTGTAGACAACTGACATAGTTCATCCTTCTTGTGAGGCTTCTAACGCCTCGTTGTCAAGATCCCAAGGTACTTTTCCATCAACTATCGTCCCCCATCGAAGTTATCTACTTTCATCATGACTTATCTTAGTCCAAATAGTGAGATAGTCCCCTAGTTACGGTACTTAATCGGACGTATCCTGTATATTGTATACGAAGATTTAATAATTCCGTTTAATTTGCATACATAAATATTTTCATTTGCGCACAATATTGATCAGGACTGTCCCTTTCACGTATTTTATCGACTGGTGACAAGTTAATGAATGACTAAAATATTCATTCAGAATGTGTCAACATTTGTGGACTGTTTCCAGTAATTCATATATCAGAAACCTTTGAAAGATAAATCAACTCTCTGGTTTGATCATTTTTCGTTACTGTTGCTCCCGTCATACTACTAATTAACAATAACCTCCGTTCGACACAAATCACCCAAATCCATATGTTATTATATATCCACCTAACGTGTTCCGTTCTGCGTGTCATATACTTTTTAAACAAACCGTAAATTAATTAATCTTGTTTATAATGCTCATTTTAAAATGTTTGGCGGAAGCAATTAATAATGCCACTTTCCCTTTTCTTCGCGTACCCACAAATTAATCCTGTAAACCAAAATAATAAAGCAAGAACGCGTTCAGTACATCGGAATAGTAAAATCTCGTGGGAATGTATAATACAAACACCGTATAAATGCAAACATCTCTAGTGTAAAATGAACACGCATTCCATACTGGATTAAATAAACAGACATGGAAAAAGTACGCGAGCTTTTTATTAAACATTCTTTTAAAAGTAAAATTGACTGTAGCACACACGACGACGCGTCAAAAAATATGTGATAATTCATGATGTAATATATCACGCCAAAAAGTGTACATAATATTTTCCAACCAAGATTTTTATATGGATAAATCTTTTCCGCAAGCTATTTTGCATATTTCTGTATAATTGACTTTTGGAAACTCGTTTAATAAACCAAATTCTAAATTTTCCAATAAAAATTGCGCAAACTTATTGCCAGATCCTATTACGTCTACGTAACGTCAAAATATGTCCAATGTTGTGATACTGATGCAGCTCTGAATTAATTGTCTTTGACCACAAATAAAATCCAAAATCGTCAATGTTGTAAAAGTACGCGAGCTTTTTATTAAACATTCTTTTAAAAGTAAAATTGACTGTAGCACACACGACGACGCGTCAAAAAATATGTGATAATTCATGATGTAATATATCACGCCAAAAAGTGTACATAATATTTTCCAACCAAGATTTTTATATGGATAAATCTTTTCCGCAAGCTATTTTGCATATTTCTGTATAATTGACTTTTGGAAACTCGTTTAATAAACCAAATTCTAAATTTTCCAATAAAAATTGCGCAAACTTATTGCCAGATCCTATTACGTCTACGTAACGTCAAAATATGTCCAATGTTGTGATACTGATGCAGCTCTGAATTAATTGTCTTTGACCACAAATAAAATCCAAAATCGTCAATGTTGTTGGTCGAGGAAGGAGGAGATCCCGTAGCCTAAACAAAGTAATTTTGATCTAAAGCAAAATCCTCCTCTGGAACAGCCATTGGTACCTCAATACGAAATAATATTTTGACGTCATACTGGAAAGACTGTTAAATTGAGAGATGCAGATTGCATTCCAACATGTAGTGCTTAAGATATGACATTTCCTTAGTCTTCCAACCTATAAACTTTACTACAAACAAAGTGTTTTCTCCTCTAACTGGAGATAGCTCATGCGTAATCATTCTCCAAGAATGTTTATTTTTCCATTCTTTTAATAGAAAAATCGTCGGTACTGTTACTGTTACAATCTCTTGAATCAGCATACTGAGATATAATAATAATAGATGCCTGCTCAACAGTTTCATTGTCTTTCTACTCACAGATGAAACGAAGTTATCTATAAACATGGAGAAGAGTACCCAAGCAAAGAATTTTGTTATTTTTCAGTCTAGATATGGCACCAAGAAGTTCAGAGCATGTGAACTCTCGGCTAGTTGCAAGTTAAGAACTACAGAGTATCGTCAGAGATGCTCTTTGCCTACTCTGGTTTTACACAAGTCTCTCCTTCGCATTAACAATTTATTTTCTGCAATAATCACTTCATAAAAAAATCTTGCATTTGTAAAAGAAGCACACTGTAAAAAGTGAAAGATCACACATTCATAGTCATAGCCATCAAAGAGAAAAAAATAAAAATAGAAAATTCAAATTTGTCATATTTCGATTAATAAATGAAATACTGTCATCTTCTTATTTCATTTCGAATCGAATCAAAATACTATTAAACACAATTAAATTTATTGCAGGTAGAGTTTTGTAAAACGGCGCTATTGTAGAATCGACTAACCTTTAACCATTCCTATCATAAAATGTTTATCAGCAACCAATTTTTCATTTTTAATACTATAGGGGCATGAATCAAATATTTAATCACAGTCTGTAATACCGAAGGATAGTCGTTCAACTAGTTCTTATATTCCATTGAATGATGCTTGCGCGATGGATTCACCAAACAATAAATTTAAAGAATTCTCTTATCAAACTTCAATCAAGGAAACGCTCGAGTTCTCTGAATGCCTCATATTCAATGATTTATTATCATAGCAATTTAAATTTCATCACTTCTCAAATAACATCGGTGGAGCACTGAAATCTTCTCTTCCTAAATTCCCCTGCTCCTGAATAATAGGTATAATATTTGATCTAATGTAAGTCATCATAAGGACATCAGGAAAAGTATATTTGTTCAACTTCTTTCTTTTCAGAAATCTATAGTCGACGTTATTGATACTCTCGGGTTTATATGCAGGAAATTTATCATAATATATTTTTTAAATTGATGAAAGTAGTTCTGCAACGATCTAGATAAGTTCAAATATTCTTAAATTGATGCACATTATGGTAAATTGATATAAAACTTTTGTTGAAGCTAATGAAGTTTTCACATAAAATTCTGATTATAATTTCGCAATTATTAAGTACTAAGAGAAATGTATTATCGTAAGCAAATTGACTGAGAAATATAATTGAAATTACTAAATTTATTTGAAAACCATGATTATTGGTAGAGTCAGATATTATTTAAATAGATTTTAAGGAAAATATTTCTCGATATTAATTACGTCTACTACGATCAAGAAAATATAAATAAAAAATCAGAGTTAAATTAGCGATTGAGATACAGTATCTGTTTTTACAGAATCTGTTCGGTTTTAAAACCGCTGCTGTATCCTACATTTTATGAAAAATTCTTTCTAATAAAATTTATTTGATTTGGATATTTGGTCTAACTCAGTAAATGTTTTTTTTATCTTTTTAACTTACCATTTGTTTGTACAAATTTGGTATATTTTGCAATTTTATCCTGGTCCCCACGATCGTTCTATAAGAAGCAAAAGCCTTATTTAACTCCAAGACGGGTCGAAATTTTTACAATTATAGACACATTCAATCAATTGTGCCGGACAAAGGTTAAGCTTTTTGCCTGTTATAAAAAAATGTTTTGTCCCAGGGCCAAGATCACCAAAATCTTTGATCGAGTCCGAAAATATTCCGAATTAAATAAGGGTGGCATCTTTGTGGAAAGTAACATACCCGATACAACAAAAGGGCAATGAACATGGTAGATTTATAAAAAGCTTGACAAAAATGTCAAGCAAAAAACTGTTGCCGAGACCCCAATTTTAGGAGCTACAACTGGAGTACTTCTACTTCATCACTAGAAGATCCTGTACTTACCTGTAGTAGAATTTATCCCACATTTAATATTTATTTTAGAAGTTTTGAGTTACAATTTTTTATATCAAATTAATGAAAACATGGCATATGAGTCGTCTTCTACCAAGAATTGTATATATTCCTTTTAAAGAGATAACTTTCTTCGTTAACTAATAAAACATAATCAACTCTCCTAGTATGCAAAATCAAAATCTAACTGGTAGTTCAGTTTTCGCAAAATTCGGTGTAATTTCATTTCACACCTTTTGGAGCTTTTTAGAAGGTTCATATTTAAAAAAATATATATTTATTTCGTTTTCTTCAGCGATCTTCTATTTTTTATTTTATAAACTTTAAATGGCTTGAATGAGGAAAAATACTGCAATGATACTTGTACAGTTATCTTCGTAAGAAATTAATTTTCAATATTTAGAATAGAATAGAATAGAATAGAATAAGGTCTATTGTGCAGATTACAAAAAATGTACATAATATAAGGAAGTACAATAAGTAGTATTATAAGTAATCACACAATTTGGTCGATGTTCGCATACATCTGCGACCTTCCACATCGCCTGCGTAATATATAAGTGAAGTTAATTTAAAAGCTATATAAAACTAATTATTATCTAAGTATATATGTACCTAGTTATAAAGAATAACACTGTTCAAGTCAAATTTTTGAGTTAATACTAATATACAATGATTGAAGAATGTATACACAATTACACAATGATTAAGATATTCAAATGTTTATGAATATAGTTACATTATAATTGATTTTGAAACAAGAGTTCCTTTAATTCATTTTTAAAATTGGTTTCTGATAAACGTAAAAGATTAATTATAGTGTTTAATAGAGTAGGTGCTCTATAAGAGAAACATGCTTCATATTTTGATGGTGTGTGTTGTGGTATTGTAAAACTATTCGTTCTTATGTTTATACTATGAACAGTAGATCTTAACTGTAAGTTATTAAACAAATAATTTGGTATTTTATTTTTCACTAATTTGTAAAGAAACATGCAGTATAGATATATGAACCTGTTACGCAATTTTAATTCTCTGCAATTATTTATGAATGGTGTAACATGATGGGTATAAGGTATATCGAATACATATCTCATACATGCATTTTGTAGTTTTTGTAATCTAGTTTTATTACGTTGTGTTAAAAAATCATAATATACACTAGAGCAATAGTCCAAATTGGGGTAGATGAGGCTTTGTATTAGTTTTAGCTTTGTATCTGTGGATAATGATTGTTTCAGTCGATATAGCATATTTAATTTCATATATGATGTACTGATTATTTTATTTGTATGTTTTTCAAAATTTAAGTAACAAATATGACACCTAAACTTTTAGTGGAGTCTGACCAGTCAATCACTATGTCATTTAATATTACACTGAAGTCATCAAGATTTATTTTTGAATGTATTTGACGAGTACCAATACACATAGCAACTGTTTTTTCAGGATTAATCCGTAATCCATTTTCTCTGCACCAGCTATATAAGTTATTTAAATCGCTATTTACTTTGTGAATTGCGTCGGCTATATTATCAATTGTACAAGATATGTATATCTGTAAATCGTCAGCATACAAATGATATTTGCAGTGATCAAGACATTTTGGTAAATCGAAGGTAAAAACTGAGAAAAGAATAGGACCTAAGATACTTCCTTGTGGTACGCCACTTTTCGTTCTTAATAAATTACATGTGGATTCCTTGTATTTGACACTCTGAGTTCTATTGTGTATATAATTTTTGAACCGTGGCAGGGCCATATCATCACAGCCTATGTAGTTTAGCTTGGCAATTAATAAATCAAAGTTTACTACGTCAAATGCCTTGCTTTGATCGAGAAAAATGATGAATGTAACTTGTTTATTATCAATAGCGAACGTGATATCATCTACAACTTTAAGTAATGCATTTTGTGTACTATGCATAGGGCGAAAACCAGATTGATATTGTGGAATTATATTATTTTGATATAGATATGTTTTGAATTGGTCGGCAACAATTTTTTCAATAAGTTTTGATAATGTAGGCAAGATACTAAGGGGTCTAAGATCTTTTAATTCACTACAGTTGTCAACTTTAGGAAATGGAAGAACAAGTGCTGTTTTCCATACATCGGGGAATTGGCCGGTGGAATATGAGAAATTAATAATATTTACTATTAAGTTTATACAGTATTGTAAAACTAGGTTTAACATCTTTATGCTAATTTCATCTATTCCTATGGCTTCAGATTTAATTGTGTTTATTTGTTTGTAAATGTCTGCACTAGTTATTTCTTGTATGGAAAAAGTTGCCATATCATTTAGCTTATTATTATTGTAATAATTTTTGATATTTTCATCTATATTAATGTCACCTCCTACATTAACAAAAAAATTATTTATGTCGTCACCAGTTACATCGTCATCAAGATTTAAAACATAGTTTTTATGACTTGATATTTCAAGATTTTTAATTTTATTCCAGAGCGTTTTAGGATTATCCTTATTCCTCTCTAATTCAAATTTTATGTAGCAATCTTTTTCTTTTCTGATAGCATTGTTTAGATAATTTCTTAGTTCAACATAATACAATCGGTCATTGGTATTTCTTGATTTTATATATTTTTTATGAGCTTTATCTTTCAATGCTATCATTTGTCTAATATTGTGTGTAATGTATGGTGGTGAATGTTTTTTATTTTTATTAATAAGTTTAGTAGGTGCATGTGTATTAAATAGCTCTGTTATAGTGTTATTTAAATCTGTTGTTATCAAGTTTATATCATTAGTGTTGTTTAAATCATCCCAATTTATACTTAAAGCATCTAGTGAAAAAGTATCCCTATCTAAATTATTTAGGTCCCGATAATATATCTTACCAGTTTCGGGAAGAGTATGATTTAAGTTAAGTTCACAACATACCAACATGTGATCAGATATACCCACCATATCCATAATGCCACACTCATTTACGCACAGATCATTACTAACACAGATAATGTCAATATTTGGTCTTTGGCTTGGGAGTATCATATAAATGTGCAAAATCCCTATCTTCCACCTATGGGAAAGATTTGGCCGTTTTGAACTTTTCCTTCAGCTCAGGGATGTAGGTACATGATGAGCTCTATTGGTGGTGGACACAAAGTTTCTACCTTTATTTCTCACTAACATCGTATAATTTCTCAAGTTTTGGTCTCCTTTGCTTTAATAAATAATTCATTTAAGCCAATTTGGAAGCAGAAACATACAGGTCGGATCTTTTCGTTTAAAAAAATTTCATATGCTTTTTCTAGAAAATTTTATATATAATTGGCCATTTCTTTTAAACCACCTGAAAAATGTAGCAGGTATTCAGAAAGCTCTTATAATTTCTAATCGAATATAGTTACTAATATTTTTATAACTTCAAGTCGAACTATTACGAACATCCTCTAGAACTACTATAAATTTACGTGCATAGAAGTTCTTTTTCAGAATGATCAACTAACTGCCACAATATAAATCTTGTGATCACCGAAAAATTAATTTTTCTTAGGTAGAGTATGCATGCTTCAAAATATCGAAACAAACTCTAAATAGCTCATAAATTGCTCGAGGGAAGTTCCATGTTATTTATATAATTATTAGGAATACAGCTGCGCATATAGATAAACATCCAATTATAATAGGGAAGGAAATGTACATATAATAAACAATACAAACTTAATACTAAAACATTGTACGAAAAATATATACATAGCTACTAATAGAGTATAAATAACAAAAATAAGAGAATAGTAATTTGAAAAATCACCAATAATATTCAAATGATATAATGTTTTATGTCACAAACTCAGTATAAATGAGCAAACATATGTAAATTACTGAGATACAATTGCATCGAGAAATGAGAGTTACTACATCATTAATTAACTGCATAGATGGCGACAAAACAAAATTGAATTCTGTGTGTTCAAAATTGAATCCGTAGTGACCGAAAGGGTTTTAGGGTGTGTTTATTATATCTAAATGAACAATCACTTTTCGCAGAAAGGTCTCCTGAAGGTAGCAGGTATTGACGGTGATGGTAAAGAAGAAAGCTAGAAATGAAATGGGGAAGATTTAAGACTAATTTTATAATAAATAAATTAGTTCATTTTTTTGTTGATAATTTATCGATATATTCGCCTAATAGTTACATGGAGAAGGTTAAACCGTTTAATATACATTGGTAAGCAATTTTATTACCGAAATAGATGAGAATCCAGTAAAAATTTTATAAGTTTGGAAACTACTTAAATTAATATATGATTTCGTGTAATCTATGAAATTAATCCAAATTAAGTACTTTCAAAAAAATATATTACTTAAACATTTTTTCAAAAGTATCTATTAAATATACAACTGAAATTTTTTTACGACAATACGATGAAATTTATCTGATTATCACTTAACTGATGATTATTTTTTTATATTCGGTTACACGTCTTACTGTGCCGAATTTGATAAATAGTATATTCATATAAAGTCATGAGCTAGTCAATAAGTTATTCTAATTTAAAATCGGCAGGTATTCCTCCTTCGAAAGAGAATTGAAAATATAAAGAAGTTACATCACGAAAACACCTGGAAATTAAATTTATAAAGCTATATTTTTAGAAAGTTTGATAAAGTGGAGCCGGGCGACCGTTGTGCAAAGTACACGTTTCATACATATATTTTCTTTATTAGGGTTGTGGTTTATCGGAGGGAATAAAACATATTGGGGTTATTATTTCGTTGAAAGAAGTAATGTAATATTTAAACTGAAACCAACAGTAGAACGTTCAGGAAAAGGGTATACTTGATATATGTAAGAAACCAAATATTAATGATTTTTATTTTACACAGTTCTGTTGTTAATGAAGTACACGACAAAGTACACACACGAAAATAATAGGTATTCCAGACAACTGAAAGCATAATTTTGAAAAGTTGGACTTTTAAATAGCTCTAAACATCGCGGTTTAACGAATATGGAGCATTCTTAAATAATATTACTTTATCATTAGATATCGTTTTTTTTGTCTAAACTTGTTCACTTGTTATATTGATTCGATGCTTGTAATCTCATCTTTCTCTCCGGATAATATTATTTACTTATACTTTTAATATACAGTCTTCGGTTCAGTTATTTCTGATTTTAATTATCCTCTCAATGCGAAAAGGGATATTTTAGCCATGGTGCATACTTTGGAAATTTTAATATTTCCCTTTCAAGTTCAAAAGTAATAAAGCACTTTGGTTTAAAGAGAATTAGATTTCTTTCGTCTCTTATACGTTAATAAAATTTAAGAGTATTTCGTTTACAGGGTGTTCCCGAAAATGAGGATTTATTTTTAATTAAATTCTAAATGATGGTTATTAAATTGGAAATTTTCTGAAATACGAAATTGCCAAAATTCACAATCATAGGATTATGTTTCGCGTGTATTTCCTCATACCCGTTAAGAAAGTTAAAAAAATCGTCGATGATTCAAACTCGGTAAATTATTTGAATAGGACCAGTTTCAAAATCAAAAAAAAAAATTCAATTGCAAATATCTTCCTTACTATAAATTTTTCCTTAAATCATTAACCTAATTTTTTTTAAATGAAACTCTCATTTGATTCCAGATTCTGTTTTGAAATATGACAAATTCAATTTAAAAATCGACGAATCCGAACATTCCACGAGTTCCTGTTTTTTGTCCGAACTGTATAATTAATAAAAGTGCTACCTTATATATAAATTAGGCTTCACCTGACTTCCTTTCGATCATGTAGAATCCAATACAATAATTGCGGAACCTGATTTCATCTTATAAAAAAAATTACATGCTACATTGTCATTTTAATATTTAATATTTTATGTTGATGTATAATTAATAATACTGTTTTGCCTCAATTTCTTTCTGACATATCCTGCCCGTTTTTAATATTGAAAATGATCAATAGGGATTTAATTATTTAGCAACGTTGATTAAAGGATATCCGTCAAACATAAATAATTATTTTGGTACTTTTCCTACCACACAAAGTAAATTACATTTTATATTTACCGAGTTATTAGAATTCCAAACTAAATTCATTAATAAAGCTCCAAACTACATTGTACCCAGACAAATGGATATAAGAATATAAGGTGAGAGAGCTTATATTTAAACGTAAATGTGGCAATTACAGCTATATAATAATATTATAATAATAATTGATAGGTAAGATTTTTATTTTCTTTGTAAGTGGAACTGGTTTATTATATTGATTAAATATAGGGGAGAGACGACCCTGGCTCGTGTTTCCTGGGTTTATCGGTTGATGAGGTAACTCCTTATTTACGACGAATAAAAATTTTGCTTTTATTTTCCTTGTATCATTTTTGATATAGCAGGTATCAAACTTTGCTAAAAGACAATTTTAAGCTACTGTAATAAATTTGATTCAAGGTACTTGACAACATTTTTTTTTAAACCAGAGTTATGACTGTTTGAAGCTCATGACCTTTTCAGGGCTACGTTCAAATGCAACTAACTCCGCACTGTATCTCCGCAAAGATGAGCATAAACAAATTTTTATTTCGTGGATTATTTTTATTTATAAATGACTTTATTTAGGCTTTATTCAAGCATAATAACAAAAACCTATCCAATTTGATATACTCACATTGATGTTTCATCTCTAAACATACAATTATTAAGTTTATTGAATCTTCTCTAATGCATGATAAAAATTGAATTAAAAATTACAAAATTCAAAACGTCTAAAATTAAATTATGGCAAAAAATTGTTTTTAACTTACCACAAATTCTTTCATTATGGTCACCAACCAAAAAACGATGTCGATTATTTTTATTATTTCATTAGCTAACTTTATTGTTATGACAAACTTTTTCGAAAATGTGATCCTCTTCGAGTAATTTGCTGAAAAAACCTTTCAAAAATCAGTGTTTTTTGCTTAAAAATCAAAGTTTTCAACCCCTGTAACTCGGTGGGTATTAAAGCAAAAATAACTTTATACGGAGGTTTTTTTGGAGTAGAATGCGACGATCTACACGTTTCAATAGTCACTTTTTTTTTCGAAACCCTTGAGTTGGGGTGAAACTCACCACCAACGAAAAAGCACAATTATCCCTTTTTAATATTTGTTATTTGACCCATTTTGAATCAAACTATTGAAAAATAATTGAATTTAAAACAGCTATAGAATTAGTTCGATTTGAGATCACCAAGTGACTGTACTAATTATAAAACTACAAACAAATAACAATGGTTCTCTTGCGCTTAAGCTGTAATCTATCTTGCACTATACGGATTTGTGTATGATGTGATGTGAATGTATCAAATCGTTGGATTGAAGATTATCTGGCAAGAACCCTAATAGAATTTTCGGTCAGCTGTGTCGGTTGATAGTGCTCAATGGTCACCACAAGTAATGTAATAAGACAATAATTGCTATTGGTCGTTCGTTGAATCTACTCGGTACATACTAATAAGCACTTACGACAATACTGTTAATAATTAAATTTTTATCATTCCAACTAGTCAACACGCACCATAACTCTGCTTAGTAACGTTGCACTTTGATAGATTGCAATTTGCTAATGCAATAATGTAGAGCAAACACTTCTTGAGTTTCTGAAAGCTTCTTTTATTGGATATGTACAATATGTAGTCACCAGATTTGTTTGCCTAAAAAGCTCTGAATACAATAGGGTTAGGAATAAATCTGGGCAATATATCCAGAATTTCAAAGCGGAGGAATGAATTTTTTATTATTTGGTGGCAGAAATAAGATGTACGATAAGTTGCTGCGAGGTTTTTAAATGTTTCCAATAATTGTTTTTTGAGAAGTATTAGTAGCGAGAAGCATCAGCAGCAATGATAATGCACATGTTATATGCCTATTGCTCAAAATCATCACTTTTAATGTTAGGTTGCTGCATCATTCTTGTCATTATACATAAATTATTGTAGAAGAAACGAACTTGAAATACAGACACAATAGAAGGTAAGGGCATAAAATTCGCTCACATTCCCATATCTCTTACATTATTTCCAACTTTTCGATATTCAAACTACCACATATCTGCTAGTAGTTGTGGTTAATAATTACGAATAAAGAATTGTAGTGACTATACTCGGTAAAACTCAAAAAATCTAGTAATGGGTAATATAATATAGTAATTGTCTTATGTCCCTCTTAATCCTACTCTCTCTCACAAGAGAATAACTTATTTACCTGTCACACCCAACTCAATTTAATATTTGCTTATGTAAAGATATTCTTAAGACAAATCAATTCCGGTTTTCTTTTTAAAATATAAAACATTAAAATTGTGTGGACAAAGGAACGTGTTCTAGAAAAGAATACCACTGAATAGATTTACGAACTTAGTCGTGTTTGAATTTTATTAATGGAGTTCAAGCTCGAGTTGTTTTGATGATATGATTTTTAATAAAAGCTGAAAGTCAGTTCTCTTAAATCTTTATTTTTAGATTTTTTCATTTTTTTACTTTTTTTAAATTTAAAATTTATTTTTTGTTATAATATCTACTATGAATAATAGGTTACCTAATTTAACTAAAGCCCCCTCTAATACACTGTTTGGCAATGACGCAATAATTTCTAACAATAACGAAAAACTGCATTAGAAAATTATCAAGTTTATATAGAATAAAAAAGCATGAAAACTTTGCTTTAATTTGGAATATTTATTGCTTATAATATTCTTTGATGCTTAAGTGGCAAAAAAATAAAGTTGTGTATGATTAAAACTTTGTAAACGTTGTTAAAACTAAAGAAATATATAAAATTGCGCTGATGTCATTTGGGCCTTTTTAAAATATTCTGCAGCTAACCACAACAAAAGTTGTGACTTATTTTCTTATAATGAACGTAGCAGAGCGTCCTAATTTGTAATTTATGTGAATTCTTTACAGTCAGCGTATATTTGCACAAATTAAATATATAAGCGAGTTTCAGCTTCTAATAAAGAGGATTCGTTGTTTAAATAATAAGTTATCCCAGTTTTATAATACAAAATTGAATATAAAAAAATCCTCCAGATTGCAAGGAATGTTCTGCAAACAGTTTGGAAATTAAATTATTACGGATGGTTATTTCTTATTCACAGGCTGTTCCTCTAAAAAGGCAGAAAAAAATCCTGAAGCGAACCTTCCTAATTTAATTATTCAGTCTATTTGGATTGTCACATTCAAAAGTTTTCTAGAGACCGTCTAGTTTGCCTACAATTTGTTGGTATTTATTCGTTCATTATTAAATTTTATTCTATAATCACAATATACATACGTTAAAACCAGTGAGTTTATGAATATCACTGAAAATAGTTCGGATTTAGATTTTCGATTTAACGAAGACAAAATTGTTAAGGTTGGAAATGTGTCAATTGCAATAAGTGAACAATAATGATGCCTGATATTATTAAGGCAATACGTGATTTATATTAATTAGTTTTAAATTGACTCTAAATAGCTCTCTCAAATATAGTTTCATTTAAATTTATTTTGTGTATAAATTTTTACTATTTATAATGAAATATTTTACGAACTTCTCTTGCGAAATGGCAGTCCAAGCGTTGTTTAGAATTAATACGGGAGTGTAGCGACCTTCTTTTTAATTCTGCACTTCACACAATTGTGGGATTATAGGTCCAAGGGAAAAAATCAACAACACTTATTGGATTTTATGCCGACGTTTCGAAAAATTTATTTTTTCATTATCAAGGCTCACTGCAATTAATAAACACACAATTATTTATTTATTTTTTTTTTTTTGTATACTCATAAAATATTGTACTTAAATTACTTACATTCATAGTGTTGTTTGTGTCTACAAAGCAGGAGTTTGTTACGAAACACGATCTCATGATAATTATTACAAAATAATTTTCAAATAAATTAAAGAATCTTCGTTAACAAAAGATAAAAACTTATACAAAAACCAGGTAAGAAACATACATATACACACATTAAAATAGTTACTATACTACTGGGTTCCTTTGGTGAATTCAACCTGCGATATGATAGTAGTGGGGTGTAAAATGCTAAAAGCAATTTGATAATTATTATATTTATGTTTTATTATTATTATGTCCTAAAATACTAAAGTATATAGAATTTAGATCTTCTATATCTGTGCGTTTATTTACGCAGTTTTTGTTTTTTTTAATTTCTATCATTTCTAAAAGTAATCTTTTTCTATATTACTTTCTGCACCTAAAATTCTACAATTATCAAATCTGACCATAATTTTGATTTTGAAAGATCTTGAAATTATGGTTCGGATGTATAGGTACTTATTATTTCAGAACCACGTTGTATATTATGCACTTCGATGGATTTCTTCTCTTGAATAAAATTTACCTGGTGTCTCTCACTAAAAATGATTTTCAATTCCGAACATGATTGATCGCAAAATAGCGGAAACTGAAAATGTATCATGATACCAATTTACGAAACCTAATGGAATGTCTACGCGCACATAGACTTGCCCAGAGAAAGCATTTGTTTTATATTTTTGAATCATCATTGGATTGGATTGATGAAGGCAACAATATTTGCAATTTAAAAAAAATTTCAAAATCAACAGAATATTTAACTGATTCTTCTTTATTGGAAGAAGCTTTTGCGGTCGGATTGAGACGCCTTATTTTGAAAAATTGTATGTGAAGAGACCACTTTAATTTTTGATAAGGAATCGATAGTTCAAAATGAAATACCCAGTCCCTGAATATATTAGTCATTCTAAAACAATAATACATCGTACTTGTGCAAGTTTTGGCATAAAAGCGAGAATTGTTATTTTGCGATTGCCTAGATAGTTGAAATCATATTTATCACCGGAAACTGCCATCAAAGCATTAGTAACCTTGAATGTCTGAAATCCTTAACATCGTGGGTTCATTATTGGATATTTCCAAAATGGATCTGTAACACGTACTTAACGAGTATTTAGACTGCAGCTCAACATTAACTGGTTCCAACTCGTTATGCTAATAATCTATGGAACAAGAATGAGACGGTTTCAACATCTATAGAAAGGCCTTAAGGAACGTACGTACAAATTTAATGCGTTTAATAGCGTTGGAGATGATATAGAGGTCTCGTATTTAATCTGCTGATCGTCATCCAATGCCATTGAACAAACACGTCCAGAACCAATCTGCTTCGCGTGTTGCATAAGGACCTGAATTGCCACCCATGTAAGAATCAGAATTTATCAGGAATTCCGAAACAGCCGTTATTAATTTAATAGAAATCTAAAATGAATTCTCCAACAGGCACTTCGTTACCTTAAGGTAGCTGCTTGGTGTGCAATTCCGCCCTTTGATCTCATTTTTTTCGAGTATGTCGCACAATCTTTTATATCAGATATTAAAATGCTGGAGACATCTTTAGTACCTACCAGAATTGTCTCACGCCTCAAGTTGGCAATGAATTGATCTTTCATCTATCCAAGTGCGATAGAACTGATTCAGAAAGGTGCTATGTTTCTAATGTTTTGATGCAGTGCGATGTCCTGTTGTCATGCCATATAATTCCTTACATTTTAGTATTTATTAGGAGAGAGGTTGCGCTGAATGATTGTCCAATAATATCTTATATGAAGTAATATTGTATTCTCTTAGTAGTTTTGTTAAACCAGACGGCCTTAATTCAAATCCGGACAGAACCTGCTTGAGTATTTACAACCAATAAGGGTTTAGCAATACTTAGAGGTCACTAATAGCAATTATCAAAAAAATATCCTCTGTAAATTTATAGTTGACGTTGACTACTAATAATTGAATACTTCTTGGTATCACTGGATGGGTATTGGGTAGTTATGTCGACTCTTTGGACTTTCTGAAAATTGAGGCACAATCCACGTAAAAATCTAAATTTTTGAAAAAAAAACTTATTTGATTTTACTTCTCTGTAGAAAAATAACTACCAATTACAGTAACTAATTTAGTTTATTATAATATGTTTTCATTTATATGACTTTTAAAATCACCATTAGTTTATATTGTACGTCATGAATCAAATACATCAATAACGCGTGTGTTTGATAAAAACCAGTAATAAACATTGGTGCAACAAGTAATGCGCTCGTGGGAATTCGTCCGATTGATTTAAAATTCGATTTCAGTTTATGAGCTAAAAGCCGGAACTGAAAGCATTTACAACATTTAACGAAATATATAGCCAACAAAACAAATGAGTAAAAAACGCGTAAAATATGTTGAGGGATATAGAAAACCGTAGAGGGTTGTTCGCAGAAACAGATAATAAAGTGATTGGGTTGTAAATTAATAATAACCGCTTTTTTAGTGATGGAACATTTTTTTTTATTCTAAAATTTTCAATTTCGTCTTTCCTAAGTGCTGCTGCTACAAATTGACAAATAATTCAATAGTTATTAGTGTATCAAGGCCAAAAAGTTGTCTCAAAAAGTAAAATAAAAATATTTTTAAAATTGTTTCGTACAAACTACTGCAGACATGGACAAAATGTTGCGAGTAGCCCAATAGGCTGACATTTTTAATTCGTTTGACAAATGAAAACGTCACTGGATAGTTTATTGACAAGCCGTGCCGTTTCTGTCAATAGTAAAAATGAGTAATAGTGATAGCGATAATCCACCGAAAATTTATGAATCTGCAAATTCAAGGTTGGAAATCTACGTCTGTTTTAGTTTTTCTTTAAGCCTAAATCCATTTCAAATATTATTATTAATGATCAATTAATACATGAGACCGTAAAGAAAATGCGGCCGTGAAGTAAAAGCGGCCAAAAAACATAAAATTGACAAATGAGTACAAAGATATGACACTTTAGGGACGCTGTCAGATCCGTAAAACGTCACTCTATGTGACAGCTGCCTAAAAAAATATTTTTTCTACTACCGATGTTAAAGTACTAACTTTCCGCAAGCTTTATAGTGCGTAAAGTTAAACTTTACGCACCAATGCGTAAAGTGTTTTTTCGTTACGCACTAGTGCGTAAAGTAAAATTGTAAAAAATTGCATATTAGAGCTTTCTAAAATAAATAAAACATATGATTAACAACGTTTTGTCTTGATTACGTAAATTATAATAAAAAAGCAACTGTTCTGTAATGAAATTAAAGCACTTATACAAAGATCCGAGGTATATGACTGATGGTCGAGATGGTAGAGTACCTGCCTCTCACCCAAAAGTCCCGGGTTCGAATCCCAGTCGTGGCAATGGAAAATACTGTGAGAGGGATTTTTTCATTATACACGGATATTGGATGTGTGTCCCTTGTCTTTAATTGTGTAGCCCCCTCCCGCACAAGGCTCAGCCTTCTGGGATAAAGGGGGTCGTAATTACATGTGGTGTATTTATGTATTAGGAAAAAATCTATAAAAAAATACTTAAACTGACAGTTTACAGCCTAGAAGATTACACAACTGTTTTTAAAATATCGGGACTAGCGAAAATTTAATTAACATTTTGTCAATTTTGCCTTTGAAAATATTTGGAATGTATTTTTTTGACAGCGCGTTGGAGTATTAAATACAAAATAAATTACTATGAGAACAATGAGGGCTATTTATTTAAATGAATAAATAATAATTATTATAAAACATGTAATTGTTTGTAATCTGTTTGGTAATTTTCGTATAATTCAATGAACTGTCAATTATATTTAATGACAGCAGACGTATTAAAGTAATAATTAAAATTAATCCAATAATAATTAATTGCTCTTGACGATTTATGTATTTGCTTTATATTTTAAATTTATTGCGTGTACATTTTTTGTCATCTGCAGTTTGTAGCATTTTATATAGTACCTCAAAATATAGTAGATACAATTTATTAGTTTACGGTAGATTACACAGTGGGCCAAAATTTAAAAAACTTGTTAAAATTTCTTAACTAGGTCGGTATTTATTGGAAAAATATTAGACTGACTCAATACCCCGAGAGAACCTGGGCCTGGGTTAGAAAAATAAGAAAATAATACTAAAAAAAATATTCAAAAATTATAAAAATTATAAATACCTATGTTTTAGCTAAAGGGCAATATATTACAATACTTAGTGCTAATGATACTTAAACTTGTTGTACCTACAAGAAAAGTAATTAAATAAATTGATTTGAAAATAACTTTGGTGACTTGAAAGGCCATTAAGAATACAAACATTTGCAATGCAATGGTTCGAGGTACTACAGGAGAGAGCTGAGATAATACGAACAAATAAGTCAATAACACGATAATCAGCATCAGTGTGAAAAATGTTGATAAAATTGAACTGATAATAATATTTCTCATACTTTCAGCTACCAGTCAGGAATTAATTTAGGGTAAACCCATTAAAATTTCTGGAAACTTACACCAGAATAGTATTTAGTAGTATTAAAAACCTTAGAATAACTAATTTTGTCAAATAAAAAATAATTATTTTCGAATTTTCAGGTATCAGTCAGATACCGATTTTGAGCTAATTAACCAACATTTCGTGAAACTGATGACAGCGACAGCTTTGTGTTTAAAACTGTCGAATATCTCCAGATATCGATTCAGTCAAACGAACTCGATTTTCTGGCCCATTAAAATCTCAGAGAACATTTTGTAGGCTACCCACGTCAGAAGGACACATCAAAATTAAGAACGATCTCTGAATTTTTATCTTCATCACATGGAGTAGATAGATACATGCCTTAAAATGTTTGTTTTTTAATTTTTTTTTCTTGACGCAGCTCGACGAGCAGCTCGATATCTGTAGTACCTCGAACTATTGAATTTTATGGAATAACTCGCAATTTATATTTATATTTCTTTTATTAATGAAGATTATTAAGATTAATAAAACGTTTTCTTTTTTCTAGCTAGATAAGTCAATTCAATATACAGGGTGTCCATTAAAGAATGGGCCAAACTGTAATAGTAGGTTCGTTGAGTAAAAATAAATCATTTTAGCTGAACATACCTAAGTACCATTTTGCTTCCTTAAAAAGTTATGGATAGTTGAAAGCAATTTTTTTATTTAAATTTTTGTTATATCAATATTACTATTAACGCGATTTCATCCAAATCTGGTATATGGGGGTTTTCTGGGCCTCTGAGAAAAGTCGTATTAACAATAATTGTGGCGAATAATGTAGAGGGCGCTGCGAACGCCTAAGTTTTTCTCTTGTTTTGGTCATTAATTTTTTGAGCATAAACTTTTTAAAAAAGTAATATTTTGTTTTTAAAGCAGCATTAAATTCTACGTAAAAAGGGAATACTTATTTAGTCGGTAAAATGCACCGTTTTCGAGAAAAATGCATTTAAACGTCATGTAGCACAATGAAGAGAATTATGTAAAATTTAAATTGTCCACTAAAGAATGGGCCAAACTGTAACAGTGGGTTCCTTGAATAAAAATAATTCATTTTAGCTGAACATACCTTAGTACCATTTTTAAGAAGTTGGCAATTTTTTTTATTTAATTTTTTTTAAATAATTGCTTAATTTGTTAAATTAATAAAATCTCTGTTCTTAAAAACTGCGCTTTATTTATTGTACCGAATTATCTTACTGTCAGTTTTAGTCATGCACCTAGTAGATTAATAATTTAAATTTTACATAATTCTCTTCATTGTGCTCCAGGAAGTTTAAATGCATTTTTTTCGTAAACGGTGCAATTTTGCGACATAAAACAAGTATTCCTTTTTTAGGTATGTAGAATTTAATGCTGCATTAAGAACAAATATTAGTTTTTTTAAAAGTTGATGCGCAAAAAATTAAAGACCAAAATAAAAGAAAAAATTAGGTATTCGCATATACCAAATTTGGATGAAATTGCGGTAATAGTAATAGAGATATAACAAAAAATATATAAAAAAAAATTGCTTTTAACAGTCCATAACTTTTTAAGGAAGCAAAATGTGACTAAGTTCAGCTAAGATAATTTATTTTTACTCAAGGAACCTACTATTATAGTTTGGCCCATTCTTTAATGGACACTACATCCATTCATAATTCCATCTATGGAATCTTTAATCATTGACATACAAAATATCAAAAATTGCTCCAATTCTCATTTTTTTCTGTGTTACAGCATACACATTTGTTTTCTCATCCGTACTGTTATTTTTTTACATAGGTATTGTGCATTCATTTATTAAATCTTTAATTGTTAGTTAGGTTTTCTATAAAAAGTCTACTACAAATTACACATTTAAATATTTACGTCGGTTTCTTATAGGAAAACTTTGTTCGATATTTTCTAATTATAGCTTGCCATTACGTCAATAAAACAATTTGCGTGTAAAGTTCCTATAAGTTTTCTATAATGAATTACACAAGAACATAACAAAAATTAGATTTTTATTGCTTCTTATTTCAATAACATTCAGTGCATATAATTTGAATATAAATGTTTGAATGCTTTCGATTCGTAGATAGCTATCAGTTGTAAAAGTATTCGTCACGACACGGTAGCTGATTCTGATTCTGATATTTAGTTAGAGATGGAACTGTTGATGCCCTTGGATGTGGTTCGGACTCTACAATAAACTCTGGGGCCTCGTCTCTCTTTACCTAACACAAAATCCTAGGGGTTTTCGGGGATTAATTCGTTGACTTGAGAGACGGTTAAGGGAACATGCATCTCCAATAAAATCGCTAACCCTTGTCTTCATCAAGGTGTTAGGTAATCCAAAGTGAATATTTGATGAGTAACCACATCGTCCACGATTTAGTGGCACTCTAAACAGAATTCAGACCACAAAATCTATTATTTTTCATTGGAGACTTGGTACTCGTGCAGAACCACACATTTAGATCATCAGTGAAAACTGGACTGCTATCGATCATGAAATCATCCACTGGATCACCACATACTATTATGGCCAGTCCATCCATATTTGCGACAACCTGAACCTGCAGAAGTTGCCTCCTAAACAACTGGAGGTCCTGGAACTACAGTAGCTTTTTATAACTTTCTTCAGTGTACGATGTGCAAATAAAATGAAAGGTTAAAGTTATAAGTAAGGTACAGTATACCTATAAAGAAGTTTTGTAATTTAACAAAGCATAGAATTCATTTATTCCGCATTCAAATGGATAACATAGGTTTTTTTATATTCTTTTAATACGAACATTAACTCCAGATTCATTTATGATTTTGCAATTTCTAACAAAGACATTTGTTATTAGATAATTAATAATCAGTTCAGTATGCATGTAAACGTTTTTGAAAACAGGACTAGTATTTCAATTATGGGTTAAAAATGACTAGAACAGTAATATTTTATTATTAATATAAATATTTGATATATTCAATTTAATTTCATAATGCATATTGGAGACAATTTGAAAGTAATATTAAATTAATAACTGTAATAATAATTTAGATGAAAATGAATATAATAGGGGTATCTACTATTGTTTATTATGAGCATTACTATCTACAGGTTCATTTATGTTTTTGAATTAAATAATATTATTTTATTAACTGTAACAATAATTTAGGTAAAATGTATCAAGCACATTATACAGGGTGTCTCTTTAATGCTTCAAAATATCCGAGTTGGGAATTCTTGAGTACAAATCATGATAATTGACCAATTATATTGTTATTCAAAAATGCATCCCTGAAGAGTTATAGCCCGTCAAAGAAATCGGAATTAAATCAAGACGTGTTAAATCATAGCAAATAAATCTGGTAGGTAGTTTTAGATCTAGTCTATGGTTAATTTGATGCAATAAATATAAATCAGAATGCCTTTTTAAGAGGAGTGGCTCGCATTACCACCTCCTGAATCTTTTCTTCTTAGAAGAAAATTAAGTAACATTTATACGCTTGACAAGTAACGTATAAAATAAGCCTTTTGTATCTCTTGCATTAATCTCGTAGGAGAAAAATAGTAAAGAAAGGAGAATTGCATTTAAATTATTCATTTTTGAGGTTATTATAAAAACACTAATATCCTAAGATGGTGGTTTTTCGATCAATTAATTATTTTGACTTTGACATTCCCAATAATGGTAATTTGATGGTTACATAAAAATTAATTGTAAAATTTTGCATACAAATGTCTTATAACTAATACAGTCTTCATGAATTAGCTGATATTCACTTGGTTTATGGTGAATGCCCCAGTAATTGTCTTGCGTCTTCCAGAGGTATGCGAAAAAAATTTCCAATTGGCAAATAATTCATCCTACTAACCTCACGACACCTGACTATTATTTAATGCGGCCCACCCCCCATTAAGACGCCTTCCAATTTATATTTATTTTTCGTATTGCATCAAATTTACGATAGACTAGATCTAAAACTTCCTATCAAATTTAAATGCTCTGACTTAACAAGTGTTGATTTAATTATGCATTCTTTGTTAATCTTTTGCAAGTTTGACGGGCTATAACTGTTCAGGGAAACACTTTTCAATCATCTTGCAGAATTCCCAACTCGGTTATTTTGAAGCATTATACAGACACCCTGTATTTACCAATAGGTCTTCTTGTTTTTTAAATGGGGCAATGGAGTAGCCACAATCTTTAAATTGCATGCTGCTGTCCCTATTTTTTATAGAACAAGAACATGTTTAACGGTTTTGGAAAATACATGGAAACTTAGTTCCGAGTTAATTTCTGCCTAAGGCGATCTCCAAGAAACTGGACAGTGATAATACTATCTTGGTTTTACCATATAACAAATCTATGTCTCGAATTTTTTTACGATTCAACAACAACACACAATAAAGAACAGATTATTTTCTCGTAAATAGCTATAAATGAAATTTTTATGTATCTTAATAAAATCGTTGTACTTTTTAATGCATATTCTTAATTAAGAAGAAACAATCAAAAATTAAAAAGTTCTGAGTAAAAATTTGTGGGGGTTGTCAATTTCTATCCCTAGTAGCAATCTGAGGTGAACAAAAACCAGTCAGTTAAAAGGCGATTACTAGGTACAAATTTAACTTTAAAAGTTGTTTAACAACTTATACGGGAAAATAAAAAAATTTGGATTTTTATTCGCTGCTTTTCGAAATAACTTAGTTTTTTTAATGGACACGAGGAGAATTACTGGCAATTTTTTAATTTTGAATAAAGCAATTAAAGCCTTACTCAAGTTATTTTTGCACATTAATGGAGGAAATAATTCGGAATTTGTTTATAAAAAAATTTAATTTAGTATGAATTAACGTTTGCAACGTCCTAAACAAATAAAGTCAAATCCGTATAGAAAAATAGGACTAATTGAATAGCGATTATTGTGATAGTGTAAGTTAACGTTAAAATAAATAAATAATTTAATAGGTATAAAATATTTGAACTAAAAAAATATTTTCCTTTCGACTCTCAGCACCAAGTTAGCTAAGATTAGTTATATAATAACTGCTGTAGTCTTTTTACTCTATGATTACGGTGTATCATCACATCTAGAAATACGTAAAAGTACTTACAAGCCAATAATATTAAACTAAAGTTCGTAACCTACTTTTAACAGTTGTTTGCAGGAACACAACTCTTAAAACAACAAACTCTAGTAGTTATTCTAGAGTTACTTGTTCTTAGAGGCAGTCTGAATTATATATTACTCTATTACTAAATCGTGTCTTGTAATATTTTATAACTTTTCAATTAGGTAGGTAGGTAGATACTTACATTAATTATTTCATTCCAATTAAAACCTCATAATTTATATAATGAAGTTGTACACAACTTTGTGGTAAGAATCACAATAAAACAACAAATTCAAACAACGGAAATTAGCACAGCTAGTCATGTAGATATAAATATAAATTTAACATATAAATTCGATAAAATTTTTACAAAACCCACTGAAAAATTGCTCAGATTGGTCGAATTTTAAATATATTCCTTTATATTTATATAAATAAACAACAAATGATTCCAAAAGTGATGATTATTTTTGGCAAATTTTTAAATCCAAAACTTCATTCATGACAGGGCTAAATAATGTAGTATAATATTTTTTACACGTGCAACACCAAAAAGTTAGTTAGTGCGTTCCAAAATCAATTTTTAATTTTAATTACTACGGGCGTGCTTGAATTTTTCGGAAAAAACTGAAAATTGTGAAAAGAAATGTATGATAATAATGAGGATTTTAGAATCCTTTTAGAAGAAAAAATGATATTTTCTCAATAGTTCATTTAGAGGACAGGGTGCGTACTCAGCAGGAGGTAGTGAATTTATTTAATGAAACGTACAGATCAACTAACAATTCCTCCAATTATGGATACCTGAATTATTTGTAAATTAAGGAAATATGACGATACAATTACCTACTTCAGGGGAAGTGAAATCTGGAAGGAGAAATTTCCTAACTCCATAAAGATATTTTTTTATCAAGATTTATCCCTCCATATTACACAGCAACTGTTTGGAATTACTTTATGAAAACTTTGACACAATTGAATACATCAGAAGTGGGAGTTTTATATTGCTCAGCTAGATCGCCAGATATAGGCCCCACTAAGATAATTCCTATATGAGGCTTCTAAGACCAAAGTTTACTTAAATAGTCCTCCATATTTAAAAACACAAAAAAATGTTTTGTCAGGACAAGATGTTGCTGATATTAGAAGGAAACTTGTCAGTCGATTGCCAGGATCTAAGTTTTTGAACATTTAAATTCCGTTACAAATAAAATTTTGTAGTTCTGTAACCATCAGAATTGCTGAAATTACTGTTTCGAGTGGCACTAGCTAAGAGAGAAGTCCCGAAAATTGTCGATAGCGTTATAATATTTACAAAATGATTTGAATTTTTCTTTTGAAAATATTGAGACCTATTCGAAAGATTTTTTGACCACCAAATTTGTACATAACAGACGCACTGTAATATACTGTATAAAAATTTAAAGCCAGTAAATATTTTAATAATAAAAACCTGGTGTTAAGACGGCAATAAATTTCTGGCTCGTTTTTTTACCAGCAGAAAATCTCATGACTATAAATCTTCTAGTTTGTTTGTTATCTTTTAAACCTTTTGTGACAATTTTAAATTGCATTTCTACTTACTTTTCTCGGTCTACGATGTTTTTCTTCCAATAGAATTCGTTTCCTTGCCTAACTGCTCGATAATTTGTTTGGAGAACAAATTAAACGTCTGAAAATAATAGTTCAGCGGAATATATAAAATATTCTTCTTTGTTTAAAAATAATTGCTTTTTAATTGCTGGTCTATTCATTTTTCTACGTGGTTATGCTAAATGTTTGTACTAAAATGAAACAATAATGACAATCTTCATTTGCCATTGGCACATTTCATTACGGTCAACATACGACTAATATTAATAATATTTCTACATACATGTTGTCTCATGCCAAATATCCTGGCTCTTTTATTTTGGTATTTTATTTTATTTTTTGCACATAATATATATTTATCTAGATATCGGTGAAAAACGTATTCAAAGAGCTTTTATTTAATCACATAGCATACAGGATGGCACAATAGAAAATAAAATGAGAAAAACTAGATTTGGCTTGTTTGACTTATTTTTAAATGGGGAATTCAAATAAGTAAAAATATTATTTAAAAAAAAGTACCTATATGACGTTATGCATAAATGGATATGATATACTTTTAAACTATAAATCTTTATGTCCTCTATCACTTTTCTCGATATCTTTGATTAGGGAGGCAGAATATTTAAATTTAGAACACCAAAATATCCTAGCAAAGTTCTCTGTGTCTCCAGTGTTCAGTCAATAATTTTTGAGGTAGCGTCGTAAGTCATCTTTATACCCAAAGTTGGATTACAGGGAATTACGCTTATCAGAAAATATTATGCCTATAAGTATTACATTATGAAGAATTAGTTAGTTATATGAGAAACAAACCAGGCAAGGCTGTTTCATGTTATTGGAAGAATGTTATTTTGGCAGAATGTGGTGAAATATCGTCCTGTAAAGATCCCAATCTCGTTTTTACGAATTTACAACTTTAGGATGCAACATTACGTCGTTCCCCTCCATATTAGCTTCCGTAAGTATCCTATCCCTCCAAGCAGATCCGAGACTCTTAACTAAAGACAACTGAATGCCATTACCTCAAATGTATTCGGATACTATGTATAAACTTTATATATCAGAAAAAAGGATAAAATTCGGCTAACGATAAAAGATTGTGAGGTACTTAGTTTATTTAAAAAATATTAACGAATTTGATTTAAAAATTTTAAATACTTTGGAATTACAAATCAAATTTAATCCAGGTACCGTTTCAAGAAATCAATATTTTCCGATTCCGAAGCAATTAAATCACAATTTGTTTTTCGCTTTTTATCAATCTCTCACGTACTTTTTTTGTTCATTCATTTTAAGCGTATTTGCATTTACAGTCAACACCTGTTTTCATATTTGGAATAAATATTTGCATTCATCGAATATGACAATACTGAAAAAGTCCGGTTTTTTTTCAGCATTTAAAATTAAAATCAAAACAATACAGGGTGTTTAAAGTGTAAAATATTTAATGTAACTTTATTAGTAGTGGTATTAAAAAAAATTCGTTTTAAGGTCCGATCTTAGACTTAACAGACTTTTAAGGTGGGCTATGTTCATATTTACAATAAAAATAAATTATCCATAAGCACTTGATTAGTAACATTATTTAAATCAATTGAAACCTGACTAATAATATATTTTTGAACCCCAGAAAAAATTGAATAGAAAATTGTGTCTCCATTATACCCAATGAAAGTTTAATTTCAAAAGCAAAGTTTAGTGACGATATAATCTGCTAAATTTCCTGTGCTGTAACAGGGCCGGATATAACTTGTATTTTACGAATGGAAAGTAGGTGCCTTATCCAATTAAATTATGTAAAACTGATACAGAAATTCATTGGTAAAATAAGCGAAAATACCCGTTGTTAGAATACGCCCACATTAGTACCATCGGGGGCAAGGGGCTAATGGAAATTTGCTCAAGGCGCAAAATGTTTCTTAGGTGAATCAGAAACATGCATAGTGACCAGAATTCAGTCCAGCAGTAGAAGCTCGACCAACTTGCTATCGAATCAGACATTAAAATTATATTAGAACAGAGCATTTTGGCTCCTGTAATGTAATATAAAAAAAGTAGTAATCGAATTTAAAGTTTTTCGACCGTGTCTTTATGATTTCAGATAATTTTCAGCTTTTGTTCTTACATCTGTTCAGGTGGTCCTAGTACAGAGAATAATCGTGCGTCAGATAATGACTCCAGATGATTCCACGCAACAGATCACTATTTCTTCGTTATTAAGCTCTTGATTAATTTCTACCATCTGTGTACGATTTTCTAAGTAACTACTGAAAGGATTTAATACATTATCCCCTGCAATAAATGTGTTATCTTAATTATTGTCAAATTGTACACGCATGTAGATTGTAGAAGGCGGTGTAGTTAAATATTCTTATTTATTGCATAACTTATTCGATTTTTACAAATTTATGGCCACATACAAATTGTTCTTTGTTTATAATAATATACCACAATATTAGTTAAATCTATTAGTAAGTATTGTGTATAATTTCATATTCATCAATTCTACTTAAATTGAAGAGAGGGAAGAAAGATTCTTTAAAAAAAAATTAATAATTAATTAAATTAATAAAGAATGCAAATCAAACGGGCCAATTAGAATTTCCACCCGGTATACTGTTGTCAAAACGCAAATTTCCATAAAATCCTTTTTTGGTTTCCCGATATGAATATGCCTATGTGGAGCATGACAAGAGCAAATCTCCTTAGCACAATATTAATTAAATTTAAGTTTCAAACAAAATGCTACAACAAAAGATCCACAGTTAACAAAGGATACATCTCTGAAACTAATTGCCAATATTAGCGCGTTGGTTGGCATTATGGTATATTGTGTACTTCCATGAATACTTGGATTAATCTGCATCTAAATCGAATTATTTGACGTACCTATACAGAATATTATCCACACAAAAACAAGAAATTTTAGATAGATGGTATTGGATATCAGATTAGTTACATGGATTGTGAATATTTAGAAAACAAAGGACAACAAAATATGTATAACCAATTAAATGAAACAACTGCGAATACTAATGAAGTAATGAAATGGTCGCTGATAAACTGATATTTTTAGAACACAGAAAATCAAGGGTCAGCTCAAAGGCTCCTGTGTGCAAATATTTTCTTGTACGGTGTATTATAAGATCCAGTCCTACTTTAATATTTATCTTGATTATATCCTCAGGGGTATGTTTATTATACGAGAAGGTAGGAGACAGTAAACAAATTAAAATCGATTATAACTGACTAATATAAGAATAAAAAAGTGCCTTTCACATAATTTTTAGATACTTATTCTAATCCAATTCAGTTCAGAAAAGACACCCAATTTTTGTCAATGTAACTAATCGGAAAAGCTTATAATGTAAGACAGAGTAATAACCAGCGAGCTTATTTTTAATATAAGAAACAACAATATTTTCAAAACAATTTTAAAGTCCACTATCTTAAAAGCAAGGTGCTTCAATACACATATTTTTATTAAGAGGTTTCCTTTCTTAACTATGAAAATATCCTATATATTTATCTATACAGTAAAGACCGAGGAGGTTCGAACATGGGTATTAGTTTGCGCGATTTACTTGTGCCCGTTGTAGGCAAGCGGACACGGTGGTGGGAATCGTGGATCTCTGCGCTGTAGCCGATGGCTCTCATCACGTCTTCTATTCCTTGTTTGGATTCTTTTATAATAATTTTTATTAAACCTGAAACACTCGAGGTGCAACGACAATTAATTTTAATTTTATGTTGTAAAATTACATTTTTGTTGCGAAAAAACAAACAATGGAAATATTTAAATGTGTTTTGAGATTTTTTAAAATTACAATAATTAATCCTATCTAGGATGAATTATTGAAGTTAGAAAAATTTCGAAACGTAAATCAAATTTCATTCAGACATGATGAGTTCTGCATCCCAACAAAGGCTTAAACACAATGAAAAAAATAAGAGATAAGAAATAAGAAATAAAGAATATGGAATAGAATTAACAAATAATGATATCCGAAAAGCAATTAACAATTTGAACAGTTGAGTTTTAAATCGAATAAGAACTAATATTATCGCACAGAGTAGTGTGTATTTAAAACTTGGAATAATTATTTATCTTATTTCTTATTCCATTTTCTTATCTCTTATTTTTTCATTGTGTAATGAGATACTAACAACAGTGCCGACTGCTGAGCGAGCAGTGAGTGGCCACGGCCACAGCGCACTGCCCTTCTAATGTACAAATAATTTCGAACTGAGGCGAGTTGTCGGCCACTCGTATATTCGTCCCAATCCCTGTCGTGTTCGAAGCATCCTGGACTTATCTGTATAGTTCAATAAATACGATTTTACATAAATTTCCAACTCTTTAAAGTATTTTTGATTTAAACAGCAGTTTTTATTTATCGCTTTAAAACATCAGTTAAAAAACATATATATGTTGTTTCAAATTTTAACAAAGGACGGGGAAAGGTTGATTACTTTGGTAGTGATGAATTTTTAATTGACCAGAATTTCTTTTAAATAACGAGAAGCTTTAGATTACACTTTAGAGTGTTTTATTATTTTGATAAGCTTATTTTTTCATCGTGAAATTCAACACTCGGGTTTCTTTGTTGGTAAATAATTTAGTATTTACTTTCTGTACAGTTTAACAAGTACGGTAAGTGAAAACTTCCAAGTATTTAAGCGCTTATAACTTTTTAAAATTAAATACTAATAGTAACTATCGCATGGAGAGTTTTAATAGATTTAAGCTGCTGCTACACTGCTAAATCTGTCGGAGATTTTTGATGAAGGCAAACTTGGTACATGGAATTTATAATTTAATGTTAATATTCTTTTAAAACATCCTTTCTCACTAAATGGTAGTTGAATATTTAAAACAACTTTTAGGTAATGCAGATTCGTCATTTGTTTAAATCATTAATAATAATAAGTTGGAACGATTCATCGACGTTCTCCTTTTCTGACGAAGAAAAAATATTTTAAAGATTTTAAACTTCTCTTTCTTTCTTTTTTTTTTCATATTTTCGATGAATCATATGCTTCTTATGTCCAGAAAGACTTAGTCGTCACGTTTGTCCAACGTGCTGAAATCACGTCACTTCTTCCTTTGGGTTCCAGTATTTAAATTGCGTTAAAATATAATTTATTTGCCTTTTCTGAAGTACATCACAAAAAAGACAACCCCAAAATATGCTTTCATGTTCTAAGTTTCAGCTACTTTATTTTCAACAATTCCAATCAATTGTCAATTAATATATATCAGACTGTATAAGAATACATAACTTCAGTTTGCGATTTACCAATATTATTGCAGCTCTACCACAAATTTCAGATAATATTTTTTTTCCTTTCGGCTTTATATATATTCCTAATTCATTCTTCTCACGTCTTGCATTTCTCAGAAAGTACATTCTTGTTTTAGCACAACGAATTGGTAGTTGATATAAAAAGCTCTAGTATATGGCATTTTTTCTCTGTTAAAGCTACGTGTTCCACATTTTCTTTATTTGTGTAGAATTACAGCAAAAACACTAAAATCCAGTATATTGGCTTGGAAGGAACGTTATTGATTTTTCACAAGCACTTTATAATATATTAAAAGCGCAATGCGTTTATTAACGCTATTAAAGTACAAACCAAATATCATTGCATTAAATAGAACCGTAAATGAAATTGTGAATTGCTGAAACTTCTACAATGAATAAATTCGATTTTAATGATGTTTATTTAAGCCTGACATTTTCGATTCATGAGTCAGCCAAGTGGAAGGATGTTTCTACTCCATTAATACAGTATTTAATGTTGTGAACTATAATGCTAAAAATAGTGAAACAAAAATTATTTAGATAGTGTATCCTTAATTTG
Organism: Rhagium mordax; assembly: GCA_963680705.1. NCBI lineage: Eukaryota > Metazoa > Arthropoda > Insecta > Coleoptera > Cerambycidae > Rhagium > Rhagium mordax. The sequence goes on along the minus strand of OY796660.1, from coordinate 13,361,437 downwards.
ACTTTGAAATAGCACTGTACGTAAAAGGAATAAAACATAGTTCCTTTAATTTTCTGATACAAATGTATGTTATGACGAATTGAACTGGAGGCACTGGTTGCATAAATATGTCTAACTGGTAATACAAAAACTGAGACAAATATTTTTGAAAACTTTATTCTTTAGTGATTTTTTTAAATCTTCACATGACCAAAATCAAATTCGATGTCATTATTTATGATAAATAAAGGGACTTGTGTCTATTTAATGTGCAGCTCTACAGACAGTGTATGATAAATAATTATATTTTATTCAACAGCCTTGTTGCTTTTATCATTAGTGTTTTGTCAGATCTTCTACTATTTTCCTTATATGTTCAATATTTTTTCAAAGTACTTTGGTTATTATTTGGAAAGTCTCATACTTTTCTAGTAATTAATAATAATAATAATAATAATAAATGGTCTTTATTTCCCAAATAATACGTAATTCATGTTTCTCTCTAATTTTTTCGCGATTTTGATTTACAAGTTTTATAAGATGATGTCCATAAAGATGGTTTAAGATATAAATTGAAAAATAAATAGATGATCATGTGAAAAAATATTTCACCCAGACAATACAACGTTTAGGAATAACATTAAAGGAACACAAGTACCACATCAGAACCGATATAACACATTTGATCAATTAAGAAATTAACTGCCGAAAACATTCAACACATGGAAATATTTCATCTGGTTTCCTCATTGCTTTTTATAGCACAAGTCTTAAAGTCCTTGAGTCCAAACCCGCTCTATTGCGTCGATTCTAGCTACACTATACGCTGAATAATCTAATATCTTTTTAGGGTTAATTTTCTATGCATTAATTGAGTTTATCATTGCATGTCTCTTGTTTGCGCTTTGCCGCATTATTTAATTTGTAAAATGTGCCTCATTAGTTTGGTATCAGTTTTTCCAATCAACAACCATAAATATGCTATTTGAAACAGCGCTGTAATTTTGGTAAATCATATGTTAGAAGTAAATGTAGTTATTATTTCGGTAGAAAACATACTTAAATTTATTTCTTAGATACCACTCTATAAGTAGAAATAATAGTTATTTGGTTCGGTTTATATTTTCATTTACGACAGAGAAAAATGTTTCTGAAACTTTACACCAAAAACAACTCCAACGGTTTTCATTTCCTATTCCGGAGAATCCAACTTTCTTTATGTCTCTATCTCTCTTCGGATATTACGTATTGAATTCTATATCTGATTCAAACATGCAATACTAATATGCCATTACCGTTGGCTATTCGAAAGCTCGATTTTCTCATACAGCTCTTTTATACCTAAATACCTTTGCGGTAATTTAAACAAACATTAAGCAATTATTAATACATATTGTGTGGCAACGTAATAGCAATACACAATAAGCTCTAATATAACCTATTGACAACATACAGTACACATACAGCGGTACATGGGATATTAATTTATTATAGCGGGTTGGGCTGCGGTTCCTTGGTTTCACGGCATAACAAATATGTGTAACTTATGTTTAATTGTATCTTTACTGAATATTTTTATGCTATAAATTTGGAATAACATGTAATTAATATTAAAATAGGATCAGTTTTGGCAAGATTCTTGCTGTTTGCTTCTGTTTTTGCTCATGCACAGAAATTACTTATATCAAGTTGTCAGGTTAATCGAGAGGTACACCTCCAAGATAGGGCAAATTTTTAAATGAAATTTAATGATGTAACCTAGTGGCCATTGATGTAGAGAATTTAAAAGAAATTCGATAAGATCCAAATATTCAGAAACTGCTTAAATCAGAGGTTGTTGAATTTTCATTTAAAAATTCTAAAAACAAATTACTCCAAGTTCTGAAATCTTGGAACTGCTTGATTTCTTAAAAATTTTCGCAGAAAACATCTTGTCATAGATTATCTACTTAAAGCAGTTTAAATATTTCAAAACGAATGGAAAACATCAATTAAACTTCTAAGAACAGCTTCATAAACTATTGTAAGTGCCGCGTGGTGCGGTTGAAGCTTTTTACACTTAGAACTACCGTTAACTGGGGCAAACTGTTGAGGTTTGCCTTTGATACTACACTTTATTTTGACATATTTTGGCCATTTTCTTATTTCTATTTATTTTTTAGAATTTGGCGTGATTCCCAGAACTAAGTTTAATGAATACCGTTAACTTCCGTAACTATAGTAGAAAAAATTGCCATGTCCTTCAAACCAGCATCACCGAATTTAATGCCAATAATAGCCAGAATAACGTGCAGTAGATAAAAACCACATAGCATCAATACAACTACCTCAAATTCGTTGCTATTTCACTTTGGCATAAAAGGCTTGATCAAAAACAGCCACAATTTTTTAAAGATTTAAGTTCTTTTTGATCTGACTCCTACCTAATAGTCTATTTATTATGATTCCAATCCAAACGCTTACTTCATCACCAGACTCTTGTTAAAACATTTCAACCTCTACCATACCAAACTTTTTTTTCCCCCATTTTCTGGCCTTGCATACGCTGTGCTTTGGCCACGCCTACCAAACTTCTTTAAGCTCTTTCACAGTATGTCTCACTTTTCACCACGTTGTATCTCATGTTGATTCTTCATTCATCGATAAGGCACTGCTTTTTTCTCGTCAGCCCACGTTCAGTCCTCGGCAACCTCCATTTTTATTGAAGGCGACACAAATTTGTTTTTTGATGTTGTCTGCTCCCCACATAGAGATAGAATATAAGAAGATGCTATACGATATAAATAGGTAAGGAAATAACGGTACTACTGGGCGGAGCTTATTGTAGTAGCAATATGGCGGCTTTAACAGGGTTGGATTAAGCGCGTTCTCACGATTCGATTTTAGTTGGTCAACTTTCAACTTTCGTAATCAACTAAATTCGGTGCAGTTTTTGGTTCTTTTTAGACAAGATATTTAATCTAGTAGAACTAGTTTTATGGGGCTTATAGGTCCCTTTGAAAGAAAACTGCACTATTAGTTCAATAGTACCAATTCCTACAGCTTCTTAATTGGGTGTGTGGATGATGGTGAATATGGAAAGTAAAACAATAGGCAAATAAGTAAATTTATCTTTAATTTATATACCCATGTTATACATTGTTTCAGAATACATAAATATACAGTACCCCAAGAAAAATTATAGCCAAATTGGAAACAAAGACGGGATGATCGTGCGTAAAGCGTAAATAGAGAAAACGATCAGTGAATGTGTAACGCCCACATTCCTTCGAAGTGGTACGTACCAATCAGAAGATTTTCTCCAGGGCTATATTGAATAACTGACACGTCAGCGCATCTTCCTGTCGCAGTCCTTTGTGTATTTCGAACGGTTCCTATATTATGTCGTTCTGAAGTTTAACTGCGGACGTGGTATCAACCATGGTCATTTTAATCAGACAAGTTAAGCTTCATTGGTACTCCGAATTCGTTCATAACATCGTGCAACATCGACCTAAGAATGTTATCATACGCTGCTTTAAAGTAGATGACAAGTGGTGCATACCAGTGTTATACCAATGTCAAATTCTCTGGATTTTTCTCGGATTTGATGCAAAGTGAACATTTGGTTGGTAGTTGAGCGACCTGGTCTGAATCCTGACTGATATTCTCCGAGGTGGGCTTCAGAGAATGGTTTCAGTGTTTCATTTGGGTTGGTCCTCCGGCCAGCAGCTCTTGAAAATGTTCTGTCCATCCAAATAGAATATATTTTTTATTGCTTATTAAGTTTCCTCCTTTGACTCTGACTCTACAGATATTAGTTCTTGGTTTAAAAACCTTTCTTGTCGCATATTTCTCTTCCCTTCTAAGATGCTTGTATTTGTCTACCGCCGCCCTTTGTCCTACGCTGTAGCATGTATAAATTACACTACCAATAATAGCATTTATATACCATAATTTTGTAGGTACGGTTCTGTTTATTGTTTATACTAACTTATGAAATGTTATTCCCGACATCTTTTTATCCCCGCCGTCTCTGCTACAGCAGCTGCACAGCACAAGACAAACTAACAAAAAATACTTAGACAGTTCTCAAAACACAAATGAAATGCTAAATATTGCTCAACATAAACTGACAACAAATGACACTACAGTTTGACATTTTTGACAAAAAAGTAATAGCAATATGGCGGACATGAAACCACTTTTGCCACGTGATGCCGTCTCCCTATTATATTCTATCTCTATGGCTCCCCATTTCTTTATGGAAGGTGTCATATTAATACACTTAATACAGATCAAAATTATCTTTGACTTATTTTTATGACATTAATATTGACATTTTAACTTATTATCAAAGATGCCTCACCAAACGTATATTGAAAATTTGTGTTGTGAATGGGCCTCTCTTATTTTCTTCCTCCCAAATATGGAGGCATTTTGACCAATTGTTGTAGTTACTTCGTAGTAATTCGGTTTTTATTTCTTTTCTTCAGTTATTAGTGTTCTTATTGGTTGTTATTGTTGTCCCTAGTACGAATCTGTATTTACGTTCTCTAGTGGTTTGGAGGCAAGCAAATACAAACTATGTTAGCATTATAAAACACATGGGGTTACTTACAATGTTCTATCGATTAAAAATATTCTCGTTGAGATGAGACTTCCGGTATTTAAAATGGAATGTACTATTTTTTTCCCCCTTTTTGGTTTCTACATCGAAATTAAGTGTTAATCTTATAAGCATATCCTATGTTTTCGAGATATTTCGACTTTTTCTAAAATTTTGAGAAAAACATACTTGAAGTTAATCGATTCTATCTCCTTTAGTTCTTAATCTAGAGGGCTTAAATTTTAGATGGGTAATACTAAAATGTATACAAATATGCGAAATTTGTTGAAAGTTAAACAGGATGTCGAAGAAGACAACGAATGTTGTCTTCTTCGACATCCTGTTTAACTTTCAACAAATTTCGCATATTTGTATACATTTTAGTATTACCCATCTAAAATTTAAGCCCTCTAGATTAAGAACTAAAGGAGATAGAATCGATTAACTTCAAGTATGTTTTTCTCAAAATTTTAGAAAAAGTCGTAATATCTAGAAAACATAGGATATGCTTATAAGATTAACACTTAATTTCGATGTAGAAACCAAAAAGGGGGAAAAAAATAGTACATTCCATTTTAAATACCGGAAGTCTCATCTCAACGAGAATATTTTTAATCGATAGAACATTGTAAGTAACCCCTGTATATAAATAATTCTCAGAATTCCAGTATGCTAATTCTCTAAAAATGGCTAAGAGAAAGTCTTCATGACGCACCCTACACATAATATAGGATAATATCTCCACCACTAAAAAATTATCATCATCGGCAATTTAATTGGGTATTAGAGCAATTACTCTAGTTGGATGGTGTCCGCTATAAATTATGAGAGTAAAGAATTTACTTTAAATTACATAAATAAAATCTCGATTAATTTAAAAATATGATTGATGTGGAAATGGAATGGATATAATAATCCAATATCCTTTTCTGGGAAATTATATTTTAACCCCCTCTTATAATATTTTTTCGCAATGGATTTTCTCTTTCATGTTGTAAAAAAATATTAAATTATGGTAGAATAAAGTAAATATGCTGATTAGTTATGTTCCAGTTATACAATTTCAGGGAATTTCAAACAGTAACTCCCCTAAAGGATCGATTTTTGTATAAAATTTTTAAAATTTGACTGTAACTCATGCAAATTGATTTTATTTTGACTTTATACAATATCATTTAAGCGAAAAAAAAATCGTTTACGTATTTCTTTCGCCTCTTTCACATGAAGACGTAACACATATCAAATCAAAATCATCTCATTATTTCGAAATTTCACAAAGTCACAATTAATATTGGTCGCTGTGGTTAACATAATCAACCTCTCTTTAACAAACAATTACGTAAGTGTAATATAATAACAAAAGCTGTCACAAATTTTTAACTGGCAATGCCAATGCGAAGGGTGATTCGTCGGTGACGCTATGATTTCTGAGTTTAATTTGAGGGCGAAAATTCGACTGTCTAAACAAGAAAAATCACGTAGTCAGCAGCAAATTTATAAAACAATTTAAAGCTAAAGCCGTTCTGATATGATACTGCACAAGGGGGATGTTGAACAATTATTTTCTAGAATTACTACTTCCTACGAAAATATTAACTATATCTGTTAGACCCAGGAATCAGATCAAATTATTTAAGAAAATCAATGATACAAACAGAATAATCTGCTGCATTATAATAATAGTTTTAAAAATTGACTACCTATCCAAAGAAAATATATAATCTGTTTTTATTTTTAATACAGCACATTTCTTATACTGCTGCCACTATCGCTTCCCTCACACTCTCGTAGCTGTGATTAATTAATTACAAATTAATTATAGAATAAACATATTTCAAAGTTAGTAGTGAAGTGAGTTTTAGAGTACTTCGCTGTATTTCTGTACATAAAAATAGTGAGCATCATTCGTTAAAATTAATATTTTAAATTGTGAAACATTCGTGCACATCGTCCCGGCAAATTAAAGGGAGATTTCAGCCCGAGAGTAGTTAGTTACAAACTCACTGAATAATTTTCGTTCTAATGTTTTTATTTTCTAAAATATTTGCAGGATATTTAATGTAATTTTTTGATAAGAAACTTTTTTTGAATAATATAATGTTTTTTGCAGCTTAAGCATGCAGCAAAAATACAACAAAAATAATCAACTACACGTTACGTAATGTTCGTGGGTATGAAATAAATGTCCTTACCGAATTAGTAAAGATTAAGGCTTAATTTACAGCTAAACTAATGGACACCGTGAGAGCATATTTTAAAGTTGTGATTAAGGTAATGATCGTGGTTAAGCAATTTTTATTCTATGCAAATCATTTGGTGAAATAATGTGATAATAATTTAACGCATATAGGGTATTTTTATTTAAAGCGAGTAGAGCTCGGAGTAGAGGCTGGAGAGCTGCCTCAGCTGACTGTTGATATTGTTTCATTCGCTATGACAATATCGTTCGTAATCAAATATGTACTTTATTAGAAACACACACAGTGTACTCATAAATCCACTTCTCCTCCCTAGTATCATTGGAACGGAGGGAGATACCCATATATGATAAGAACAACATAGAATCACATCGAAAATAGAGTTTTATGCGTTACTACGCCTGTCAAATATAAAATTTCAAATAGTACATGGGGTCGTGTAACTCTGCAATTTACAGATATTTCAAACCCTACAAGGAAAAGAAAGAAAATTGTTTAAGGTAAATGTTCAAACTAAGCGCCATTCACTTCCTGGCATATTGACATTTCCATATCTTGCTGTCTGATATGCTTTTTGGTAAGGATATTTCGACAGTCCTCTACAATTTCCAAATCTGAATGCTGTAAATATTCCAACTATGTCCTGTAAACAACACTCGTCAGATATCTTCATAAGAAGTGTAGTAATGATAAGACCAGCCAACTTATTGACCATTTAACAGGTCCAACAAATCCATTTACAAGAATACCATTGGTTTAGTATTGGCTCATTACATCAAGTAAAAAATTACCAGAAAATATAACTTATATGCCAAGTGGTGCAGTCATATAAATTTATGATTCTTTCCATTGATTGATTAATAGTCGTCGCACTAATTTACCGACTAACGCAGGAAGTTTTGTACTAATCGTTTTTATTAGTAATACAGCAGAAGAGGTTAACCTCTTCTCATCTAAATTTCAACGTAAAAATACCTTTAATTTGAGGCGTCACTCAACCGCACGTGCCATTTGAAATTTATGATTTATAGATGTCACAGCACTGCCACCACTGAGATGACGATGATGCATTTTTCGCAGAAAAGCGCCATTTTCGATTGGATTTCATCTTATCTTTACCATATGCGATTATCTCACTTCGATCCGGGAATATTAGGAGAGAGAGGAGATTATGAATGATCTGTATAATACACGTGAAGTTCAGTGAAATGAGATGGAAAAAATTGGGTGTTCAAAATATCATTTATATCATTAGCGGCTTCATTTCAAAATGAATACAATGCATTAACGCCCCAATATTCCGTCGCTTGCATGAAAAAGTAAAACTGAATGCAAACTATAAATCCAGAATGCAATCGGGAAATATTAATTGGAGCACGAAATGTAGCAAATGTCGGGCCTAGATACCAATTTTTAGGTCTCTGCAGTGTATTTTTATTACGAATGAATATAAAAAGTAGCGAAATAAAAACATTATTTGTTTCCCATATTTTTTCAGAATAATTGTCCTATTCTTTCATTTGTAGCAGATGGTATCAGCTTTATTTTACATTAGAATTCAACACTTTTACTTTAATAATCCTCATAGAGAATTTCTAGTTTAATAAATTAATAGAACTTTCAGGTTTCTTAGCAAGAAAACCACTTATACTGGGATATTTTGTTTGAACAAAATATTAAGCAGTTAATCAGTTTCCTGGATATTTTAATAATTGCTAGTATTTACAAGACTTCCAAACATCCCATTTAAATTCAATAGTTTAATCAGTTGCCTCGTCAGTATATCTTTTATTAAGTTTTAAGTTATTCATAATCACCAAACGTTAAGTAAATCAATATGAAATTTCTCTATAACAATGTATTTGCACATGTTTAAAATTTAATTATTCACTGATCCGCTACGAGGAAATTGTTTGAACGGTACAAGATACATATTAAATTATTTGAAGCCAACCCAGGTAAAGGCAGATTATAAGCTTTTATCCTAATAATGCTCAACACTAATAGGAGTCGGTGATAAAATAATGGAGTTTACCTGCAACTTAGTATGCTGATATTAATAAGATTCATTACCTTTTAAAGGATTATCTTCTGAAATAAATTTTAGCCAGCATAATTGCAGATGTTATGCAGTTCAGGCAGTTTATGAAGAGGAAAAATTCGTTATTTATGTTGGAGTAACTTATTTATTCTAGGCCAGGACTTTACACGTTAAAAAATATGGTCGCGTGAGAAGAATTCGTATAAATAAGAGAATTTGTAGACATACTCTGTAGCTCTTTAATTATTTACATTTTTTGGGTACCATTTTTTTCTGGAGGCACAAAATGAGGTCTAGTATGTAGGCTATAAGCAAAGATGTTCGAAAGAAGTGGTGCTATTGTTTTAGTAAAATGAGAAGTTAACTCTAAAGGTTTTTATTGTGTCTAAAGTAAGAAGTTAGGAAATAAGAAAAAATAACCATAGGTGGCTGTGATTCCATTGTAGCTTTTAATTCGTGACAACCTTCCCAAGTAGCGTTTTTTTTATATTTACAAAAATAAGATACTTGAACCGATTTTGTATATCGTATATAATAAGACGTTAGCAAAATTTTTTTCAAATTTTCTCCTACTCGTATGTGCTATGAAATAAGATATCGTTAGATTTCCTTAGGCCTAACTTAATATTGCGAAAGCTTTAAAATACTCTTTCCTGCGTGTAGAAAACAAAATCCTTATTTTTTTTTATATCCAAAAATGGCTGGGATGTGTATGTTTGCAGATGCTAATTTGTTTATTTAACGTCACCCTGAAAATTTTGCTGCTTACAGTACGGGCTCTTTACGTGCGCGGCATCTCATTTACACATTTTATTATTTTTTCCCTGAAATGTGTTGAGATGCGAACTTGTGCTAACAAAGCAGCCGGCTGGCCTAAATTACTTTTTTGATCTCGGTGCCCCCAGTCAAGTCAATTTTAAGATGTAATAATATAGTAATTATACATTTTAAAAACTGTTAAAATTGTGCTAACCAACTTTACTTTTTTATACTCTTCTGTTTATTTATGAGGAGTTACATCCAGTTTTTTGCCGTTTTAAATTTTCATCGCGGCATGGCAGGGTAAATAAATTGTTATTTTTGTACTTTTTTACGGATTTTTTTTCACGTCCGAAACAAATATCAAAATACATTTTTATCTTGTAGTTTTGTACTCTTGCCTTATCAAAATGATCACTACGCGTCTAATGTCCTTGCTTTTATGTCAGTATCAGGGAGAAATATTTATTATTCAAGAACAGGGTAATGTACATACACCTATAAAGTTTACAGTTATCCCGATACAAATTTTGCAGCCTCTCTTACAGCTTATGTAGATTATATTGATTTCCACGCTTTTTTCATGCTTCATAAAATTTGAAAATAAAGCGAGAAATAAAGGTTCATCATTACTTTGTTATATACGGCTCCAAGTATGCAGGACTAATTAAACTGTTACAAAACAGCATTTGCGTATTTTGAATAAGGCTGCATAGTTGTGCAAGTTAATGAAATTGGTGTACCTGGGGGTCTGGCCGATTTTTTGTAGATACATCAAATAACTTTGACCTATATTCCTAGCTATTGGTTTGTGTACAATTGACACGCTTAAATCCATATTGAGCGGTTTAGCAAGCAACTGAATACACTACTGTGTATACAGTAAATTCACTTTTCAACCAAAGCACTTTGTGAGTGAATAGGAGAGAATAAAGCGAGAGCGCTAACATTCTGAGATCGACATGCAGCCACGCATGTGTAGTGCTCTCGCTTTACTGCTATGCTCTATGCTATCTCCTATTCACTCACAAACTGCTTTGGTTCAAAAGTGAATATACTGTATAATATGAAACTGTTACAAATATATCCAGTTCAATTTAATGACGCAGCAATAGAATGAGGATAATATCTGTTTCATGAATTAAAACCAGCCGTTTGTCATCAGATACATAAAGAACGTTTGTTTAAAGTGACTTGTTTATGGACGAGAACACCTACAGGTTGGGCAACATGAGATCAATCAGAGTAATGTGACGGGCCCAAGTAATGGTCTCTAACTCCTCAATTAAAGGCAGAGCTTGTCTTAAGGAGCCAGAATAACTTAAGTAGTAACAACCATATTTGCACAAGTTGGATCAAACACCAAAACTTTGAACTCCGAAAAATTAAGGATATGCCCCAGCAAACACCGCTTCGTAACTATTAAGGAACATTAACGCTACTTATATTTCGTGTTACACTTTTGTTTCAGTCACAAAAATGCGTGTTTTTGGTGACAAATTGCTTATTTGTCCGCAACAATGCATCGTTATTAAACTGCAACTATTACTTTACATAATTGCGAAACAAAATATTCGTAACAAATGCCAATTTACATTTGTAATAAATTCGTTTTTACCAAAATCTAACTCCGAAAATATCTTGAAACATTTAGGCTCTTACAGTTTCATTCACCAAGTTATTTGTAAATACAAAACTTATATAAATACTTCGCAACCGTTATGCAAATTTAGTTTAAGTACAGATTCACAACAGTTGTAAGTTATTAGAAACTAAGGTTGCTCATTAATTTCAGAAAAGTTGCTTATCATAAGCAATATAAATTTTACAATTTACTTTCAAATCAGTTTCTTTTTTGTTTTATATTTATTATGCAAATAATGCAAATAAAGCAGGTTTGATATATGTGCACAAATCCGCCTCCCACCCTGATCCCTCACCTTCCAATTCCCGATCATTGGAGTCTTTTTGATTTTTAAATGCATATAGTAGCATTTTACAGACGTTCAAAAATATGACAGGCCGTATCAATCAATATATGTCCATCTTTGCCGAACCACTTATTACCTATTCACTGTTGAACAACTCGAAAACGAAAAAGTGTGCGGAAACTTTTTTGGTTCTCGCGAGTTGAGTAACAGTGAATAAGTAATTTGTTCGACAACATGTAGGTACTGACAGTATAGAGCGTCTGTAAAATGCTATACTAAATACATTTAAAAACAAAAAAGACTCAATGATCGGGAGTGTGCAGGTGAGCGATCGGAGGCTGGGGGGTGGATTTATGCACGTACAGCAAACCTGGCTTCGTTTGTTATTGGACGAGTAATTTTTCTTGGACGAAGACCTCAGTCACATTTTTCTAGTAGGGGGCTCGTTACTTTTTCAGGACCCATCTTTAAAATCACTTTTTGCAATATTTAACAAAATTCACATTCTCAATCTCTCATCTTTATACTTAGACCATAAATCCTTTTAAGATAAACTCTTTTTTATATCTAGGCGAAATTAATCCTTAATCCTTAATATTCACTGTTAATGTGTTTGGAGGAATCCTATAAAATAAAGGAAAAAGATAAAATATTGACAAATAGATGTTCAAAACAATTTATTGTCCATTGTACAATAAAATAATTCATTTTCTCTGTTTTCTTCAATCTCTGGCTGGCCGCTCTAAACCAGTCCTTACACGCAACTTCAAAATTGGCATCTGTCATAAATGGAAAGCATTTCCTGCATGAATCTACAAATAAAAATCAATTCTTAATTAAACTAGCAATGTACACTGTACAGGGTGAACCCCAATTTATTTATCTCCTTAAGGTGAGTGCGCTAACCCAACTCTGTATCTAGTTTTAAATAAAAATAAGAAGAGAAGGCGGGAGATTGTCAAAATTTGACAAGGTTTTTTTTTGATGAAATGAGAAAATGATTTCGATTGTAAAACTTATGAAACCTATGTACTATATGTAACTCTAGCCCACTCAATAAAATAAATGAAGTTAAACAATTACATATTATTATTCCTGAGAGAAAGAAGCTTGTTGCAAAGGGATGGTAAATCCAAATAAAAAAATTAAAGAAATGCACGCTGTAGTTTTTGAGAAAAAGAAATAAAATACGCCAACATTTTGAATTTAACTGACCTATCTCATCTGAAGTGAATATAAGATAGGTCAAGGCTCGGGTCAAGGTTGATCTTGTTTTTTGTTCATTAGCTTTTACCGGACCACTATCAATGTTCGGAAGTCATATTTTTTATACCAGTGTTTACACATTTCATCAAATGCGCCAACTTTATTAGCGCCTTTTTGTGAAGTTTTTTTGAACAATTTATCGTTCGAAGTACCTATATAAGAAACAGACAGACAACAGACCTTGTCGGTAATTTAATTAAGTGATGTTTTTTTATATCTTTGGCACAGAGGAAGAATGAAGAAAGTGTACGACCGGCGGAATGTCTTTGTCACAGCTGTGACCTCTACGTTTAAATCGGAAGTGTGCAATGTTGCAAAACTTAAAAAAATCGAATCCATAAATTTCAGTTTCATTTGTTACAAATTGTGGAAAATTAGATAAAATCAGAAATGAAATTAAATATTCAACACCCGCTTATCTCAGAAACAAAAATCTTTAGAACATAATATGTTCATATAAACTTTTCTTCACTTCAAATCACCTGAAGAATTACTTCTTTAAGTAAAGCGTTTATTTTATTATTCGATTTATAGGTACCTAGTAAAAAGATCCGCTACCCACACTGTTAATGTGCCCACGCCATGTTATATCTTGCCCAGGAAATTAATTTTTACTATACATACAATTAAAACTTATCTAATTTTAGGTCTATAAGTATTAGAACTTACCTACCAGTTACGCTGTGTATACCTATATTGTGTAATTATTTTTCACAATAGTAGTTTTTGCACAAGACCACTTGTTTATACCACACATGTAAGTACACAATTAATTACTCACTCTACACATTCAGTCAGACCAACTTGTACTGAAGCCGGAAACAGTTCTTTGCGCTGCTGGCGCAGTGTGCCAGGATTCTATTGGTCGTTTGAATTTTATCTCTCTCTCAGAAGTAATTCTAGCCTATAGAAACGACTTATTTGTTTGAAAATGTATAGCGAAAATGTAACGTATTACTAATTATGTAAATTTTTCAACACTTCACAACTGAAAATTAATTGCTTCAATAATTCCGTAATTGTTTCAGTTTATAGCTACTAAAGGAATACCGCATCAACAATTGCGTAATATTCTCAAATTTTAACCATTGAAAGTATGGCGTTTTGTAAGTTATGAAACATTTACGTTTGTCGAATTAAGAATAACATTTGATAGGTAACAGTTTCGATTTTTTTCAAACCCAACAAAGATGTTTTATACTATATTAAACAATTTCAAAACAAATCTTTTAGGTACAGATATATTGCCATAATTACGAATCTGTTTCACATTTTGAAATATGCTTCTAGAGTTACTTATTTGTGACTTAACGTTACGAAACAAATACACTCTGTGTTTGCTGGGGCCGTGAATGAAAAATGATGAATGAATGAGAAATGATGAATGAACATCAAATGTCGGAGCCTCAAATCCTGTATTCAGTGAAGAATTAACATGCTTCCTTACAAAATATTATTAAATGGATTTGATATTTTCTCGTAGGTTAGTTATTAAAGATTTACTTATGCTAGAAAGATTTTTTGTCTTGAGTTGAGGAGATATCATCATTCTGTAATAATTTATCGTCATGAACAAAATCGGCTGTTACAAAATGAACAATGCCCATACATCACTAATCAGTCAGAGTCATTTAAAAATCGTCAATTTGACCAAATTATTAGGTAATTCAAGGTAGGAACGTATTTCCTGGCATAATATATCTATACCTCTCAATTTCAAATTAAGACTAATCATTTTCAAATTGTGAGAATGAATACATTCAAATTGGGAATAAACTATATGAAATCGACTAAACACTTTCAATTTTAAACTAAACAACTTCAAATTAATCGGATCACATATTTTCCCTCATAGACTGATTCAAAATATTTTGTCAGTGTTGTTGAATCATGCAGGTGCAAATGTATTATAGGCTTATTGTTAAACAATTTTTAAATGAAAACTTTCCAAACACGTGGATAAGTATAGGTAATTCTAATAAATGGCCTCCAACATTACCCGACTTTAATCCTTTCGATTACCACATTTGGGGATATCTATAAAATCCAAAGTGTATTCCACTGACATAAATAATAGTAAGGCAGAACTTCTTCAAATGATAGAAGATGCATGTGAAGAAATGAGAATTAATCCGGATGTGATTGGAAAATCTGTTAGCCATATTAAGAAAGTCAAAAAAATTCTTCTAACAAAATGGAGGTCATTTTGAGCAATTGTTGTAGTTTTTTCGTAGTATTTCTTTTCCTTAGTTATTGGTGTTCTTATTGGTTGTTCTTGTAGTCCTAAGTACGAACCTGAAATTATGTTTTCTAATGGTCTGGAGGCATACAAATACATACTACGTAGGTTTTAGAAATACATATGAAACAATTCTCATTAACTATAACATAAAATGCTCATAAAATACAATGTTACTAAAAATTTTAGTAGTACAATTTTCTGTGAGAAAATAAAAAGTACATGGCTGAATTCAGTTTTCATCGCTCTTTCAAAGTATGGAAACAAATTTTTAAAATTGAGACATACAGGGTGTTGTTCTGAGGATGGAAGATTTTCTAAATTTTTTGTCAAGCCGGACCTGGATTTTCTTCACTTTTAATGACTTAGTAGATTTGCCAAATTATGCAAAATACGTGCGCTAAATGTCAAAAAAATATACAGGGTGGTTTGTTAGTTATCATTCAAAAAAGAAATGGGCAAAATTAATAAAGACCCTGTGTCTCGGTTACAAATTAAGGATGGGTTATTTTTAACCACATCGACGACCCTTATCCACAGTTAACGTATGTCCCTCTCCCAATGAAATACCCTGTATAAATGTGGTCTTATAATTTTAATGCAATAATTTACTCTTTAATAAAATAACATTTTTATTATAAGATTAGAAAACTGGGAACCTTGTATTAATTTTTTATAAAAATAGCAACATATACCATCAGTCCATAAAAAGTTATACATGTAGAGTTGGAATAATGTCAACCTCGGGCGACAAAGCATGATGGCACGATATCATGGACGAACAAAAGCGGAAGATTTTTTTTTCCCGAAATTCATAACTTATCATAACATCAGGCATACATACAGTGCGTCCCACTTTTCACCACTACACCCCAATATATCGGCCATTTGTTGATCGATTTTGATCAAATTTGGTATAATTCTTTTCTTTCAGATTGTGTTTAAAAAGTTATTAATAAAAAAGTTTTTTCAAACTTAAATACGCCTACTATGATCAAAAGAAATTGGTAAAAATTAGGAATTTATATTAGCGATTAAGATAGGGCTTTTGTTTTTACAGATTCTTGTTCAGCATAAAAATCTAAGATTTCAATAATAATTACCCTACTACTTCAGTTATTTATTGTCGGATATCTACATAACTTGGTAGTCGGGTGATATAATGACGCTAATTAAGCATTAGGAGTATTAGGACACTTTTTTTTAGAAAATATCAAATAACTCAACTTTTATTATTTTTTATTATTGAAATCTTAGATTTTTATTACTTTTTTTTTAAATTATTTTTAACGAAATTTGGTATACTTACAGGCGTTTTAGGTCATGCTGAACAAGAATCTGTAAAAACAAAATCCCTATCTCAATCGCTAATATAAATTCCTAATTTTTGCCAATTTCTTTTGATCATAGTAGGCGTATTTAAGTTTGAAAAAATTTTTTATTAATAACTTTTTAAACACAATCTGAAAGAAAAGAAGTATACCCAATTTGATCAAAATCGATCAACAAATGGCCGATATATTGGGGTGTAGTGGTGAAAAGTGGGACACACTGTATATGTTTTCAAGAAATATTTATCTAAACACGGTTCGGCGTTCTTGATTGCTAAAGTATAGTTTCAATATGTTTTCTTTTTAGTTTCAGTACGAAATGTGCACCAACTTTTGCTCGCTCTTATGAAATTATGATATAACTAATCGCTTTATTGCATTTTCAGCCAACTACGTCATTAAATTAAAACCAAGTCTAATAAGAGTCATTATGCAAGAGCAATAAAAATCAGTCGATATTATCATTAAATAAAAGGAAGTCGTTACTCACAACCGTAATGTGCACTTGATAGATATTTGATATCACTATGCGATTTACATTTGATTTCGCTTCCAATTTACGATTATAATCACTGTTGCTGTTAATACAATTCGTTGTAATATTAGCATTATGGAATAGTTAAGTTTTAAGAGCTGTGTCATCATCGGAAACTAAAGGTCAAAGTCAATATGGCCAATTAATATGCTTTGCCCGTTCGTTGGTGTATTACGCTGAAACCGAATAACTGAAATTGAAAAATTATTTGTTCGCAATTAGAGTTAAATTTGATACAAAATTGTAATTACCAGTTTTTGCAATGTCAAGCAGAATTGAAATCGCTGTGAGAAAAATAAAAAATAAAAAAATTGGAGCATTTAATCATTAACCGGTTTGTCCTTTCAGGAGTTTACAAAAATAAAGTGAATACGCTCTACTTATATATAATTTTGTAAAGGAATTGCACACAGATTAGAATTAAATGACCATTAATCAATTAAGTAGAATATTGTCAAGTTCATTTACTTTTTTATTAAAGTATTTTTTTTCTCACGCTAGTCAGTTGCTGTTGTTTCTTATTGCATAAGTACTTAACTGCTGGATTTATAAACCTATGTATGCATACTTTTGCGATTCATCAAGAATTGTTAGAATTAACGATTTACTTATTACGTATAATTTTTTAAGTGGTTTTTGGCCCATATGCAATATAATACACGCAGTGTATAAATTAATCTATGCAAAGTTCATAAAATCGTTTAAAGCTAGTAGCCAATCGCTTAAACTGATAGATTTTTAAATATATTTTTTGTAAAAGCTATGATATGTCTTAAAATGACACTGTTTATTTTATTATTATTATTAATATTATTTTAATTATTATTGAGAGAGTGGTGAGGTGGGAAAACAATCCAGTCCGGTATGCGTCCAATTTTATTCCGAGACCAGACTAACACCTTGATTGAGTATTGAGTAGGCGACTGAAGAAAATGGCACTATTGTTTACTCTATATTGTGGGGAGATAAAATTGGCAGTAAAATTTTTTCAAATTTCTAAATTAATTGAAACCTGTAAGATAAATTACTTGCATGTTTTTATGTAGGTACAGGGTGTTTCATAAAGAGAAGTCTCTCTAGATGCTATATCCGAAAACCCTTCCTTACAGAGTGACGCCCCTTCAATAATAATGGAGGCTAAAATTAAGTTCCAAATTTGGAAAAGATAGGAGTGAGTTTTGTAAGAGATTTTATAAATAAGAAACTTCTAAGGAATGTTTTTTTAATCAATCCTAAAAGATAAAATTTTTTTAATCAGCAACCTCCATTTGAATTTATTATTCGAACTGTTTAACGGATCCGACTTTTATCATTGGAGAGCTTGATTCATTTAGAAGTTTTTCTGTTTTCTTTGTTTTTTCATGGAACAGCTTTTGAATGAAAAAATAAAATCTAGGTCCACATGAAAACTTGCATTATTTAATAAAATGGAAAATGCCTAATAGGCTGCTGTTCAATAATTTAAAGCAAACTCCATCAGCACGGTATAGTAAGATAAAAAAATAATATAGTTTCTTTTAATTGGTTAAATGTTAGAATTAATGTAGACGTCCCTGTTTGAATACTTACGACTAATAGTAACATTTTTTATGCAAAATCAAACACTATATCGGCATATTCACTGTTAGTAAGAGCTTGACCATTGGAATTTTTTTTTTTTACTGAAACTAACTCGATTTTACTAAAACAGCCCTTTTTGTTAATAATTCACTGATCACTAATTAATTACTATATACTAACGATGTATTCGTAACTCAGGCCCACAAAAAAGTGTCCGTCCGCACATAACCCGACCATACTCTTACAGCAGCACTGGCGTAATTTCCAAAATTACCATACCATTATGTATTTTGACGCGCTAATTTTCAATCTGACTTTAGGTTTACTCCATCAAGTCGCGTTTCTTTTAATTTCAGAATAGCTAAAAATCCATCAAAATTTCCTGTTTTTAACTGCGAAGAGGTGCAGTAATGTTATTTGAGTTGCTGAAACCAAATCTAATGATGAAATTGCTTTATCTAACAGAATTTTATTAACTTAAAAACTCAATTATACACGGTGATAATATTGGCCCCTTAGGCCGGCCGCACACAGAAAGAGCAAAACAATTATAGTCAAAAACGTTTTTGTTTCATATGAAAACGCTTTTGTTTGTACAAATTAACATGTGTTTGCAAGTAAAACAAAATGTCTAAAAACAAAACTACAATTCAGTTTAATTCAGTAATTGACAGTGTCGGACGACAAATCGGTGGAGATTGCACTAGTTTTCTGGCAGTGGTTGTTGCTCCAGGATGATCATAATAAAGCATATAACAAACAATTGAGGGTGTATCCTATAAATAAGAAAAGAAGTGCTGAAAAAACTCTTCTGTCTTTTCTGAGAGAATTAAGGGCAGATGAAAATAAATTTAAGAATTTTACTCGAATTTTACTCTATCAGAGTAGCCATGATGATTGCCAACCTTCGACGTGGAGATGGCAACTAAAGAAGAAGAAGAAGAGGAGGGGAGGAGAAGAATGAAGAAAAAGATGAAGAAGATGAGGAGAAGGAGGAAGAAGAAGGAGATGAATAAGAAGGAGAGGAGGAAGAGGATGAGGAGGGGAATAAGGAGGAAGATGAGGATGAGGATAAGGATGAAGAGGAGGGGGATGAGGAGGAGGAGGAAGAAGAAGAAGAATAAGAAACTGAGGCTTATGGCTGAATTACCCTATTACGCCACAGTTTGTTTCTTATCTCAAAAGATTGTTTAAAAACAAGTGATTGCAAACCATGACTTGGTTGGTTTCTGTCGCACTTTGTATGCATGAACGACAAATAGGTATGTTTCCGTAATATACACGAAATCTTATTAAAGGATCTTTTTAATTTTTGTTTATATCTAAAATGGTTATTAAGATATCGGTTGAAATTTATGTTATTAAATGATGCAATTGTAAAATAATGAAGTGGATCGAATTTATTTTATTTTTTTTATACTTCTAGTCTCCATCTTTGAAGGGGTGTAACTCTTTAACGAAGCGTTTTAGGACATATCATTGGCATTTTTGTACTTATCTCGTAGTCCTAAATTCAAAGTTTAAATTTGTCCAGTTAATCCTGAAATACCCTGTATATTATTTATTAATTTGTGGTGTCTATATTTATATATCTAATAATAACAAAATAATAAAAATAATTCTTATTAAGATGTATAATCTTGTTTACATCATATTTTCTTATATTACAGCATCTGAAATTATAATGTTAAATAATAATATTTTTGAGAAAATTTTTTGATTATTTTTTTAGTTTTTTAAAAAACTGTCGATAGTAGCGTAATTAAAATTTTACCCTGCAGTACGACTTTTAAGATAAGTTTAATATAAATCTACAGACCTTTTTTATCAAAATAAAATCTGTCATATTATAACAATTAGTGCTAGACATGCAAATACATATTATTATGCTCCTTCAAGTGGCATTATTAAATATCGGGATCGTCGTTTAAAAAATTCATTAGTGAAGTCGTAACTTTTATAAAATAGTTTGAAAAATACTTCCTCATTCATAAAAAATTATAGATACCTATATGCATAAAAATACTGTATTTCGCAATTTAATAATTCTGTTATACTTTCGAATTATTTCATTACGAGAGAAAATTTAAAATCGTTTTCGTATCAATCATTCATTCAATAACTGACAGAGCAACTATATTATGAGGGACTTCATAAAATTTTCCTACAACTCCAACTTCGCAAATAAAAAAATTTAAGAGCATCTGGCTAATGACGAACAACCACACATTTTGGAGACACAATTATTTGAGACAGTAGTCGCGCTGTTTGTTTGAGAGCAAAACGATGTTTGTAATTACGCCAGACCTAGTAGCAAAATTATCAAACATAGTGTTGACAAAGCAAAGTATGAAGAAATTATACTATAAATATAACTAGAAATGCGGTAAAAAGTCACGGTTATGAATATAAAGTTTGATTATTACAAGTGTAAAATAAGTAATAGAATAATCTCCAATTCTAAAGACGTTGAGGCTGAAAACCTTTTTTCAATATCAATAAAGTTTCAAATTTATTTATAAAATAATGTTTTCACTTCCCATAAGGTGTTGGGTACTATAAATTAAACGGTATGAAAAGTCAAAGTTAAGTGAAAATATGTATTAACAAAATACAAGGGTGTTAAATAATTATTTCGACCCTGAATTTTTTTAACAATCGGATGAAATTTTTTACAGACAATAATTTTGTAAAAAAATAGCAATCCAGTATGTATGCTGGATTCCATAAAATATTTTTATATCCCTTTTGGGTGACGGTGACCTTTAAGTACGCATTTAATAACAACTTTTTTGCAATAATTTTAGTAGAAATGTATTTTTCATTTACTTACGAATGATCTTGAATGAGGATTATTATCATATATCTCTTCATTTTATTTTTAATAGCTGTTTTAATGCAATCATGTTTGACAGCTCATTAATTCTGACTTGCGTTTGGCGTGTGTGGATAACAAACTATGAAGGTGCGCGCGCATCATTTCGGCCAACATTAACTTATTAGAATGTGGTATTATTCATTCACTTACATTGATAAAGTTCTAAACTACATTTAAATATAGACCGAGTAGATTTCGTGTTAGTTTTATTGTGCCAACATAGTTATGTTATATAATATATAAAATGATTAAATTACGTCTTCATACAGATTTCGTGAGGTTAGGTTAGGTGTGCCAATATGGTTATGTTATATAATGATATATTAAAGGTAGTGACTAGAGGTCCGCCGCGGCGGAACGAGAAGAATTTCTAGCAGGTCCGTCGCGGCGGAACAGAAACGGTTTCTTAAAAAACTTGCTTTACTCATGTTTAGTCAGTGGTGCCATGGCCTAGCGGAAACGAGCCGTTCTGACAAGCATAAGGTTCCGGGTTCAAATTCTACACGTTCTTGTTTTTTTTTTAAATTAAAAATGCATCAGGCATGAGGCCAATTGCGAGTTAGAAGCCGGAGGCGATAGCCGGATGCAGGTTAGATATGTGTGTTATTCCCCTGATAAAGGAATTTTTTTTTATTAGATTAAAGGAATTTTTTTTTTTAAATGCATCAGGCATGACATGAGGTCTATTGCGAGTTAGAAGCCGGAGGCGATAGCCGGAGGCAGGTTAGATATGTGTGTTATTCCCCTGATAAAGGAATTTTTTTTATTAGATTAAAGGAATTTTTTTTTTTATTAAGAGGTCTATTGCGAGTTAGAAGCCGGAGGCGATAGCCGGAGGCAGGTTAGATATGTGTGTTATTCCCCTGATAAAGGAATTTTTTTTTATTAGATTAAAGGAATTTTTTTTATTAAAAGAGGTCTATTGCGAGTTAGAAGCCGGAGGCGATAGCCGGAAGCAGGTTAGATATGTGTGTTATTCCCCTGATAAAGGAATTTTTTTTTATTAGATTGAAGGAATTTTTTTTTATTAAGAGGTCTATTGTGAGTTAGAAGCCGGAGGCGATAGCCGGAGGCAGGTTAGATATGTGTGTTATTCCCCTGATAAAGGAATTTTTTTTTATTAGATTAAAGGAATTTTTTTTTTATTAAAAGAGGTCTATTGCGAGTTAGAAGCCGGAGGCAGGTTAGATATGTGTGTTATTCCCCTGATAAAGGAATTTTTTTTTATTAGATTAAAGGAATTTTTTTTTATTAAAAGAGGTCTATTGCGCGTTAGAAGCCGGAGGCGATAGCCGGAAGCAGGTTAGATATGTGTGTTATTCCCCTGATAAAGGAATTTTTTTTTATTAGATTAAAGGAATTTTTTTTTATTAAGATGTCTATTGCGAGTTAGAAGCCGGAGGCGATAGCCGGAGGCAGGTTAGAATAATTTTAAGAACATAATTTGTGTAAAAAGTCGTATTTAAAGTGTATAAAGTGATAGAAATGGAAGTAAAAATTCACCAAAAATATTTTTTTTTGGAAAAACCATACGTCTCTGAAGAAAAAAAACTGCATATTCGTGTTCAGAAGACCTAATTTAGGGGGGGTAGCCAAAATTTCAGCGAATTTTAAGCATCTTCTAGCTTTGCAAATAATTACCTTTTAATTTTTTTCTCCCCTGTATATGGTTGATCCAACGTTTTTTTTTTTTTTTACTATTCTATAAGTCTTTTACCATCCACTACTTTTTAGAAAATTTCAAAAATCGGCCGTACTTAAAGGTCACCGGACCCTTCCAAGAAAATTTTTTGCTGAAAGTTTCTCCTCATTGCTGCATTGCTCTTATTGTCCTATTCAAGAATAACAACAGCTGATTAATTTCCTTCTAATTAATCATATTTTGTTATTCTAACAGGTCTGAGCAGTAACACGTGAAGAATACGTATTATATAGCAATTTGAGGTCAAACTAATGAATTCACGCTCTCATCATTAGATATAATAAATTTGAAATAGCTGTAATAATTGCTGTGCCGATGGGTGCCAAGCAAAAGCACTGTTAAGGAGGTATATACAAAAACATATTTATTGAATAATTAGAACAATTTTACGGTTCATTTAAATTCCTTTAATCTAACATGAAAGAGTTAATTAACAATATTAGATTATTAATAGGTCCATAGATCCACCGATGCCTAGATTTTCTTTCTGGTATGTCTGGGTCATCGGGAAAATGCGGAATGGCAAGGGTAAAATAGAGAGAAAATTAGGTAAAATGTGTAGTCATTGGCGCCTCATGATTTATTTTCTAATACTATTTTAGCAAAATAAACAACTGTGTGAGCTGATGTAACTATTTTTTACAATAATTTGTATAATTGCTAAAAAATTTAACCGTTAAACGTGGTATTTCATATAATTTAAAACCTTGCAACTCCCAATGCAACTATTTTCTAATTATTAAGTATTTGGTGAACAATTTTCTAGCAAAATTGAGTAAGAGGTTTTGGAATTCTTGCCACAGTGCGCTGGCTGCCTAGAAAATAAAGTTCCATTAAAAATTAGCCCCATAGTAAGAGCTTTTCAAGCTTTATTTTTCTTTTGTATCTTTTTTTACTAATCATTTTCATGTGACATTTTGAAAATTAGGATAATAAGAATAATTGTAATATCCATTGCCAATATAAGTTTAGATTTGCTACATCCAATTAGTTTGGAAAATACTGTCATTTAAGTTTAAGGAAGTTGACAAACAGAAATCATTGATTGGATAGTTAAAATTATAAGTTATTATTTTTAAAAAAAATTTCAATCAATATTGCGAAAACATTGAAAATAATACCGTGTTTGAGGTGCAATTGGTCTTACAATCTTTCGCCTTTGGAATATTTTTTATTCACATAATTGTTATATCCATTGTGAATAAAACGAACTCAAGTTTTCTACATTTCAAAACGTAATTATAAGATACAGATATTATTTAAGTTTAAGAAACTTTCTAGACAGAGAAAAACACTCACTGCTCATGAAATATATTTTTTTTCATAATAATTCTTTCAAATAAAATGAGTTCAAGTTTGTTATTTTCCAACAAAAGGTTTAGAAATTAGTTATTGACGTTTAATGAAGTTTTTAATATTCTACAAGAAATTTTCTAGCGTTCATGTAATAAACAGAACAATGTTATAGTTACAATGTTTAATGATATTAATACCTACGTAGTTCTTGTGAAACTGAATTTTTGATTCACATATTACTGACGAATGAAAGACATATTATAGTAGTCATCTTTGGGATTACACTGTTAAACCTGAAGATATCCATTCGATTAATATTGGTATCACAACACCTTCTTTGCCTATTTCCACAAAACTCTAAAGCTAAAGCAATTACTAAATTTATAAATTTTCCTTAGTTTATCTAAATTATATTATTTCAGCCGTAGCTTGGTTCTTAATCGGCGTCCACGAGGTTCCATCCGTTCAATGTCAGTGATATTATCAAAATTGGAAGTTTCATTATCCACTGAATTTTGTCATCATCTCGATTCCTTATTGCATCACTGTTTATTTCAGTGTCATTTTCGTGGATATTTCTGCTTTCATCTTCTCCAATTGCCTCATGGAATAAGAACTGTTCAGTTTCAAATTCTTGGATGTCATCTATCTCCAGTTCTAGTATCCCGGAGTCGTTGCATGAAATTCTGGGTTCAATTTGTCTTTTATAGGAAATACTGTTTTTTGCCAAACTTTTGTTAAATTGTTAATAAAAAATGACACAGACTTTCAGAATAAGAAATATTATGAAAACAAAAGGGGTATAAAGCCAACTACACCTCAAACACGGCATTATTATTAATGAATAACAAAAACCTATAGTCTTGGTTATCCAATAATTAACTAGTTACCTACTAAAAAAGTTACAAGCAAAATAAATACTTTCAATTTTTCTTTAAATTTAAACCGCTGTATCTTCCAACTTAAAAATTGGAATGTATCAATCTTGAGATCTCCTTTTTCGCAATGATACCAGAATTATTATTCGGAATAAAACACATTTCGAGAGCAAACATACATGTAAGTGGTAGGTAACTACATTTAAATAGAGGCATTATGTCATATTCAAAATATATCTAGAAATAGAATTACTCTATAATTTCGGCTATCCAGTGATATGTATATGTAAAAATTTAACTATTAATAAAGAAACTAAAAATAAGTAAATTAAAAACATTAAATTTTTTCTGCTCGGTAGGAAAATCCAAAATGTTATATAGGTACTTAATTTTTTATGGCATTTTATATGTATTAGTTGTTGCATGTGAAACAAATTTAATAAAACCGCGCAATATTTATATATTACTTCAAATTTAATTCTAAGATCAGTAAATGAAAGAGAAAAGAATTTTCTCAATATCTTAAATAACTACGAGGAAGCATGAGTCTAAAATATTTATAGTGGCTGGCTATTTAGAAAGACCACGAAATCTTTGGCATATGAGAAATCAGTTTTCCTAGCTTAAAATGGAACAGATGTAGTTATAATTTTGCTAGAAAATATTAGATATTATAAACAAGTTATGGTAATTTTTGAAGAGCATATTTATTTTATGGAAACAAATATTTCAATGTGATTTTAAAAGTAATTAAAAACAGTATTTGAAGAGCTAGAAGGAAAATATTAATAATTTATAATTAATCTTAGTATTTCTATAATATTCTATGAACATATTATTATTCACAAAAATGTACCATTTTAGGGCCAACTGATAAACACAGGATCTCCCTGGTTTGATAACATCTGCAACTTCTTATCGAATACAAATTTTTATATAATTATTATTGTTATTATAATTATTATTATATTATATCATTATTAGATCTATTAGTAGTAGATAGCCATAGACTCACAATGAGAAAAGGAAGAAGTTAATTTAACAGGAGTAATTCAGACTAGAATTTTTAGATAATTTTTTGAAAATTTACTATTAGACGACCATTCATATCCAACACTGCAGAGAGACTAATACATATACGGGGCAAAGTTGTGTTATAATAAACACAATATTGCCCTTTTTGCATATTTCATAGATATATGATAAATAATGTTTTACCGGTGTCGACTTTATCACTTTGTAAAAAATTTATTAAGGAACAGTTGTGGAATAGTGGAACAATTTAGGATCAAGCTTTACGAAAAGTTAATTTTTTCTTGTTTGTTGTGTGATGTTCAATTATTCAGTTGATTAATCCCGGAAAACTCTTCTATCCAATTCTATCTACTTTATGGTAACACAATCGTATGTATATATAATTACCTATTTAGAAACAGCTTTAGTAAAAATTGTCACTAGCTATAGGTACACTATACACTAATAAAAAATGTGTATTCATAAAGAACCATGTATTTAAATTTGCAAGAAACAGGTAGTCTGAATTAATGACTTCTTATTCCGAGATAAGAGTACTGGAATATTTTAATTTCGATTACAAAAAGCATACAGTTTTCTAAAGTTGCTTTTAAATGGAAATGCTCGGGTAGACAGGATGAAAAAGGAAGAAGCAGAGACAGCATACTACCGCTAACGTTATTGTTTTGAGAGCACTCCCCGGTATTCATAATTTCATTAAAAGTGTGTGATACTATTTAACAAACTTCTCTTAGAATTTATTTGCACGAGAGTTGCATAATAAATAGAAAATAAATATTGCACTGAATATAAAAACATCTTGTTAAATGTTTTAAATTTTATATATTTCTAGCGAAAATTCCGTTTCTTTGAATAGCTGAAGTATCACTCTGTCATTCAACTGAAGGGGTGCTTCATGAAAATTTCCATAAGCCTGCCAAATATTAGCATTCTCATTCTGGAAATAATAGAAATATTGACGCCACGGTGAGGATTAAATCGTAGCCCCGAGACACAAATAATTTGGGTGACGCGACGGTCTGAACTGAAACACTAACAACAGACACAATTTTATTTTCAAATATTTGAAAAACCACTAGTACCAGTACGATCTAGTCTAAATATCCATCAGGTTCATTCAGATTAAGCTACTTTCATCTTCTAGAGACAGTACCAAGTGAAGACGAATTCGTCATCATTTTGTTTCAATTGGTTTGAATCTGTCTATCAAAATCACTACGTATAAGCTAATTTAATTATCTATCACATTTACACCAACTCATTTTGACAACGACTAGATAATGCAGAGTGCGAAAAACGTACCAAATGAGATGAGAAATGAACAGGATAATATTTAGTGATTAATCCTAATTTTGTTTCTGGGATCATGATGAGTGCAAACGAATTCACCATCGACATATAGTATCTGGTTTTACCTGAACTAAAATATATTCATGGATCACGTTTTCTTAATTACCCAAGTATTTGAATCAGATAGTTATCTCCCATACAAGAATCAGATTGTCCAGCAATTACAAAATCAGAACCCAATCAATCGTAAACGTTTTTGTGAGCTGTTTTGTGTCAAACGATACACATGACCTACTAATCAATTTGAGAATGACCGACGAAGCATATTTTCATTTGACATAATACGTTATCAAGAAAAACTACGCTACTGTTGCTGATCTAATGGCAATCCGAAACAAATTTATCAACCACTTTATATCGCTAAAGTAATCATTTAGTGTGTAATTTTGTCATTTGACATAGTTAAGGGTTTTTAGGTAAATAAGTCTTACTACTATATTATGTCAGCCTTCAAAACGTTTATAAAATAGTTATAAAAGCCAGAGGCTTTATCCGAGGGCTATTACACGCCGAGGGCCATAATAGAGATTTTTTTTTCAATGGCGTAAAATAGGCGTTTATGGCCCGAGGGCTATTACATGCCGAGGGTCATAATGTCAAATTTTATTTAGAAAAAACAAAGAAAATGGGAACATAATAATTTTAGACTTATAACTATAACATAAAATACAATAATTAACATGATAAATTGTTTAATTTTAACTCACCTTAATATGATTTATAAACAATTTATGTTAATCCTATTAATTATTGTATTTTATATTATAGTTGTAAGTCTAAAATTATTATATTCCCGTTTTGCTAATGACGAAAGCGATCGCTTTCGAAATGTTCAAAATAAAAAAAATGTTTTTTCTAAATAAAATTTAGAATTTAATTTTTCCAAAAACAACCAATATTACTTAAGAAAATTTGAAAATATTACAATGTGAATGGTTACGAAAGATTTTGAAGGAAATAGTTATTAATGTATCAGGGGCGTAAAGTAAGCGTTTAAGATCCGCGACATGAAGATAGCCGAGGGCTATTACACGTCAAGGGCCATACATGCTTATTATGCCCGTGATACAAACAAAATTTTATGCACGATCGGTTTATAGGGTATTTACGATTTTTTTGCGATCGCAATAATCTGAATATTCCATAAGTTTAATATTATTTAAACGCCCTGTAAGATTAAATAAATATTGACATATGGCTATAGTTAGTTAACAATACCTATGCGTAAGAAAGTGACAACTAAAAATATCCCATTAAACATGTGAGTGGAAAGTTACAGGTCAGTAATGAGAAAAATGTGATTTTTTTCAAAAAAATCGCTGTATTTTTTTAAATATTGCAGATATTGAAAAAGTGACCAAATTGGTTTTTGCAAATAGTCAGTAGATTACCCCTGTATAACAAAATCAAAGTTGAAACCGCTATTGTAAATTCTCGGTGTCAATGAAATTTTTCATTTTTTGGACGAGTCTTGCATTAGGCGCTATATACAAATTGCAAATGCTCATTCCAACAGACAAAACCGCTTATTGTCAATAAAATTTGCAACAAAATGCCGAAAACCGCAATTTCATAATATTTCTCCCTGTAGAGATATCTTATTCCAAAATTTGAAGAAAAAATCCAAATATGCAGTTCAATTGTCCAGTAGTTTAGTATGAAAATTTAATATTATACCAATGATATTATTGTAGTTTTACAGTCGAACTTTCACTTAAGGCTTATAAATAACTCTAAATTGCTTTAAGAATCAAAATTATTTTAATATTTTTCTACAGAATGTTTCCATAGCAAAAGTTTCTATTAAAAAAAAATCTGCTTCAATAATGAAGATTACATAATTGCTTTGGTTTATGTAAATATGTCTTATTACGGATTTGTAGTAAAAGGTTTATAGCTTTTTTTTACTTTCTTCGATATCAAAAGAAAAATCGTAATTTCAAATTTTATACAAAAAACATTGTGAAAAAACAAACATTAAAAATTGGATAAACAATATTTTAGGATCTCTCAAATAATAAATGGAATTAAGAAGTTAATAACACATAAATTACAACAACTATTATTCGGTCAACTAGTATGAAAATTTAAATATTATACTAATGATAATATAACCATTAAGTATAACATTAAAATTTTCGTACGTATCCGATGTATTGCAGTTCTACAGTAGAATTATCACTTACGGCTTGTAACTAACTCTAAATTGCTTTAAAAATTAAAATTATTTTAATATTTTGCTACGGAATATTTTCATAGCAAAATAATGACTGTTTTAAAAACCACGTATCAATTAATAGGCTTAAATCTGTTTCTTTAATCTAGCCTATACAGGGTGTTCAACAGATGGCCTGCCAAATTTTTTATGGATAGGTGACCCCTCCTATCCATCAAGAATTTGTCTGTTTGCAAGTTTTTGACTACTGTCCTAAGTCTCACGGTTATTGAGATACGATTTTTTTTTTATCTTTGAACATTACCCGAAATCCCGTCTTTAAACACTATTGACTTTTTTGTTTATGATCGTAATAGCACGAAATGATGTTACTGTATTCTGTAATTAATACAGAAAATGGGACTTATGAGCTTCCAAGTCCCGAGAATGGGTAAAAATATTAAATAATCTTAATTTCTAGATTTATTTAAAAAAAACGGCAACTGAGATCTTCGTATCCTTATGTCAAAAACTTGCAAATGACCCCACCTATCTACCAAAAGTTTTTGTCGGTCCATGTGCCGAACACTTGAAGAAGAATTTAAATAAATTCGAAACGTCGACTTAGTGTAAAATATCGTCTGTATTTATTATCCTAATACCGACAAAAATCTCCTATCAGTAATAATATATAACGATAAAAATGACTTACAACACAATACCTATATAACAAATTATATCATTAAAATTGTGTAATTTCACGAATTACACAAGAGAAAGACTATTATTTAGCATTGAGAAAGGAAACAGATAAGTTTCCGAAACGTCTGCAAAACATCATTGTTCTTATTTTAGTTTAGTTTTAGTTTAATTATATTTTATGTCAAAAAACCAACCCTTAACTGTCCCTTTGACGTAAAGTCACAGGCGTAAAGGTTATTTTTTTAAAAATCCAGATAATTTTTAGATAGTCTGGGTAATGTTCAGAAGTGTGGCAGTAAATCCCAAATAAGAACAGAAAGAAAAAACTAGCCAGTGTTATCTTATTGTCTTATTATAGTTATTTAATATGTACAATTACTACAATATGTACATTATATATTTAAAATAATTACTTTTGTAGAAAATAAACTAGTTACCATAACAAATTTAATAAATATTTTTTACCTGAATATATTAGGAGAAAACTATTATCGGGGCCCCCATTCAGAGAACTGTAGTAGCTCCAGTAAGAAGAACTGCTTTTAACTCGTGTTTATAAGGATTTTTTTCGTTTTGGTAGTAGAATTCGCTGGCTAATGCTAAATATTGCACGCTAATTCAGGACTTCCTGTTGTTTAATATAATAAAAATATCTACCTTGTAAGGTGTTTTCGCCATCTCCTATCTCGTTTTGGACTTACCTAGTAAATGAGAATAAGAATAAAATAATGACATTAATTTAATCATTTACTAAAATTACCTTTAGTGTCCCTTCTTTGTTGCGATTCGTCTCCAATTTATTACACCAAACTAGTTCCATCAATATCATGACATTAATATCACAAAAACAACACAACACTTCACAATAATTACTTACGTATCTCGGCGTTTATAATAAACTTTTTACAAATAATATTTTTGTACACACGCACTACCCAACACCAACAAACTAACTTAACTTAAAATAAAGGAATCTTTTTACGATGTGCTGATAAGTTTTTTGCAAGGTCTATTGCTACGTTTTACATAATTCGCTTTTTTGCTGTATAAACCCAATTTCTTACTAATGCAAAAACAAAACTAGAACTATGTTAAATTATTATTAAATATTTTGAAATATGTTGAAAGAAGAAAATGCTAGATAATCTTTGAGCTCTAGAAAAGTATAATTGAAAAGTTTACCGGTGAAAATGTTAAAAATGTATTCGAAATAAAAATAAAATGCAAGCTAACATTATTGGAAAGAATGAACACTCGGAAATAATATTCACTTGTTTTACTAATTATATAATTTTGACCTTACTTGTGCAGTTTGAAAAATTAATCGTTTTAATGGTGCATCTTGTATTACATTTACCTTAAATAAATATTTTTTATCAATACAAGTTTCAGCTAATATTATTTGTCTAAATACACGCCTCTGTCGACAATCATTAAGTTTGAAAATTGAAAATCACACCCAGGTATTTAAATTTCCATTTCCCCTTATTTTATTCGTAATTTTCCAAGTTACTTTGTATTAATTACCATAACTAATTTATGAATAATTAGACTAAATACATTTCGCTTCATAAATATGCAGGTTTTCCTGAGGCAGCCTATATTAATTTAAACAATTTCCCCGTAAAAGTGCTATTTGTAACAAATAACAATTATGCAAATTACTTTATCACAGGATTATTTTCAAGGTTTACGCGAATCTTTTAAATTATTTGGAGTCCAACAAACGAGCAACATATTAATTTTAACTTATTTGGAAACTATCCAAATTACCAGGCTAAAGTGTTATTAGGGAAATTACAACATTAAGTTAAAATACTTTCAGTCTCTTTATTATTATTGTTTGCCTCTGTACTTGTTAGCCCGAATTAAGGTCATAATGTGTTTTTGTTGCATATTTATTCTGGCTGTTTGGAAATGTTTCATTTGACCGACTTTTTCAATACTACTACAAATGTATACATGATCAAATTTTACGCTGTCGACTTTTGGAAGTCATAGGTGCCATGTTTAATTTAGGTGTTTTAAATATTAGGTCCAGAAGGAGAAAAATTACTGGAGTTTCACTAAGGTATAGAAGTAGTTCCAATTTTTTACTTACTTCTTCACTTTCTTTATGTCTGCCTTTAACTGTAGGAATTGAAACAGCTAAATGGAAGAAATCGCAGTAGATCAACTCCGTGAATATGTGTAACGTGCAGTCCAGTGATGTTGGCTGAACTTTGCCAAAATTTTACTGCAGGTAGGAAAACAAAACTGTTCTAAATACCTAACAGTGGTATTAAAATTATTTAAGTTTGTCTAACGATAAGAATATATGACAAAAGATGCCAAAATGAAACATTATCATAATGAATTGGTTAATAAGAAAAAAAACAGAAGATCAAAAGTTCTGCTGTATTTACAATAAATAATCGTGAATATTATCATCCTCATCGTTAATGCCCACTCTCTGGGTCAGTAATGAATTGATTTGTTGAGAAATTTCCAGTTTTTATTTATACCGCGTAAACATGAATTGGGTTGAGATCAGGCCTGTTGGATGGCTATCTCTTAGACTCAATGAAACAAAGAAAGTTTCTTTCCAGATACCTAACTCTGGTATTAAAGATGTTTGAACCCCTAATGACACCAAAACCGATTTGTCATAATGCTAAAATGAAGCAAATAATGGTCAATATAACGCAACAAAATATTACCTTGCTAATCTTTTATCTATAAACTATTACTATTTGCTTCAGTAGTAAGACCACGGAGATAAGTAATTTTGAAAAATCGCAAATTATATATTCTTGAAATTCATATTATCCTAAAATGTTTGTATTTACCATTTTTAACACATCTCAAATTTTTTATTAATGCTAAAAATAGCATCCGATTTAATTTTGATACGATATTTGAATAAAAGAATATTATTATTTTTCTTATTATTATGTTCCCCACCTAATAAACTGTGTATCGGAGATTAAATGGTAATTTTCCTGGGTGGGTGTTTTAAAAATTTGCCAATTTAAATATGACATACTTTCCTTATTCAGTACTAAATTATAAAGTCTTATCGCCTTATGAACTGAAGTAATGGGGAAGGTGTATGATTAATCTGAGAAAAAGAGGGTTGCTAACGAACCAGAATTAAACAGAAGCCTTAAATCCAACAAACACCCACATTTAAGAAGAATTTCAATTAAAATGCAAAAACGGAAATGTTTCCGGTTAATTTCTAGGAATTCTTCTGTTCAATAAAAATATTCATACACACATATCAAGTTGTGCATTTTATATATTTATATTGCTTTGTAATTGTTTTATGTTTTAAGTCACAAGCGCTCTCTAACATTGAAATTTCACTATTGCTTCAACAATTATATGCAGTGTTTACGTTAAATTATTTTTTTTTGTTTTCAATCAACCATATAATTGTTTACTAAATTTACATACAATACTCAAGTAAATCAATTATAAAACATAATTGAAACGTATTAATAAGCAGAAATTTCTATCTCAAAAATGGTTCATTTTTACTAAAACAGTAAGAACAAAGATATCATTGGTATTTTAGTTCTGTGAGAAAACCCCATATTAGACAGTACGACTTCCTCTCATGAAACAATTTCGAAATCCGAACCTCCAAAATCATCAGCGGATGATGACAATGCAATAAACGATACTGTTAAAGAAACTCATCGATGAAACCCCAATTTTAGACACGTATCTTCAATTGTTACAAAATAACATCATCCCTTGTGACCTTGTATCAAGAAACTTTTCCGCTAGATAAGTGGTACACCTTTGCAGTATAGTCACCTAATACGTAAATTCTTGGATTATATTATTCTTGGTAAGTATATTGAAAGAGGGATACCCATTAAATGGTTAGCAATTTAATACTCTTTGACTTTTTCTTGAGAGATAATTTAAAAATCGTCTTTATATTTTATTACTTAAATTTCAATCGATCATCATTTCAGTATATAAAATTATTTTTATGTGAGT
The DNA here is from genome assembly GCA_963680705.1 of Rhagium mordax. NCBI lineage: Eukaryota > Metazoa > Arthropoda > Insecta > Coleoptera > Cerambycidae > Rhagium > Rhagium mordax. The sequence goes on along the minus strand of OY796660.1, from coordinate 13,327,021 downwards.
TCATTATCATCGATGGTCGACACTAATAGTAGTTAGGTTAGGTAGTAGGGTCTTAGAACCACTCTGGTATTATGTAATACCACTCCGATTTATTAGAACAATGGTGCATGATAGTCCCAATACTAGTATTATGTTAAGGGCTGCTTTCGAAACAGAATTTGGGCAAAACTTCTTAATCAGGCTGGACATAAAATAAGTGGGTACTCCAAATTTCAATTTTCTGCTTCAAATATTTTTTGCATATTTTGTTTACTTACTTAATTACTCATGAGAAAAATATACTTTTAAGACCTCTGTCGTGAAATCAACTTCAAAATGGGAATTATTGAGTATTAATAAATGAATTATTTTCCGCCTTACTCGCTAAAAGTATAGTATTGGTTTTTGAATTAAAATCCTTTACTGATAAGAATTCCCGTTCACAACCGCCTACAGCTTTAGTAATTAATAAGCGCCCTTGTCTTTTTACTTCGTCATAAGATAAGATAGATGAAAAAATGTATCGTGATAGTGACAGAACGACATTAAAATTTTAATAAACTGCGGTGGTTTTCGTTAAATTCGAAGTCATTTTGGGATTAAAAACTAATTCATACTAACATCCTCTCTGAGGTTAACAAAACTATTCTGCAACACAGCCAAAAAAGTATTAGGATCTTGAAAAAATTGACATTAACATTTTATACTTTTATTGGGCCAGCCTATTTATCTAATAGGATAATTTAGGGTCACGAAATTTCGAAAGTTTGTAAAAATACCTGTCGATCTATAGATCTGTCGGTCTTTCTGCCTCTCTGTAATGTCTTGAAAATGCTTTGAAATATGTGTTGAGTTTTCAGGTTCTCTTCTGTTGGATTCTTGATGTTTCGACCATCATATCATGGTCTTCTTCTGAGTCGAAATAAAACTATAAAAATCTCGCATATGCATAGATTCTCACAAGTTTTAAGTTTAAGGTTATGCAAAAATGGCCAATGTTGTTATAAAATAGGCAACATACATTACATTGAATTTTAATAAGATTTTTCCTCATCTAAGAAATCGGCACAGATTTTGATGCAATTTTAATACAGCGAACGTTTTTAATTATATGCGCTTTGGATAGCGATTTGTTTGATCTCCATATACCGAACCCTTAGAAAGGCTACATGTTTCATTAACAAAATATTCCATATTGCGACATTAATGAAATATTTCAAGTAGCGTTCATAAATCGTTTGTAACGTTCATGAAAGAGAGCAATAATTAAAATTTTAACTACATAAATTCCATAAATATCACTACTTTCGTATATTGGACGCTTAAAATAAATTTTAAAAGGAACATATCCGCATTTTTCTACTTTAAGTCGGTCTAACACGCACAAATAAATGTTGCCGAGAAAGTCAATCTAGCTAGCAATATTGCAAATTTTATTCATAAATTTAATATTAAAGGACGAAACTCTAAATATATGTACGTTTCCCAAAACCAACGTTACCTCCAAATAATATCCCTAAAAAACGTAATTACCTCGGTAATTACTAATATAACTAAAATATAATTTGTTTCATACTTTACAAATATATACGTAACGCAACATTGATATCTGTTTTTGATATTACAGGATTGCAAAAATAAGTTCTAGATGGATCCTCGCATATTCTTTGGGGGTATGCTTTTGGTTTATATTATTATCCTTTCTTTCAAATATTTAGGTCTATTATGCCTTTTCTTCCAGTATTCTAGCGAGGTATATCTGGAAGCCTTGAAGATCACTCTACTGAACCTCTTCGACCAATTTACAATTTACATAAACGAAATCATATCTCAAAGTAACATTCACTTTCTCCAATATCCCCTTATTATAGTATCCAAGAAATTATTGTGGCCAGCAAGAACTAGCTAAAATTATAGCTAACGTAACAAAGGAGGAAACTGATATATCTCTATACAAATCCTTAAAGGCAGATTATAAAAAAGAAATAATCAGGACGAAAAAATATGCTTATGATTCATATTTAACAAATTCTGATAATAAAATAAAAGACTGTTGGAAATTAATTAACCACGAAAGAAATAATACAAAAAGCTCTCATCTAGAAAGCGTCAATATATCATCATCTCATTTTAACAATTATTTTGCCACGATAGCTGAAAATATTATTAAAGATTTACCTACTAGTGACCATAAGCCGCTAGACTTTTAAAAAAATATTGCTATTGAATCTTATTCACTCTTCCTTGAGCCTGTTACACCCTCCGAGGTGTTTAATGCTATAATGTCCTTAAAAAATTCAAACAGCAAAGACATATATGATCTAAATACTAAAATTATAAAAGAGACTGTGGACTTCCTTGTCATACCGTTTACTCAACTTGCAAATGCATGCCTTAATGAAGGCATTTTTCCCGATGTTTTCAAAGTGGCTAGAGTAGTGCCCATCTTTAAAAAAGGGGATATAGAAAATATAGACAACTTCCGTCCTATCTCAATTATACCAATATTTGGAAAAATTTTAGAAATTTTGATCAAAACCAGACTCGAAATGTTCTTTGAAAAAAACTTTCTTCTTAATAATAGTCAGTATGGTTTCCGTAGAAACCGCTCGACAATACAGGCAGTCTACAGTGTAGTGCGAGGCGTTGTCGAGGGACTTGATGAGGGCCGACACACAGCAGTAACTCTGTGTGACCTAAGCAAGGCCTTCGACTGCGTCTCGCATGATACGCTGCTGGAGAAACTGTCCTTTTATGAAGTCAGGGGGGTACCTCTTTCGCTCTTTGAGTCTTACCTCCAAAATCGAAAACAATGTGTTAGTTTTAATAATAGTGTGTCTGAATTGGAATTTATTAAATATGGTGTGCCCCAGGGTTCGGTCCTGGGTCCAATATTATTTATAATCTATATTAACGATCTTTATTATCATCTACTTCCCGAAAAATGTGTAATCTTTGCTGACGACACAACTCTAATTTGTTCCGAAAAAAATAAAGAAAATTTAGCACAATCTGCTCAAAATATTGAAACCAGGGCCGAATCGTGGTTCTCTTCCAATAATTTAAAATTAAACAAAGGGAAAACACAAAGAATTAGTTTCTCCGGCAGTACACCGCATGTGGGGGGGTGTGTAAAATTGCTTGGGGTGACTCTGGATAGCTCTCTGAAATGGACGTGTCACATAGATGTCTTATGTAAAAAACTATCGAGTCATATGTTTCTTATAAGACAACTCAAAAATTTGTTAAGCAACAATATGGTATTAAATGCTTATTACTCCATATTTCATTCACTTCTGAGTTATGGAATAATATTATGGGGAAACTCACCTGCAGCTATTCGCGTCTTTAAGTTGCAAAAAAAAGCAGTCCGCATAATTGCAAATGCAGGATTCAGGGATCATTGTAAACCTCTGTTTAAAAAGCATGGCATTATGCCGGTACCCTCTCTATACATTTACTATTCGCTATTAGAAATCCATAAAAATCTTTCAGCTTTCAATAAAAACTCTGATATACACTCACATGAAACCAGATCTTCCAACTTGCTCAGAGGCCCTAAACACAGGCTCCAGAGATCGGAAAAAAATTCCCTAAATTTAAAAATATATAATAGACTGTCACCTGAAGTTAAAAAACTTAGTACGCATCAATTTAAAAAACATATTAAAACGGTCATATTAAGTCATTGTTTTTACTCCATTCAGGAATATATGGACACCCCTCCAATGTAATTCTAATATTATATACATTATATAATAATATATTATATTGTATTATTATTTATTTATTATTGGTATATTATATCTTTATCTATTTTATAGTGTTAAAAACCTATTAGATTTTTTTTAATACTTTTTTATACCATTTTAACTACGCTATTTTTTGACTTGTGTAAGTACTTTTGTATGTGTGACACCAATAAACTTTATTTATTTATTTATTTATTTATTTATAGCCTCATGATAATATACATAATTGTAAAATATTCGTTTCCATCATTTGCTGACAAAATTGAAACATTCTTTTACTCATCGTTCTGCATCTGTTAATAACAAAACAGTAATTCATTCACCCCCATTTGGGACACGCTGTATGTATATTGTATATACGTGAACAGTTTATAAATGCTTTCGGCCAATTCGTCCGAATGAGAACCAAAAGTGGGAGAATGTAATTTACTCAAGAATCTTTGTCACTCTTTAGAACCCATTCAATGAAAGCCACGTTTCACTGTGAAAAATATCTTTATTTACGTCAGCCCCGCCATTCTCGTATTGTAAATCGCCACTATATTTTACTTATAAATAACGGTATTCAAGGCAAGTCGACCCTCGTGACCGCATAAAAGTGCTCTTATTTCCCAGGAAACTATAATAATTGTGAATACCCACACCCACTCATTCCTACCAACCACCAATTCGCAGTCTTACTAAAATAAGGCTGCATCGGTGCGAATAATTGTGAGCGTAAACCGCAAAACGAGAAAACGCCCTAATTAGTTGGACTCAAAATTTATTTATCTTTAACAGCACCTAAATTTGGCAAGTATTCAAATAATTAAGACGAAATTAATTGTTTTGATTATATCAGCTTTAACTTGACATTATGTAAATTATTGCCGGAACAAATGTTTTAAGTTGGATTGCTTTAATATAGCGTGACCCGCAACTGTTTGATATTTGCATAGGGTATTGTTTTCACTATTTTTAAAGTCGCAAAAAAATATATCAAGCGGCTATCACGGTTATTTTGTGGCGTCTAACAAAATGAATGTAATATAAGCATAATTGATGTAGCAGAATATTTGCAATCAAATATGACAGGTTCGTCGACTTGTTGGTCATAATATATTTATTTTATCAATCTGTGTTCAGTTACAGTAAATATAAATCGAATTTCCAACCATATAATTCAATTTCGCAATAATTTTGTTTTATGTATGGAAATATGGGAAAATATTGATTTACATATTATGGAAATGCAGACCTGGCTTGTTTTTCATTTTTAATATGAGTCCAAATAACTACCTAATTTTTTTTTATTCAATTTAAGTTTTATTACTACATACAGTAGAAATGAAACAGATACGTTTTTGGGGTAGCTCAACTGTTTTTTAAGTACTTAAACCGTGGAAACTCTCGTTCGTAGTTTGGAGACAAAATAAGAGGTTGCATTCAAACGATTTAGATGCAATCAACACCACAGTGTCTGAAGCCAACCGATATCTTTAATATTGCATATTGCATATGTTCATGAAACGTTAATTAGATGTTCCTGAGAGTAATAAAAGGACGTTTTGTGTAAATCTATAGTCATCACAATTCAAGATATTTCTATGGGCTACATAACTTTTCTGTATTAATTTTTGTTCTAATATAAAAAAAAATTCTCTTCATCATTTTTTGTACTATGTAGTATCTTTATAAAATACAGTTTTCTTTAGTAACGGTTAAGATCAATCATTAATAGCACCAATTATGTTCTTTTAGGGTTTTTAAATAAATTGTTCCATCATCACAACAAACAAAAATAATTTGTTCTGTTCAACTTGATAAACTAGTAGACGAAAATTCATAAGAATTATATACCATTAAAGTATTGAGTCCTACATAATGATCTGATATTTTATTTTACCAAAGTCCAAACGCAAATTCAAATGTTGGTCCAATGAGAAATTAGGGTCATACCCGGGAACAATAAATTACCCTGAATTTGACATTATATCGACGATGTGGCAATTAATAATTTTAGCCGACATTTTGTTTGCTTAAAGCACACTGTCGGTAAAAAATTATGATTGAATCAATACACTTTATAAACCAAATTTAAATTATCGACTAGCCTGTTCAAGCGCATATTTCCAAATCACAATTCCTCATTTTTAAACACTATATTAATCTTCTAAATTGTGATCTGTAACTACTCATGCATAGGAAGTAGCAGTTAATTAAATGGTATATCTGACATAAGTAAGTTAGCGATAATGATAATTATTAAAGTAAGCAATTATTTAGAATATTAAAATTTAATTAAACATGATCATTTCAGCAAGTCAAGTATGGAAATCCCTAAACTATTTGACTTTGTTGGGCCAACAGAATCAAAAATATTCATACAGAGTGATTCGCGAGCAGTGTACCGTAGCCTAATGGCAGATAGGGCACTTCAAGGTAAGTCTAAATCTACAAGGAAAAAATAGTTTTCCAGAAAGGCGATAGGAAAAAGTACTTTTTTGCCAAAAACAAAGAGGGCAAATTTTTAACGAGTCCGGCCCTGGATTTTTCCAAACCGAGTAGAGCTTTCTGACAAGTCCTAGGTAAGGAATGCTACTGGTAAATTTCATTCGATTACACCCATCCGTTACAGAGATATACCTCTTTGAATTGTCAGACCAAATGCATAAAACACTCTGTATCTTCTTAGCCAGCGGCGAAAACATTTTTTCCTTGTAGATTTAGACTTACCTTGAAGTGCCCTATCTGCCATTAGGCTATGGTACACTGCTCGCGAATCACCCTGTATAAGTTAGTGAACCAAGAAGATAAATAAGTGGTAAAATCATTGAGAAACAGATTCTCAGTGCGTTTCAACGAGTCAATACTGAGGAGGTGGGGTTTCCTTAGATATTTCATAAAAATTCACATGATGACTCCTATAATATCGTTGATGATTTTGTTCTTTATTAGAGTATTCCAGAATCGCAAATATTCAATGCTCATTTATATTTGTTTCCAGTATTGTTTCGCTAACTACATTGTCTTATGACAGAAGCCTTTCTTCTATATCTGCGCGGAGAGGCTTATAATGGCTTAAGAAAAGATGAACATGGAAAATACCAACAAAAAAATGAGATAAGTGCCCGAACAATGGGTCCAACGTGTACAGCTGAATCTTGCAAAAATTCTAAAGTCTTCTGTTGTTCTATCTTTAGCGATGACGAAAGAAAAGCTTTGTTTGAGAAATTCTGGAAAACATTGACGTGGGACATGAAACGTACATACATGAGTAGTCTGGTTGATTACGTACCAAGCAAGAGGAAGAAAGAAGATTCGAGAAGAAATGGAACACTAATTTATCATCTGAAGAAGGGCACTGAAAAGGTTCGTGTGTGTAAAAGAATGTTCCTTTCTACTCTTGGTGTCAAAGAATGGACTGTTCGGGAATGCAGCAAGCAGTTACATGGAATACATGAGGCAGAACGAGATATTCATGTTAGTCAACGTAATCGTCAATCTAATGACAATAGAAGAGTCACTTTAAAATCTTTCTTGGAAGAATTGCCAAAGATGCCGTCTCATTATTGCCGTGCCTCAACTTCTAAGCTCTACCTTGAGCCAACTTTCCAGAGCAAGAATGACCTTTACCGAGAATACCAAAAGTATTGCGACGTTAAAAATGAAAAACCAATGTCACTACAGGTTCTGAAAGAAGAAGTGAAGAAAATGGATATAAAAATTTATAAACCTCGAAAAGATCAGTGTGATCTATGTTTATCATACAAGCTTGGACACATTGATGATTTAGCATATCAAAGACACCAGACAAACAAAAATCAATCAAGATTGAATAAAGATACAGATAAAGAACTATGTAAAAAAAACCCAAAAGAAATTGCAGTTTTCACTGTTGATGTGCAGGCTGTCAAATTAGCACCAATGTTGAAAGCTAGTGTTATCTATTATAAAACTAAATTGTGTGTTCACAATTATACAATCTACAACTTATACAATGGCGAAGTAGATTGTCATCTTTGCGATGAGAGTCAAGGTGGTTTGGAGGCAAACATCTTTGCAAGTCTGTTGTTAGCCTTTCTCGAGAACCACCTTTTAAAAGAACCCAACACCAAGCAAATAATTATCTACAGCGATGGTTGTGGATATCAGAACAAAAATATAATTGTTTCTAACGCACTTTTGAAATTGGCAATTGACAGACAAGTTACTATCATGCAAAAATTTTTCGAGAAAGGACATTCACAAATGGAAGTAGATTCCGTCCATAGTACAATCGAGAAGAGACTTAAAAATAGAGATATATATTTGCCGACGGATTATATTGCTGTCTGCAGAGAAGCTCGCACTAAAGATCCTTATCGTGTCAAATATATGGCGTACTCCGATTTTCGTGACTATTCCAAAGTAAGATTTTATGGAAGTATACGTCCAGGTATAAGAGCAGGAGATCCTCAAGTAACGAATGTACACTGTTTTGTTTATCTGCCTGAAGGTCTAATACAGTACAAACTTAGTTATACTGATGAATGGGAAAGTCTCCCTAGAAGGGCCAAAGTAGGCGAATATCCAGTGACACAGTTATATAAAAGTCAACAGAAAATTAAACACGAAAAATACAGTCATTTGCAACAATTGAAGAAAGTTTTGGATCAACAATTTTGGCAATTCTATGACAATTTGCCGCATTGAAATCTTAAAATTATATTAAGTTTTAGTTTGCAATATTCATTATTTATATTTAGTAAACTATATAACTACTTCATACGAAGAATGTGATTTAATTTTTTTATTATGTGCTTATAAATATAACAGACATATTTTTAAGTTATTGATAGATTGATCTATGTATTAAATGACTGGTGCAATACCATGTATTTTAATAATAATAACAGGTTCTTGTGGTTAAAACCACGTAAGTGATAAAAAAGTGCCATTTTAAGTTTTTTTTGCTGTTTTCTGCTGTTATATCATTAAATAGCTGATATGTTTATTATATATGCCTTTTGCTCCTAATGAATAAAAATAGTTATTTTTCAAAGTAGTTTTTTATGTCTCCTGTATAATCTTTCAAATCGCATATACGTGGTTTTGCAGTTTCACCGACGATATTCATCAAACGTAGTCCAATATGAATAATAGTGAAGGGTGAAATTTAAATATCAAAATATGCAGAATAACTCATTTTTAAGAGTATTGACTTTATAAAATGCATCTCAATAAAGAACAAAAATGTATGTCTTTGTCATAGACCACGTGACCACAGTATGAAGCAAGAGTAGAATTTTGTGATTGTGATTCATGCACTTGATTTGTCACTCTCTTTTTCCATGAAGTACCTTGTTGATTTTTAAGTGCTTCATTTTCTGCGTCTATATGATCATTATAATAATACTTCCAAATTAACAACAGGTTCATAGAAACATCTTTATTATTATATACATATTTTTTTGTAAGCAATTATTAAGCAACGTTAACAAGTTATATAAGCATGAATAACGGAAATTCGAATGATATCGTGCAGGAATTCTATGTATTCAATTCTAATAGCTCAATTTGTGTTATATCATGTATCGACACAGACAGCCCTCTGGTTACTCCGAATAACTTAGAGAATGTTCACAGTTCCCTAATAATAAAACTAACTCTCTAAGAATATTTGTGGAATCTAATCTTAGCCCTGTTGGCCATTTTGACGATATTGTTGCGTTGCTTAAATGTGAGTCAGCAGTTTAAGAGAAAATAATTCAATATAGTTGTATCCGGAATTGCTCAGTTTTCTAATATGATAGACTAGAGCAAATGAATAAGGAACACAAGTCAGCGCCTCCAACGTCGTCTGTTGAATTGTTTGTATCTGGTACTAAAATTGGCAAATTAAATCTTACGCTAAATTTGGAAAAAGTATCGTGGAAGAAGAATTCGTCTAATCAAATGTAGGAGGCTGGCTTTGGTCGTTACTCATCTTTATTTCGAAGCATAGTTGGAGTCAGAATTTTCAATAGAAACAGGAAACCGAAGGCTCATACGAATTTTGAAAATTCCCCTCATTGACATAATTTTACATCTGTTCCTGTGAAAGACAATTTCATATCTCGAAAATAAACTCCTAAGAGGTTTTTGGTACCATTTGCTACTAATTCCTCTTTTTGTCATTAGTTTTCGCCGCTAAATTTTTAATATAAAGTTCATGTTATCCAGAAGCTCACTTTAGAAGCGAAGTATATATTTTATTATTCACGCTACATGTAGAGCAAAGTTCATTATTCTTTGTAAAAGAAATACAACTACTAGAAGTTGCAAAGTCCATTAATGCGTGAACTTTGAAAATTAGGCCCTATTTAATACGGAAGTAATCCGCTAGGAAACAAAAGGCGTTTGATATCACACACAAGAGCTAATTATGTTGTTAAGGAACTAAAATTATGACGAAGCGACTGAACGCTTTATTCTACATGTCAGAAATTAGAAAAATATGATTAATCGTTGATGGGATTTTTATAACAGTTTATCATACACTTGCCAGAGTAAACGTTGGTTTGATTTAGATTTTTTACATTTTTTGTTGCTATGCACTCGTTTTGGAGAGTTATTCCCGAAAGTTTAATTTATTGAAAATGATAAATAAACTTACAATCACATTTATGTCTTAAAAAAAAATAAAAAAATAAAAATAAAATCGTTTTTGATATAATTAATACCCAATACCCAATTTAATTATATACAGACTTTTCGAATCTAAAATTTATTAGAACTATACTGACAACAAATTTGTGTCCTGATGATGAAATAAATTTATTTGAATCGTCGCTGCCTACGTATCTTAAAGGTAATTTCTTCTCCCGTTTATAGACTAGTGTTCGATGTAAGAATAACATCAATTGTTATTTTTTGATTATTTTATATATTTGTCACTGCTTTGAAGTTTTCTATTCATTCAAATCATTGTCTCTCCAAAAACTCTATTTAGTTGCCTGTGAAACTTGGAGCAGGGAAATTGAATTATGGCACAATTGAAACAAGTGTTGCTCATTAACTAACCCACTGTAACAGAATTCATCAAAAGGCTCAGATTAATATAATGGTGTGATTAATGATTATTATTGCTTTATGGTTATAAAGCAATGCAAGGCGCTGGGAAGAAGCCATTTGCGAATATCCCATTTTAGCATGACATGTGTCGTATAAATAGATTCACGTTTTATGCCGCTAAAAGAAACTTTCTCAGAGGCATATGATACGAAAAGGTGGCCAACAATAAATTACCTTTCTACCCGCATACATATTTTTTAAACACGTCATAATTTTTATACTTAAGATATTGGGCTCGTTGTTAATTAAAAAATGTTCAGTCCTGTTGGTCTTAAGAAACTTTAAAAAAACTATGAAAGAAACAAAATTTCTAGTGTAATTTTTAATATTTACAAATTAAAAAAAGTTTCATATACAGGGTGATTCAAATTCGAGGGCAACCATGGGTATCTCGCTTATTATAAGTGATAAAAGGTAGGTTTAGATTTGGCAAAGTTGTGCATGTTTAAGCCCAACAATATGCCGTTGAGAAATCAAAAGAATCTTTATTCGTTCTTGAGATTTTTGAAAAAAACTTAAATTTGACGATTTTGTTTTTATTTTTTATTAGACTTATTTGAAAAGTAATAAAAAAACTAAAAGCACTTTCTTACAGCAACTTTTTCTGTTCTACATGATGATGGTTACAGATTTTTAATACGACGTTTCGTCTTAAATCATTATCAATTTTTTTATTTCTTATGGATATCTTTTATTTTTTTTTATTACATGATTTTATTTTTATTTAAAGAATGTTCTATTTAATGATGCAAAAATTGTACTGTAACTGTAACAATCATCATGTAGAGCTGAAAAAGTTGCTCTAAGAAAGCGCGTTTATTATTTTTATTACTTTTCAAGCAAGTCTAATAAAAAATAAAAACAATTTAAGTTTTTTTAAAAAATCTCAAGAACGAAAAAGGTTCTTTTGATTTCTCAACGGCATATTGTTGGGCTTAAACATGCACAACTTTGTCAAATTTAAACCTACCTTCTATCACTTATAATAAGCAAGATACCCATGGTTGCCCTCGAATTTGAATCACCCTGTATATAAATTTTGGATTGTAAAAGTAGTTTTTATATACAGTAAAAGTAAGGAACAAATTCAATATCTTCAAAATACCTACTTAAGTTTTGGAAAAATCGCTCGGACTGGCCGATTTTAATTTTATATTTTAAATGTATTTTTTTTATTCTTCAAGGTGTCGCAAAAAAGCTGGGCTGTGATCAACTTTTATTTTTCAAATGGCAACCCCAATTTTTTTGCAATTTCGAATTCTAAAGATTTTCTATGTTAGCACTGAATGAAATAAAACTTAACTGTTTTATGATTTCCACAAATCTTTTATATTTATATATTTCACAAAATATATAAACTACATAACAATTGCTTCGTGGAAATCAAACAGTTAAGTTTTATTTCATTCAGTGCTAACATGGATTTCCATCAAGTAAAGATCGACTCAATCAACGATTTTCTATGTATTGCACCCTATATCTAAAATTGATCGTTTCTAAATTATCGATATTTAAAATAAACTTTTTTGAAAAGGAAAATATTTTTAATATTAAAAGTATTTTATTTTAAGGTAGCAACAAATTAAAATTATCTCAACATGTGTTCAAAATGCCTCCCATTGGCTACTTAACAATAACCTAAACGATTCTTGATTTTTTCTAATAATTCCTGGTGTAATTAACCTGTTCAATACGAATAAATGTTAATAACTCAGAAACGATTGATTTTAGATATAGGGTGTAATATATAGAAAACGTTTTGTATTTTACAAGGAATTCCAAATTGCATTATATTTTTAAAATAGGCCTAATATAAAATCAAAATCGACCTGTCCCAGTGATTTTTCCAAAACTTAGACATTTTGAAGATATTGAATTTTTTCCTTACTTTTCGACCTCACTGTAGTACATATACTTTATTCATTGAACCTGCAAATGAAAGAAAATATTTAAGAAAATAGAAATTATTTAAATTATGTTTTAAAAATGTTTTTATTATAGAGTATTTTAGAAGTCATAAACATAGAAGAGATCTTTTAGAAAGAATGTTATCTCATGTTTTTCAATCCTTAAGATAATTTTAACTTTTAATTTTGACGTGATTCCGCTTCTAAAATAACTTCCACTAGAGACAAATACTTCCCTCAGGGGCAGAAATTTATGACAAATATAAGTTCTAAAGGGGCAAAGAAAATAATTGGAAAATTTGAACAAAAGTTTTATTATATAAAGAAAAATACAAATACACTTCGCACATAAATTATGGAATAGGTAAAAAAATGAGTCAAGTTTATACGTTCATATTTTTGTTAATATTGAAGCAATTTCAATAATTTTTTTATTGTGGATAGGTCATTTCTTCTGCAGTTTAATGCCGTATGTTCGATTTAACTACGAGTTTAGTTATACAGGGAAACGCGAAAAGTATGAGGGCATGTAAATTCCATAAAATTTCAATTTGATCTGTGGCAATTATGAGCCTATGAAAATTTATTTTTATAAGTGCTTCAGTTACGGCCTATCCTATTGTACTCACTGCGCCAAGCAATTTGCCATACGGTTCTTGGTAAATAAAAAATTGGCAATTCTTTGAAAATTGTTCTGTTGCCAATAACTGTTAAAAAACAATAATTTTAGTGGATTTTGTTTCATTTTCCTCTCATTAAAGAGTTATGAAACCAATATCGAGGTTAATAATACAAGTTGGAATAAAAATAACTTAATAAATTTATTTAACAGGAAAAATAACGATAACAATAACAAAAAACTAAGCAATAATGCAAACTAATAACGGGTATTACCTTCACTGGCATTTACTACAGTTTGGCATCGATTGAACATACTTAAAATTAAATCTCGAATGAACATTTGATCGACTTTTTACCAGGCCTCCAACAAAATTAGTCTTAACAGGCAACAGAAAAATTTTCAAAGAATTGCCAATTTTTTATTTACCAAGAACCGTATGGCAAATTGCTTGGCGCAGTGAGTACAATAGGAGAGGCCGTAACCGAAACACTTATAAAAATAAATTTTCATAGGCTCCTAATTGCCACAGTTCAAATTGAAATTTTATGGAATTTACATGCCCTCATACTTTTCGCGTTTCCCTGTATAACAAAACTCGTAGTTAAATCGAACATATGGTATTAAACTGCAGAAGAAATGACCTATCCGCAATAAAAAAATTATTGAAATTGCTTCAATATTAACAAAAATATGAACGTATAAACTTGACTAATTTTTTTACCTATTCCATAATTTATGTGCGAAGTGTATTACATTTTATTAAAAAATATATATATATATATTATATCATAAGTAATAGGGTGGTTTTCGTTTTTTTAAGGTGCTACACTACACAGAGGCGTTGCGAATTCCTCTGACGTTAATGAGCAGTTTCTGTCTCTCTTATATCTATCAAAGCATATAATTTTGATTTCTTCTGAGCAACTGTTCCTTTAGTAGTAGTAGTCATTATATTTTGGCTTTGATTTTCATAAAAAAATCATTAGCTCAGCGCCAACTGTTCCTTTAATTGTACTAAATTTTTATTAGGTACTAAAAAAATGTGCAATTAATCCTTCTGATATTTTTCGCCTAAGGCAGTTTGAGTAGGTCTAACTCTTTATATAAAACGTACTCACTCACCTCTGCACCATCTAGCAAATAAAAAAACGTTATGTGCCACCATTTGTGTGACTCTATTTACTTTACAGATATTAAAATTTTGGTCAAAGTCAAAAAATTCATATTTCTGTTATAATCTGTAAGTGCTGCTGGGCAAACCACTTTTGAGATATCTAGTACCCTCATTTTCTTTTCGGATGAAACCATTGTCAAAGTAAACAATATACTCCTTATTATATAAACCTTTCATCAATTACTTTAAAACTCTAGCTCCCTTTTCAAGATCTTTATATTTACCAGTGGAAGTGTCAAATATCTGGCAATATCCATTTTGTTTGTCAGTATCCATACTTTGTATCCCTTGGTTTCTTGGGATGGCATTGCTTTAGTAAACTTCTTTCTTAAAGCCTAATTATTGTTCATCAACTGACATCACTTGTCAAGGTCATATAATTTCTCAAATTCAAAAGCTTCTCTTTTAGGTACCATTACATTATTGGTTAAGTGTGACAGCAGAAAACTTGAACGTTTCCCAGGCGTTAATGAACTAATATAGGCGTTGGCCTCATACAAATGTGGAACAAAATTCCTAAAAATGTTTTAATTTGTCAGCCTGTTTACCAGAACATTTTCATTTTTTTTTAGTACCTAGTACAGTCACAGTTTTCAGGAAATATACTATTATAAAAACATATATTTACTGAAGAAGAAAAACAACAAAGGTCTTGTTCCCACAAAATTCTTTTTATTGCAACCGGTTTCGTAATCAATACATTACATCATCAGGCTACAAGAATTTCTATAAATACCAAAGGTTGGTCAATATTAGCATTAATGAAAAATTTGTCCAATTATTAAGAAAACTAATAAATATTATGTAAAAATACATGTACTTGAATTTATTTAATGTCATTAATTAATTTTAAATTAATCAAAATTAAAAACACAAAAGACAATGTACGAGGACAACAAATTAAAATTTAAAATAAAATAATGTCCTTAACACCGTACAAAAAGGAACTAAAATTCATTCATTCATTTATATAGTTCCTTCTTGTACGGTGTTAAGGGCATTATTTTATTTTAAATTTTCATTTGTTGTCCTCGTACATTGTCTTTTGTGTTTTTAATTTTGATTAATTTAAAATTATTTAATGACATTAAATAAATTCAAGTACATGTATTTTTACATAATATTTATTAGTTTTCTTAATAATTGGACAAATTTTTCATTAATGCTAATATTGACCAACCTTTGGTATTTATAGAAATTCTTGTAGCCTGATGATGTGATGTAATGTATTGATCACGAAACCGGTTGCAATAAAAAGTATTTTGTGGGAACAAGACCTTTGTTGTTTTTCTTCTTCAATATGAACAACCCACATTGGATTAATTCTACGTTACATATATTTACATTTTACTTCAGATATGTAACCAACTGACACCAAACTCAGTCTGCAGGATTGAAGGAATCACCTAGCTGTACTGTAAAAGGTGCAGCTTTAAGATGTAAAAGACAACACATCAAAGCATGTATTACGTACCCGTAGATATGCCCGCAGAGAATTCTGGAAACACACAGAACTTGTAGGTGGAAGGTTTGCATGTTCGAAGGAAACCGTGCCGTTATTGCTTGTCTAGCCTCAGTATGAGCTTAGATAATATGTCCGGGAATTCATTCAGACCTGAGAAACTGCTGCTGAATGGGCGCATGCATTCATGCTGAATCTGTCATTAACAGAAGTGATAACGTATGTGGTGGCGGAGGTTAGATTGTAAATTTCAAAATTTATTTAACACACAGGGTTAATTGAGTTTGCTATATTATTTGTCATTTAACATATTGTGTTAAATACACGAGACGCTGGATTCCAACTACGCTCAAGGAGCTTTGTAAGAGATCACCATCTATAGGTGAAATGGCTATCTAAAAATGGCTTGAGGTTTGGACGCCACAAGAGAGACTATCCAGTATTAGCTTACTAAGAAGAAATCCAATACGAAAAGCTTCTCGTTTAGCAGTTATTGACGTTACTTAATGTGATTTTAAATTAACATAAAATGCTTTAAATCCTTTAAATAAAATTTGGCGTAGTGACACAACTACTGTAGATAATTTTCTAATACATGTTTTCTAGTGAAACAAAAGCTGTTACTAATAATTTTGTTACCTCCATAATTTTGGTAAAAAAACTCTTAGTTACCGAGAAACCTGTAGTCAGAATTTTTTGTTAATTATTTTTTACTTGTAATTCTTAAGAGGTGTCATGAGAGAAGAGAATTAACTTATGTCGAATGTTGTTGGTACATGCAAATGGGCGGTCTATATTCTGTTTCACGAACTTCGCTGAGCACTCCAAATCGAAATTTACGACGCTAGTTTATTGTTTACTTGTTTATATTTGAGTTTTCATGAACTACGAAGACAGTCATTAAATTTTAGTTGACTCGTTGAAGTAGAATAATGGGATTGAGATGTAACAATCTTCTAAGTTCTAAATGTATAATTTACGACAGTTACTTACTTGACAGCTGTTATGTTATGAATTTCTCCTCAGATATGACCAATATATCCTATGTAATAATTGTATTTTAGTAACTATTTCAAATAATTACACTCTGCCTCATTTCAACAAAAATATTTCAAATAGTTAGAGATAAAATTACCTGTAAAACAAGTATTTTCTAGTACTAGAAATGATTCTACGAAGCAAAAATTTTACTGGCCATGCTAAATCTCCGTATCTTGTGGTACAGGAGAGAAGTTTCCCTAGCAACAAAGAAATTAACAATATAGTGATTATACAGGGTGTCCCGATTTTAAACCGACAAACTTCGGATGCAGAAAGTTCACATGAAATTATGACATACCCCTTCTAACATTTCTTCTCTATCGAGCCTCCTAACGGAGATACAGGGTGTTGAAAATTCAATTAATTTTTTGTTTTTCTTTAATAACTTCCACAATATTAAAGATAGGGAAACCAAACTTGGTACACTTAGTTAGGTTGTGAGGGTCCATCTTTGCTATGGTTCAGAGTTGAACTGAGACGCGCCAGTGGCGTGCGGTGTGGTCACGTCGACATAATTTTAAGGAAAATAGTATGTGCACTAATTTGTTTCGCAATTCTGATCAGATTTTCATAATTTACGGTTAATTTTCTAAAAAAACTTGCTCTTGTAAAATTTTGACTGAGGCATTAGTTTTCGAGATATTTGCGTTTGAACAAAACGATGCACCAAAAACACAATTATCATGTCGGGAATAGTTCTGATGAAATCACGATATATCCCTTCTAAAATTTTTCCATAGCCATTCCTAACGGAAATACGGGGTGTTGATTTCTTTTATATTTGGATGTTGATAATTTGTTTATGTAATTTCGTAACAAACAAATTTTTCTTTTGACAGAAATAATATTGACTTGCAAAAGGCCTTAAGAACGCCTCATTGCAAAAGAAGAAAAACATTAAAAACATTAAATTGACAGTTCAGTTCAGTATATCCCTTCGAAAATCAGATTGAAAATAATTTTGAAAGGGCTATCTTAATTAATTAATTGTGTTTTTGGTGCATCGTTCTGTTCAGACGCAAATATCTCGAAAACTAATGCCTCAGTCAAAATTTTACAAGAGCAAGTTTTTTTAGAAAATTAACCGTAAATTATGAAAATCTGATCAGAATTGCGAAAAAAATTAGTGCACATACTATTTTCCTTAAAATTATGTCGACGTGACCACACCGCACGCCACTGGCGCGTCTCAGTTCAACTCTGAACCATAGCAAAGATGGATCCTCACAACCTAACTACGTGTACCAAGTTTGGTTTCCCTATCTTTAATATTGTGGAAGTTATTAAAGAAAAACAAAAAATTAATTGAATTTTCAACACCCTGTATCTCCGTTAGGAGGCTCGATAGAGAAGAAATGTTAGAAGGGGTATGTCATAATTGCATGTGAATTTTCTGTACCCGAAGTTTGTCGGTTTAAAATCGGGACACCCTGTATATTCTTACCCAAATTGTTTTTTTTTTTTTTGAAGAGTTACAGTGCAGTTCGAGTAATAATCAATCAATCAATCAAATTGATAGTAGCTTTAAATGCAGTTTAGAGTAAATTTGTTACACTAGGAACAAAAAAAGATCAGGGAAGCTTATTTAAGCGTAAGCACCTTTTTGTTAAAAAAAATATGAAAAAAACATTTTTTAGTTTCAAATAAACCCCGTTTTCAGAAAAACAGTAAAGAAATTAGATTTGCATTTTGTATTAGGAATTTCTTTGATTTTAACAATACAATATACTTGTCCCCCAAATTAGCTTTTCGCTTTGGTTTCGATGATGTGACATTCTCAGAAGGTTGAGGAAAATGCACAATATGAGTTTTTTGGGTGAGAATAAATAACTGTTACCAAAGAATCGTGTCATTTAATTTTTTCAGTCAAAATATTAAAATTAAGAAATTAACCGATCCAGATGACAAAATATTATTATATTATGACTAATTAAAATTATCTTGGTTTCTTACGAAAGTAATTAAAGGCGGACAAAAGGTTGGTTTTAAAAGTGAATTGTGAACAGTATAATTATTTCCTTAATTGTTTTCTAAGGATATGTTCAGTGGATGGTAAGGTGTTCTACTACCCTTAATAAAGCCTTCTTGATTTTTTTTTGTATATATCAAATTACCTCTTGACTTTTGAAACGTAATACCAACTTAAAACGTCTTTATTAATGTTTCGTTTTTGTCATATTCTAATAACTTTTAGAGAAAATATATTTAGGAAAGCATTTTAGACAATAATTTGTTTGATCAATTTGGAACAGACATTCAGTATATTAAAATAGCAATTAATTATTAATAAGATTCAATTATTAGCGATTTTAAGACACCTACTTTACACTTATTCCTTTAAATGCAAAAGTTTACTAAAAATTAATAAAGGCTTGTGAGGAGAGAATATTATAGTTTTTAATTAATTGTTCTCTTATCAAAGAGAGAAAAAAAGTTAACGAAATCATTTGTACTGAGCGTTACCTATATTTATTACAAAAAATAATAATAAAAGGCTAGTAGACGTATACATAGTGTTATAAAAGTCCCGAAACAGCAGAATAACTCGAAAAGTTTAAGTCCTAAAAAAATGGTAAGTACCTACTAGGTTGTTAGGATTTTTCCTGATGGTGACCTTGGCGTTGGGTTCATTTTCTTAAATGGGATCCCATACTTTTGACCCCAGAAATTAAAAGAGCGGGAAACTTTATGTTCGTCGGCTATCATGAATTCACAAATTTCGTCGTCGGATTCGGTTTCGGCGACCTCGAAAATCCTAGCATCGGTATCCGAAAAATTATTCATAATCAATAAAGTGCATGCTTCAAAGTTTTTATTTGATTCTATCAGCGTGAAATAGATAATCAATTTTCTTTCATATCTAAATTCTACCTCACGAAAAAAAAACTATATCTCTTAAAATTTTTGACTTTTCATCGATTTAACAGGTTTTTATTTCATCACGTTCTTAGTTGGCGATTAGTGATTTGACAGTTATCTTCATGTGACCTTCAAATGTCAAATTTGGCAGTGTTCAAGGTCATACACAAACGTAAAATTTCCCAATCTTTCATTTCTGGGGTCAAAAGTATAGGAGGTTTAGAAAATAATCTTGACCTTGAAACGACCTTAAAGATTATTTTCAAGGTCAAATCCAAGGTCACCAAGATAGCCAGTAAAAAATCCTAACAAACTGGTACATACTTAGTATTTTTCCTACAACTCAAACTTCGAGTTATTCTGCTGTTTATAACACCCTGTATATGTAAATCGAGAGAGAGGTATGAATTCGTCTTTTTGGAGAAAATTCAATATTTCTCTCTCTAATTCAACAAATAATTATTTTCTGATGCCTGTAGAGAAAGTGTTAAGATGTAAAGGAAATATTTTTTCTCACTGCTACTAGCGACGACATTAATATCATAAAAAATTGTATTACATAAGTATATCTTGTTTGATGCAATTTAATGCAAAACGTAAATTTTTGTCTAATTTTTTTAAATAGGTTGAACTTGTAAAAAAAATTTGTATCTCTGAATCTTCACCTGTGGAAAGAAATGATGTGCCTCTTTTTCAAGTTGAGAAAATATGTTGATATTTCTTAATAATTGCATAATATTTATATTGCATCTTTTTTTTAAGTAATACATTAGGAGACATATTTTGTGCATCGTCCTGTAGTTGAATTTTAACTACCCAAAGGACTGTAAATAACTTACCATCATCCGCTCATAATAATAATAATTTTCATAATATTCATTTTCAGAGAATAAACTGCAAACAAATAAATTATATCAATTATTGTCATTTTAATCTAATGACATACAAATTTGACTTTTGAAAGTAAACATATTTTTCCGTCGCGATGTTCCACACTCTAAAATAATTCTTGTAGAGAAACGCAATATTGTATTAGATAATTTTTTATTTCGTAAACATACAACCTAATACAAGCTATTAAATTAATTAGGTATCTAGTTCTTTGTTTGAGATAAAACATAAATAATTACTGAATTTTACAATTAAGAATCTAACAATTTAAAGGTTAATAGAAATGTTCGCTCATATGAGAGAGATGTTATCATACTCCGCATGAAATTTATAAAACTCTACAGAGTTGTTGAGGCGAAAAAGGTTTTTTATAAATGACAAGAACATATGTAACTGTGACTGATCTCTATGGTTATGTTTTCCTCCGAATCTGAAATTTATTTAATGCACGAACCCAAAGCCATCTATCTATCAGTTTATCTTTTCTCATAGAGACAATAAAAATGTGTTCGTTTTTTTATTAAAAAATACTTTTATATGAATGATTTTCGTAATTACCTAAAATTAGATAACATTATAAAAAGTTATTTTACTATACAATTAGACTGTAAAGTTCGTTTCATGTAATTTTAAATCTAAGTTTTAAAAAGTAAGTTCAGTAACTAGGAAGGTCGCTTTATAAAAAAAATAACGAATGGTGTTTCTTTATTTAAACAATTTTTCCGTGCGGGTCATATAGGAAACTAGATTTCGTCGAGTACTGCAATCTGGAACAAAACTAATCATGTAACGAACCAATTTTAAAATTAATAATAAATAATTCGTACATGATCCTTTTCTATACGCAATTTTAATTTAGTAATTTATGAACGAAAACTTAAATCTCTTTATTATTTTTATTATTGTATAAACTTAGTTCATCGTCTTTCGAAAGAGCAATCGAATACTTTTCAATAAGAGCTTATCAGAAACTTATTACAAACTTAAGTCATATACTGGAAGTCCTATAACAACAACTTGATTAAGTCGTCTTTGAAAACAAATGAATGAATCGATTTTCATAAAAGATAATGTACAAACATCTTAATTGTTAACCGTATTATCAGTTTCGTGGAAATAGTATAAACTAATAGTTATTAATTGGATCGTACGGTCTTGGAAACCATCTGATATCCCGTCTTAGGTAATGTAATGATGGCATTAGTTTATAAACATACCAACAAGTCTCTAAGCTGGCAAGGATTCTTAGTGCAGAGGCAATTAGTAGCCTTAAATGCGTGTAAATCAGAGATAAAATCGACGATGTATTCCAGGCGCAACCATTTGTTCATTAGGGAAGAGCTTTGTACATTTATATCTTTATTTATTTGCTAGTTTTGCTATCCCAGACCACAATTAATGACAGAGATATAGTAATCAATACCTCCATAAAATTATGCAGAAAAATAATAACCAAAAAAAGCAAAAAATACTATGTTTACCACCATTTTCTTATATTGACGACATTGTAAACTTATATACTTTTGAAAGGCTTGTCAGATTAAGTAGACTTTAATATTTCTAACACTATCTAGTACATTTTATTATCATTCGCTATTCTAATTTCCTTCTCATAAATATTTATTTGCGCCGTAATCTGATAACGAACATGCAGTGATAGAGGCGACACGATTGAAATGTCCGTACCAAGTGAATGAATACTCCAGAGCAGTTTGCATAGTGAGGATCGCCTAATCTACTAGTTTAAATCTTACTTACAATTTAGATAGACATTATTTGCTCACACTTTTCACATTCTCCCAATTTGTGTTTTGTGTTGATTCGAATCACGAATGTGCTTTATTACGTCAGGAGGGAACTTTTCAAGTTAGAATTATTTAGAATAAATCATTATATTTACCATCATAATCTTGATTCTATACGAATTGCTTAAATTTGCAGAAAAGATTATTTGGTGTCGATTTCTGCATAGATACAGCCTCCAAATCCCATCAAATTATTTAAAGTCTAATGGACTTAATATCTCCTAATTTATTTCAGCTCATGATAACTAGTGTCTACAACATCAAATTACTGACAGCCTTTGGACACACACCTACAGCTCATAGTGCAACGTTATTAAAAATTTAGATAAGGTAGCCTCAAGTTTGTCTATACATAATTGTATTGAGATAAGAGTCAGAGTAAGCTCTTGAGTTTATAGCAAGTGAAATATAGAATGCACCAAAGTACACTGACCAATCCAAAACTAATAAACCTCTTTGCAGTCAATTGAACAATAATTCATCAGCATTAGACGCATTGAGATTAATTGTAAACTCTCCCTGATATAGCGTTTATGGAACGCAAGCTACGTCACAGATTCCCTAGGCACTAACGGACAGAATTTTTTATGTTGTAACTAACTGTCTAAGCCGGCTTTGAAGCCTAATTGATGTTAATTCATGTTTTTCTCTTGTGAAATGGAAATATAAAATTAAGAGAAGAACAAAAATGTTCAAGGCATGTAAAAAAAATATTGCTGACATTGCTTAAAATTTTTGTTAAGCTATTCAAATTAATAGGTACATTTAATTATTATCTGCTGGAGATTTTAAAAAATATCAGAAAATTTTAGAAATTTAACTTTTTAAGTAAAGGCAAACAAAGGAATCCAATGGTATCAGGTCACAGGACTTTGTTGGGTATAGATTGGTCATATATTTACTAATAGTTCCTTTACCAAAAATTCAGATCCAGTATGCGTCTGTTGAAGAAAAGCTGTGTTGGAGGTCGTCTTTATGCAAGCGATTAATGAAAGTGGCCAAAATGTTTACCCAATATTTTGCCTCCATAATTGTATCATGAGAAAACATTAGTTCAATAAGTAAATGTCAATCCAACCACCGCTTTTCAATGGATGAAATGATCTTATTGCTATCGGTTAACCTGAAGGGTAATATGCTAAAATGTTACATAAATAATATCAGTTCTTACGATTAAAGATCTGTGACTAGTACCGTCACAACTAAACCTGAATGGTATGAATATAACAAATATGACAGACAGGTACTTATCTGGTCGTCAATCCAGGGCGTCGGGACGTCGTAGAGTCGTAGACAAGCCAGCAGAACGGAGTAGACTGCTTCCAACAGCTTCAAATCGAACAATTACAGCCACCAAGCAGAGCAGAACAGCGTCTAAGCGGTGTCAAGCAACGTCAAACAATGTAAAAACAATGCACCATCAGAACAGCATCAAACCAAGCAGAATACAAGTAAAACCGCACAGCAGCGTCAAAGCAAAACAGCAGCGTCAAAGAAAGATATCAATTTCAAAGCAAATACAGCAATTTCACAGCAAAACAGTAACTTCAAAGCAAAACTCGACACAACCAACCACCGGGTTATTATATAAAATCAATCATATTTAGTCAACGAGACAAAGCCTATTAAGAATAAACCAAATCTCCTATTCAAAATACAAATCCATGACACTCACATCTCATCGATATTTATTATCTAACAATTTCCGACCGTGACTAACATCACTATACATTAGACAGGGCCACGACTCTCCAAGGCGATACTTCAAAACATCAGCTATGCCACAGATAACCAACGACTAAATTCGACAGAAATTCTATACTATCAACTGACAGTGCGAAAAGCACAAATATAAACAAACGAATGTTCCAAATATTCAATTAATTCCCTTAACTTTGTCTTTATGGCTAGGTAAGTAGTAAAAACAATATTATGCGAGTTATTTGGGAAAAAACCGATTTAATTTCGTTATGTATCGTCTGACGGTCATGTCCTTTTGTTTCAGCCTTGTTTACAAGCCAGCTGTTTTATGCACAATACCGTATCAGTAACAATAAAAATGTGCCTAGGATTTATTAACTATTGTAATACTGAGATGGAGAATGCCGTGTGTCAAGTGGAAAGCCAATGATCATTATATTGACAATATAATACATAGTGCTAACAAGAGTTGTTTCCGAGGCTATTACCAGAACACTCAGATTATTTCTTTTTTTTTTCGTTTCTCATTTATCTAAAAGTTCTAACTCTGAATTAGAGATTGTGCTTTTAACTTATTCAAGAAGTGAGTATAGAATTCACTAAAACTAAGACTTTGTTTAAGTAGGTATACGCTGTATATGTCACAACTAAAAATAATATGTATTGTTGATAAGTTTATATTAGTTTTGTATATTTTAAATAAACCCTGCTCGAGTCCGATCCTAGAAAAGAATTATAAAATATTTATTATATCCTCTTTCATTTTGAACTAGTTATGAATATTTATTGCTATGACATTAAATCTTCTTCAGAATCTCTGATTAAACGGTTTTATAAGTAGAATTGAATTGAATTATAATTGAGAAGCAAACATTAATTAAACCTATTGTTAGAAAAAGTTTTATTGTTTATTTCAAAGCCTAATGCATTATACAAAATCATAATTAAAAGAAATCTTCCTGTGATTCTAATTTCATTAAAAACTCCAATCCCCAGCTTATTCCCTTTGTTTCGTGATAAGTCTGATTTATTTTAGAAAAATCACACAAAGGGTGCAAAAATGTGAAAAGCTGTTCTTCACAGCTTTAAAATTACTTGCTGTTAAATATGACAACATGAATGAAGGCATTTAACGTCCGCCATTCCTGAAAAGCTAACACGGGTGATCGTAATATAATTCTTCAGGGCTAACTATGATAATATATCAAGAAATAGTGTAACGATTTGCCGCTTTGACAATTTAAGTCATTAATAATAATATTATAGAAATAGTAATTAGAAAACGATTCTCTGTATCAAAGAGAAACCGATCAAAGCCTGGAAAAAAGTACAGAGTATTAAAAGAACAACTTATTAAAATCTATTCTGTTCATTTCGTTTGACTTTGTGATGTTTAATAGGGTTTCTTTATTCATTATTCGGATTAGGGCCTATTTACTGCAAGCACCTTTGAAGTATGATGAAACACAAATAAATGAAAGTTAGGTTAAATTGATTGTCATTGTTTTAGTTTTCAATATGATTTATTCACTGGGGCCACATTTTTTCTAATTAATTGCCTAGATACATTGATTAAGGAACGCTAGATACTAGATTTCGACTTCAGGAAAAGCGTTTTCTTCTTCTAAAATGTAATATGTGAAACCTGGTTTTGTAAGGTTTCTTAATTGAATTGACAACTCCATTAATGAGTTAAAATATATTTTGGTAATTTTCTGTTTCATTTTGGTGATATTAAAAATATCACTAAAAGAGTAAAGCGACTACGATCTACCAATATATATTTTACTAAAATTATATTTTTTAAATTACTACTAAAATTCCACAGGACAGCTAGTGCCAATAATTCTGTTTTCAACATGAGTGGAATGTCCTACAAACTGAACTTCACGCTTTTGTCCATGCACTGTTTCGTGTGTTTATTTCAAAGGCTCATTTATAGTAACCATCACTGAAGGTTAATTTAATTGTAATTGATGTTGAAATGAATGTGAAAAATATGCTTCATTAATTCAGTGTCCATATGAAATTGTACATCGTAATATCTTGCTAATATATCACTATATTGCTGACATTTTGAATATAAAGCAACTTGTTAAGTCAATGTAACTAAAATTCCAGATTTCCTATTTTACTTTTTTATACCTACCGATAAACATGGTATTCTGCTGAGGTTAAGATTTTTTTTTAGTTAAGTAAGAATCAAAGTCCGAAAGACTTGTGGACATCGATTTATTTAAAAAATTTATATAATAAAACCATTGCCTAAGAATAGGTTTAATTTTATACATATATTGTGTATAATAATAATCATAAATTTCTCTAAAAATTATATATTTAATTTGAATGGATACTTTTCCATTAGTCACTTCAGCTATAGTAAAAAATGTGTCTATTGTGTAACTAGTCCTTGTCATAAGAAGTTATTATAACGAAGAGTTAACGAAGTCCCCCTATATCCCTAACAGCAACGTGCTTTTCCACAAGTTGTTAATAAAAATCGTTAGGTAATCGTCTTTGTGAAAATTTCAAGGGCTAAATTGCGTAAAGTCATGTCGTTGACAACAGCATAAAAGAAAACCACTCCATAAAGTGATACTATTCTTATATTGCCCGTTATGTACTTCTTTTATTTTTTGTTACATCCATTCATTCCGTTAAAGTTGCAAAACTTTTTTTTACTTAAATATTTTTTGCTCTGTTCCTCCATTAATATAGAATACACAGTGAATAATAACATTAATATCTAGTATAAGACATTGCAAAATGTCATTAATTTTAGTTATGTTATCATTAAGTTAAAAAAAAATATTTAAATTTCTTTGTGCCGTTCTTTACGTATTAAATTGAAAATATTCTGTTACTAAATTCGGCCCAAAAGTACATATTATTGTTGATGGAATTAGTGAAAAGTGATTTTTTTTTATACTCGCCAAGATCAGTTGCAGATGAACTAATATCAGCGCTGCACAAATCCTAACGTATTAAGTTTAAGAGAAATCGCGGTAGATCAACTCGGTAGAAATATGTGACGTATGCAATGATGTGGAATGGATATGGAAAATTTTAATTACCGCATAATACATATATTGAATTCTCTAACATGTAACGAAGTGATTTTTCCAGTCAAGGAATGTCCGTTTTTGCTTTAAATGTTACCGTCACTTGGGTACACCCTGCCGCCGCTTTATAGTAAGTAAGTCCTGTTTTAGTTAAGTTAGTATTGAGTTGTAAAAAACCCGCCGGTAAACAAGCAGTTAAATAATTAATTGATTAATTTTCGATAATCCCCCGTATAATTAAAATCCGTGAATTATTATAAATAATGATCGAGTCAGAAACAAAAATCATTAGTTACTAAAATATTAATCCGTGTCCGCTTTAATCCGTTTCTTTTTGCAATATAGTCTATAAATTGCAAGTAACCCATTTCCGGTTATTGATACTCCGGGACAATGTTTCTTATTTCATCATACGCTCGACCTCCGTAAGTAACGTTGTGAGTACGAGTCCTTCGTTTCAAGTCAGTACGCCGCTTTAACGCGCCGTCTGGATACGTCATAAAAGTAATAAAACGCCGGAGATCAGTCCAGTCACCGTTTTCACTTCCGTTCGTAACCGCCGCTCCGACTTATAGTAATAATTTTCTTGAAAATAATATTGGTAAGAATACATCGTGCTACTATCCGTCCGTACCGCCCTCAGTTAAATATAGATATTCAGAGATCTTATTGTTCGTGAGTACCGCTGTATTATACTACTAAATCAAACCAGAGCTAATTAGTAATTCCTCCGTTTGTCTTTTGTTTCATAAAATATGCATCGGCTGGTTAGATTTGCTCGGTCGGGCAATCATTAAGGCCTCAGTGCATAAAATTCTACCGTAGAACTTAATTTACGAAAAATAGTCCTTGTTAAATAGCTCTACGTTTGTGGCAGTAGTTGTAAAAACCCTCTGTGTAGACAAGAATATCTATAGCTAACCGACTGCCCGCCGTTCATACTATATCCTGTTGGAAATTCCGTTTGCTTGCCGTCCGAAATCGTTTTCGCCGCGAAAAACAGACACCGGTTGTCAAAACTCACCGCCGTCCGAAATAAAATCATATTTACGTTATCAAATTTGTACACACTCGACTGCCAAGTCGCTGAAATATCCTGTTTATTTATTTTATTTGGCAGGACTTATATTTGAAAACAAACAACAGTAAAGTCAATGAACTCAATTTGAATAAAATAATCTTTATTGAATCAAAATTAACAGAATATTGAGTAAGGTAAATTTCCTCTACTAGAAGATCCCTGGAACGCCCTAGAAAGGAAAAAGAGGGATTTACAGCAAACCCATCAATAAGTCGTTCGCTTTCTAAGTACACACGGACGTTTATAGAAATAGCGGTTGGAGGTTTCACCAGGGGCGAACAAATTCGTATACTGTAAATGTAATGTGGGTGTATAATTAAAGGCAATAATATAAGTAAAACAAATGAAAGAAATTTGAATTAAAAAATAAACTTAAATTACAATATTTCCTAAATTGAATAATTATAGTAAAAATATACAAAATTAAATTCAAATTCAAATAATAAATATATGCAAAAGTCAATCTACTCCTATTGCATTACAAATTACAAATATTTGGCGCCCAACGTGGGGCCAGAAAAGTGAAGAACTAAATAAAATAAATTAAATAAATTAAATAGAAATACCACCTATTACATTACAATATATTTATTTTGAATCCAATAAGATCTCATGATCTTAGAGTAATTAGCAAAAATTATACCTCCCAATATATCATTTATCTTGACCGAATAACCATGACACAGTAGTCGAAGTTCATATAGTAAGAGAGCCCTCGACCAACATTTGGAGTTATCACGACACGGGTAATTTCATGAAAAATATTTAGTTAGTAGAGTCAAACCAAACAAGTTTTATTTATGAGGGAAAGTCCCAGGATGTATTTTATAGGCGTCTTCGTATCGGGAAATCTTTTAGGCTATATTTCGTAGCGATCCTTCGAGTATTAAGAAAGTTGTTAACGTTTCAATACCCCCGTGTCGGGGGATTGTGTAAAATTTGTGAGATTAGAACGAAATGCGAGAACCATAACCGCTTAAGGAAATTTGCAAATTTTAACCAACTTCAAAATTTTAATCAATACGTCAAAATTCCACTTTTTCGTTCGCTCCTACTGCATCGAAAATCGCAGCAAGACCGTGTGATTTACGATGTAGTTCTAAGTCTCTATCTTGGATTTCTTACCAGAACGGCGACCCGGCGGCGATTTTTCATTTGAAGATTTCGTGTTTTCGCAATTTTTTCAATTTCTCAAACTTCTCCAAACACGCGTCCGGGTCGAGCCTAATAACTCGCGCCTCCTTCGAGAGGAGTTAAACAATATAAAATGGATTACCTACCGTTTCCTGCTATACTTATTTATTAAAAAAGGATGTTAATAAATTAACTGCGCAAATTTGATTATAAAATCATGATTTGACGTGTGATTAACCCTCAAGCTTGCTTTTCTCACAGCTTTTCGATCACAATGTTGTGTGTTTCTAATCAGTACTGTTTTTCATTAAAACCTTAATTTTCTTAATGTAGGCACCTTGTTTCACTTCTCTTATTTTAACTTTGCGCCTAATGACGCCCCTGTTGCGACGTTCACAGGCTGTTTAATGACTTGTCATCAAGAATTAAGGACGATTATTGATTGGCAGCTCTTTGTTTCAACTTATAGCTTAATATTAAATTTTCTAGCATCAAATCGTCAGTCACACAATGGCTAATAAAACCTTATGATTTAATATAGTTTTACAGGGCAATAATATCCGAATTTAATAGATGGAAAAGCTGATTATGGTAAGGAAATATCCCTGTTTATCTTATATTTTCTAAACTATTCGAACTATTATCGTAATTATAGCTATTAAATGCCTTAAGTACCAAACTGTTTTAATTTACCTATGTACTCAGTGTTCCATAATTCCCGTCCAGGTTCTCTATATCCTAAAAGCAAGGGGATATTTTTAAAATTCCACGAACATTTTATAAGCTTGTTTATTTTACAAATATGACGTCAAATTAACTATGCCATTAATAGATGTTTTTTCCTTTTCCGTACTGGATAAAATTCGATCTTTTTCTTTTAACTATACTTGAAAATGCTATATTCATATAATTCCTCTTCCCTCTTAAATTTAAAAGCTTGTTGAAACACAAACTCCATCAAAATTATACTTAGTAAATACACAGTGTTTGTCGTTACTTACAAGTCAATAATTTATACTAAATTAGTGTTTACCAGATAAGCACTTCAGTAAAAATTAACTTGACTGTACTTGGTTAAAGCTGTAAAACCAACTTATTATGGGACGTTATTGAATCTGAATCTTGAGATGAGGAATATATTAAATTTGGTCTGTGAACTCTGATATTAATATCTCCATACAATTTTCATGTGCACCCTCGATCTCTTGATTAAATTTGGATTATCCTATTGTGAGTACGAGAAAATGAGTTTTATGTATACAGAGTGTCTGTTATCTGATCTAATTGTACAAGAAAAAATTTATAAAAGGTATTATTTTGATCAACCCAATATTTTAACTTATTTGAAGAGATATAAGAACAGCAGCAAAATTATGCAAATAATCCCAAATGTTCAGATATAGATAATATACTCGTAATATATTCACCAAAAATAGAATATTTGATTTCATGTCATATATTGAAAGTATAAAAATTTCATAAAAGCGAGTCTCTAAGGTGTATAATTATGACAAAAAATAATCTACTCTTAACAACTGAGAGATAATTTTCACAGACGACAAGAAAAGCATCATTAAAAAACAAGATAATTGTCTAACGTAAGACAATTAGGTAATTAAGAAGCTTTTATGAGACGGTTTTCAGCGATTTTCTCCAAAATGGATTGGGCAAACGTTGATTACTTCTTGTGAAAACTTGGGGATGACATTACCTCATGGCGTCATTTAAACTTCTACCACAAAAGCTGTATCATATTATTCACAGTTAATAATAATTATTTTTTAATCTAATTAAAAATTCGTTGTCACTAAACAATTAAAGTAAAGCCAATGTAGATTGTTTCCGGACGTAGGTTGTTCCTTTACATAATTATCAATCTGAATCACGTCAATTAAACCGAGATAAACTTAGGAAACTTCAAAAATAAAACCTACTTTATTATTTTAGATATTAAATGCTAGGTTGAACAGGAACAAATTTTATCTTCTCCCTATGCACTAACAACATTTCATTAAGTTAATTACTGTAATAAATTAGACAAAATTCAATCTAAAATCACCACAACAGAAACAATAGCTTTCTCTAACGTGCAACTAACTAAATTAAGGAATTTTCCGGTGGTTGCATGTGTAAGTGGGCAGAACTGAACTGCGGGCAGGACCTGACTTAAAATTGGGGTGTTCTTCAGGTAAGCAATTTAACAGGTACTGACCATCCAATATTAATAGAAACATATTTTCATGACAAAATATTAGTTCAAAGTAAATTAATTTATTTCCTTTCTCTATCATACACAGACTAAAACTTTGACTCCTTATATATTGTGGTGTAAGAAGCACTTACTCAAAATTAATAATCCATTACCGAAGCAATTAATGTTACGAAAATGTTTGTATAATCAATAGTTGATCTAGACATAAAACTAAATCATGGCAGGAAACCGCCTTACTTACACCAAATCACATATAATACAATAAATCAGATTAAAGGATTTGAGGAGCGTGGTTCTATGCAGAAATTCCTTATTTGGATCCATAAATAAACGTACAGAGCCAATATAATCTTTCTATTGTTATATCGGACACTTTATGGTTCAGGCATACGAAAATGTCCTCTGCGCTCAGCATTGGGCCCTAATATTATCGTTTAACACCGCTCTGCACCATTCCTGCCGTATTGGGAGTGGAATAGAAATTACATTATATCCTGAATGTAACTTTTATTGCGTTTTGTGCACCAACCTCAAACACCGTTTCATATAAACACAGCTTGCTAGTATACGTTATTTTTCTGCTAAATTTACTACTACAGTTGAAGGGAAGCAAACAACGAATTGTAGAACCGTACTTGTGGAAATAATAGTTCATTTCAACAACTTTAAAGAACATAATGGCAGCAACCGAATTTTTAGATAAGAAGCACACACATCATAAAAGCAAATTAATACGATATTTTTTACTTCAAGGTTAAGGCTGTCCTACCAATTAATTTGTTTCAAAATACTTGGTAATTAATTAATAAACCAAGTAGTACTGTGGAGTTTAAAGATTTTGTGTCTCACAAAAAATAAGCATTCCCAAAACTGGCATTATCAGCAAACTTATGAGGCCCAACACCAACCCCTATGAAACACTAAGTGTGCCATTTCTTGAATCTGCCTGATGACAATCTGGTTTTTTGAATAACTCCTTCTGTTTGCCATGTTGGAACATAAATGAATGATATTGAAAAAGCAGAATGGCTGAGTTTCAAAAAGATTTCTCAGAATTTCTTGGGAAATGAGAAGAGTGACGATTACCAGTATTTAGTTGAAGAGTTTTTGAAAATTTTTAAACAGTTGGGTTGTTTAAATGATTCCTAAATTGCACTTTTTACACTGTCACCTTGACCTTCCCGAAAATTCGGGAACTATTATAGCGAACAAAAAGGAGAAAGGTTTCATCAAAATATAAGTGAAATGGAGAGTCGAAACCAAGGAAGATGGGATATTAACATGAAGGCAGATTTCTGTTGGACGCTAAAGGGGGGAACCAAGCAGAATGAAGAGAAAGAGAAGACAAAAGAGTCCGTTACAAGAGCAAAATGGAGTAAGCGGATCATATTCTACGTGAAACATCGCTCTCTTCTTCATCTAAGTTTTGGCAATTTCGAAATGACGTTACTTGCTTCTGTAAAAAAAAATACAGTGATGGAGCACTTCCGACTTCCGATTAGAATTCAGCGCATTCAAATACATGAAGACATAGTTTTCCAATCGCATTCAATCGATTTTCATTACACCTAATGCTAGCGCCCCATGCATAGGAATCTTCCGAATTTAAGGGTAGTTTTCCGCAATTAAGAAAATTGGAGGGTGATGGAACAAATCTGACTCCGGATTCGAATTCAGCGCCTCAAAATACATATAGATAAGTTGGTCAACTGAACATGACAGAGAAGCTGGTTTTACATTCCACTAATTCTCAAATTACAATAATGTGCACAATTTCACCAGCAGGTAAATATCAATATATTTTAGTAAATCTGTCGTTGAAAAATAGACCGAAAAAATCCCATATAAATATAAACTCTCCAATATATCGATCTGCCTTCAAGGATGCGACTTTTGAATTACCTTATAGTACATATATTTCATTTCTAAAAAACGTTCTTATTATTTTCATGTGTAAACCGAAACAATGACTATACAGTGAAAATTGTATTCCTCTGGTATTCTTTTATGAACGATTGCTTAATATCTTTTAAATAATTGCCCCATAGAGTATCTGGTTCAATTTGGCCAGTAATCTTGAATTTGTGGTGTTCCCTAGAGGGCAATTAGCAAACCTTGTGTTCTATTTTTACTCCCTGGCGTTATCTTCTCAGTGCGTTCTGATAAGGTTTATAACACATATTTCGTAGGCTGTTGCCTTATCTCTACTACAGTTTTATATGTAAATCATAACGAGACGTGGCGGATGACAAATGGATGAACAATATGTAGACGTGATGTTAGGGTAATTTCCGCGTCCCTGCACCGGGTAGGAAAATTACTGACGAAATTTTCCCTTAAACGAAAATTACAATTACTTAAATATTGATAGTTTTACAGCAGATGAAAGAAGGGTTTCTTGCACTAATAACTCAACTTCAAATTTAACGTTAAAATGATATTTTAGGATAACCTTCATTAAATTTTTCAATGAATAATATAAAGTGAATTATTCCTGTGTCAGATTTTTATGTTAGTACTCCATCTGATAAATTGGTAAGTCTCTTTTAATAGTCCTCTGCCAAGAACAAAATTATTTCTGACAATGCACATCAAACGATTTTTGCGAAGTAAGAGAGCAACGTACTGGATTCCTAAATATATCTTCATTTATCATTACATTCACGGGCAATATTGTACGGTTTCTGGGGTAGGATTTTCTTTTGTTTTTCGTTCCTCTGTAACGCCTCTAGAGACTTTTATGAAATATGAGACCATCTTTTGGTTGGCTGACCACTTATATTCCTGGTAACTTCATAACTAAACGCCGTAAAGAAGCTCCGCTTCCCTGCATAATCGCTATCATAAAAACTAACCCAAAAACTTTAGTTTAAAGGCTTATAAATCTTTAAGCATTGTGTCTTACCCATCTAGGAATTTAATGAAGCTATTAATTAAGAAGGCTGTACGTTTAAAAGCATTTCTCTACCATTATGTTTTAACATTGCCCGTACAAATTGGAACCAAGAGTCGTTAAAACAGTTATAAAATTTCTAATTTGTTAAAAAAATATTTTAATTACACAAAGCAGGAATTGTTCGATATGTATAGATACAATTATGCGGTAAAGTTATTTTACTCTCCAGAAAACCATTTAAATCAGTAAAATGAGCTGGTGACCAACCTAGTTGTATATGCATCTGAAATCTGAAATAATTTGTATCAATTGCTAGTGGAATTTTTGAAATACATGATTTGTTAAGATTAATACGAGTGTAAATTAGCCCATGGAACATTATCGTTGTAAGTTATACGTGGTTCATTTATAAAACGAAATCAGTTGCTTAAATTGGACCATTAGTGGAGTGAATAACACCGCACAGAATTTGCTATCTTTGAGGAGCATATAATAAAAAATAATGAGGGCAATAAATACATTTCTGCTTAAATTATCTACAATATCCTCTTCCAGTACCCATAACATTTTAAATTATACAAGCGAGAATTAAAACACTTGATATATTACTTGGTTTATGTTTAATAGAATTTATAATGAAACTCAGACAAATATTTTAGCTGTTGAATTACGCATAGACGATTGATGAAGGAATGGATTGGGATGTTATTTCTCCCAAAAACATTCATGTGATTGTTTTTCAATCTCTAATTTATATTCTTTATAATGTTTATTTTTTGTATGATCGAATTATTTGAGCGAAGTCGATTAACATGGGTTTTTGTTTACAGAAGCCTAAGATATACCAGGTCAGTCGAAAAGTACACTTGAACAAGTTAACGTAAATCAATATTACATTTATATTTTATTCTTGAAAAGTGACAGGATATAAAATATTATTTTAATTATACAAATATGTTAATGTTTAGTCGTGGACTTTTCTGCATCTCACATTATCAATAATAATTAGGTAATGTACTTTTTCGCAATATTAAAAATTTTTGGTAACTGAACAACCAAGTCTCGCCACAATTTAAAATATTTCATTAATTTATCGTACAATCTACAAACATAGGTACTTTACTAATTCTGGTAATTTTTAATAATTCAATAGCAATATATTATCCAATTACCATTACATTCATGTAACAATTTAGTTGTACCGTATATCTATTAGCCACGAAGATATAACAGACGCTAACATCAACCAACTTGAATTATACAGCCCATCCTATATCAATAACACAATATTTATACGTGTAATTATTGTACAATTCAATTACGTTTTATTTGTGTATCATATCTGTTAACCAAACCGAAAGCTTCCATATAGTTTTAAATTAATTACATTTCCCTAGTGTTAATTAATTTAGTGTTTACAAAATTTTAACAATCGCATTAGTGACAATATACGTAGATAGGCATTCTACCACCGATTATTTTGTTCAGCAGGGATAAATTAAATAAATTATTTGGATTTTGCGGTGTCGTTATGAGAGTTGTGCAAATTGATGCAAATGTTATTAAAAATGCAAAAACGTCACGTGAAAATATAACAGTGGGTCAAAGCGGATGTGTATGTGATGCTGCTCGCCTAAAGGCCTAAATTCGAAATCGAAAAGGGTAAATATGGATTAGGTGGGTTAAATTCTGTAATATAGAAAATTTACTTGCAAAATATGTCGAAATAAAGTAATTTTGTCAGCGACCGGAAACCCAGTCTCAAAAATAAAACAATTATTTGTTGTGAAAATATGCATATTGTTAAGAGTTAATATGCAAAATATTTCACTGTTACCTTCTAATAGATGTTTCCCTTCAGATATCACCTTTTTAAACCTAGTTGAAATGATTGTGTTATTTTTTAACAGAACAAAAACTATAATTATTACGATTCATTTTATTTGGGAGTAAGTTTCTACCCTATAATATAAAAATCTGTAAAAAAGTGTAAATTAGAATTTTAAATTTTGGAACTCGTAAAAATTGTTAAAATATTAGTTGTGCACAACACGTTGTTACAGGCCTGTCAGTCAGGCCACCCGCACTACATCAGTATGTAGTGTGGATTGCATGTAGTCTGGGGGTTCGTTCGTCGCGAAACCGCAAGAGCGCGTTGTCTAGCACGCCTGTCTTCTTTCGTCCTTCTTAATGGTTAGGTTCTTTTAGTGCTAACTAATAAATAAAACAGTATACAAATTATTAGAATGTAACATTTGCTTTAATTTGTCAATGTGAATGATTTCATTACCACGCTATTAATATATTATCACCAACAAATAACTTGTGAGTAAATAAAACTGCGGTCAATGCTTTTGACAATAATTACTTCAGTTCTCCCATACCTCGAGCTAGTACTCAATCATACTCATTCCTCTTACACTAATATATTACTTAACATACCTATTAGATAATCTTTCCAATGTGCCAATAAGTTTACCCTTGTAATTTATCCTAAGTGGCGGTGTAGTTGCACTAAGTAATGTAATCTTAGTGCTAAAACCGCCATAGATTAGCATAATTACACAACCTAAGCAACAGTGCTCTCTGCCGATAACACCAAGATCCAAATTAGGGATGAATATATTAAAATTTAGATAGTTCGGTGGATAATAATATTCAATATTTTTAATTTATTGGCTTTATTTCCGGAGACCACGTCAGTGTACATTCGGCGGTAAAACTAGTGAATGATTATGAGCTTGTGTTATTCGTATGTTAGTATTCAATGCAATTTCTGCAAAGAATAATTAACTTATAGGCACATTTATTAATTATCCTATGTATTCTGTGTATTCCTATTGGACATCCGTATTTATAATCATTATTATACTTATATGTAGGTACTGTCTTTTTATTTTTAACTTAATAGTTCATACTATGCTGTTTCTATGAAAATTTAAATGCTGTCTACTGTTCTATATATAGATAATCGAATGCGTGTTTGTATGTATTATTTATTTATTTATTTAATATCACTAAATTTTGACGCATTCTATCCAATCTAAGTAATTGACACAAAGAATTAATAAATCTACCTATCTATTTATCTATCTATCCATCTACCAATATGTTGGAGTTAAATGCAGTTCGTATTATATTTTAAAAGATAGGTGGGTATATCATATTTTTATTCAAGATGTTTCCCTCATATATTTAGAGAATACGATTTTTTAGAGATTTGTTAAATTGAATTATAAAGATATTTAAATTGGGGATCAATACAAAATTTATGAAACATAGGTAATGTATGTATATGTAAATTAAACGTGTTTTTTTTTTTCGGCAAATCAGCTTTATCGATTTTGGATACAGCATGAAAATAACACATTTCATGTTTACAGTCAATATATCACTTCGGATGTAGCAATTTCTGTCAACGGCAATTTTTTCTT
Organism: Rhagium mordax; assembly: GCA_963680705.1. Classification (NCBI taxonomy): domain Eukaryota; kingdom Metazoa; phylum Arthropoda; class Insecta; order Coleoptera; family Cerambycidae; genus Rhagium; species Rhagium mordax. The sequence continues at coordinate 13,288,935 of OY796660.1, read as the reverse complement.
TTTCTATTTTCGCATAGCAACAATTTCCTGAGGATTAAAGATTGGGATGTAGTACTTAGTGGATTGTTTCATTTAGATCCAATTTCCTTTTGGCATAAGTTCATGTATGCTCACTTAATCACCCTAAAACACAATAAACTAACAAGTTAGTAAAACAGGATAATCATACTCACGTATTTTCTGGCTCCGCAAACGACTCATAAATTGAAACACCTGGTAACACACTAACTTATTAACTTATGGATTACTCACGTTAGCAATTACTTAACACTTATTATTATGAATATTGTGCAACTACAACCGTATTAGCCAATTGAGTCTTTACTTTGTATTTCGATGTTTATTTGTTGATCTCCAAATTATTACCTTCGTCAGCTGAAGCTTATTTATTATAATCACGTCCACAACCTGATACAAAAACTTTAATTCAATTTACTGACGGCGCCGGTGATAAGAGGTTTTACATTATCGTTAAACCTGTTGATAATGGACTTCATAATATCTGAAAACTTTTTCAGTTCTTATGACACTCGTTTATTACTTGAGAAAGATTTGTATGAAGCAACTGGAGCTTATAAAGCTTCTATATATTTCAACACAAAAATGTTCATACTTGTTTGAATATCATTAGCTTTACTTTCCAACTCCTCAATTGCTCAATAAACAGGGTACCTACATGTCCAAAAAAAAATACATTTTGTCAGACTCATGGAAAGAAGTTTTAGGGTTTTATCTCAAGTCTCTTTTAACTCTACCTCTACCAAAATTTTCTTTATACATTCAAGTAGACTATCGTATTCACATTGAGATTCTACTAGTTCAAGTTTAATCGGAAAGTAATACCTTAATTGGTTCATTCACGAGTTAAAATTCATTGTTTCAAAATGGCGCAGATATTTCCAATCGTATTGTTCACAAATGCTGGCCATGATGGGCACATTTATGAAAACAAAAGGGAAGTGAATTTAGCATTCACTATTCAACGTTCAGCATTCAACAATGTAAAATCTTTGGACAACAAAACCACTTTCATTTAATTAAACAGAATCTTAACCCATCCGTTCTATCCATTCAAATTAACTACTAAGCAAAATAATGCCAATTTATAATTTAGACTTTGCTTTCAAATAAGTTGATTCATTCCACATTTGTTTTCATGTAAATGTGATTTTCATATCCACATTTTGACACGAATTTTCAGTTTTCAAAAACTACTGCATTTAGAACTTTGACTTCTGATTAAACATATTTACCAAATTAAATTTTTTAAACTTGAGGGATACATTTTGGGAATGTGCTTTGCGTTGCAGTCGTACAATATATTAATAATAATAATAATAATAAATTGACTTTATGTAGGCGGGGCTCAGCCATAGGCTGCTCAGGTCCAACCTGTAAAAATTACATTGTTGAAATAATGCATTTACTTCTAAATAACTAAATAACTACAAAAGTAACAGTAAAATAATTATAGTATGTAGTTATAGAAAATAAAAAACAAAAGAGAAAAAAAAGTTTTGCTGAAGTATTTTTTAACCTCTTTTTAAAAGTGTTATAACTAACAATATTTTTTATTGGTAGTGGAATGGAATTATATATGAACGAAGCATAATATGTAAAAGATCCCTTGAAAGAAGAGGTAGAGTGCTGTGGTACATGTAGTAAATGAGTATTTTGCATATTTTGTCTATGTATCTCATCGCCAAAAATTAGTTTGAACCTAAGGTATGGTGGATTATTTGTTTGGATTATTTTGCGAACAATACAAGAGTAATGTACATTCCTCCTGATGTTCATTTTATTAAAGGAATATTTTTATTAACTCCTCAGTTAGAATTTCCGGAGCTCTACTGGGTGATGATGATGATGAGGCTTTCCTTTGATTTACCATTTTATCGAACTGGTAGGAATATAGAAATATTTATAATTAAGAGTTTTCTGCAGTTTATCTTCAATTTAGTGCTATTATTAAATTCTAAAGAATTGTAATATACTTTCTGCAAATAGCTTACTCCTTTATGTAACTTGTTGCTTTAAATTAATTTTCTATGATTATATCCACAAAATAACTTGAAATAATACAGCAGCAACACAAACACGTGTTATCACTCGCACTTCATACTAAAGTATTATCTACTTTTCAGTAATATATCGAGCGGTAGAAAGCACTAAGCATCCTCTTGGTGTTTATCAAGAGGACGATAACATAACACTCACTAAGGCTACTAAAATGTTCTGGTCCCTGGTCACCCATATAATAGATGGTAATTTTAGTTCATTCTCTTCTTTACTTTAAATTAGTATCTAACATATTTCTACTAAATGTTTTGCCTTGTTGAATTTTCGGTCAAGGAACAAAAGTAATGAATCATGTTCAATCCTCCTTTAAACAACAGTAATCTAAAAAGAAAATTTACCAAAAGTCCTGTTTTCTTGGAGAAACAACACAGGTCTGCAGGTTTTTTTTTTAAATAGTAGTGGGTTTCTGTATCTGTTGTTTGAATACAATACTTTAAGCTTGATAGGCTCTTCGAATTAACTGGGAAACGTGAAATCGTTTTTTGTAAAATACAATTCCCAATATTTTTTTTATATTTATTAAGCAGCAATCAAAACAGTACACTCTATAAGCTGTTATGGTAATTGTTTAAATGTTAATTGTGGCATTTCATAAATTATTTCTTTTCCTTTTATTTTTTGGGATTTATTACCACATTTCTTGAGATTCCTATCCAAAAAAATTCGATTTATCTAGAAAATATTCAAATTAACCAGTTTAAAACTGGGAAATAACCTCTACGCCTTTGACGTAATGTCAGAGGATCAGTTAGAGGGTGTTTTTTGACAACTAATAGAAATTAAATTAATACAAAAAAACTGCGCTGACGTTTCGGAAACTATATCCGTTTCCTTTTTCAAAGTTTAGGCTTTACATTTTTATGGTAACTTGGAAACCAGAAGTTAGATTCACAATAATAATTGTCCTGATAAAAGTTTCTCCAGCGAAAAACTTCTTCCACCTCACTTAAGGTTGATTGGTCAACATCTCTTTAGTCTTTTTTGTCTAGAAGAGGCCGAAGAAGTGTATTAGGATGGTGTTTAAGTTTGTTGTGGTATTTGATGCTTCTGTCGCTGATAACATTATGGATGAAGGGTATTCCCAGGTCGGTAATGGCTCAAAACACTTTTTACTGGGGTCTTTGTATCACAGCAATGCTCAATTTAGTGGCACATCCCCACAGCTCAAATTAGTTTTATTATGGTTTTATAGGGTAAGATTTTATTTTCGAGTGATAATCTGGATCTCCTCTCAAGTAGCCAGTATAGTTCTCTTACTCTTATTTATTTTAATTTTCCGTCATCCAGTTTTCAAGAAGATGGAGGTGGTCTTGTAAGTTAGTGGATGCTATTTGTAGATTTTCAGTAGTAATACCACAAGAGATTGAATTTTCGCGATAAGTGTGTCGATTTATTTCCTACGGACTCGTGGTGTTTTCAAGCAACTCAGTTGAATTTAGAAATAAAAGACAGACTTATAAGATAAATTCAATCACGAGTGGTATTTTATTAGACTATTTCACGAACAAATATTTTGGCTGATAAAGTAGCGAAGCGACTCATTTTGACGTCTGTCTCTATAATTAATTTTTATTAAACCGTCAAACTTTGCTTTGCCATCCGTATCCATGGTTACGGCCATCCGTATCAATGGTTACGTCGTTGAAAACACCACGCTGACAGACCAATTAGAATTGAAAGACAGTCGGTGTTTTCAGTAGTAATACCACAAGAGATTGAATTTTCGCGATAAGTCTGTCGATTTATTTCTAACGAAACTGAGTTGCTTGGTGTTTTCAAGCAACTCAGTTGAGTTTAGAAATAAAAGACAGACTTATAAGATAAATTCAATTTAACGAGTGGTATTTTATTAGACTATTTCACGAACAAATATTTTGATTTATAACTTCACTTGAAGTAACACCGAAGCGACTCATTTTGACGTCTGTCTCTACAATTAATTTTTATTAAACTGTCAAACTGTGCTTAGCCATCCGTATCCATGGTTACGTCGTTGAAAACACCACGCTGATACGACAATTAGAATTGAAAGACAGTAGGTGTTTTCGCTGTAATACAAGCTGTCTTTGGTTTGTGATTGGTCAGATTATGTGATAATATTAAGGTGAGTGAAATAGTCAGTGCAATCTTAACAGGATTGGGTGATTTGTGTCACATGACAAGAAATAACGAAATTTAATTGGTTGTTAGAACTGTCAAAAAATTTTCAGCGAAAGTTTCGCTATGGGAAGGTGAGATGTATAGATTAGGTACAAGTAAGGGCCAAGTACACTGCCTTGTGGTACACCAGACTTGATTGGGTGAAGGTTAGAAACTTTACCCAATATTTTAAATCCTTGAGAGAATACCGGTAGATTATTGTCTATATACAATAAACTTAGCTCATTTTGTCTGTTCACTCGCTTATAATCGAAGCATGACCACATTTTATTTGGGTTTAATTTTAGATTATATTTAATGACTTACGTAAATGCTGACTTAATATCGACTTAAGTCAGAAGGAGGAAAAGAAAAAATAGAAGTATAATGTCTGTATGTCTTCTGCATATAACTGGAGATGTCAATGGTGAATTGTGTGATGTCATTGTGTAAATTCAGTGCTAGCGCACAAAGATACATTGGTACCACTACCACATCTTAAATTTGCACGTCCACAGGCCTGTGTAATTTTATTCTGAAAAATATCATAACTTAGTAATAAATTATTTCGATATTTTATTTTTATTGGTCTTTCACAAGTTCTGTATCGTTATAATGTATTTGATTTAGATTTTTTATTTTATAATTTTTTAGGTGAAGTGGAAGATCGGATTGCCGAACTTCGTCCTTTTGTGTTTTATTTTTATTACTCAATAAACATATATTATTATTATATTATTATTGTAATTTTATGTTTCATTAATAAAAATGATTGCCTACTCTTACTATGTGACAACAATTTAAAATAGATTAATAATTCATTCTGTAATTCAGTAGGCAAGGGAAATAAAATTTCCTTTAATGGTATAAAAAACATGTCGTTTTATTCAAATCTATTATTACACTGTGATTCATAATAGAATTGAAACGAAATCATTAAAATCATATTACGTAGTAGTTATGTTACAATAATATTCATTTATATTCGTCTCTATCACTAAAGCAACATACTCCAAGTTTATATAACGACTATATTACATAATGGAACGGTTTTTAGACTAAACTCAGTTTTTTCGTCTTCTTAATTTCTGGATATTAATTTGCTTTTCTACAAATTATTAAAATTGTTAAATAGTTTCCACTGGATACCAAAACAGCAACTAATGATTATAAAATAATGCTCGTTACCTATACTAGCCAAGTTGCCATCATCGAGAGATGAGTAAAACTTAATTTATCTGGCAATGCAGAGTATTTACATATATCTAAATTTATAGTCATAATTTATACAGAAACTGAGACACAAATTTTGTGTCGGTTCTACCCCTGTATTGGAATAAAACTATTATTAAATAAAAATAAACCTTCATTTATAATAACGAAATACCAGGAAAAAATTTACAGAAAGTAGATACAGTACGACTTATCAGTCAGTTTCGAATCTCTGAACACGTAAACCAAATATAAGCAAATCAAATGACATGACCAAAACCAAAACATTGAATATAGTCAGACGTATCGTCAAGCCTGCATTACTGCATTAACTACGAATAATTAAAACAGATCCATCATCTAGAAATGATTTCAAGTGATTAGTGAGGCGCTGGTCCAGTAAATATTTTTTTGTTATGAGAAATGAACAGCAATATAAAAAATTCATTCACGAACAAACCTGTGATTTTCAATTAATACCACAAACGCATTACTCAAAATATAATAATTGATTGTAGCATTCTTATTTAGAAATAAGTGTCAGGCAGGATACAAAGACTAACAGTGGATCCATTTTTGATCATTTTGCTTCCATGAGCATTACATAGGTAACACACACAGATACACACCCATATCAATAATTTCACTTTCAAATTCACTTCAGAAATGACATAATTTAGTGACTTTTAGAAGATTTTAAACTAAAAAATTGGATTACAGTCCAGTAATCCCTGCTGATGAAGGCCAAATAGATAGAAACTGGTTGGCGTTTCTAAGATGTGCTACTTATACCTTCTATTAATTATAAATACATTCTGTACTGCTAGGTTACTACGATCAATAATTATACTTTGTGTACTGTGTTTGTGATATTAATTTGAAGCCACAAGTATGACGTTGATTGGTTTGCCCTCTAGAGAAATAGATGGGAAGTGTACCTCTATGTGGAGTTCTGCATATAGAAGAAAACGTTATATATTCAAATACAATGTTAGTTAAATTAATGGTCACAGTCAGCAAAAGGCACAATTATTATTACCTACTAGTTGGCACCCGCACATGTAGGGTTATTATCTCTTGTTAAAATTTGAGCACCGGAAAATATCCATTCCAATTTAAAGTTGGACTTCTGACTTCCACATAATTTTAGAAATTAGTCAAGGGAGTCGGAAACTCCAGGAGCTTGGGTGCAATAGATATGAGTCACGAGTTTAATGCAATCGTATAATCGCAATTTGTAACAGCTGCATGACTGAGAGACACTTAAAAAACGTTAATTTTACTCAATTGTCGGCTATAAATACCAACGAATCGTTATATAACTACCAACGAATCGTTATATAACTACCTATTAATACTATTAATGACAGAAGGCAAAATTAATATTAAGCCCCGCTGCTATTGACTACGGTGTGTAACATTTCAACGATTTCTATTATGGCTTTTTAGAAGACCAACTGCTTCACATCATCTCTAAACGATGGTAATCAACTACATAACTATCGCCTAAAATTTTTTTTATGTGTACTGATATTCAAGCTTCTGGAAGATGGAACGAGAACGCTCTATTTCTCTTGAAAAATGTATTCATAGAAGATACATCGGCTTACTATTCAGCTATAAAGGCATTTTGGAGTTTTCGAGGGATACTTGGTTAGACAGTTTCTTGTTACTTTTCTTGGCACTTTGAAGATTCAAATATTTTGTATTAATTTACTATAACGATTTTTTCTTTTTCTTTAACGATATAATCAAACGAATTATTTCTTTCATTGCCAATCTGTAAATGTAATGTTTTCAAGCAATTTCTATTAAATTATTACTAACGACTAACTACCAATAACAACTCAAAACATGAGAATTTTCAATCAATTTAATGTTGTAGTCTTTGACACCAGTAACTTTTTCATTATTCTGTTGATATTTTTATAAATAATAGGATCATTGCTATCGTTTCTTGTAACTACTTAATTAATATTCACATTCCATGTATTTAGGATTGTCCCAGGGATATGAAATCACTTTGTATATACCTAAATTTTAATAATGTGATGATGATAAAGCTAACTATCTAATAAAAAGAACGTAGTTTTATATATAAATTGCACTGCTAAGAGTAATTGGAGAACCCTAATTTCTCTTACAAATTATTAAATTAGGCATTGCGAAATGGAAGACAAGAGAATGATGATAATAAGTTGCTTGGAGAAAACTTGGACCACACAATAAACAATTGAGGGAGGAGCTTAAATCAACTGAGAAAAGGGACTTTGAAATTAAGATTTGGAGTATTAAATATTCATTGTTTTAGAATAATGTAGTTTTAATTTATGTTACCTATTTATATAAGTTCGTGTAATTTGAGTGTCCACAGTTAATATGTTTTGGTTTGATAAAATCTGCAAATAACATAACAATTCATAACGATATATTGTACTGTATTAAATGGATTTTAATTTTGTTTTCTATTTATTATTTTATTTATTTTTTGTAAACAATTTATATATTATTATTATTATTAGATTTATGAATTATTTTAAATTAAGTTTATTATTTTATTGATTTAATTTTTTTTTTTTTAAGTTGATTAATAATATTTTTTGTTTTATTTATTTAGAAAATTTCACACTAAGCACAATACAAATTTTTTTCCCGGAATATACCACATTTAATCTTATTTCTCTGTTATTATTCTTTCACGCCTATGAACGAAAATGTGTACGTTACCAGGAGAATTTACTTACTAGGGTTGGTTTTAATCCCTTTTTATCTTATATTTTTAGGACGTTCCAGGGGTTCTCATTTTCTAAGAGAAACCTACCTACCTTGTTCTAGAGCCTGATTACTTGTAACTAATGATATTAAAGTTAACATGGGACGTACTTCAAAAAAAAGTTTCACATCAACAACTTTTTGCCAGAATACTCGAATAATTTATTTCTAAATTTGAATTTAAAAATGCGTGATGTATTCAACTCAAAAATAGGTTATATTCGTTGTTATTTTAGTTTACATTGCAATCTTGATTTAAATTAAATAAATATTTGAATACAACAATTTGTATTTTTTTTTACTTTCCCAATATGAACTTCTGCTTTATTTTTATAGCAGAATTTCAATTGAATACATGTAATTTATTTTTAAGTCACTCCAAATAAACATATGGTGGAAGTGTAAGCATCACAAGTACACATTTATACATTTATATACAGAATTCAGCTGCGAGAGAAAATATTTCATGCCATAACTGTCGTTAAAAAAAGTGAAGGATATCCATGCTGTGCTTTTAGCCAGTGTGCTAAAAAATCCATTTTGTAAGGATTACTGGGCAAGAAACATTTTTATGTTTACGATATCTTTGTGTTTATAGCGTACATTTTTATATGTAATAACAGGTAACGTCGCTGGAAATGTGTGTGTCCACATTTCTCAGATGTATAGTCACCTCCCTCCCAGGCAACCCTAGTCTTGGATTTGGAAACTATCTAATTTGTGTGGTGTGTGTTTCATAAAACGTTATAAAATACGTTTGAAAAAAATTACATTTCTAGCGATTAATAAGGCACTTGATTAGTTACAACACACTTTTAAATCGTACAATCATGAGGTTGACTAATGGTTTCTTTTTATCCGTGTGTTACATAACGAAACATCATTTATGGAAAACATATTATGGTTATGTTATACCACACCGCTTCATTTTGACATAGCGATAGGTTGATAAGTCCAGACAGGTGGAAATATTTGTGTCATGTTACTCTGTTCTCTGTGCTAAAGTAGTCCATTTAATATATTATGTACCTTCAAATTTTATTTATTGTCCCTGTTAAAACTGGACAGATATGATTAATGGAACCAGGTGGAAATCTGGTATAGGTATCATAAAAACTAAAAAGTAACACTTTGCCTAAGAACAAATTTCGATTATTTTTATTACTCGCTTGTTTTTTTTTCGGCAGTTTTGCACTACTAAAGAAAGACTAGAAAATTTTGTCGCCACTTAACCTGAAGCACCATGACACAATATTTGAATGGTATCAAGAATCTATCTATCCAATGAAATAGCATACAGATTAGACTGATTATGTTTATGAACTTATGATTGACGAAAAAAATTTCGAATGATATGGATAAAAATCAGTTACTTAATCCTTGATGATTGATTGGAACACTCTATTTTCTGGAAAATTGAGTTAAATAAGAGAATATTTAGTGGATAGATAGTATATATTTGAGAAAAAATTGTTAATTAGTGGTTTTTGGTATTAGAAAATTTCCTCGTTGCTTTCAGTAACGGAGACTCTTCATTTTAAACATGCATTAGTTATGTACGTAAAATGAATATAGCTAGTAGTTAAAAATCTATCATTTTTGTAATAATTTCTTCGTTTATTTGATTTGAAAAACTGAACATTGTAACGAGCATTACGAGCATTAAATAAAATTTTTATCACATTAATAGGATGCTTAATAGTCATCCATGTTTGCTGTATTAAACATACACATACTACATTATATATTTTCTGGCGCGTATAGTATTAAAATTTGTTTAACTACTAAACGGAACTAACGCACTGATTTGAACCGAAGAGAATTTGTAAATAATTTGCAAATTGAACCGAAAGATTGAATTAATATGTTTTTCTATTTTTGGTAACCAAATGAATTATATTTGAATTATTCAGTCATTTTATGAAAAACTAGGACAACAAATTTGTGTATTTGGTAAACGATTGTCTTGAAATATGATGAAGAAAATGTGTGCTCTGTAATGCCGTGGCGCTAGATTATTATATTCGATCAATCACTATTATTTGTATACAACAGATTCATCAATGAACATAGTAAATGCCAGTTTCTTGTTTTCTTTTTAAAATAAAATAAAGTCTAATGGAAAATATTCAGCAGCAGCAGCATCAGCATCAGCTTCTAACAATATTTATTGTCATGTATTTTAAGTTAAATAAAATAAAACAAGTACTTTAAGACACAGAGAGAAACTGTCCACGATAAAGTGTTGTGATAAAGATGAGTGTCTGAGTGTTAAACAACGGGGAGCGAAAAACCTCTTAAACAAAATTCTATCTGAACCAGTACACTATGTACCAGTACCTAAAAGACAATTAACTATGGTACTCAGGTAAGCACTTAGGTCAAATGTAATCAGATGTTTTGCGTAGTGTTAGAAGTATCAAAATATTAATAACTAAATTTTTTAACATTGGAAATGTTTTTGTTTTCGTATAGGGGGTTGAAAATCAGTTTCATGTTGCATAAAATGAAGCATGACTTATAGAAACAGTGGCGACAACAGAGTGACCAATTGTTGATTGGTTGTCTAAATCGCGTGGTACCGGCAGTCATGTTATTATTTTTTTATAGGAGTCTTCTTGTCGAGAAAATCCCAACGGCTATATCTCGTTGCGATTCTTTGAATATTTAAAAAGTTATTAGCGTTTCAATACCCCATGTCGAAGAGTTTTGTAAATTTTGCGAAATTAAAAAGGCCGAATGCGCGCGCAGATCCTTCCAAATTTCATACCCGTGTAGGACTTGTCAAAACGTTAAAATTTTTCGTTAACGTCACAAATGTCACTTTTTAGTTAGGATCTGCTGACCTCAAAATCGCAGCTGGCCAGCACAATTCACGATGTACTTTCAAGTTGGACTTTCGAGCTTGGATTTATTGCCAGAACGGCGGCCAGGCGGCCTGTTTTCGTTTGGAAATAAGGTTTAAAATTTTCGTATTTTCGCAAAATTCGCCAAAAAATCCATAGTGCGTCCGATAGATTACACCTTATAGTCGATCGAGCGAAATTTAATAATTTCTTAATATCGGTCCTAGGACGGAACCGATTACAGTTTCGGACCCGGGACGACTTCAGGACCCCGAAACAATTTTCTGTTTCTCGATAGTGCCTTTCCTTCACTTTGACATTTAATTGTATCGAGTATTGTATCCAAGTAAGAAACTGCATGTCTCAAGAGCAGGATTAAACAAATGTTTTTAGTTTCCTGGTAGGGGGTCGAAAATCAGTTTCATTGCAAAATGACGTAACGCGTGAGATTTCAGCGGTTTCAGAACAATAGACGTCAAAATTACACTTTTTCGTTCACTCCTATTGAGCCTAAAATCAGAGCGTGACCGTGTAATTCACTATGTAGTTCTAAGTTCGACCCTCTACCTTGGATTTATTACCAAAACAGTCTCTCGGAAATTCGTTTGGAAATAGTATTTGAAGTTTTCCTGTTTTTGTAATTTTTTCAATTTTGTCAATCATAAGGGTGGATTTAGGATCGGGGTTGCTCTGGCAGGTTACCGATATCTGATTTGTACGTGTTACCGAGTGTTAGACTAGGTTTGAGTGCCATTACTTTAACAAGAGGTAGATTAAGCAAAAGTAAACAAAAAAATTTATCGCTTCATTAGAAAAGTCACGCCCAACAATCTCTAAGACAACTTAACATCGAGAAGCACGTCAAACAGCTTATTTCCTTTTGTCCCGTCGAAATATGTATAGCCGAAAACCATATGTAACTTAAAATTTTGTCGTTTTTCGCAATTTACAAAGATAGCGTGATTTGAAGCAAAATAAAATATATCTACAACTCCTCTCTCAATGCCTGATCCAATGGTATGTCACACGGATACAGTACATGCAAAATGTACCGAAATTAAACAAATAAGCAAGAAAATTGTGAAATCTTTGTAACTCTATACTTATTATTTATGCAATTTGAAGGTGGATTTTTATTGCATCCACATTTGTACGACGTATGTTAACTACGTGAAAACCAAATTTAGGCAAAATTCAGTAATCGTAGCCCTCCCTCAAGAAAAGTTTTTGTCAAATGATATTAACGAAATACGATTAATTTCAATGTTGCCACAAATACTTTAAAATAAAGGATTGTTTGTAAAACAAGCTGTAGATGATGTAGTCGCCTATTGTTAAAATAGCAATTGAAATTTTAAATAATAGACGAACATTTGTACTTAGTTGATGAGGACGTTGATCTCCTTGTTCTATTAATCGCTTTAACTCCAGAAGAAAAAGATTTTTCATAAGGCCAGGAACAGGAAAAATTATATGGAAAATTTTTTCTTCGTCAGAAATCCAGAAATGACAAGAACGTATAAAAATAGTTATTTACATTACTAGATGCGAAAGGTTACTTTAAGGTGTGAGGTGATTTTTGAATGGTCGAGGCGAAGCCGAGACCTTTCAAAAAACACCGAATACTTAAAAGGGCTTTCGCATCGTGAAAGGTATTATATTTTTTCTACTATACCAAAAAAAATTACGGGATTTACGAATTTAAAACTAATTATTTCATGAAATTAATTGACGTTTTTAATAAATTTTATAGTTTAGGAGGCTGTCTGTGAAAATTGTTTCCATGGCAACACACATTTTAATTTCTGGTGGTTTTCAAACTTAAACAAACAAATACATATGTTTCGTGGCGATATAAATGGGCATATTGCTTGTGCCTTGTTTTACCCCAAGAAATCCAAAGCAAGGTATATGCAAATTGATGAAGCGTTTTTAAAATGGAGGTAGGTAGGTAGGTACTACGTTGGGTACTACGTGCTGACAAAAATGTTGGCGTACTTCCTAGAAAAACCTTTCTTTATTAATACAAAATTGTTTAGTTGTATTAATTTATTCAAATAGAACGAATTAATTTCGTTTACCTACGATCACTAACGTAAATAGCTGAAAACGCACTCTCCGCCACCTACGTAAATTGAACCTTACACACCGTAAACAAATCGCACGCTCAGCCGCTGAGGTGCAATGCAATGTGACCACGTGACCTACTTTACACAACACTTGTAGTTCATATTTCTGACACCAGGCTAAAATTATTAGAAATGGCAGGTGCAAAACTTAATTTTCTAGCTCTGTCAAAACTGACATAAGCAACAAATAATACAAAATTGTGTTTTAATTTCAATAAATACGATCGTAGGTAAAGTATAGTACATAATTCGAGTTGTAAAGCAATTACGCACTCATGGAATTGCCACACTCGCCTATTTACAACTCTCATTACGTAATATACTATTAAAATTTGTTTTTCTACTTTTCTGTCCTGGCCGCATAAGTTTTACTTTCGTAGATAGCAACCGCCTTAGCAACCAGGTAACTCGAATGTTTACTTTCGTTATCGCGCATGTTGCTAGGGTTACAAAGTTCATTAATATAGACGGTAGTAGAAAAATACAATTTTACTGACTCATGCCTTCAGTGGTTATGATACCACGTCTAGAATATTTCATAAAGAAAAATTAAAAGTCATCAAACGTCTTCAGAAAGAAAAGCAGTTGGTTAATGTAGTAAGAACTTTCAATGGCAAGAATTTAATCCCCTCACAAGTAAAACACACAAATGTCTCACTCAACTCATACAGATTTAATCAATTCAAAAAATCGCTACACGAACACAAATCAAAGTTGGAAATATTGCCACCAACTTCAGAGGCAGTCGCTTAATATTCATTACGAGTATTCTACAAAATTCAGAAATGGCTTGGCAATGAAAAAAATCCACAACAGTGGGGATAGAAGAAAATTAACGGCTCCTTACAACCTGTGACAACACTTTTTGTGCCAACAGCAGAACTAATATTGCAGCTTATCTCCTGCAACCGCAACAGAAAAGAAGGTTGAAGATGCTTACAAATTTACGGAAATTGTCAAGGAGTACGATGTCTAAATTCATACATGGATAAAATTATTTATTTATATGCTATCGATTCCGATCTTCTTTAGATACAAAGTGTGTTTCATTCAATATATATATAAAATTTTAAACAACTCGATAATCCTCACTTGTACAATGATTATGTACTTTTTCATTTTGCAGAATATACTCACAGATAAACAAGCAAAAAATGAAGGAAACAAACGAAAAATTGGTAAAAAAATTTAATAAAAAAGTCAAAAATTAATATTTCTCTATAAATGAAAATATTCTTATTTTTTGAAAATTTCTCATGGTTCAATTGCCAATTTTTATTATGCATGTGAAAAACCTAGTTCATCCCACGATTTTTCAAGCAGGCAGCTCCGACACACCCATTACGGTTCGGGAATCTTTAAGTTTCTTGAAACATAGGTATGTATTTTTAAACGTATATGTCAAGTTTCAACGAATTCACTATGTTCTTGTTCAGTTTGGACACTTTTCCTGTACTATTAGCTGCGTTAATAGTTTGCGAACTTTTTATTTTAATTTCTAAAGAAAACTACTGATAATAAGATTTTAATTTTTGAAAATGTTTTGTGTTAATGAAATAACTATTTACTACTTTGCAACAAATTTTCATTTTTATCACATCCGAAATATCACAAAATTTGCGTTCTACTTCCGTCATTTCCAATGTCTCCTCCGGTTGCATCTTTGCGAAGGACTGTGAATTTTTTTAAATAATGAACCACTGCCACGAACAAAAGAGAACATTACATTATTTTGTATATCAATGAACGATTCCTCTGGTAATAAACAAGAGCAAGAAGTGAATTACTTAATGAATGTCTGTTAATTTTTTTTTTTTCTTATTAGGTACATAATAATATGTATATATTACAGAAGACGACACAGACGACGAAAGAATATACATAATAAGAATTTCACCGAATACAATAAAGACTAAATACAATAATAAACAAATATATCATAATGAAGCGAACAAAACGATTAAAAATCATGGTAAAAATTATTACGTTTATGTCTACGGAATTAAACATATGGTCAAAGTTACTATACATTGAATACATTAGAAACTTTCACATTGCATTGTTCTGGCAGACACTAAGTAAGTACCAAGTACCAACTATCATATATACTTAACGTTTCAATATTTTTCAAGAATACATATAATTCTAACTAAATAATTAGACATAATTATCACAAAACAATCGATTCAAAATATATTAATAATTTAATTCCGGCGCCTTCGCCATAACTTGAAATATCGTCCCTAAACGTTGTGTTCTTTGTCATTGCAAATTAAATCAAAATGTGCAAAAAACAAATATTTTCTGTCCTGACGTTATACTTATACAATATATTTAAACAGATACCCCTTATGATGTAAATCATATGATGAAATATTCCACGAAAGGGTTAGAATCTTTGATGTGACACTCTGATTCTGAAGTAGTTTCCATTGAACATTAGAATATCGAATACCGAACGCTCAACCCACGTTTTGGCAATTAAATTGGCATCATAAGGAGATTATTAAAGATAGCTCCTTATTCACCTGTAATGGCACAGATCGGGAAATTAACTAAAATAATATATTTATCAGTCTCGTGATTCGTATGGAGGTTAATCCCGTTCCCTTGAGGCGGTTATTATAACAATAATCAAAATTTATGTTTAATCAGGAGTCATTGACAATTATTTATGTATTCAAGATATTAATTCTGACCTTCATGTTATTGGTAGATTTTCTAATGCACTCAGATATACTTAATGAGAAGAAGATTCAGGTTTTAATTTTTGTGCGTAATTCCAACAGATGTCACAACAATTTTGAGAGATTCTCATATTTAAAACATCGATGAATACTATAAAAATATAACCCAAAAAACTACACCAATAGCACTAAATTCCAGTACGATTTAACGTCATCGCCTTTAAGAATTCTACATGGATTCCATTCAAATACTGTCGCTATTAAGTAAGCTAAGTGAAATAAAATGACTTGCTAACAGGGAAACGCTCACTGACAAAATCATATTTTATATGCTGACGACTCGCCTTATCAAATATCGAGTACAGAACGGACAATACGGACCATAATTAATTAGCGTTTCCGCTCGTACGCGGCTATTTAGAATGGAATATATTTCTCCCTTTTCCATACATTCAAGATAACGCTTAAGGGTCCTGCAGGACATTAGCATAATCACTACTTCAATTTTCAGCTTGTGACTGATGTGATATTTAAAAAATTTTTGTTGGTATCATTAAAGATAAAAAAAGTGTCAGATTTATTATGTGACGTATAAACTCCTTTGAAATACGACCCAAATGCGTTTATTATTTCACGCCGGCGTCTCAAACGAATTGTCACCGTACGAGCGAGTTCGGGGAATAATAGAGGGAGACTTTTTGCAGTTAATAAAAAGCAGCTACTACAAAGAGAGTTTTGATTTTTTCGTAATAATGTTTATAAGTCGTTTTTTTATATTGCATGCAGTTAAGACTTTATGCATGCATCACCTTATTGCGTATTGAGAGGTTTATCTGGCAGTTCTCAGATTGCCTCAGTGATATGTTTAGTTTGTAATAAGCGTCTGCTATGTTGAAGTAAAGCCTTATGCACGAAGCACAAAAATAGTGAGATCCATTACAAAAAAATTACCCAAAAACTTTATACCCATTTTATATTTCGTTTAATTTTTATAAGTAAGTTTTGCTACCGTGTAATAAAATAGATCAAGCAATTTTTTTGTCACTTCTGGAAAGTATATTCCCAAGCATTTACCATTTATGCGTGATGGAATTGAAAACAATAGTAAACCCGATATACACAATAAAAAAACAACCCTACATAAAACTAACTCCTTAATAATTTTCAATTTCTCCAGTTTATCATAATTTCTAGTTCTAGTTAACTTAATTTGTTATTATTATTTTAATTCTATATAGGCGCTTCTGAAATATTATTACGATGAATATGAATATCTTACTTTGAACTCAATACAACACCTACACTTACGGTATCCAGTAGGGTCAGTATTGATTTATATCTAAAATTTATGGTAGGATCATAGAGTGAAATGGAATAGTGTTTGACTAAAGGATAATGTTTGTGGTATTGGGGATTTTATAGAGTCCCATCATTAGAGAACACTACGGATATGTATATTTGTTTAGGAACCCTTAACCGGGCTTCTCTGTAGAAAAGTTCCCTTGATGGTATTGAAATTTTGCATTTCAAATATTTGGTTTGCTGTGTTATATATAACATACGTAATAAGGTTTGCAGGATCTTCGAAAGTCTTTTGTATCATGTATCTTATTAAAATGTTACTCCTAGTTACAAAAACAAACTAAACTGTAGACTTGTATCCAACTTTGGATTGCGGTAGAAGTAATTGGATCAACTTAAGTTACCAACTTGTATTCCTATAGTAGTAGTATTAAGTTTCGGAATGTAAAAACAATAGTTCCCAGTGAAGTGGAAACTATCAATGTCGGGCAATACCATATGTGGGTAATAAGTCACCAATTTATATATGTTGTAATATGAAGTAAGATACTTTATCGTCTACTCCGTGTTGACCATAAAGGTTAGTGTTTGTGCGCAGTCTCAAAATAGGCAAGTTTCCAAAATAAAAAATAAATACTTTACTGAGTGCGTTATAATTTTCTTCGTCACACATTTGTAATTATCAAACCTTCGAAGAAGTACATCTACTAATTTTACTTACTTACTACTTTGTAAGAATATTCCGTTGTTGTTATCACTTGCCACCACTGGCGCTAGTTTTTATTTGGACCGGGAAAGCAATTAGGATTACAGCCTGCTCGATCCAGCGCTGTGTAGCTTTTTGTATCTAAATCCAGATATATCTTTTCCACTATAAGTGCACAAATGAAAAAATCTAGAAGTATATTTTTCTCGATTTCAGAAATTTCATTCCACTAAGAACTGATAATGCGCCGTTTAGGGTAAAGTGTTTAAGAGGCTATTCAATTAAATTTTAGGAAATTCAAAAATAATATTAAATTCGTATTTATATTTGTATCTATTATTTATATAAAAAAAAAAACTGAAATAGAAATTTTATTGAAATTGCAAATTTTTAACCTACTTTGGACCAAATAGGTTTATAAGAAATATCTGTCGGTCTCTTTATCATTATAATCTGCAAATTTTTAAAACCAAAATTAACCGATAGCGACACAGTTTTCATACAATAATAACAATAATAATATATTTATTAGGTTTAAATTTTATTTAATTCAGTTGGCAATGAGTTGTTAAACTAACTAATTAAAAATAATGGTACTTAAATCTGTTCGTTTCTTACTTGTGGCTCTGTTAAAGTATAACTATTACATATTTTTAATTTTCGGAATTAGATTGTATGTAATCATTGATTAAGGAATGAAGAAGATGCGCAATGCAAGGTGCGTAGTCAATTCTGGCTGCGAGATTACCAATAAGTTGCCGGCATTCCTGTGTCCTGGTTTTATATCATTTCTAATATAGTGGTAATAAAAATTTAATGTTCAGATTGATTTTAGTTTAAAATTGTATGACGGTTAAAAGTCAAACGAAAGTTGAGAAGCAGCTGGCAGAGAGATCAGACTATGGCAATAATTTTAAACTAAACTGAAGAGTTTCACATACCACTTATATCGTAGTTTTCGAATATCTCGTTTAAAACTTATCCGATCTGAATGCAATTTTTATCAGATTAATCTAAAATACGTATAAAATGTCGGAATGTATTTTTTTTTTCGACAAAAAAATTTTTCTGCATGCATTTTATATTTTTATCACAGGAATCTCAGCAACTGGCTGATAATCTCGTGGCCAGAATTGACCTCTCATTTTACCATTTGCATTGCGTATCTTTATTATTCTTTAATCAATAATGTAATACTTACAATAAATGTGGAGAAAAATTGTATGTTGGACTTTTTGGTCATTTAATCCACTCTATAATAAGGATATAGAAAAGTTAACTACCATAAAATACTCACCAAAGTATGAGTCCACCGTACTTGAAAATATGTTTCAGTGCTATCAATTGCTTTTCACTTACTGTGCCTCTTGTCCCATGTATTAAATATTATGAGTAACCTAATTTAGCCAAACACGACTTGGAGATAAGGAAGAAACCCGTAAAGATAATAACAAGAACATTCATTTTCGTCCAGAGGCCTGTAAGGACATCTGTTATATCACACAGGGGGCCACCGTATATAGGAGTACAACCACAAAAGAAAAAAAACAAATAAGGATTATGAAACCAGCTTGACTATAAAAGTAAATTATTTTTCTAAGGCAAATTCATCCTGTTTAAATACTGGTACTGAATTTTATTATTCTTAAGAGGTGGTGCTAGGACGTTCAGAATATGCTGGCCCTAATTTATACCTAATATCAATTAAGAAATACATTGGTAAGACTTCAGTTATTGCTAAAACAGTATTTATTTGAACTAATATAATATTTTAATGGAATTATGTGATTGTAAAAAAATATTTGACGGTATTTTAGATAAAAATCTATTTATTCTAGAGAAATGACAGAACTGAAAAATATAAAAAATATGTGGTGGTAGAAAAAATTGACATACAGTTTATATTTTATATAGTTTTTTTTTTAAACTTTCTGTCGATTCGTCAGTCTGTGGTAATTATATGTCAATTCCCACAAATATAGAGAGTCGCTGGAATCACTTCCATGGTCTAAAACTAATCTATCTAATTAAAATGGGCTGCTCATCGTCGTCAAAATGTATTTCTCGGTAGCGGTATTTATCTTCACTAAAATAATATTCGCATCTTTTTTCCTACGCAACCGGCATTTTTTGTTTAAATTCATTTTTAGCGATTTTCCTCGCATTGTCTTATTCAAGGGTGACATTTTTCTTGGTAAAATTCGCTCAAAACACAGACTTTTTAAGCTAGATATATGTTCCCCTTAAGGCAGAAACGATGTTCCTGTAAAATGCCTGTTATGAGAAATTCCCACATGAGGTTAAACCCAAACAAAATTAAAACAAAACTTCATTACGCAGTTTTCGCTGTGGGATTATAAGGAGAATTTATATGAAAATAATTGAATAGTCTAATAGAAGAGAGTACGTCTTTGACACTGAGAAACTGTTATGATAGTTACATAATAATTATTAGAGGTTAATTCATTTTCTTTATTGCCCAACAGATATTACATCCAATTGCAGGGCAAATATGAAGAAAGAGAAATTATTAATAAAGTGTAAATAAACGTTTTAATGTCACAATACAAGCTAATTTTATTAAAATTGCCACATGTGTAATAGACACGTGTTAAGTAACACCATTTAGAGAGTAATTGAACACTATTGGCTGTATCTTTCTAGTAAAGGACATTACTTTGCATTTAGTGACATTAATATAAAGATTGTTTTCGTTACATCCAATTTCTAAGTGATAGTTTCTTCTGGAGAAACATATTCGTTATTGAATTTTTATTATAGAAAATAATTTTAAATCGTCAGCATAAAATAATTTTTCAAAAGACCTGTTACTGATAACTTTAATGAATAGCAAGAAGAGTAAACGGCCAAAACTTGAACCCTGGAGTACTCCTGATGTGACAATTTTGTAATTAGACTTAAAGTAAAGAAATTACTTTATGCATGATCGAAAATGATTGACTGAGCAACACCGTAACTCACATATGCAAAACTTCATGGTTAGACCATCTAAAAATTTTTCCACGCCATAGTTCTTTGATTTATTACAGCTCACCTTACTAATCAATTGATTATAATAATTTATCAATAAAATATAATATATTGTCTGAATAATGCTATTATTATTCTCTAATTGGACATAATTTCGATTATATCTCCATATGAACTACATTATATCCCTTCATTAAGTAAACACTATTTGACATGGAAGATTTTAATAAAATTGTCAAATGTGTGCAGGCAAATTATTCCATTTCATATTTTACAAATTGCCAAAAATTAACCTTAAGCAATTTTATCAACTCGTTGACCAAAGACAATTTGCAGAAAATGAGACCAGCTCTCTAGCCGTACGTACTTACTACCCACCCGGCCATACGTGATCGGTGACCCGGAACTTCAATTTTCACCGCGGACTTGAATAGCGCAGAGGCCTGTTAGCAGATGCGGTCTAAACGAATTTGTTTGCGGCCGTCACGAGTCTATCTTTATTTGTTTGTGCTTGTTCTGCTACTGTAATTCTATTTTAATGTTATTTGAATTGGCGCAGAGTTCAACAAAAAGTTGATTGGGCAATAGATCGACCTGCATCTAACTTTTCAAACGAGAACTTAATTTTAAACAACAAATGCGGATACGGGTTGATTGTGTTTGATTTATATCGTATCGTCCGTATAATGAATATTTAAATGTACAGGGTCATCACGTGAAAATGTTAGATTCTGCTGTACTTAACTTTGTTGCTTTTGAATTTATCGGAAAATTAAAAATTGCTTTACTGACTAACTTTTTGCCAGGAATACAAATTTTTATAGAAAAAAACAATTGAGCATCGCATTACTGAGATATAGCTATCGACATTGTTTTTTCTTATGTATCACCCTGTATATGATTACAACTTTTGATTCTTCGTTTTTTTCCTAATTTCATCGATATAAACATGTAAGCTATTATCTTTTATTTTTTGCGAGATATAGATAATTACATAATTTAAATTACAACAATTAATATATAATTATTTTTTATAGATACTGTTCAAACTGCCTTCCTTGATTTTCTACACCTAACCTATATCTTTTTTCCAAATTATCTATATTTCGTAAAACATAAAAGATAATAGTTTACTTGTTTATATTGATGAAATCAGGACAAAATGAAGAATCAAAAGATACTTATAATAATATAGGGTGATAGCTATATCTCTGTAATGCGATGCTCGATTGTTTTTTTCTATTAAAATTTGAATTCCTGGTAAAAAAATAATCACTAAAGCAGTTTTTACTTTTACGATAAATTAAAAAACAACAAAGTTACAGTAGAATCTAACAATTTCACGTGATGACCCTGTACCTTAAAATGTACCATATATTATATTATATAATATAATAGATATTCATTTTGAAATATTGTACAGAATATTCCCTTAAAATATTTAGAAACATTTTTGAAATAGAGACATTTTAAATTATACCATAACGGTCTGAACATTTATTAGGAAGTTTCGATGGGTTTTTCAATGGATTTTAAAAAAGTTTCTGTTGTAACATCTTATGACGTGACAATGGTTGATCGGGTCGTAACTAACAATGTAGCTGAAGTGGTTTATCATATAGATTGTCTGAAAGTAAAATTTTATGATGAAACTTTGTTCGTTGTGATTTTGAAAAGTTTACACCATTCCAGACATCATTAAATGTAATGTTGCTGCATTCTGTCATCTATAGAGTAGACTAGCAGTGTTTTCCACTGAAATTGTTTTATAAGGTTCTCGTATTTATTCACACTCTTAGTATTCTTTTATAATTGGTCTAATTCAAACTTTATTCATAGAAATAGAGATGAGGCTATCCTTTGGTCTGCTATAAACACTGGTCTTAAACTTGGCAATCAAAGAGCTGAGATTCATTCGTAAGTTAATCTACTCCTTAGGCGAAGATCGATTTTTTAATTTTCTAAAGATTTTAGGACCTATAGATATTTGGATAAATGAAAAAATAATTTAGAATAAAAAATAGTCATATTAATAATACAAATATTAGTCGTTTCTGACCGTAGGAAGATCTTTTAGTTGTCAAAAGAATGGCGCCCTTGGAATCAAGCTTGCAGAATTTAAAGTAATCATAAGATACATTTATAGATTTATCTGTGAACACAAAAGCAATTTTAAACAATATCGACCACTAACATGGAAATAATAGCAAGACATAATTATTGAAGAAAATACTTTCAAAAACACATTTGAGCACCTGATGATATGAATAGATGAAATTTTTCTATGCATTAAGCTGTTTCAGATGTGCCAAATCCTAAATTAATCTAAGGAACCACATAGTTGCCTTATATTTTTGAAAACAGAAAAATCTTTAGTACATAATTAAAATATTGTTTGTAGGTTGTTTGTGGCGGATAGTTAATATTTATTGAACTTAATTCTGGGAATCACGCCAAATTCTAAAAAATAAATAGAAATGAGAAAATTGCCAAAATATGTCAAGATAAAAGTGTAGTATCAAAGGCAAAGTCGGGACACCACTGGACTTAGTAAATTTAATCAAGTTACGACTAAATTAACCCCTTAAATAACACTGCCAAATTACAACAAAATTGGGTAAAGGATATAAGGAGGATAAAGGATAAGGATAAGATATTCACAAAAAAGCAATTTTTTAAAATAAGTTTAACACCCTGTATCTTGAAAACGAAGCAATTTCGGACCCATGTTTATATGAACTTTGTGTCTTAAAATCACTCAAATAATCGTCTCTTAATTTATTGTACGTAGGTACTTAATTAACACCCTGTATGTTTTTTTCTAATCATTAAAAATACATTTTTCTGTATGAAACACACTTATCTGACGTAAATTTAGATTCTTGCCAAACCGTTTGTAATTTTATTTATTTTTATTAGACAATTTTGTTTCATTAATATTTTTATTATATTCACTTTTACAATAAAATGTTGTCAGTAACATATTTTTTCTGTTTTTGTAATTAGTGGCTCAATTTTTCCCAAAGAATATTTTGGAGGTCTTTTGTCCAATAAGACTGAATGATACGGTGCATTGTCCATTACCACAGCACATTTTTTGTGTATTCTATTCATTGCCTAAATTAATTACTTTTGAACTGTTGAATTGTTTTATAACTCAATTGTTAAATATGTCCCCATCCATGGTTTTATGATAATCACTATCGTTACTTTTACATGTAAAAGTCCGCATCCCTCCGAAAAATCCACCCCTACCGTTGATCTTTCCCTTTCACTTTAAAATGTAAAATTTGGCATTCTTTTATCAACGTCTTTCACCCATTGATGACCACCATTTTTGTGTAACCATCTTTAATCCAAAAACATAAAAGTTATGTCATCACTAGAATTTAATGTTGTAAATATTTCCTTAAATATGTAATTTTAGCCCCAACCACATAAGTATCCTCTCACAAAGTTTTTTGAGTATTTCCTTCTTTAATTTTAAAACCCATGTCTAAAAGTATTTTGCAATGTTCTTGATCCAGAATACTCCACAACACTTTTTAAATGTGTAACCCAAGTCCTTACCCAAAATATTGTCCCTCTTCTAATCATTTGAAAATTTCCCTCGCCTGTTCCTCCCTTTCAAGAAAATCGTTGAACCAGATTTCCTTGCTTTTGCGTCCACTTTTAGAACCATTCAATTCTTCGTCATTTGCTCCAACTTTCAAAAATTTACGTCAGTAAAAATAAAATTAGAAATTCCAACCTATAAAATGTTTACGTCTCCCAACAGTAAATAACGAAATTTCCTACGGTTTAAGCAACATTTCTATCAACAATTGTAACACTCTGACAGGTATTATATACAAAAATGGAATTTGCGACAGTAGAAGGGTTTCGTTAAATTTTTTATGGGAAGTAGCCCAACTCCTATCGTCGGTGATTCACCATAGTCGCTGAAATATATTAAATACCTCGAATAAATTCATTAGAATTCTTACCACAAAATGCCATGGGTAATTTAATTTAGTAATAATGTTTTACAGACTTTGGAGGTATTTGGTCCACTTTACCGCCATTGCACTTTAGGAAATTTACAGCTAAACCAATAACTTTAGTATATTTTCTTAAATTAGTTTTCAATTTTCTTCTTCACATTTGGAGTTAACTTAAATTTGCAGTGAATATCGTCATAAACCTTTCATTCTAAATCAAACCTTTTCAGCCGCGGTGTAGTTAATAGATCAGATCTTATCTCTTCACATTGGCAATTACGATTTGCGGTTTTCCTTTGTTCGTAATGTTAGTCTGTAACCCACAGTTACATTTAATGGATCCAGGAACGATTTCATTTATTTAATGCCACAGTGAAATCGCAATATTCTCCGATTTTAGTTCATTAATTTTAAATATCTTAAATCGAGTCTTAAATATTATTCAAGGAAAAAAAAGTTATATTATACATTGAAATTAAAAATGTCTGTTTTTAGTTGAAGTGGTCTAACCACCTTAAATCAATAAAAGCAGATTATCATAAATAAATGCAGCAAGATCAGATTGACGATAGCATAGTAGTTATCGAGTGGCTTCAATTGAAAGCTTGCTCAGACGCAGTGCATTTTGACATTGTTCCAACATATTATGTAAGAAAATCTCCTGTTGAATGTCCTCGACGAAAACCATGTTTCAGTGGGGGGAAACTTACTGGATTAATCACTATTATAAAGGTAAGATATCGGGAAGAAATGTTGTTCCTATATATCAATCATGTGCATGATGACGAACTTCAACATAACCTTTTTCAACAACAGTTTATACTGCAAGCTGGAGGAATATTATTCCTCCTCCCTTATTTCTTTGTTTGCCATTATTCAAGAAAATGTATTTTTAAAACTCCCATTGTTACTCTTGAAACTCAAAAGCAAAGAAACAATTGACGAATGTAATGACTTAAACAACACAGCAAAAGTTTTCACCAAGGTTATTGAGCAGGAGGTGGGAATCACGCCAAATTCTAAAAAATAAATAGAAATGAGAAAATTGCCAAAATATGTCAAGATAAAAGTGTAGTATCAAAGGCAAACTGTTGAGGTTTGCCTTTGATACTACACTTTTATCTTGACATATTTTGGCAATTTTCTCATTTCTATTTATTTTTTAGAATTTGGCGTGATTCCCAGAATTAAGTTCAATGAACATAATTAAAAGTCAGAAAGTTGAAAAAAAATTCCTGAAGGTAAACAACAACGGAGAAACGACTCGTACGCAGACACCCTCTCCATTAAATTATTTCATTCACGTGATAAAGACATTCTAGTCTCCTCGACGTTATATTTCCTGCTGTGGGCTGTTTGTTTACCCTTGCTTATAAGATAAACAAACACCCAGAAGATAATAAGTATTGATAAATCCAAAATTGCGTTAGGCAGCGCACGTATTTGTAAGATGCGAACGTCAGAATAAACGTTTGATTTGACCAAAAAATTCATTCGTTAATATCAAGGGAATATATAGAGGGTGTTTCTCAATATCAATGCTCAGATTCTGCAAGTAAAAAAATATCTGAGTAAAACAAAGAAATAGTTATACATTTTTCGTATGTGGCTGCATAAAAATGGTTCGGATTCCCCTATAAACTCTGGAATTTCATCTTCTTGCATCGGTCGTTTAGAAAGCAATAAATATTTTATAGATAGGAAAAATAAATGTATTTAATTGGCTTCGCTTAAAATAATGCGTCAAAGCTTTAATATTTCAGTAAACTATAAAATTATAAACCAATTTATTAAACACTTATTCATTAGAATAAACCAGGTAATTTTGTTTAAAAGTTTAATACTTACAAGTTGCAATCATTCTCCCAGCGGTATTAATTAACTTTCTAAATTTAAAAACTGCGAAATCGTGAAGACTACTACCTGAACTAACAGACTGGAATAACCTAGTTAATGGCAATATGATAGATGTGGATTGTTCTTAGTAAACAGCGCTTTCGTTAAACCGTTAATCCGTTGCATGTGAACTTTAAATGAGATTACCAGACATTGAGATTAGTGTTTATTAAACCTCACTACGCCGTATAAGTGTAACGTTATATGCAATATGTATTATGAACTTAATCTGGACTATGCTTTATAGCCGTTCTAATTAAAATATTTTTATTGCTTAATTAATCTTTACTTAAAAACGGTGTAAAAATAATACTTACAGGAACTTTTTTCGAACAAAAATTCTAATGAACAAATAAAAAATTAAAATGGAACCAAGAGTTGAAAGATTTATTAAGAACAAGTCGAACGAAAATGAAAGTAACCACCTCTTGCTCAATAACCTTGGTGAAAACTTTTGCTGTGTTGTTTAAGTCATTACATTCGTCAATTGTTTCTTTGCTTTTGAGTTTCAAGAGTAACAATGGGAGTTTTAAAAATATATTTTCTTGAATAATGGCAAACAAAGAAATAAGGGAGGAGGAAGAATATTCCTCCAGTTTGCAGTATAAACTGTTGTTGAAAAAGGTTATGTTGAAGTTCGTCATCATGCACATGATTGATATATAGGAACAACATTTCTTCCCGATATCTTACTTTTATAATAGTGCCTAAAGATTAATCCAGTAAGTTTCCCCCTACTGAAACATGGTTTTCATCTAGGACGTTCAACAGGAGATTTTCTTACATAATATGTTGGAACAATGTCAAAATGCACTACGTCTGAGTAAGTTTTCAATAGAAGCCACTCGATAACTATGCTATCGTCAATCTGAACTTGCTGCATTTATTTATGATAATCTGCCTTTATTGATTTAAGGTGGTTAGACTACTTCAACTCAAAACATACATTTTTAATTTCAATGTATAATATAACTTTTTCTTCCTTGAAAAATATTTAAGACTCGATTTATGATATTTAAAATTAATTAACAAAAATCGGAGAATATTGCGATTTCACGGTGGCATTAAATAAATTAAATCGTTCCTGGATCCATTAAATGTAACTGTGGGTTACAGACTAACATTACGAACAAAGGAAAACCGCAAATCGTAATTGCCAATGTGAAGAGATAAGATCTGATCTATTAACTACACCGCGGCTGAAAAGGTTTGATTTAGAATGAAAGGTTTATGACGATATTCACTGCAAATTTAAGTTAACTCCAAATGTGAAGAAGAAAATTGAAAACTAATTTTAGAAAATATACTAAAGTTATTGGTTTAGCTGTAAATTTCCTAAAGTGCAATGGCGGTAAAGTGGACCAAATACCTCCAAAGTCTGTAAAACATTATTACTAAATTAAATTATCCATGGCATTTTGTAGTAAGAATTCTAATGAATTTATTCGAGGTATTTAATATATTTCAGCGACTATGGTGAATCACCGACGATAGGAGTTGGGCTACTAAAAACTAAACTGTCAAAAATTTCATTTTTTTTATAATACCTGTCAAAGTGCTACAAAATTGATAGAAATGCTGCTTAAACCGTAGGAAATTTCGTTATTTACTGTTGGGAGACGTATAGATTTTATAGGTTGTAATTGCTAATTTTATTTTTACTGACGTAAATTTTTGAAAGTTGGAGCAAATGACGAAGAATTGAATGGTTCTAAAAGTGGACGAATAAGCAAGGAAATCTGGTTCAACGATTTTCTTAAAAGGGAGGAACAGGCGAGGGAAATTTTCAAATGATTAGAAGAGGAACAATATTTTGGGTAAGGACTTGGGTTACACATTTAAAAAGTGTTGTGGAGTATTCTGGATCAAGAACATTGCAAAATACTTTTAGACATGGGTTTTAAAATTAAAGAAGGAAATACTCGAAAAACTTTGTGAGAGGATACTTATGTGGTTGGGGCTAAAATTACATATTTAAGGAAATATTTACAACATTAAATTCTAGTGATGACAT
Organism: Rhagium mordax; assembly: GCA_963680705.1. Lineage (NCBI taxonomy): Eukaryota > Metazoa > Arthropoda > Insecta > Coleoptera > Cerambycidae > Rhagium > Rhagium mordax. Next base: position 13,260,182 of record OY796660.1, on the reverse strand, counting down.
AACTTTTATGTTTTTGGATTAAAGATGGTTACACAAAAATGGTGGTCATCAATGGGTGAAAGACGTTGATAAAAGAATGCCAAATTTTACATTTTAAAGTGAAAGGGAAAGATCAACAGTAGGGGTGGATTTTTCGGAGGGATGCGGACTTTTACATGTAAAAGTAACGATAGTGATTATCATAAAACCATGGATGGGGACATATTTAACAATTGAGTTATAAAACAATTCAACAGTTCAAAAGTAATTAATTTAGGCAATGAATAGAATACACAAAAAATGTGCTGTGGTAATGGACAATGCACCATATCATTCAGTCTTATTGGACAAAAGACCTCCAAAATATTCTTTGGGAAAAATTGAGCCACTAATTACAAAAACAGAAAAAATATGTTACTGACAACATTTTATTGTAAAAGTGAATATAATAAAAATATTAATGAAACAAAATTGTCTAATAAAAATAAATAAAATTACAAACGGTTTGGCAAGAATCTAAATTTACGTCAGATAAGTGTGTTTCATACAGAAAAATGTATTTTTAATGATTAGAAAAAAACATACAGGGTGTTAATTAAGTACCTACGTACAATAAATTAAGAGACGATTATTTGAGTGATTTTAAGACACAAAGTTCATATAAACATGGGTCCGAAATTGCTTCGTTTTCAAGATACAGGGTGTTAAACTTATTTTAAAAAATTGCTTTTTTGTGAATATCTTATCCTTATCCTTTATCCTCCTTATATCCTTTACCCAATTTTGTTGTAATTTGGCAGTGTTATTTAAGGGGTTAATTTAGTCGTAACTTGATTAAATTTACTAAGTCCAGTGGTGTCCCGACTTAACGAATAATTTTGACAAAAAATGTACGCCACAGATTTTATTGTAATTTATGTATTTTCTCTTTGGATTACTTAAGCAACTAAAAATACAACTTTTGTGTCTCTTGAATTTTTTTCGTATCTTGATTAGCTTTTGAGAAAAAAAATCCACTCCAGGGATATGCAATTAAGTGGATTTTTTTCTCAAAAACTAGTCAACATACGAAAAAAATTATTGCTAAATTAACCCCTTAACACTACGAGTAGCACTGCCAAATTACAACAAAATTGGGTAAAGGATATTTAAGATTGTTACGAAAAGGCAATTTTAAAATAAGTTTAACACCCTATATTATCTTGAAAACGAAGCATTTTCAGACCCATGTTTATATGAAATTTTTGTCTTAAAATCACTCGTAAATAATCGTCTGTTAAATTTATTGTACGTACGTACTTAATTAACACCCGTATAGAAAATATTCCACCATGTATTATTTCACTTGTAGAAGATTCAGATTCTGATGATCAACCTTCATGGGAAGAGTTCGAGTATGAAAGTGAAATAATTATGGAAGCTGAAATCGGCAATTCATGTATTTGTCTATTATTACAACTTATATGTACTATTTCTCATGATTAATTTTAACACCAAACCTGAGTATACATAATATAAACGTGAGAATGTTTATAAATCAATATGCCATTTCACTGATGAGTTTTTTAATAATTAGTTTCCATATCATTACCTTAATTTTAACTTAATTGAATTCACGGTTCGACTGAAAATATTAATTCAGGAAAAATGCATACGCAGAAAACAATAAGCTGTGCTGATATTGCAAACATTAAACTTAAAGTGCCATTGAAAGATGTGTGTATATAAATCAATTTATTAATTTTACGTGTTTGCATATTTGGGTTAAACCCTCAATTAATTCTAGATTTTATAAAGAAATTAGTTTCATTTCGTTTTCATTTTTAAAACAAGAACAGATTATTTATTTATTTTTTTTTTATTTAGCTTTTCTTTGGCTGTGGCATTAGCACAGCACCATGTATACAAGGTTGGATTGGATAGCCGTTTTGTATTCCAGTCACTGGATTTCCTCACTCCCAACAGTATACAGAAACCAGAAACCAAAGTGTTCTTTTTTTCTTTTTTTTTGTTCTTTTTTTTCTCTTTTTTTCCCTTTTTTTTTTTCTCTTTTTTTTTTCTCTTTTTTTTTAATGTTTATAATACTCGTAAATACTTTATACCATTTTTTTTTTTATTTTTTTTTAAATTTTATTTGATTATTTATTTAAAAGAGTAAATAAATTGATTGACATTTAAACTGCTGTCATAAAATACACTGCAAAATACCTATTGAAAATATATTAACGAATAATATACAGACCGACTATACTGATTCGTGCAATTGAGTCGTATGTATTAATTTAATTACCAAATTAATTATACGATATAACGAAATAATTCTGATTTGGCTTAAAAAGTCAATCCCTGGACCACAACAACATAGGATTAGAAATTAACAATGCAACAAATTAAGTGTTTAAAATAACATGTTTTAAACAAGTAAGGGCATATTTCACATCAGCTTCACACTTCAGCAAACAACTAGAATGCACAGACTGAAATAAAGAAACGGCACATAAATAAATCTTAGAAAAGAATAAAAATAACTTTATGCATTATTACGTACTCTTTATACTTTATGAACCTTTTATTAGTCCTAAGATGGACTGTACGTATACTCTAAACAAAGTGGGCATAGAACCAATTAAAGTTTACTACATTGACAAAGATCAAGGATCATATACAATACAAGAAGGTGGCAGCCCAATAATCTTTGTGTTGAGAGCGGCAGGATTGACGGAGCGGTTAAGAGAACAAAGAAAACAAACTTCAATGTATCTTTTGACGAAGACGGCCGCGGCGTGAATATCCGATAACTTTCAGATTTTATAAATATAAAAACAGATCAAATTTCAGCTCGATTAGAAATATGTTGATGTAGGAATTTGTTTGAATTGAATATTACGTGAAATCATTCATACTTATTTAATTCTGATTTTTATGTAATAAATATTTTTTTAATGCTCTAAATTATATCCAACTAATATTACAGTCAAAATTAATATGATTTTGACTCAGACTCTCCTGTCCTCGTTGATATTCCTTCGTATCAAAATTGGTTTCTTGTTTGTGCTAAGTTAGTCTAGGTTAGGTAATTGAAAATATTAATTTACTAATTCAATTATCTGGCTAGTGGATTTCCGATTGGTGTTTAATAATTAATTTTTGATTTATCATTATTTCAATTTATTAACTATTATAATAACTACTAGTTTATATAAATGAGTTTTATATTAGCATTTATAAATTTACATGATAATATTAGTAACTTTTACTTAAAAGTTACCTAGAAATATTTAACTTAAATACCATTTGTTAACTCTTGAAATTTTGGTCAATAAATCAGATGCCTTTTCTTCTGTATACCTTTTTTGTCAACTTCCTAAATAAGAATTCGTTTCGGAAATGCCCAACATTTCTTTATCATGAAGCTATTTTTTTAATTATCAAATTAAAACTGCTTTAATGACATTTTAGTTGTGGCGCCTTCGCCAAAACATCGAATTATACAAATAATTTTATATATTATTTATCAGGTCTTGGTCTCTACTACGAGCTCGAGCGTAAGGCGCAGCCGTTGTTAAGTCTTATTATCATACTACCACAAGTAAACCCAGATCTGATTTACTTCCTATTTAAGTGTCTAAAACAGAATGAATAATGAAAAGCCAATTCGCTGATAAACCACTTACGACAAAAGACTGGAAAAACAAATACCTGCCTATGTTCGCACCTCCGCGGTGGGTTATTTTATGTATAATTCATAACTCTTTCAAAAAGGCAACATTTAATTTAATTTAAGTATTTTACGACTCTATTATTTATTTTCGTATTCATAAAGACTAGGTTAAAGCTAATTAGACTTAGTTTAAACTTTTCATTAAATAAATTTTATTAGTGTCGCAGTAACTGGATAATTAAATTTACTACTCTTTAGCTCAACACACTGTTATTGCAATATCAAACATGCAGCAGTTAATTAATTTTGCAGTTGTCAGGAATATAGTATTGTTCTGGAAAAGTAAAACACTATATTTGAACTAAAATGTAGGTATCTGCATTAAATATCTCATTTGCAACAGGTAAGTTTTCATTTTATTATCATGAATACACAACCCAGTTTGGTAGTTAAGTTTGAAGTTTACTATGGTGAATGGCCTTTTTGAAGTTTTTCTATTAGTCAATTTGTTACAGTAAAAAAAAATCGTTTAAAAACAACCAAACTTCTGTAAAAAAGGCATTCAGTATTAATTTGTTGATTTTATCTTTTAGGCAAATAAATCGAAATTTTTTATAAGGAAATATAGGTATATAAAAACTTAAATGAATTTTTTAGTTTTTTATAATCCTTACGAAAGACAATACCTATATTATAGAATTTACCACTTTCATGAAGCACTTTTCAAATAATTCTGATAAAGTTTTCACATTGGAAGATGGAACTACTTACATTACATCCCCAGACGGTTAATGTATGGTTTGGTATTATAGGTGACAGTTGTGAGATCTTACCTTTTTGAAAACATTCTGGCGAAATTCACTTACAACTTCATCAGGTGAAGTAAATACCTACCCTAGCAGTTCTCTCCACAAACAACGACCTTGATGTCCTTCCTAGTGATATTGTTCTCAATAAAAAATGTCAAATAAATGCAGTTCTTAAAAAATACGTGAGGCGAAAAGATATACCTACATACTTAATTAACAACTAGGCATGAGAGAAATTAAAAAATAAACAAGTTAGTAAAAATTATATCTTACATATAGAATTGGATATTCTATTATATTTAAATAAAGTTATACGATTTCGGTTTGAACTAGAAAAAACATATTTACCGAGTGGACCAAAAAATTTTGCATTTTTTACGTTTGCCCACAACTTTTTTGATTATTAACCGATTATAATGAGCTAGATGTCGTTGCTTACAGAGAAGAATGGATTATCACCAAAGAATTATAAAATGGCCAATTTTTAAAAATGCAAGATAACGCTTTCTTTGGGCCAATTCTTTTTGAAGAAAATATGTCGAAATGACACATCCAATACGAAAAGGCAACAAAATGGGCCATTTTAATACCTCGATGAGAAAAGTCGGTCTACCGGGAGCGGAAATTACGTCTTTTCGTCATTCTTAAGCTGTAGTATTTAAACTTTTTTTTGCTCAATAACTTTTCTGTTTATTAATCGATTTTAATGAGATGTCATTGATAACAGAAAAGAATGGATTACCGACTAAAGATTTCAAAATGTCCGATTTTTTAAATGGAATATGTCAGCCGCCTTTAAAAATAGTTATTTCTTTGGCTCTATTCTTTTTGTAGAAATAATGTCAAAATGACAGCCCTAATGCGAAAAAGCAATAAAATGGACCTTTCTCTATATTTTAAGACCTCGGTGAGAAAAATTGCTCTATAAATAAATAGAAAATTATTTTTTTAGGTCTTTAAGGTCTTTAGGATTTTTGATCTTGGATATGTCCACCTCTTGATGGTGTCACTGCCGCTCTCCTCGCTCTTCACTTGAGCTTGTCTTTTATTAAAATACTGGTGAGGACCGTCGCATTAAAAAGTTACGGTAGAGGTCACAAATAAAGAGAAAATATCACCCTGTAGCCTATTGAAAGTGGTAATGGAGGTATTTCTTAGGTACCTCAAATCGTAGTCTAAGTACCGAGTTTGAATGAATTATTTTGAAAAATATGTGCAAAAGTGAGGAAAACAAGAAAAATTTAAATTTCGACACCTTGTAACTTTGAAACGAAGCAATTTAGAACACACGTTTATTAAACAAAATAACCTTGTTTTTTATGTAGAATACACTTGTAAATTTTGACCTAGGCCTTCTGAGACACCATGTATAATGTAATATGCATTTGAGACATTTGTATGAAATTTAGTAATTGTGCAGCTTAAGAGCTATTTTGGAATAAGTTCGTCTAATTCATCAATAAAATGGGGCATCCACGGTCAGAATAATGTCAAAAAGTCATGTTTTTTTTTTTCATTATAGATGCATTATTTACTCCTTAACCTTAAAAAGGGTGATTCTAGAGAGCAAGGGGTTTGGCTATAGGAAGTATCCGTGTTATATCAAAAGATACCACTATCGTAATGAAAATCAGAACCGTTTCATTGATTTCCGTAAAATTATATTTCCATAACAATGAACTATCGGTACACCTACTACCTGGCAAATTTGTAGGTTCGAAAGTCAATTCGCAAATAAAAAACGTCAAAAATATCATTTCCCTAGCGTCATTTCTTAGGGCCTTTAAGGTCCAAAGCAATGATTGTACTGCCAGAGAGAAACTGAGGCAAAAAGAAAGGGTCTAGAGATCAACAGATGAAAAGGAAACAATCAACTTTACAACTTATCGAATAAAGAAAATGAGGTCCTATGAAACGCCGCAAATTATTTCAGTAAAACGAAAAGCGGCAAGACAGAAAAGCAAAGAGCAGTGATTGTCAAAATTATAAAATAAGTTCAGAAAGCTGACAAAATACAAGTAAAATATCATAGAATATGAAAGCAAAAACAAAAAGGTGCTGAACAGACTAGCCGTCTCTCTTCCTGAACCAGTGTGAGAAAATTAATTTTAAATAAAAATCAAAATCAGTGATCAATCAACACTGCGATCACAGAAATATGTTAATAGGTCTGTAGCTGACATTATAAAAGAATTTAAAATTAATATACAAAAATTTCTTAAACATCTTAAAGTTAAGGTACTCCATTTGCACAGTGCAATCAAGAAACTAAAAGAGAATCTGTAAAGCAATGGATTTCAGAGAAAATTACAAATTAAAATATAACCAGGAAATTACTTTAGGGGATCCATCAGAAAACAAATATCACTGCACACTATAGTTATACATATTACAAAATTCTATTCGAACTTAAAACCATTTTTTGTCCCTTATCAAATTCTCTTCAGCACAATGTTCCTGCGATATGGACACATTTAAATCTGGTGTGAAAACATATTGAAAAAAATGCCTTCAAAATTGTATGGATACCTTATATTTCGTTAATGTCAACCCTTCCACACAGTACTGGAACAAAGGGATGTTTTATTGACCAGGGCCTACCAAATTTATGTCCAAAACCATTTTTCTTAGAATTGTCTAGAGGTCGGACATGACAAAGGCTCACCAAATGGAGTAGGTGAAGTAACTAAAAGAATAGCAGAGAGACACAAACAGGAAGTAATATTGTATCTTTTAAATCACTAATAAATTAACTTTCTAAAAATATTATGGGTACAGGGTTAGTTTTATAAATGTAAACCCCCCATTTTTATTTTTATTTTTGACCGATTAGAAAAATAAAAAAACTGGCCTTACACGGTTTTTTATGTAGATTCCACTTCTGCTAACGGATTGGCAATAGCGTTTTAAATATACAGGGTGCGCAAAAAAGTTAGGTTTTTTTAAATGGAACACCCTGTATATTTTGACAAATTTGAATTCCTCCAATCATTCTGATTACAAATATATACACATATTGTATATTCGCTTTACTGGTTTTTGAGTTATTTTCACTTTATTATAGATACGTTGAAACAAAATCGTTATTTTATAAACTCACACAATAAATCAATAAATGGAATAAATCAAAAACAAAACAAAGTATATGAATTATTAAAACAAATTACGTAACATTTTCAACATTAACTTCGATACATTTCAAACAACGTTTAATAAAATTCGAACGTAGTCCAGACCTTAATCCATTAGATTATTTTCTTTGGGGAACGTTCAAAGAAAAAATTTACAGTGAACCAGTGGAAAATTTTAAACAATAAAAAATCAAATTGTAAAAAATATAACTTTGCTAAATTTGGATGCAGCACTTTTTCTTCGAAAAATTCGTTCGAATTTTATTAAACGTGGTTTGGAATTTGGTATATAAATTTGGCGTTAGAAGAAGACCCCCAACAAAATGGTAAACACTTCCAAAATAATAACTTGCGTGCTAATTTAGAATATGGCTATATATTGTTAATTTACACAATAGAAGTTTTAAATTATTTCAGGATAATAATAAATATCTCATTAATCGAATTATGCTTGAACAAAACAGAAGATATTAAATCGCAAAGTTTGTCGCAATAAAGTAATACACAACTAAAAGGTCTCGTAAAGAAAGACTCATTAAGTATATTACGAATATTGAAATTTTGCTGAAGACTTTAAAAGTGTGCTGATGCATAATGAGGTTGACTTTAAAATCATGCTCTCGGCCAAATTAACGCCTACAGATTATTGTGATTATAAAATCATTATATAAGTTTGACTTGTAACCTTTTCCGATTCAATAAAATAGGAAAATTACTAGAATATTAAGAGGAATTGGAAGCAATTTGTATTTTCTTGACACAATTCATCCATTATCAATGCGATAAAAAATAATTAATGTTTTCAAACATACATTATTATTGTAAAGTGTATACTTTACTGAGATGCCCACTTATCTTTTTATATGAGGCGTTGACCTAAAAAAGAGTATTGATGAAAATTTCAACACCTATAATAATTCTAAATAATTTATTAATATCGACAATGACTTCAAAAATACTTTACCCCTAAATTCGTTATGGAGTACTTGTAATGAATAAAATATATGAAATTGCTTGTCAAATTTTAAGAAAAGTTATGCCCAATCAATGAAATATTAAAATAGTTCAAAAACTATTCACTGTTATTTTTTCCCAGTCACGTGGGTATTGGTAATTATGAACTAATATCGCAACACAGTATTTTCAATTTTACACGTCCACCAACGACACTACTTATTATGTGGAACTATTAACAGTTTACAGGAACGAATTAGATGTCCAGTATTTATTACTAATATGTATAATATACCTATTATTTCTACATATTCATCAGTTGTATTTCGATGTATAATTCTATATTTAGATTTGATAAAAGACTCATCTGATTTCTCTCAAAAGTTAATTTAAAAAATGTGCATAGACGCCAATATTCTGGATGAAATTTGTTTTCAGTTTATCTCAAAATATAATTAATGTAAGGAAAGAGGAGATGGTGTTTATATTAATGTATAAAATATCCACGAAATAGCTTTCATTAATCACAGGTATGTACAATGTACATCCACAGTGCGCTGTGTAGAAGAGATAATAGTACCTGTAATTCAAAACATTTTTAAATATTAATATCAAAATTCATTATTGATATGATTTATTCTCTGTGCTTTAAAACTACCTAATGAAAATATGATTTATTTTATCGCCAAAAAAATATATATGTATAGATTAGTCAGAATTATTAATCGAATTTATAATACAGGAACAAGTAGGTACGTTTATTAATTTAACTGAAGCCAACTAACGCCACTGCGCATAATGTGTTTTGTTCCCTCTGTCAACCACTCTATCTTTTTTTTGCTTTCATTTGTGTTTAATAATGACAAAATACCATAATATTAATTATACTTTGTTTGTTACAGTGGGAGTATTAATGTACTTGTTTGAAGTGAAATATCGCGTAGCATTACTCACATTTTTGCCTGATTAAAATTTAACTGAGCAATATTCAAATACCTGAAATAGTTTAAAAAATAGACTTGATGCCTCGTAAAATTTTAGTTCAAGCAGCACTCACTGCCCATCGATGAGACACATTGTATTAAGGTCGACTTTATTTTAGTTTGATTCAACATAAATTTCACCTCAATAAAGTCCTACTATTTACTTAGCTGGGAACATGCGTACTGCAGGGGGTGGTTTAGCGTATTTTAGTTATTTTGATTTAATTGTTGGGCACCACTGTTTAAATATATTATTCGATCTTGCAAATAAATCGAAAAAATGGAAAAAGGAGAGTTTTTTTTTATACAATTGAAACTTTAGTGGTTCATTCAAAAGGCATTACAACAGAAACTTAGAAGCTTAATAAAAACTACAATAAAGATATCTCTGAATACCGCAAATAGACGCATCAAGTCCATATACAAAAACTGTTTATTAAATGTTTAAAGATGAAACATATTTCTTAAGTCTGATAATTAGTGGTAACCGAGAATAACAACAGCATGTGCTTATTTTCAGTTAAATTTTAGGTACCAATACATAAAACACTACTAAACTTAGATCACATTGTAATGGTTCAGATGTGCCACTAAGTGCCACCAAACTGAATAGAGTGAGAAGTGTATAAGGATGGAGACAGACGAAGCAGTTCAAAAAGAAGGAAGAGGCGGATCTTTTTTTGTTTATAAAAAAATAAAGAATGATATTTCATTGTATTGATTATTAAAGTTTTAATTCCAAAGAACCTGCGACATATACATATATTCTGAGAAGAGTCCACTTCAACAATATGAAAGTATGTATGTACCGATAAAAAAAATTTAATTGAAGAGAGAGAGAAAACAAACAAATAAAGCTTTTCAATTAATAAGAACCGGATTATGGATTAAAAAATATTTGTACAGAAATAAAAAGGACTAATTGAAAAGCTTTCTTTGCTTTTTTTTCTCTCCAATTAAAACATTTTTTTCTGTACTATAATGAATTTTCGTCAAGAAATAATAACGTTATTGAAATACCATTTTTGGAGCATAGACGTAAATTTTTAATATTATTTTTCGGGCAGTAAAATAACGTTTTACATATAAGACGAATAAAGCATACATTGCCTTTTCCAAACGTTTTTATTCTAAGTCGTTTGTGCTATCTTGGTTCTTAAAATGCACTTTTTAAGCAGCAAGTATAGCGCCTTGACAATAACAGATATAAATGCGCCTGCATCTTGAGAGCAGAATTATTTCTCAGTCAGTATCAAGCCAGGAAATCCCTGAAAGCAATTTAGTATTTTGTAACTGCTAAATGGTTGAGGAAAATCCGATCACGACGTACGAATAATTTATGGAAAATTATGGGATTCATGTAAATGATAGGCACAGGGCGTTTACCGGAAGTTCACGTTGCCCTTTGCCTTAGCGATACGAAAGGAAATCTGGATATCTTGATGTCTGAATAACTTATTGAGTAAAACTGATTACGACTAACGATAGTAGACTGATTTTTTATTTTTGAAAATTTGTTCAGTAAATAAATAATACCTTATATTTATAATACATATATTTTATATATAGTCACTTAACAGCTAAATGGACACGTTAATATTTAGTCTCTTTTTTTAGGTTTATATTCTCGTAAATTATGGATTGTCCCATTTATACGTTCTGCTTACTGAAGCAACACATTTAATTTAAACTAGAATTGAGCTATTTGAGGTACTTTTGCTAAACTTTAATGCCTTTATTAACTAATCGGAGCTTTGGCTTTATTTCTGTTTACTCTATTTTATTCTAAATTAGCCTTCAGGCGTTTTAGTTGTTTATGTCTAACTTTATTGTATCATTAAACATTCGCAGCTTTGGCTTTCGTAAACTTTATTTTTAATTAATAGAATTTGAGTCCATTTTCCCCCAATATTTCATTACGTACGAAGCATGTCAATTCATCAGACAAATCGTGTAAGCTTTAATGTTTTTGCTTATGAGATATATTACACAGGTGATGGACTTTGAAACCCAAATTCTGACCATTATTCTTATAAATAATTGGATACCCCATTAAAAGTAGGGCGATAGGTACCAAATTAGGATAACTAGCTAGTCATTCGATTAACATCCGTCTCCTTATTAATTTTTCTAGCTTTGATGTGTGACAAAACTTGTTGAATTCTTGACGTTTGGATCATCTTCTCTAGAATGTAGTTGCACCCCCAAGTGATATTTGACGCAATGGTGGAAAGTCACTCCTTCTGTCAAGCGCATAAGTAGAGGATCTCAGGACAACAGAACTCACTTTGCTTCAGAAGAAGATCAAAGATCGTTGAGGCGTCAGGAGTTAAAAAGAGTCAATGCGGAAGATAACTTTAAGGCTCTTCTGCAAATAGTTTAATTAATTTTCATTGTCCTTATCGTGCATAATATGTTTGTCCATGATATCAATTTTTTTGGCTCCATTAACTCATCATTAGCATTATTTTTAAACATGCATTTCCTACAACAGACAAATTTGAACATAATAATCCCAATTTACATTTTTTTGTTTGAAATTGAATAAAGCAAAGACTTTACTTTACGCATCGAGGGTGAAATAGACAAATACTAGTCGGCCCCAAAAATTCACTGAAATCTCGGTCCATATAATATTGTCATCTTTATTGGTTCCGAATCCAGTGAATGGATTGCTTCCAATTCCTTTTGTGACAGCCGATGAATGTGAATCAGCATTGTCATATAGATATATCACGCCACCCCGCAACTGACCCAGTATTAGCATTTGTAAATTACACTTTCCACAGCACTCTTTAGGGTTGAAGTTTAATTGTTTGGCGTAGGTGACCCAATTTGATTCAACCGCACCACTCAATTTCTAGTGCTTAGCTTGCAATATTTGCGAGGTTGATGGTATAAGCTGCCCGACAATGGGCATGAAAAATTGGAAAATATGATTTAAATGAATTAACAAAGCACTATTTAACTTTCAACCGTTTTCAGACTCTAGTGCTGTGCTTGCTGACAATCGATCTATTTTATATTTTCCATTGCATTTGGAACGAGATGCTACAGACAAATGCATGCTTTCTATTCATTTTATTGTGTTTGTAAAAATGTATGGACTGCGATTTTACAGTACGGTTTTAATTTTTGTCATTTCGCGTTTAACTTCAGGGACATTCTTTCTTCTGGAAACTTGCTATCTTTTGATCTCGTGCGAGTAAAAAACTTCTTTACACTTTAAACGCAGCGTACGTAGCGCCCTCTAGGAGTTATACCAAAAGTGAAGGTGTATTATGATTTCTCACACCAATTAACCCCCATTCATAAATGTTCACAAGAAAAATATAAAAATTAATGAAATTACAAAAGAAAATTAAAAAATAAATTTTAATTTTGGCACACTTTATCTTGGTTACTATTAACTTTTGGAGTAAGGTAAGTTTGGGTAATACGCAATATTTTTGCATTGGAAATCTGCTGTTGGTCTGTGTACCATTACTTATGAATCATCCTGTATATTAGATTTACTCGTAGTGTCAAATTTCCATTTATATCTGACGATTAATAGAAATACCTAATCGATGTAAATCTGAAAAGAAAACAAAAAGTCTTTCAGGCACATTTAATTCATGTATCTTACAATACAGAAGCTTTTTCAGACGAGTTCTACATATTGTGCAATTATGCTTGTTTTGTTTCAAAACTGAAATTTGGCATTCTGGTTTAGGGTGGAGCAGCTGTTGTTGAAGTAAACAAAATCCCGGTAATACAAAAACAAGCTCTTTATGCCATGCATGATAAAACGTTAAGAGTAATATATGTGGGATGTATTTTGATACGAATTTAAGGTTTAAGCAACAATTTACTTATATACATTATTATTGCCTGATTATGCTATAAATAAAGGATATTTTCACGAAAATACGTTTACAGATAATGCAAACTTGATTTATTTCCTTGTTGGGAGAAATGAGCATATTTCATGAAAATGCTCTGAATTACTTTGGCTTAAACTGGAACTGATTAGAAATTAAATTTATTCGCATTTACACATTCGATATTAGTTCCAACTTGTTTTACATATCTAAGGAAAAACTTGTCCATCGTTTTACATACGGTAAATATTTGCAATAATAGTTTGTCTTAAATGTCACACAACATACTTAAAAGCATAGTTAAAAATACAATTATTTAGACAATGGAATTCGAAAATACCCTTCAACAAATTTTTGAAATATTGTTATAAGTAATACAATAAAATAACTTGGTATCCCATAATTTTTTAATTTTTCTAAAAATACAAAATAGATTTTTTATATTATAAAACTTAAATTGGTAAAAGTATAACATTTTCACTTTCATTCATATTTTCAATTTAGCTAAAATCTTAGTTTTTGCACTTGCACTTTTCTTTTGAAGAAGGAACAAACTTACCGTATGGCTTTCTCAATTCAAGCAACCACCCACTACATTCTCACCGTATTAGTGTTTATAAATTCCAGAAACGTTTAAAGGAATGGACTGCTTCCGACGTTTTATCAACCAACTAGTCTGCTGATTTTTGGTAAACTAGAATAGTCTTCAGTGGCAAGAACATCGTCGGCCTCATATCAAGTACACCGATTATCAGAGGAACTATTTTGACCGATTAGCATAAATACAGCTCGTACGGGGGGGGACTCGATATTTAGTCTGTTTCTTTCCTCCTTCAAAACGGTGTTTACATCAGCGTTTGCCGAGAACTCACCTTGTTCTGATGGTCGAATAAAATCGATCCAAACGTTTAGTAAATAAAGTATTGTAATTACAGGCAAGGATAAGTGGAATATATTTCGTTAGTTTATTCGAATTCTTTTCTTATTTACGTAACATTGTATTGTCGTGTTAAAAGCTCATATTGCAGTATAGTAGAAATATACCTACGGGAAAAGCATAATAATTAAAACAGTAATATATTGATTGAAAAATGTATAGAGTCAAAAATGTCAGACTGCACCTGAACAATAATCACACAAATACAATTACCAATAACTGTATTTATTACAAAATCAAAATATTGTTACGTATATTATTGCCTGAATTTGAACACACAAAGGCATACAATAAATGCTGAAACGACAATTTAAAATGTACACAATGGGACAACAAATAGAAACTCATCAAAACTACACAAAAGAGAATTTAAAAATTATACAGTTATTGTAACTAAATTAGAAATGTTAGATAAATAATAATGTTTTAGAGAATAAAACTTTTAATTTTATTATCAATATTCTAGAACCCACAAAATAATCAGAAATTAACCTGTAGATAGCTTCTTATGAAATTGTCATTTGATCAGAATTCGTAGAAAGATCTAAAAATCAAATTAAGGAGTTCTCTAATTTAAGGTATTTTACATTTTAGCCATTGTGTCTATCTTCAGGTTTTTTTATAGACTTCTGTACAGTCCTTACTTTATCGATATATTAAATTTTCTGATTTGAAAAATATGAAGATAGACTGTAATTACTTTATCGAAGTGTAGTAAAATGGCAGGTAAATTATTTGCAGTTATTAACGCCTGACAGATTTTATTATTTGCTACTTTTCATCTTCATGTTGATTAATTAACTACATTAATTTAATATATAATGATACACTGTTATTGGAACAAATCTTTTAGCTTTAAACAGATACCACCAGAAGAATTAAATTGTAGGGAAATTTGTCTCCGCTTTAAATGTTAATTTATGTATGGAATTGTTTATGGTTTCCATGAATATACAAGAATCCACAAACCTTAATAACCCCCAGATTATTGGCAGGATATTTTTTTGAATTCTATAACCCAGTTTTATATAGCAATAACGTTTCACTTTAAGAAATAAACTGAAGTGATTTTATTTCAAAATGTTTAGTTTGGTTTTATATAAAATATATTCTGATGGATATGGATCAATATCTGGATGTTATTATTTTCACTTTGTGGTGATTATTTATGTAGAGACTTCAGGTAATTAAACGGAAACATATAATTTTCGTTGCTGACAGGGTGCAAAAAACAGAGAATATTGTCTATATGCTAATTTAACGTTAGAGCAGATCAATCAGTACAGAGATCAATTTTCCTCAATAGAATCATAAAAGAAATGAACGATCGTATAGTGAAAACCATTTAAAGCAAAAGATATTAAAGATGGAAGAGAATGGAAGTTTTGCGAAGAATCTAAAAATTATAATGGTTTTCCATAAAGATGTAAGTAAAATATTAACTAGTTGCGTCAAATAAAGTTTTTTGGGAGATAAAGACTTTTCTTTCTTTTTATATTGTATATAAGATGAACTCCTATACATATTTCCATTAAAATATTAACCAAATACGAATCTATCTAGATAGCTTTTAAACCCAGACGTTTCCATCAGGTAACCAGGTAACGGGTGAAGTTAAACATCCAAGCTGGTAAAATAAGCTCCGATTCGCTCCTGAAAAGTTAAGAAAATTTTCAGTAAATTCGAATTAAATCAATTTGAAAATAGTAGATACCAAGGTGAACCAGAGGTTATTCCTCGCATACAAGAAAGTTCCTATGGGATGCAGAATTTGGTAATTATCTAGAAAAAAAAAATTAAGTACTTACCCAGCATAATTTTATGGTGTCATTGAGTCAATGGCCAGCCAAAATTTGTTGGTTTATTTGAAAAGCAGAGTTTAATGAACCCTGTTCAGCCATTTTGAACCTACTTAAATAAGCGCTCCGACAGAACTGAGCTCATACCGAAGATTCCGATATTAAGTTCATCTTTTACCCTCTTTCAATGTGGTACAAATTTAGACAGAGCAAATAAATTTCACTGGCTGATTTGTTTGAATAATAACATTTATTTTATAATTGACTATTAGTGCATCAAATATATTGTATACCGACAACATACAATTTCAATACAGTTTCCGCACGAACAAATAAATACACGAACACAAAGAGACGCATTGGAGAAAGCATCGTCAACAGTGTGAAGAATTAAAATTGTCTATTTTCTGACTCGGATATTAGACAAAGCATTTCATGTCTTTAAAATAACATTTTATGGAAACAAGCGGGTATGACACTGTTTGTAGCGTAGGTACCTATAATTTATAACGTTTCTGGCGCGTTCACGTCGCTTGTTCCAAAACAAAACTAATTTTCTTTCTTCCTTGTACAACGACATTACTTTGTAAAGAATTTACACCAAGTTATATTTCGAATAATGAAGCTCTTTAAGTAGCTGGAAACATGAAACGGCATTTCCAAATAACGAAAAAAGTTTACGGGTGTGCAGTAAAATATGTCAGTATTAGTTGGTAAGTATGAGAGCAACTGAAAGTAAATCCTCAAATACTATAAAAGTCTTTTCCAAAACTAGGTCATGATTCACTCTTTCAAATGTATTGGTCTTGTCAGATGTGGTATTGCTTATATGCACAACTTACTTCTACCTCGAAATACGCTGTAGTAATAGCGTTATATCTTTGATCGCTGACATATGAACGTAAATAAATTTCTTAATACGTTTATTGTTTCAATAAACGTTTTGTTGGGTTCGGCTTTTTGTATTTTGTGACATAACATTGGTGAAAAGTCGTAATAAATTAAGGAGTATCTCGGCTTCTTTGTAAATACATTTTGTAGGTTTTATTGGAAAGATATTCAATCTTAAAATAATTTATGTGCAGGGGACACTTTCTAAGGGTGTAATATCATAAAACGTAATTTCTTAAAACAGGAAAAATTTATTTTAGTTAATAGTTGCAATGAAAATTGTTAGGTAGAAATATTAAAAAACTTTAATAAATAATCATAAATCGAATACTGATTAAAACATACATTTTAGTAAAAATTACACGTTAAAATTTTGAGGTTTGTATTATTCATGTCATTACAATCTGTTATGGTGCCTAGTAAATATTATTTCATGAAATCTTACTCTACTGTTTTCATTCCTTTCATTGTTTGCGTTTGTTACACATTGTTGGATGAAATAAATTATTTATACAAGTAACACAAGTGTCGCGTGACTTTTTAGTGTTTTACATTTAGAAAGGACGATGACCCTTTAACAAGTTTATCCGGACATTTATAATACTTTTATTTTTATTATATCACAGAAATCATAGTGTATCAGATTTATAAACGAGTTGTTCACTTGATATTACACTTTTGTAATTTCTGTCTCTTTTAACCTTCAACGCTTCAAGTACTAAAAAAAATGGGTGCAGCTATTGGCAGAGAATTTAATTATTTGCTTAAGAGTAGGTAATAATTGTCAAGACGACTAATTGGAAAAATCAGCCTTTGAGCAATTTAATAAATTAGCAGTTCTTGAGGAATTACTAAAACTGAAACTGATACTCCGTGAATTAAGTCGTTTCTAGTGGTATTATTTATACAAAGGCAAATTTCATGAATAACTTTGTCACTGCATTTCCTATAAATAAAGTCACAAATACCCAGCATCTTGTTTCGACAGTGGAAAGAAACGGCTCTGGAAAAACAAACTTTATAGCAAACCGGGTAAAAGAAAATATCATATCATCTCACAAAAAATTTCCGATTGTCCAGCTCTGAGGTTTACAGAATTATCTGGGATTTCGTTCATTATCTTTGACCGTATCAATCATTTCCCCTCTCTGGAACTTCCAAATAAAGAACAGTAAAAGTAGACTTAACACGTTTGCGGCGGGAATGAGTTTTTGTGTAGCCCGAAGAATATTATAGGGCTATAGGGTTTAGCTGGAATGAACTTAACGCTTTCTAAATACTTTTTTAATAGGATATATATGGATATATGTGGAGAAACATTTTTGTTGGAAAATTTAGTTTGCTTCATTTAGAAACGTTAAAAAATATCAAATGGGTTGCAAAAATGTAGTAGTCCAATACAATAAGCTTTTGGAGAGTATGAATGAAGGAATCACAAAAACCAAAATTATAAGAAGTTGCCGGAAAGCTTGAAGCCTTTGGAAAATTGAGATTCTTCATGAATTTGAAATTTCACTTTTTTTAATTCTCATCTCGATTACTATTATTATAAATAATCTTGAGTGAAGAGCAAGGAGGACTTCATCAAGATGTATGAGAAATAAGAGCGTCGTTGATAAAGACTGTTTTTTTCTGTTAAAAGAATTCCTTCATTTCTTTCAGTAAATACGAAAATGATATTAAAAAAAAAAAAAATTAAATTTTTAAGGATTTTTAACCATTTTTAAGGTTAAAAAAACTGTGATTCGCCAGGGCAAATTCGACGTCAAATTTGAATTCAGCGCATCAAAATACACAATGGTATGACAGCCTAGCCTACCGGAGAACACTTTTTTGTGTGCCTGTTATTAATAATGAAAAGAGCACTTTGTTCAATCCTCTCTGTTTGGACTACCATTTGAGGAGTATTAGAAAAATGTTAAACTACCCTGTAGAATATTATATTACATATATCAAACAATTATTATATATTCTTCGATCATTTTATGCAACACATGTAATACAATAATACATTCTTCCCTCAACTCCTTCAAACGTTATGTTATTTGTTCCCAGCAATTTCTTTTATGGACTAAAAAACCAATTTCCCTTATCGTCAGATAAATAACTTTTGTTAATGGTTTTATTGTTCTTTCAAACTTTGCCCACACTCGCGTATGTTTGAAAAAACATCCTTCAGTTTTTCTTACGCAACGAAATAAAATTTTCATCGTGCTAAGTGAGGCTGAGGCGAGTCCATAAATTTAAGTGATTTCTAAAAAAAATAAGACTTATACTACTTGCAGGTTGTGGGTAATGCGTATAACTTTGAGTTGAGTGTTTCCAAAAATTGTTAAACCGTTGCGTTGCTACGACAACGAATTTCTTTTAAAGGTCATCCTTTTTTCGGACAAATCTGCAAATACTATCTTTTCGATAAAATATAAGGATTAAATTGTTTATTCCAAACACAAAAATCACGTTTTCTTACCAAAACAAAATATATAATTATTCTTGGGGTAAATGGCAAAAACTTTCTCTATTTTATTTAACTTCCCCAAAAACTTATTTCTTATTATATTTAAAATAACTCTATCAGTTTTGTCAATTAAATGTAAGCTAATTTATAAGTTGTCGCAGGTTACAAGAAGTTCATTATCTTATTTTGTTTATTTATGTATTTGATTATAAAACTGAAAAATCGATTATAATAGAGACATCTATGATTTAAAACCTTAAAATCAGTGTACTCAGATTAAATAAAACTAGAGAAAGGTAAGTTACTCCGACTGATGAGATCCCTGGAACGCCCTGAAATAAAATATAAAACACGGGTTTACAGCTAACCCAAGTAAGTCCTTTGCTTGGTAAATACACCGAGTCGTTTATAAATAATTAATAATTGCAGTGTATTCCAAGCAATAGAAAATCTGTATGTAATGTGGGTAATTATTATAAAGCAAAAAGAAAAATAAAACTTAAAAGCAAATCATAAAGCAACTTATTAAATATATAAAAAAAATTAACTTTTCTAAAATAAAATATTCAATTGCTAAAAAGAATTAAATAAAAATAACAAATATATAAACCTTAATTACTTTACATATTATTGTAATCCCAACGTGGGGCACTAGAATTTTGGGAAAGTCAAAAATAATATTAAAAATTCCCATATTACATTACAATAGGTATGAATATTGTTTAAATGTGAATTGTGGCATTTCATAAATTATTTCTCTTCCTTTTCTTTTTTGGGATTTATTACCACATTCCTTGAGATTCCTATCCAAAAATATTAATGAATATCTGTTATTAATTATACAATATTTATAACACGATATTAAATGCGAGAAAATGGTTTGTAATTTTTTCAATTATGTTGTGTAGTTATTAAGTAAACGTATTGGTAACCAAACTTTCAGTAAAACTCTTATTTACCATTTTTTATTGTTGACCTTTTTGAGTACAAATTGTTCGATTTTGTATTCTTGTCAATTAGTGCTAAGTATTAGGTACGGTGTATGTTCAACCCCATAAACTAATAATATCTTGCCACAGTTACGTAACAATGGAACAATGTAATAGCTGCCTTGGGCCTGCTTTGTATGATATTGACCAATATAGTTTCGCCCATTTGAGTATTAATCAATGATTACCATTCAAATCAAATAATTGATTCTAACACACAGGAAGTTAATGAAATCGACATCAAAAAGTTGTGTTCTAGATAAGGACGCCGGTGATTTTTACTCCATTTAATAAATTTAAAAATTTAGAAGGTATCCGCGTTGTGTGAAATATCTAAATGTAACAGGTTTTCCAAATGAGCCTTTGACCAGCTTGTAGATTATTTGGGAAGATATAAATTTTTTTTGTGAGGTTTTCAAAATCATCTTTTATGGCACCGAACACTTCAGGGGAAAATCCTAGAATTTTGTGTTAGTTAAAAAGAGATGAAGCTAAAGAGTTTATTGTGGAGGTCGAAGTATCAATAGTTTCTCTCCTATCTAATTCCCAAGCAAATCATCAGTAAATTTTTAATTTAATTTTTAAGTTTATGTCCTTATTGGACGTAAAATATCGGATGAAATCACTCACAGTTTTTTTCGATATTTGAATGTGTTTAATTTAATTACCACGTAAAATGCAGGCAATAATATGCACGAACTAATGCAATATTTCAATTTAAATATGTACACGAATACTGTCTCGTTGCAAACTAAAATTCGGTATGTAGTTTTTAAAATATTTACAACACGAATATGCACTATACGTGCAAAATTAACTGAATGCACTTTCATGAAGCGACCGACTCCTCGTATATTATGTATTATGGCATAGCAATTCATATTTTCCTGTGGTAAACAAAAATTTAAAGTCACGTTCTTAAAATATATTCATCATAATCCCCAAATTTAATCCAAACGAGGACACGGATAATAAATTACGGCGTAAGAGAATATCTACCTATTGCCCGGATGTTACAGCAATTGCTCATTTATCGCTTAACCTAAGGGTAGGAGGCCAAGAAGTAAGATAATTCAACATATACATATATATCACCCGGAGGACATTCGGCTTAATAAGAAAACTTTTCGTACAAAACAATGAAAATCACGTAATTTGTATTGTTATTTGAGTGCTCTTGTCATTCTCGTACCGATTTCTTCGTCAGGAATATTCAGATAATTTAAAAGCTAATTAATATTCCATTGTGGACAGCTATGGACAAATTATACCTACATTGTTTATATGATGATTAAAGACACTAATAGGATATAATGGGTTTGGAGAAGGTGATGTATCAAGAAAAAAACTAACCCTGACGCAGTTTCCACCAAAACAATATTTTTGCCATCGAAGCGCGTTGCGTCAACCAAGTTGGCATCATTTGGAGATGATTAATACTTAGAAGGCTGTCCTGCACCGTCACCTGTCTTTCCCCATTTCCAGATTTTTCTTCGTACCTATATAATTTCGTCATATCAAACTTCTCCTTGATATTTTCCCCTTTCTGTCTTCTGACTTCAGTATCTTCCTTGGTCACCTATATTCAGTCACTCGTCTTATGTGTCCAAACTACAAATTGTGTCTTCTCGAGCTCATCTCTTTCTACGATGTTCTGTCTAAAGACTCTCTCATTTATTTGGTCGTAGAACTTCCTACAACTTCTTAAGCAGATCATTTCTGCGACCAATACTTTTTTACCAATTTTACTTCAGTTTTAAATCTCACACTTTTTATAAATACGTAGTCGATTCCTATATCCCTTTCCTCAGTATTGAGTTTAATGCTCAAATGAATTTTCTTTCCTCTCCAATAAAACATCTTCTATAGAAACTTCTTAGTAGCAGGTTCAAAAGATTTCTGTCGATTCTATTGCCATTTGGACTGGACCAATTTGAAAATACATACTTTCAGTGTTGAGCAGCTCTCCAGCAGATCTTCCCTTCCGTATTTTGATTTTCTTTTCCAACAGATGTTTAAGTGCATCCGTTGTGTATCCATCCTCGCTTGTTAGATAGATATTCTCATTGATTCTATTGCTTTTGCTTTTTTTGTTTTTGTAGCAAAATAGATACTTGGTACTAATATGATATAGAATAACGAACTTTGCCTCTGAGAAACGCAACGAGAACATGGTCCAACAATATCAGATAATACTCTGGAGACCTCGAAAAGTCTTCCACAAATCATCAGCTCAGTATTAATTAAATGGCTTTATAAGATTATTAGCCTTAGACATAGTATTTTAGATGTTATGGTCCTACTTTCGATGTATATACGGCCAGATAATTCCGTCAGCAGATTCTACGATTATTCTCACGAAATGAAAGATATATACCTAAGAAATGAAGAGCAATTATTTTATGTGGTAAATTGTCGAAATTATACTTTATTTTGCTTTTTTGGCTTTCATTCTATATCTTAAAGGATTACTATCGAGGAATAAGCCTACAATGAATGTAAGCCTCCTTGTATAGAAATAGCATGTCTGGTTCTTTCCCATGTTAATGATAGAGTTTGTAACTGATCAGTATGTGGGTGTCCTAAAGTTATGACTAAATCCTCTACTGCTGACTTAATACTAACAACGATTTTATTTGCGTAATCGTCTAATAATGATTTAAAATTACTGTTGAAAGTAAGAATCTTATTTTTTAAAGCTAGATAATGAATACACTTGTAGTATTTATTTTCTTATACATTTCTCTTTAAACATAACATATCATACGTTTATATGGATTTTCCTTAAGCTTTGCTTCTCAAAATATAGATTTTCTAGGTATCATTGTGTAATTAATAAACGTGCTTCCGCGTCAATAATTCTTCCTTCAGGTGGTGGATTCAGGAATTCATTAACTTAAATGAAATTTTACGCTATACTTGTATTTAACTTTTCTGCAAATTGCGAAATGAAACTGGCTCGCATTCTCCAACAATAACACTTAACAAGTTATAATAAATTCAAATATACAAACTAAAGTTAATTTATTAAGTGAATTGTTTGAAAACAAGAGCAGATCTTGCTACAGAAACGCACAAGGAAGTTAAACAAAAGTATAGTATAAAATTTAAATAAATTAGGGTTGATATATTTGTAAATTGACTGTTCCAGTCGCTAAATTTAAATTGCAAATCTGCAGCCACAACTCGCCCTTAAAAAGCTCCTTCATATATTAACTGATTTTTTTTACCTGTTTAACGTCTATTTCCACCGCTAAGGATAGAAAGATAAGCTCCACTGTGGTTGGGTAAGCACTGGTATCCCTAACCAGTAAATTTTTTTAAACTCCCCACTTTGTCATAGACCAGGGTTTTTAGCATGCTCTTATCACAGATACGCAAAACCCACAATTTCACGTCGTTATCGAAAGATAGCAGATCCTCTCATTCAATATACCCCGTCGATTTGATCCCTTAGTCCCTTAGGCACAATACTGTAATGTCAGTTTATCAAAACGTACTTTATTAGGTCAGTCACTATATTGATTGTTATATCGAAGGGCTAAAAACTATTTTATTGGCCGCATTATTCATCGAATACATTATGAAATGTTATTTACAAACTTCTTAATTTCTCGTTAATGGAAACACATATAATTTCTTTTTTTTTTTTTTTTTTAATCGTCTTATTTATATTAACGTCCTGGCGAAGTTTAGCTTAGAGCTATTCTGACACTTAACCAGGACACACCACATACACCCATTCCCTCCGACATTGCCATCTGCCGGAGCTGGGATTCGAACCCAGGAGAGATAGGCAGTAACTAGTCGCCTTGTGCCACTCAAGGGCGATCTAGCCCGCTGCACTATCCTCGGTAATGTAATGAGATACGGTCACCCATCCATTCCCCGGCTCCGACCACCGCTGCTTTGCTCCGAAGATCGAAGACCGGCAATTGTACGCATGACCCCATCTCACATTATTTAAACATTTTTTTCCAAGTAATAAATTGATAGTTGTACATTAAGGTCATAAAAGATTATTTAATTTCTCATAATAATAGAAAAGAAAATGAATAGAATTTTTGTCATTTAGTTCTTAGTAATTGGAGTGTCAGCAAACGTTTTCGCCTACCACATATTTAGGAGCAATTTGTTAGCAATCTAGAAGTAGAGGGTGATTAATTGGTGGACAAATTCCATCTTCAATATATTTTCGAGCATCTTACATCTATCGTAAACTCCAATTCAATGAAGTATGTTTTTGTGAATAATTTGTTTGTGATGAAATTTTGTAAATGTCCAAAGCAATTCCGGTTTTGTTTCTTTCTGGAATTTTGCATTTGAAGAAAAACGGTTCAGTTTTAAGAATAAAATTGATGCGATTGTCAACTTCTTTAAATATCATATAGCAGAAGGCGTCTACAACAAGAGACATTTTAAACATCTGTAGGAAGTATCTCATAAAATTCATTTCGAGTTTCTTGATGAATAGAGGAAAGGCCAATCATGAATGAAATCTTTTACTAAATAGTTTCTGATCAAATATAAATCAAACAGTAAGGCTTGGGTGTAGAAATTTAACTAATGAAAACGTTAAGAGTCAATTAAGAAGAAACCATAATGAACAAAAAATATTTAGAGAACCAATTTATTTTATTAAACGATAAGAAACAGTAACAAAGGAAATACTACAAGCTTAAATTTAACGCAATATTTTTAAGGTAATCAACTGCATTTGCCAAAGAATAGTCTTCTGCAATTCTCTGTAGCCTTTTCATTAGTTGATAATAAACACTCTTAGTCTCCGAGTCTGAACCCTGCACGGTATCTCACTATAAAATTGTCTATGTGGTTCTGCTCTAGTTGGATTTTTCCTATTAATTTCGACATTGCAGGATGAAGGCAGTCAATGTTTCTGGAAAAAGCTATGTGCCATGCGTCCAAAGAGTTGTTGCTTCTTGGTATGTTGGAATTCAAGCGGTCAAACATGTTTCACATTTCGATTGGAAATCTAGGTGCTATGTTTTGTAATCTTTTGCCAACATAATTGTCCTTCCAGTAGTCATGTATTAGCTGCAACTCTTGTGGGATGTCATCCTCTTCAAAAGGCTCGAAAGCAAATTGGCCATCTCGCACAGCATTTTACATTTTAGCCTCATTTCTTCTTTATCTTTCTATAAATTTACTAATCCTGGAGCTTTTCCGCCATAGATTTTGAGACAAGTGAAAGAAACATGAAAGCTGTAAAGGATGCTATTTTAAAATCACAAAGAAGAGTGTCTGGATTGATACCGGGTTGCAGCTCCTTGATTGTTGTAAAAAGGAGAATGTAAATTTCCTTCCGTTTATTTTCCAAAATAGCATACAGTGGTGGAATTGCCTTTTGATCAATAGATAATGAATTGTGTTAACTCATTCTGCTAATTCTGGGGTAATTTTAAATGTGCCGTCCATGCACCAGTTCTTAAACTCATTTAATAGGCACAGATTGGCATTGGTTCCAAACAAGAGGATTCTATTGTTCCCTGCATCTTTTCCAGAATCATGCAACAAAAAATTATCACCGACTGTGTCTCTACTAGTTCAGTGTTGCTAGACGAAGTCTGGCTACCGATTCTCCAAAAAGAAGTACGTGACGGAAATATCAAAATAAATTAGAATTCTTTATCTAGTGATCTATGCATTAATTAATAATCAGTGTCAGGTGTCAAAGTGATCTTCTTTGACAAGTCCATTTTTTGTAATCACAGTTGAAAAAGGACCTAGACTTTGGTTCGAAACGTTCTGTTAAGATAAGTTATTGTTTTATAATTGTTTTTTACATATCATATAAATATATATATCTATATAATATTATATAATATACATTTTGTTATATTTTCTAGTGTAAAATACTAGAAAACCACTGATACGAATTTTAGATAACAATATTATATTTATATTCATTTAGAACTATATACAGTGGTTTTCTGGGGCAAACTGTTGAGGTTTTCCTTTGATACTACACTTTTATCTTGACATATTTTGTCAATTTTCTTATTTCTATTTATTTTTTAGAATTGGGCGTGATTCCCAGAATTAAGTTCAATGAATATCACCATTAGATGTGAAGGAAGTAGAAGAGTCCAGCTATTGCCGCTTCCGATGAATAGTCTGGCTCTCGAGGCTTCGTAACTGGGCAAACGGACCAACGCTTCCGTGCTTAGGTTTTGACTGTACTCTTGTAAAATGCTTCTTGGTCGCTCTTCCGTGTTTTGAGCCATTTTTCTGGTGTTATCTTTAACAACGTACACCTCGTTCTTCCCCATATCTGGGGCGTGATTGTGCTCCCCTCTTACAACCGGGTCTTCCACATTTTGACACTTTATTAATCTTTCGTTGCAGGACTTTCTTAAACATTTCCAATTTGCACTTGAAAGGTAACTGTTCTTGTCCAGGCTGTATTTGAACCCTTTGTATATTATTCTTTTGGAACCTTTTTGGGATTGACATAAATTGAAGATTTTATTTTAAAAATTAACGTTGCAAGTATAATCGCTACTTTTTAAATAATCGCCTTTTTGTTACATTGCTCTTTTTTTCTTTCTTCTTTCTTTCTTTTTTAGACATGGAGAATTTTCTAAAAAAAAACATAAATGTGAATCAGATGATGAGCTCCCATTTATTAAATGATTAGAAAAATATCAACAGGATCCCGAAGTTGATTGTGTTAATAAGCAATAAAATGAGTGGAAGTCGAAGTTAAGAAGAAGTTGAACATGTTTCATTTTGAAGAATATATCGCTGTGGATAATGACATAGTGATCAGATTATAAACTTGGTGAACTTAAACATAATATCCAGTGACAACGAAGAAGAACAGAATGAATCTGATGAGGAAATTAGTATTTAAGTTCCTTCTATTCCCGAAATGATAAAAAAAAATGTTAGAAATTCGCAACTTCTTGGAGTCAAGCACAGTTCCAGAACATAATATGGAATGGTTTTTGCAACTTCATAAATCCATTAGTTTTTATAGCAGGTGTGTACAAACAAAGTAACTGGTTTTACCAAGTAGTTTATGTTCTTATGTCCACTTTGTATAACTTTTTTATTTAAGCTTTAGTTTTTAGAAAATATATTCTATTTTTATTTGTTTATTTGTTTGACATATTTATATTTATATTTATATTAAATTTACTTATTCAGTACGCCTACGCCTTTTTCTATGTTTATATTATTATGCAAAATAAACAAAATACCGAAATGTTTGACACTTTTCAATAGTAGTTACAGCCATCTCATTTCTAACATATTGATCGTTGGTAACGTTTTACAAATCTAATTTTAAACAATTTAACCAAACAATGACCAAAGGTGGTCAAGACAGGACAAAATAAAAAACTAATCAGTTCGCTATCGACTATTTTATCTCTTTCTTGCATAGCACTCGAACAAGATCAATGAAATTCAAAAAACATTTCGGCGGTTGGGATCATTTAATAAAAGAGTAGAAGCTCGATATGAGCAACTGTTGTAATTCAATAAATATATCTAGATATTTTAATCATTTGCACTTTTATAAATATTTAATTTATTTTACCTACAAACAAATATTTCATCTAAAGTGTTGAATTCCTGCTAGGGTCGTTTTTATTTTCTTTTTTATATATCCATTTTCATTTACCAGATTCTTCTAAACCAGTCTCCGCCTATAAATCCACCAATCTATGTTTTATGCACTAAATTCTTGAACTTGTCTGTAATCTAACGGACATTTCAGAGTTACCCTTACTTCTTACGTGAATTTACAGTTTTTCCTCGTAAGTTTAAAATGTCGGATTGTATACTAAATAATAAGTAAGTAATAAGACATAATTTTTATATTCACCATGAAATTAAAAAGTTTCCTAGTTACAACAGTAGAATTAAATACCAAAGATTAAACAAATAAATAAAAAAATATATATTGTAATTCCAATGAGTCTACTCTAGACGTCGATGCGCCTCATGATGCTACATAAACAGACAAACGGCTCTTCCGTCTCCTCCTCATTTAAAAAATCTTTATGCGGAATATTCACGAAGCGTAACCTCGCAGATATGTCATTTTCCAGAAGCTGCTCAATGTGCCATTTTGCGTCTTATCACGATGTGTAGATGGATGATTAATGAATAATAAAATAGCAAGGGAAAATTTAGACTCCTAAGTTAGCACATACATGGCTACTCGAGTTAAATTGAAGACTTCTATCTTAAAAATTTAAATAAACATATTTTAAATCATCTAAAAAATATTTCGCATTGTTGTTTTTGGAAAAATTTTTTCACATATATTTTAATCCAATAAATCCACTGAATTGTTCGTTGCATAATCTTGTACCTTCCCCTATGAATAAACATTAGCATATTTTGAAAAGACATTTACGCATGAGTCCATGCGCACAACCAAATATTCAGTTTCTATTTTATTTCCTCTGTTTCAGTTGTTAACATAACTGTTATAAACCACTAATATCTTCATAATGAATAAGTTTAATCTAATTATACAAGCTCTCTTTGAAACTGACATACAGCCAATGACGATTAAATCATAAATGGTGGTAAATACAAAGATCGTTCATAGGTGACTGAGTACACACCTAAAGGTAAATGACAACATAGGCAAACATTATTAATATTTGCCATGTATCTCATATGTACCTAAAGGGTGTCCCCTCTTTCAGCTTTAGTTCAAAGGTTTTCAAAGCAGGTGTTTCCATTTGAAATTATTACTTCGTTTCAATACCTGTTGATATTATCAGTGACATCAGTGGGTAGCCCACAAATTCAATTGAATTATAATTAGTAAATTAACAGAGACAAACCTTACATCAGGTTGGAACAATTTTGTTAATGTTTAAAACAAAAGAATATTTTACATTTTTAATGAAATCGTTCAGTCACCTTAAATGCGCATTCAATGGAAAGTTTTAGGAAGGAATTTGACATAATGTCAAGCAGGAAGAGAAAGTTCACATTTCCTTTGTTCTTCTTGATGTCTTATTAATGTGTATTAGCAATGTTTTAAATGTAACATGAAAAAAAAATTTGATCAGCAAAATGAATTTTTAGTATCGCCTTAAACACCCGCATTTACGACGAAAAAAAAGATTACCATTTGCATTAAATCGATGACCACATATTATTAAATATTCTATGGCAATCTGAAGTTATGTGTGCTTGCGTTTAATAAATTAAGGGTTGCTTTGTGAAACAATGTTCATACGAATTTCAAAGCTAACAGAATGTGGGACAAGCTAGGATAAAGTGCTTTGTTTTCTCATAACTTCATGTTTATTGCACCTGTTTGAGTCAAATAGTGTATTATAAAGGGACAAAATGTGTTACTACGTGCAATAAAATGTTGTGCTCCAAACAGCTCCATACAATAAGAAACTTGTCGGCATATCCTTGAGTGAAATTTTGTTTCAAAATATAATGATTTCTCAGAAGACTAATTTGTTTGTTTCGTTGCAATTTAATAAAATATTTATTTTTACTGTTATCCCTGTTTAAATAATAACAGTAACAATATTTATTTTATTATACGGTCATATCACATTAAGATAGAAATGAATGCAGATGAAATATAAGATTATCACATTTTTTAAATCATTTGTAAATAAATTAATACCAAATAAATGGTTAAACGCTTGTTTTGAGGTAATGCATGATGGATAGATTTAAGGATGTTTTTTCAGGTTAAAATTTTTTCACGCACTTTTTAATCCAATAAAATTGGTTGCATTTCCTCTATGAAATATGCCATGTCTTGATTCGACATTTACTCATAACTCCACAACCGAAGAAAATAAAAAAAAAAAAAAAAAAAGAAACCATCGTCTGTTCCAGTTGTTAACAGAATTATTATGAACCACTGAAATCTTTTTGTACAATTTCATTAACATTTTCCCTTTGAGGGTGTCATGATTAAATCTTTAAGGTGATAAATGCAAAACCATTCATAGGTAACTGAGTACATACCTGAAGGTAACTGATAAGATAGAAATATTAATATTTCCATGTATGTGTTAGATATAATATAAAGATTGTCCCCTCTATCAGCTTTAGTTCAAAGGTTTCCAAAGCAGGTGTTTCAGTTTGAAATTATTATTACTTCGCTTCAATACCTGTTGATATTATCAGTGGCATCAGAGAGTGGCCCATAAATTATAATTAGTAACTTAATAAAGGCAAACATTTGGTGCTAAGAAGTATGCGTATTTAGTGTTTTTATTTTTGAATAGTATTCAGCGATATATTTATACCTTAATTGACATAGAATGCTTAACAATATATTTATCCTGTCTATCCTGGGTTACACCTACATGTTTGATTTCCTATTTGAACGAATCGGTGTATCTGTTGTGCTGGACGTTTATTTTTATTCTTTCTTTTTAAATTTTACCACAAATAGATCAGCTTTTATTTTATCTTCTCCTCACAGAAATTGACTGTGTAGAATATAGCAACGTGTTCAGCACCTCTTAAAGAGAATAAATGTAAAGTGAAAAAAATATTGAGAGTCTAGCATGGTACCTTGTGACAGTCCATAATGCTGTATTAACATTTGATCGCTTAGCTTCTACTGATGTACGCTGGTAATTTAATTTTTTAGGCAATGTCAGTATCTTTCAGTGTTTGTATGAGCGAATAATAGCTAACCATAATTGCTTTACATTAGTCTAAAAATACACAATAACAAGGAGAACACGTACACTCTTAATAGATATGTTTAATATAGAACACAAAGATTTGCTAGTTGATTTAAATCGGTGCCACTGAACTTACGATATTGCTTGCTGTGATCGTTAAAGATTAAAGCCGCCTCCGTAAATACAAGCAAGAATTAAAGCAGTTAAATTCCTATAGTTTAAAAATAGAGTATTTAAGTAAATAATTTAAAAGGTCTATTTTTGAGGAGACAAAAAATATTCGTCGAGTGAATAATGGTATAAGAAAACTCTTTTATTAAAATAAATACCTTTAAATTCAAACTGTAAAAGAAACTCAACCTTCTATTTATAACTTTACTGTATTGCGGATGAGTAAAAATATATCTGTTAAAATGTTGAAAAACGTAAATACAATTCGTATATAGCATATCCGTTTAAAAAAAATTAAGTTTTCCTCTTTGAAAACATTTATTTCAAGATATTTCCTTAACGTAAAAATATAAAGTAACCCATCAATCATCCTAAAAAGCTTTTATGCTATATTGGTTACCAGGTATTAGAAAGGGCGGTATTAAATTGTAAACGACAGAATTTTCCAAAAACAAATTAACTCCACAAAAAAGTTGCATACAAAAAGTTACAAGTATATTCCATGTATAACTAAAACATTGCATGAGACTTTACACGGAGTTCTGGCGGTAAAATGAAAACATTTTAGCGTTACTGTTGATCGTTAACAAAGATAAAGCGACTATTTTAACCGTACCTAACTCTGTTGATACCTGTAACAGGATTACCGGAGCCTCTCACGCACTGTTTAAGGGTTGTTTGAATTCCATACGCTGGAAGTTGAATATATCTTCAAGTTTAAACGGTACACCAGGGTTGTCGTAGATTCGAAATCAGTTTAAATAATCGCAGATGATTTATGTCATTTTTCTAACGTATCAAGTTTAAGCAACTGACAAGCTATTTTGAGCGTAAAATTGAAATTTTTATTGAGCCCTTTACTG
Organism: Rhagium mordax; assembly: GCA_963680705.1. NCBI lineage: Eukaryota > Metazoa > Arthropoda > Insecta > Coleoptera > Cerambycidae > Rhagium > Rhagium mordax. Next base: position 13,228,036 of record OY796660.1, on the reverse strand, counting down.
ACATAAGTTATATCAAGTTTTGAACAAACATATCAAATAGAAGTGATGCGCACGAAAATAAATTATGTGAGCAAAACTATAAATTTAATATTTTGTTAGTGTGAATGACAATATATTTGAGATATTTCAGCTCCATAACCACCCCTATTTACCGTCCATTTTCATGACTTTAAAATATTTATATATCTATGTATGTATTAGGTCTTTCTTTAAAAAAACTGAGTCGTCCACCATCATAATATACTTCTTTGAAGTCTGTCTTACAATACAATAGAATAGAAAACGATAGAATAAAATGTAATGGGATGGAATTTGATACGGTAAGATGAAATAAAAAAAGGTTGGGATAAGATGGAGCGAAATATGAAGAATACGATAGGGTAAGAGAAGACAATAAGTGAGAGAGGATAGAAAAGAAGCTTGAAGTGGAGGAAGAAAAGAAGCTAGTGAGGGAAGCATGAGCGGAGGAAGGGATGGAAAGGGATGGGACAGAATGAGACGGTACTGGATAGGACGAAACAGTGTAAAATGGGATGGGATACGATAGCATAGGATATGATAGGTTAGCATGGAGTAGGATATGATAAAATAGAATCCTTAAGGAAGGATAAGATAACAAAACAGAGGAGAATAAGAAGAGGAAGAAGACGAGAGAAGCAGAATATAATATAATTTAAAAAACCGACTAGAAGAGAGATAACCTAAAACGAAAATAAATTCAGTATTCCCGATTTTCAGATGTATATCCTCTTATTTAATCAACACGAAGCTGAAGCATCAGATGCACACATATCCAACATGTTTTATTAAAACTAGAGAGATCTTACTCAATGAGTATGTTTGCTCCAGTCAGAACACACCTTTACATGGATTCCTAAGAGCTTTTGTAAATTTACTACTTACCCACCGTCCGCCTTTAGCCCTCTAAAATTATAATACACTTTCACTATTCTATATAAGTCTTCTGCGGACCTAAATATAACAAACCTTCCTTTTGGTTACTTATGGTGGTCACCCCCTGTTCAACCCAGAGTAATTAGCTTGATGTTACACTTTGCCGAACATCTAAGAAGTTTCGACCTTGTGTAAGAATTAAAATATAGTTGCTCTCGTATAGAGGATACTATCCACTTTATATAATAGAGCGTCCTTGTGAATAGTTATGTTGGGCACAACCTAAAGTAATTAGTTTGATGTTACACTTAACCGAACACCTAATAAATTTTGATCCTTTGTAAGAATTAATATAAGTTGCGCATATGGAAAATTCTGTGAACCTTATATAAATAATATATGTACCAGCGGTATTACAAGTTTCTGGTATTAGGTATTACAAACCACGTAGATTGAAAACTTATTTAATTCTGAAGAGGGTAGAAATCTTTGATGTGGCACTTTGTAGGAATATGATGAACAGTAAACTTGGTCTATGAATCAAGCCTTTACTTAAATCCAAATTATCCTGCTAACCAATAAAACAGGTACTAAATTTCATTGTGATTATCATCATTACTGAAAGTGAAATTTTCCCTTAACTTTTGGACATTTTATTGATTTTATTTATATTTAAACTTCTTTAGGTATTTTTATGCTTGGCTTGTTGTTAATCATCATAGTGATGACATGTTGGATGGAAATGAGATTTTATCAATTTTCAGACCATAACAGAATAAACCTTTAAGAATCCCCATTGGAGTCCAACTTCAACAAATATAAATACGTATTTTTAAATCTGTTAAAAGCATTCGAAGTCAATCAGTCCGCTCTGGCAAGGCATTTGAAAGGAACCGTTGCAGCTCTAATTCATAAACTCGGAAATGTGGGCCTTCCAATGACATTTGAGGAATTCGCTTTCAACTGATTTTCAGATATTTTAAATCACAAGTCATTTGTTGCCAAGCAGCTAACAATAGATACTGACAATTTTCTTTCGAAATATTTGGTCAGTGAATGGTATTTGGAAGCTTCATAATGAAAATGCAAATGTAGAAAAATAATATTTGTACGTGATTTCCGCCTTTTGCAGAATAAATGCGTCTTCTAATAGACCAGGCAAAATTGAAAATTCCCCTGTTGTCTTACAAAACGATGAATAGAGGAAAATGATTTATGGTTGGTGCAGCAAGCCCAGAAAATCCCCTTCTGTGTTATATTTCAGCTGCTCTGCTATTTCCATCACAAAAACCATAAATGTAAATAATAGACATATTTTTCATTGGTAAATGGATGAAAAATAAATTCGAAAATTAACAGTAAATAACAGCCATTAATAACAATAAACAATGAACTATGAAAAAAGGTGTGTCAAAATATTAATGCCCACTACCATAACTACACAATAATATACAAAATAGTCAAAAAGGGGAAATTAAGCTGAAGAAATTTTTCTTTATAGGTACCTTATGTGAATTTTTTCAAATAAGTTAAAAATATTTGCTCCTGGAATTTTACATTAACAATTTATGTTTTCATAATAACAGAAGAATCGATTCTGATGCAAATTAAAAATTTATTTAAAATTCGCTAAAACTATGACAAAAAAAACAAATAAGTACACAGTTCTGATCATTGTTGCATGTAATTTCTTATTTTAGTAATAGAATAGAAAATTACGTATACAGGGTAAATATTTTATATGGTCAATAGAAATAAAAATGTTTGAATCCGGATCTGAATTTTTTTAATTTTTGAGTATGAGTGTACATTGATAATTAGCAGTGTACACTCCCAAAATACGAATTGATTTTGGCAGGTAGTTTAAAAGATATGACCTTCAGAAATGTTGAGCAAAATCTGTGAATTACGCTGGAGTACAACTAAAAAAAGTGAACTCTACCATTACAGTATGTCCCTTAAATCATTTGTAAATAAAGATACATGGAGCTAACGTTTAAGAAAATTTTAAATAGACTATTGTTTAGCTTTTGTTTTATTATACCTGTAGATAGGAACAAATTTAAAAATCGACACAAATATTTATTGAGTCATAAGCAATTAAGCCATTCTACATGGGTTTCGCTAGCTGAGATATTTTTGTACATGCATGTAGCATTTTATTCATAAAATAGGATAAAAAAATATCTGTTTTGTGTTCGTGGCCAAGAAGGCTGAGGATTATTTTTCGAAAAAAGTTCCAAGCAATTTTTTTACAGCAGTGATAGTTTTTGATTAAATATATGGAGTGGGACATTTAAGTTGACAATTATTGCGAATAACTTGAAAATAAAGCATTTTAGAAAAAAATGTTTCAGACAGAAGTTAATCATTTCAAAAGCGGGATCTAATAGCTATATTTTTTTTTATTTGGTGACGCACTTCAAAACTATTATTTGTTTCTTTTTAATACAAATCCCTATTTTTTACAGATTCATAATTAGCGCTAAAAAATAAACTTTTGTTTCTATACCATTTTTCTAGTTGAAGTCATTATTTGCGAGTAACTAAACTTTGCAAAATAGAGGTTTATACTAAAAAATGACGAAGTTGACCTTCAAATAGACATGAAGTAATAATAATAATAATAATAATAATAATAATGTTTATTTACTCGAAATAATCCTCCACCATATTAAAAAAAAATTATAGCCATTAGATCTCGCTTTTGAAATGATGAAATTTCTGTCTAAAACATTTTTCTCTAAAATATTTTATTTTCAAGTTATTCTCAATTGTCAGCTTAAATACCCCAACCAGTATATAAAGAGCAATGTGAGTACGTCGCGGTAAAATAGGGGTTGAACGGAATGTAATAACTTCTGTAATATTTATTAAATCATATAAAAATAGAAAAAAGCAATTAAATAGGAAGGCTTCTTTTTAATTTATTTATTACTTAGCAGTATTTTTAATTTATATTGAAAATTAATGGAAAAATCAATTTAGATTTGTAGACTTCTTACCCATTATATACCTACATATATTATATAGAATGTCTCGAAAAAAATTCTTCACCATGTCATTCAAAAGTTTCAAATTCCGCAGTCGTAAATAATTAATTTGGCAACGGTTAATTTTTCGAAAATAGTTATTTAAGATCAGAGTAACATTTCTTTCTTTTGGTATAAAATTGATTTATTGTCACATACTATCATATTTTATCAGTTATGCTCAAATAATACAGAACTGATTAAAATATTTTTTTTATCATCCAATGAAAAATCTTTGCTTGCAGCATTTGAAACTTTTGGGGTCAATACGATACGATAGAGTAAATCAATTTAAATTGAAAATGAGGAATGACTTTTTTTGGAAACGCAAACCATTTTATCAATTATTTACGACTGAAAAAATGTAGTTTTACTTGTCTCGTTACTCGGAAATCATTAATCAAAATGTTAAATTTTGGGCATGGGAATTCCAAAGCATGCTACTTAATAATTTTGCGTCAGTTTTTCTGTAAAAAAGTGACTTCTCGAAAAAACGAGGTGCAGGCCACTAACAAAAATAAGTTTTGTTTAATTCAAAAAGATCACACCCAAGGTTGATCCAGATTTGGTTGAAATCGGATAAAACCAATAACTAAGTTGGGAAGGGGGGGGGCCTACAAAATGATAATAAATATACAGACATTTAATATGTTATAAGCGATTTATATTTAATTCTTTCGACATAAAATAAACTGGCTTTGAATAGGAGAAAAAATGCTGGAACAATGGAACTCGTTTACCTGAATCGTTCCCTGCTACTTATATTGCTGCAAACGTCTTATGTGTGTCATTATTACAAAAGAAAAATGAAAATGATGAAAATTCTTCTGAAGAGAAAACTGCGAAGGAAAATCAAAAATAGTCGAAGAAAAATGTAATGATAAATAATATTTAATACTGTATTGTTTTAATCATTTTATTTTATTATCTAAAAAATAAAAAAATAACAATTTTTATTAATTAATAATATTTGCAAAGCTATTTACAAAAAACGTGTTCTTTTTACAATTTTTTTTCTTTGCTTTACATACTGTTTATAACTGACTTTATTTAGATTTTATACAAGAATAATAATAACAAAAAATATCCAATTTGGTATACATACAGTGTGACCCATTTGAAAGCGGGCCACCCCTGTAAAGTGGCTATTTTTGGTCCGATTCTGATCAACTTTTTTTTAGATTATTGCTCATGGAAAACTGCATTTTATGGCAAATTGATAGATGTCTATTACAAAAATCAAGGCCTACTCTGCAATTTTTTTTGGAGCGAAAATTCGAGAAATCATATTAGCGATTTTTTTACGTGAAAACTAAGTACGTCACTGTGTTCAGCGTCCCTTAAAATGGATCTGCACCAAATTTCATCAAAAAATATCGCATGTTAAAAATTGATATTATTACTTTTAAAAATTAATTTATACCCAGAAATGTTCAAATAAACGTCTCAATAAAATGATTTGTTTATGAGTTGCTTTTGTTCACTTATTTCATGAGTTACTTGATGCCCACAATGCATTTCCAGGTATAAATTAATTTTTAAAAGTAATAATGGCAATTTTTAACATGCAATATTTTTTTGTGAAATTTGGTACAGATTCGTTTTAGGGGACGCTGAACACAGTGGCTTAGTTTTCGCGTAAAAAAAACGCTAAAATGATTTCTAAAAAAATTGCAAAGTAGGCCTTGACTTTTGTGATTGACATCTATCAATTTGCCACAAAATGCAGCTTTCTATGAGCAACAATCTAAAAAAAAGTTGATCAAAATCGTACCAAGAATAGCCACTTTACAGGGGTGGCCCGTTTTCAAATGGGTCACTCTGTATGTATTTATATTAATGCTCCACTTCCATTTGAAACAGCATTCAAAATAAAAAAATATTGAATAAAAAATGTTCAATTTACCAAAAATTCATTAACATCACCTAGCTTTAATTTGACTGATATTGACGTCAAAAATTAACATAACCTAATTTTTTAATTTGACTTTGACATTGACGTCAAAAATTATTTAGTAACAAGAATATCATTCATTTTTATTATAAACAATTTGTATCAAACAAAGAAAGGACATTGTAAAAAGACACGAAGGATTAGGGTCTATAATCTAAAAATGAATGATGTTTGTTGTTACTAAATAATTTTTGACTTCAATGTCAAAGTCAAAGATTATGTTAATGAATTTGTGGTACGCTGTGTACACCAATTGAAATCACAAAACTAATTTGGTTAGCTAATTATGAGGTTTTAATGATTTTATTCTTCTGGAAAATTGACTAAATATGGTAATATCGATACCACAGTTATATTTATAAGTTGGAGAGTTTAAACAAACTGCTATAACATTTAATATTTCTTCTTTCACCAATTTTGTAAATTTTTTATATTTTGCTCTACTGAATGCAATTTTATACAATAAAAGAATGATTCAAAAGTCTTATTAGAAATTCATTATTTCACAGCCTTCCAACCAAAATATACCTACTTTCTAAATGAACAATATATACAGGGTGTCACCGTACATTTTATGGTTGTCATTTCCGCCCTCAGATACAATGGCGAACTGCTTTGATTTCTGTAATAAAACACGAGGTGTAATAGTTTCCTAAAGCCTTTTTTTTTTGCCGAAGTTTTGATTCTTCTACAGAACCAGATGTCTCGCGAAAAAAGCAAATTTAAATTTTCATGTTTTTTCAAGTTCATTTATAACGTCAGTATATGGTGAACCACCTGTATTTTGTATTTGTATGCAAAGCCATTAAAATTTAAATTAACTGGGCCACTAATCAGAAAGGCATTCGTCTTAAATTAGAGCTAAAACTAATTTATATTTTACTCTATTCTCCTACACAAAAGTGCATTGTTTGTTAAAAAAATAAATATAATTTTACATTAATAATAAAGCAATAATGCCAACTAAATTAATTTATATCTTTAGTATTTTAACTTAGTTTTAAACAGTATTAGATACCATTCGACTAGTGGTTTCATTATAATATATACAAACTTTTTATCGATAAGTATAGTGACTGTTGCTGTATCATTACCTTCTAAAACCAGTATTATCTAAATTAGAATATCAAGTATAACATCCGGGGTAACAAACTTACAGTTGCATTTCGGAATGATGATTACCCAGTCGTTGGTGCAGACCACAACCAGCTTAATAGCCTTTCGTGGTTGCTAATACAAGGCGTAGTAAGTGTTTTAAGTTTAAATGGTAGATGGAAAATGTCTAAGCATATTAATGCTCTTTATTTACTAGTCGCAAGTTAGGCACTTATACTTTATTAAGTTGTCTGTTCTATTTGTATGCAAGTGCTGATGGATAGTGCGGTGCAAAGAGACAAATAAATATCGACGAAAAATAAAACTACATATGTTCTTATGTAGCAAAATCTTCCAAATAGTTTGACCAAATCAAGAAATCCTTTAAAAGTACAATCGTGTGTTTTGAAGTTTTATATTCAAACGATTGCACTCGCATAAGTATATCCTCAACTCAACGTCTCTCGGCGTTGTTATGTCATCTTTTTTCATTTTATCTTGATGTCTACTATTGGCAACGGCTTCCATAGGTACCTTTGATTATCTAAGTAGGTATGTTATATGCATGGTAGTTTGAAATTCCAAGCAACTATTTATTCATGACTTACCACAAAAAGCGAGACTGCGAGGAAAGTTTCAATATATTCACATATATATGGTATCATTTTCAGTATCATAGTATTCAGATAAGATCTCTAAGTATATTGAAAATGAATAACACCTCTGCACAGATCAGTTGCGTAACGTGGGGGAAACAGTCGGTATATTAATTTGCCCTAAAGTAAAATTTCTAACGAGCTACTTAATTTACTTCGCCGGTATACCATATAGCTCAGAAAGAGCGTCTAGTTTCTAGTAGTGAGAGATAATTCAAAATGAAGAGTAGGGAAACCTGGAATCGGCATTGAGGTTAATATTGTACTATCCTCAATTTTAAAGGACGAAATCAATAGTTTTATTTTAATAAAATGACCCCTCGGTGTTTTGTATGTAATTAAAGCCAAACCTTCAAATTGCCCATGGAATTTTGGGTAAAATTATGTTTTTCTACTACACCGACGACCAAAATTAATGCACCACCCAAAATTTACCATGACTTTGAATTTGAATTTTTTCTAAACCGTTTGTCTGATTTTAATATATCTTTTCGTTTTGTAGCTTAACTCTTCTGGAATATATTATAACAGTGCCTATTTTAAGTAAAAATTATTTTTTCTTTAAATATAAGGCGTAACAATAACGCTGTTTTTTTTCTAAATTTCAAAACGTCCTGTGGTCATCGCAGCAAAATTAAACTCCAGTTCAGACCCAATTGTAGCTTCATCTTTTCTTAACATTTACTTTTTTGGTACACTTTTCTATCTTTGCTATTAAAGGAGATATACCGAGTGGGGAATAAAATAAAAAATTTTTGTTACTTGGTTGCCAATTTATTTAAAAATTTGTGTTTTGTATTTTTTTTTTTTTGTTGCGGATTATGTCTACTGGGACACCACTTAAAAAACCGTATACGTACTCTACTTCTCTTATGGTGCTGTGGAAATGAATATTTTCCATTGCGGAATGCGTAATGGTAGCAAATATCTTCATATTCTTCATTAATTACTTTTGTCATTTGTTTTGCAGAACTAATGTTATCTTTTATTTAAAACGTCCATAAAAAAGAAACAAATAAATCACTATTGTCTTGCTATATCAAAATTTTACAAAAACACTGTTTTCTTTGGAATTCCATAGGTTAGGTTAACTCTTCAAAAATATCCAGTGCCGTACTACATATTTCTGGAAAAAGGATGTGTAGTCAACCTCCATTTCTACGTCAAGACTTTCTGTTAATATTTTTGATTTTTTTATTTAGATGCTCGTTTACACAGAGTGGTGGTGTACTATATTATTTAAAAAAGATAGCGTTTGAATCTTCACGTTACCAAGTCCGTCACATATTAAAGTTATATACATTAAAGTTGTATCAGAAAAATCAGCATATTTCGGGTCCCTGAATTAAAAACATCTAATTTAAAAAAATAATAAATATCAATAAAATTGCTTAAATATAAATATAATAAATATAATATAAATATAATAAAAATTTCCATATATTTTTCACTGAATAGCAAATATTATGTGCTAGAAACTTTTATTTTATTTAATTTATTCATAATAATTTAAAATCAACCATACATCTATATATATTTTTCACTGTATTGAAAATATCTGCTGGATACTTTTAAATTAAATTCAGCTATTGTTAATTCATAATTCATTCTCATAAATAGTTAATAAATATTTTAACCTCATTCCACACATGGCGTGTTTAAAAAAATTATACGATGCATTATTTTACCAGCCAGCCATGTCTGCAACAGAAGCATTAGTATTTTACATACGATAACAAGGTTTTTTTTCTACACAAATCCATTTGATTGGTTCGGCATTTAGATTTATCCTCTTTATCAACCAAACGCCATTGTTACCAATTGTTTTTATATAGAATAAATACAAGCAAAATCGCGCATTTACTAATAAAAACTCGAACCCAATTCCTGGTTGCCGCTGTTGGGAACATGTAATTGTAATTTAACAATTTTATTTAGGGCGAGTGACACACGATCTCTCAAAATTAGTTTTTGTTTAGGAAATTATATTGTGTGTCGCTGGTCAGGGTTTAATTAGGTTAGTAATTAGCGTGAGATCGTTTGGTCACAAAACGGGAAGTTATGATCAGTTAATTTCACAGGACGCTGTATATTCTGGACAGGACAATTTATTGTCCCGGCATATAATTAAGTGATCCTCGCGTTAGTTTAATACGGCATACGTAAATATAGCGCCAACCGTGACATGTTCCGCACAGTGGCGTAGACGGCAGTCGATGCTTTGCTGAATATTATCAATAATAGAAAAGAAGTGAAATTTTCGTAGAGGGTTTAATAAACCTTAGGAATACTTATTTAAATACCTCTATCAGAACATATTGCAAACTGATAAACTACGTGGAGTTTAATTTCTGTTCTAACACAATTATGATGGTAAAATGTTCAAGATGAAGAATATAATGAGATTAATCTTGTTGATTTCATCACATATTACAGAAGCAAAAGAAAATGATGAGGAAACGTTAACGAAGAAAGAATGAAGAGAAATATGTGGTAGGAGAGGAAGAGGGCAAAAACGAGGACGAGCTGTAGCTTACTTAAAACAAGGAAACCATGTAAAAAAAAACCTCCTCCTCCTCCTCCTCTGAAGTGGTGCGGAAACGGATACACCGCTGCTCATTATTTATCTAAAGCATAGCGTAAAAACGGCTTGTTGTAGGTTAAAGATGTACATGGTTATCCAACGAAAAGGCCCACCCTTATATTTTCTTTATTTTTCGAGTTAGGAAAAAATGTTTCAAATAAAAGTTGTAGTGAATCAAATGAACTCATTTAAAACCCCTGCAAAGAATATACAGGGTGTTCCATAAAAGCGGGACAAACCTAACTTACATTTTTTTAAATGGAACACCCTATATTTTTTTACATTTTTCAAATCTGTGTTTTTTCGTGATTTCAAACATATATATATGTTGTATCTTATCTTTTACTGTTTTTTTATTTATTGCAAATTTCGTGAACAATAATTATTTATACCAGCAGCATCTGCAATCTGCATGGTTACCAATCAGGGTAGCCATGAATGAAAACCAATTAATTTAACACTTATGCCTTACAGAATAATTGAATAAATTCAAAAAGCAAACTTTTCATCCATGGCTAACCTGATTGATATCTACGCATGCAGATGCTGGTGGTATAAATAATTATTGTTCACGAAATTTGCAATAAATAAAAAAACAGTAAAAGATAAGATACAACATACATATACATATATTTGAAATCACAAAAAAACACAGATTTGAAAAATGTCAAAAAATATAGGGTGTTCCATTTAAAAAAATGTAAGTTAGGTTTGTCCCGCTCTTATGGAACACCCTGTATATTCTTTGCAGGGGTTTTAAATGAGTTCATTTGATTCACTACAACTTTTATTTGAAACATTTTTTCCTAACTCGAAAAATAAAGAAAATATAAGGGTGGGCCTTTTCGTTGGATAACCCTGTACATATAGAGAATTTCCTAGTCTTAATTTTTTTGTAATAATAAAAAAAGTCATCCGACTCATAGGAAGCGAGATATTTGCGAAAAACTTATTTCTATGATCTTTGACCTTAAATAACTGAAAGCGCATACGCTATATCAATGGGGACTTTTGAGAGATTGCATCTTAATGTCAAAATAAAGGTGTATACAAAATTTCATCTGACTTGGATTTTTCAAATACAAATACTTTGTTTGTTTCATTGAAGACTTTTAGATGGAGCTGATGATTTGTCGAATTTTCAAGTTCTCTGAAGAATTATTTGTTTGGAACATATTCTCGTGGGGTTCCTTCCATATTCCATATGATGGAATTAAAATAGATAGGCAATATTCGCTCGCCAGTTGTAAAAGCAATTGACCGATAAACTCAGAGGATCAAAATAAAATGTGAATAAGTAGCTATGTGGTATTCAGTAAATTCAAGAAGAATCTTGTAAATATATAAGAACTGATTTAATAAATGAATTTTTATATATCAGAACATATCAGAATTGTGAGAAATTCAAGAACCGAAACTCATCATCCGATTTTAACGAATAATATCGTAATACATGTTTCTCTTCATTGTATATTTAATGAATTTGAATTTACCCAAAAAAATTTACAAACAACGTGCTGTGTGAGAAAACCTCAACGTTAACACAATCCAATTTATTTATCAAACTGGTTACAAGGCCCGTCACAAGCATCCCGGCCACCGACACCGAGAGCAAGACATATTGATACCGCTTTCTACTTAAATATTTTGTTTGTACGTAATGGAATTAATGGAAACGCATGTAGGTATATTTTCCATTTTATTAAACCAAAACATTCAATTTCACATAAGTATATACATATGAATTGAAGAATAACAGAATACAAAATACTGTTTGGTCTGGCGTGGACTGTCGTCAAATAAAATATGTTTTGGGTAGAAAAATGATCTTGCTGAAAAAAAATAAGTATTGTTTTACTTAACTAAATAGTATAATTTCTGATCATTTCAAAGCAAATAGATTAATTCACTTACTTCAGATTTTCTCTCATTTTTAAATCTTTACACAGGTAAATTTTGGTGCGTTTGAGACATTTGGGGATCACATGACAGTTAGCCATCTTGTGTGCTCATTTCCAGTAATTGTGGCATTGGATAATTGACTTTTATCTAAAACAATCATTTTAATTTTGACTGGAGTATTAATAACATTCTCTCTGTCGTTATGAAGTATAAAAGAGTGGATGTTTTATCCCATTCATCTTATACATACTTTTGCTCAGTAAATAGTATCTTCGATAAGATTTTCTAGCTCCATACAGTGTCAAAGAGAAACGTGTGGTTTTAGTTGTATTTCGTTCTGTGAGACCCCCTCCTTTAAATTTTTTGATATATGATCTGTAATCATTTGATTTATAGATGAAATTGAATTTCAGTAAAATTGGTCCTTCAACATACCCATTTGACATATTTCTTCCTGGAGCTCCACAAACAGTCCACGAATGTACTAATTTTGGTAATTTTTTCATGTCGTTTTTATAACAAATTAAGTTTCCAGTACTACTATAATACACTATTTAACATTTTGTTTTTATTATTTCACTGCCACACCATAGGTTTATATAGCTATTTCTATATTATCACAATTTGCTGCTTAAATTTTGCGTAACCGGTAAGTACTGTCAAAGGGATGATAAGTTATTCTGTGAGAAGGCTGACAATGTAACTACGATCTATTAAATGAGGTACACCGGTATTAGTATTGATCTGAATGATATCAATCTATACCAAATTTATTTACAGATCAATCTCTTAGCCGAGGAAATTACCTGGATAAAACGTCTCTTGGTTCAGATAGTGTTCGATAACCGGTATTAAGTTGTTGCAGGATTAGCTGTAATTGATGACGTGGAAGAAATCGCATAAATGTAAAGAATTTTACACCTGATTGATTGAACAATTGAACACGAAACATTAATCTTAACAACGCTAGATGAATTATTCGATTATATCATTAATCTGTTGCAACAACGGTGTCTGACTTCTGCATTGAAATTCGATCCCCTTAATAATTAGGAAATGTTTAACTTTAAATTTATATACAGGGTGATTCACGAAGAAAGGGACAAAATGTTATGGTAGATAGAGTTCACTTAGGTGAATTAGAAATGACTATTGAAAAAAGCTTGAGCCTTTTTTTATCGATCTACAGGGTGATTTATGAGTTTTGCCCAATACTTCTTAAGGTAATATCTTTTAAACTAATCACTAGAATCAGCTCGTATTATGGGTATATAGTATACTATTAATTGTCAATTTATATGCATAATCAAAGACAGAAAATTCCAGGACCGGCTCAACTAATTTTTATTTTTAGGGCTCCTATGAAAAAATTCACCCTGTGTACGTGATTTTTAAATTCTAATACTGAATTATGAAACTACATACAAAAGTGATCGAAAACATGTACATGCTTTGTTGTTTTGCCACACTTTGGGCGAATTTTAAATAAACGTTCGATTTTCGCCAAAATCGAAGGTCTGCACAAAATAAATTTATAAAATTACATTTTCCTCTCTTATTCAAACTAAAATATTTGTTATACAAAATTTGGTGATTTCATGCATGATTAATATGAAATAAATAATCAAAAATAAATAATTTCAACATCAGATTAAGTAATTTTTATTTCTGAGGTTTCTGTGAAAAATCAGTCTGTATACATTTTTCTCAAATTCTGATAACAAATTATGGAACTACTTTAAAAAAAAACCGCTGCCAATTATGGGATCAAAACTTCCTCACCGTGTGGTGGAGTTTATAACAAAAATAATTTTTGACGTATTTTGTTTTTTGACACATTTTGTTTTTTTTGTACGTATTTTGTTTTTTTGGCGTATTTTGTGTATTTCAACATTTGGACACAATATTATAATGAGTTGTATATCACATCCTATTTCTTTCATCACGATTAAATTTTTTTGTAAAGTTAGAAATATAAATGTTGGGGTCCGGTAGACCCCATTCCAATGGGCCGATTTTGCTCATCAACGAACTCAATCTTTTCCTTGACCTCTAAAACGTGTGTACCAAATTTGAAAGCTTTATTTCAAAAAAAGAAAATTTTTGTGTATTGTCATAATTCGTCGAGAATCGTCCAGAAATGCAATAAAAATTTAAAAAAATTTTTTTACGAATACATATCTTCCTCACTTTTGGTGAGGAAGTAATTAACGAAATTGTTTATTTTTTTTATCACAGTACATCAATAAACAGAACAATAATCCTGTCGTTATTAGGAAAGCCGTAGGAAATTTAATTTTACGAAAATGTAGGGAGGCAGAAGGCTTTCATTTTGGAAATAAGTCATAAGGTTTTATGTTCTGTGAATTTGTTGTTTATAATGTTCTGTTTATTGATGTATTGTGATTAAAAATAAATAATTTCGTTAATTTTTAAATGTAGTTCCACAATTTATTATCAGAATTTGAGAAAAATGTATACAGACTGATTTTTCACAGAAACCTCAGAAATAAAAATTATATCTGATGTTGAAATTATTTATTTTTGATTATTTATTTCATATTAATCATGCATGAAATCACAAAATTTTGTATAACAAACATTTTAGTTTGAATAAGAGAGGAAAATGTAATTTTATAAATTTATTTTGTGCAGACCTTCGATTTTGGCGAAAATTGATCGTTAATTTAAAATTCGCCCAAAGTGTGGCAAAACAACAAAGTACATGTTTTCGATCACTTTTGTATTTAGTTTCATAATTCAGTATTAGAATTTAAAAATCACGTACACAGGGTGAATTTTTTCATAGGAGCCCTAAAAATAAAAATTAGTTGAGCCGGCCCTGGAATTTTCTGTCTTTGATTATGCATGTAAATTGACAATTAATAGTATACTATATACCCACAATACGAGCTGATTCTAGTGATTAGTTTAAAAGATATTACCTTAAGAAGTATTGGGCAAAACTCATAAATCACCCTGTAGATCGCTAAAAAAAAGGCTCAGGCTTTTTTCAATAGTCATTTCTAATTCACCTAAGTGAACTCTATCTACCATAACATTTTGTCCCTTTCCTCGTGAATCACCCTGTATATGGTACTTGTTCATGAACAATTTTGTCTAGTAGGTATTACTTAATATATTTGGCAATAATTATGAAATTTCTCTATGTAGAATTATTCAAATTACCTTAAAAATATTTATTTTATTTACAAATATTTAATAGACATTTTTATGTGATTTAGAAATATCTAGTAGATATTTTTAATACTAAATATATCTACTATATAATTTTAATTGAAATAAAAATATCTGCCACTTATTTTCAAATGAATCTCAGATATCTCTAATTTATAGTACCTACTTACATATAAACCAATATTGAATAAATATTGAAACAATATTCCATAAGCCTTTAAACAACAAATCGTGAAATGAAATACAAATTTCAATCTAAAAAGAACATCGATTCTATGACGCTAAGAAAATAATCTGTTAGATTGCTAAAACATTACAAAATAAGAAAACTATTTGATACTGTAAGGGCCATTAATTTAGAAAGAAGAATGAATATCTATTAATCTTTCACGTCTTGTCGTGATAAATGGCCGTTGGTTTAATACTTAACAATATTAGTTTTATTTTTGACCATAATATAGGAAATTAATAAAACTAGACTTTTCATCGAAAAAACCGAAATTTCTTATTTATAATGAATTAGTAGGGATGTTATGCTGAAAATAATTTAAACAGATAAATGTAGGGTTCTAACCAATTATATATAAATAAGGGCTCATTTTTGGTGTTAATTTATCAGTTGACCTTAGGATGTCTTCCTAAATAATGGATGATATGAATTTTGTTATTTAGTTAAATATTTTATAACACGTTTTAAAGTGGATTCAATAATTCTTATGTTCAACAAATTTTGTATGTTCAGAAGTAGAACATCAATATAAATATATGAAATTAGATATTCTTATTATTATGGAAGCCTAGCTTGTAAAAACACCCAAAGCAAATAGTAAATACTTAGTTCATTTTGTGTTTTATGTAAATTTTTGAGAGTATATCCTTTTATTTATTTTACCTACTTACTAACTAACTTTTGTTTTGTTTTGACAATTCCACAATAAGTAAACTTATGCATATAAAATATTTCGAAGCATACCGGATGACAGTAATTACCTAATTTGGTGCGCTATTATAATTTTACACATAATTTTTTGTGCGAACAAAAACTGAAACTAAATGTTCATCTAGAATAGATATATTACAACGAAGTTACAAGACGTTAAAAGTTTTAGTTACTCTTTGAAACTTATAATGCATGTTGCTGCATATTACATAGCGTTACATTACAAAGTTGTAGATGGTTTTGTATTTTATACTTAACAAGGAACCTCGGTAATATTAATCGAAAAGTTTTCACAGTTCTAGTAAACGCATTGTGGAATAGAAACAGACCAACCCAGAAGTGACCATTACAAACCAGTTACAATTGACGATTTCTTGCCCAGAATTTGCTATTCCGAAATAAAACTGATACCAATCAGACACGGTGAAACGTTGTTCAAATATCTCTCGGAAATTCTAAAGCTTGTAGTTAAATTTAAAACAAACTTACTACAAGAGCTTATTAAAAAGGCCCTAATATATAAGAACCGGACTTTCTCTTGCGAGATACGTTGGCGTGCTGTAGAAATTTATACTAAGAAACCTTATGCGGATGAAAATAATCGCCTCTGAAATTAATACGAAGACAAACAACTTAAGCCATATATAAGAAAGTATTACCTTTGTAGGCAATTTTGAACTAATCATTACGCAGTTTCGAAATAAGTTATATACATACAACTATAGCCTATTATGCTGTGAAAATCCTTCCAATTAAAAAAAATTACAGAAGTTGCAATTTAGCAAGCTTCGTTAAGACACTGAAAATGAACTTGGCTAACTTTCAAGTTTAACATGATATTCACAAAATCTGCAAAATGTACAAGGGATAGAAATAAAGAAAAGTTTTAAAAATTTTCAAACTTTTATTAAGCTGAGTTACAAGACCTGTAAACTGTTTTTATTTATTATTTTACATTAAAAAGCAAGAGTAGCCCCAACAACAAGAAACGATTGTTTTTTTTCCGCCGAAACTTTAGAGAGAGAAGCTATATCAGAAGGTTATTTGGCTCCCTCGCACTTATAATAAATCGAATTATTTTAAGTTCATCTTCTGCCAGTAGCAACACTTTACTACCATTTCAGAAAAAATAGAATCCGACAGTAGTCCATATCGTTAATATCACGATACTTCACAATTTGACAAAGGGCTAAAATTTTAAAAAATGCGCAAACCTTATTTAAAAATTGAGAAAATAGGTGAAAAAGTTACAAAACGCTAATTTTTATTATTCATATTCTTAAAACTCGCTATATATCGATTTTGAAGTGATTCGCAACAAAACTTCAGCACAAAGAAAAATTTTTCACCCCCCGACCCCCCACAATCGCATGCCGAACACAGTCGACCCGTAAAAAGCCTTAAAACACCGAAATTCATACAAATATCGATTTTCAGCTTTTTCCGATAACTATTTGTCAACCCCCAAATTCAACTCGGCCAGTAAGAGATTTAAAACCCACAGATTCGTCCACATACTATCAAAAACGTATTTCAACATTTTTAACTCATTGAAATATCAACAAAAGACTCTCCCCCGACCACCCCCACAACCGCTCGTGGATTCTCTTAAAAATTACAAGCGACCCGTAAGTTCCAGAACACCAAATTTCACATAAATATACATTTTTTACTTTTTCTATTAATATTTTATAATTTTTCCTCATTTTTTCAACACCCAAATTCAAGTATGCCAAAAGTTCCTAAAACCAAACATACTGCCAAAAACGCAACAAATCAAAACGTAAAAGTTTCAAAACATTGAATTTCACACAAATATCGATTTTCAGCTTTTGTCGATAATTCAAACTTTTTCCCATATTTCAACCCCCAAATTCAACTCGGCCAAAAAATTTCTTAAGAATCCACAGATTCGTTCACATACTGCCAAAAACGCAATTCGACACTTTTTGCTCATCAAAACATCTATAAAAAAAAATCACCCCCAATCACCCCCACAACCGCACCGAATTTTCTTAAAAATTAGAGTCGACCAGTAAAAGTCTCGAAACACCGAATTTCACACAAATATAAGTTATCAGCTTTTTCTGATAATTAGAACGTTTTCTATTTTTTCAACCCCTAATTCCAACTAGGCCAAAAAATTCTTAAGAACCAACAGATTCATCCACCTACTGCCTAAAACGCAACTGTACACTTACTCACCAAAACTTCATCACGAAAAAATTTGATCCCCGACCTAACCACCCCCTTTCCCCAAACACATCCCGTATTCTCTTAAAAATTTGAGTAAAATTACACAAAACACCGAATTTCACACGAATGTCGATTTTAAACTTTTTCCGATAATTATAACTTTTTCCCATTTTCAACCCCTAAATCCAACTCTGCCAGAAAATTTTAAAAAACTCAAAGATACGTCCACATAATTCTAAAAACTCAGATCGACATTAAAAAGATCACCCAGTTAAAAACTTACCTCAACTTTACACCCCTGTAACTTACACGGACACAGACTCGAACCCAGCCCATACGATGAGCGCTGGATCATCCTCTTTCCATCTAGATCAAAATCAAATTTGGATCTTTCAAAATCTATGCGATGTAACAGCACCGATAGCTTTCGTGCCCAAGAAAACGTTTCAACCCCCGTATTTTCGCCCCCTCGAATTTTAAATTTTTTAAACTACGTCCAATAGTTTACATTTGATGAGATCTTCAAAATGATACCAAAAACATCAATGCGTAAAAAATTTCCAAGCGTCACACAAATCGCTACTGGATCCTCGTATTAACGGTAGTTACACCTTCGATTTGTTTAACATTTTCAATGTTAAAAGAATATAATTAGTACAGATACTTTTTGTTAATCATGACAAGTGAACGTGTGCTGTCACAAATGATTTATGTACTTATCGTATGAAAGAAATTCGCCAGATTATTTAATTCTAATTGTACTTAAGTCATTATAGTTACTATATTAACATTGAATATTAAACTAATGTTACTGTAAGAAATACTGCTGTGGCAAGTATATTACCAACAGGCTTACAGATATATTGTGACAAATGAGCAGTTATCTGCTGTAAGCGAAGCAATATTTCGTCCACCCGAGAAAAGCTAAATCTGATAAAACACATAATTTTATTTAAGTCTTTGAAGTAACTTATAACAATTCACCAAGATTTAAAACTTTGTTATTTCCCAAGTGCTTTAATTTCCACACTTCTTCTAGTTTTTCTCTTGCATTAATAAGGGTAAGTGACTTGTGCATTTGCCACCAACCGCTAATTAAAGTGATTACTTTAATAGTCCCAAGTAGATCCTTAACTTAAGACATGCATACATGTTTAATAAGATCAACTGAGCAGATTAATAGGAATGGGTCAGTTATTTATTACTAAGTGCTAGTTCTGATACTTGCTCTAGTGAGTTACTTATTAAGAAAACCTCCACCAGTCTGGATTTTTATGGATTCTAATAATTATTTATTAAGAATCTATAAGGATAATGTTTCAGAATGGATTTTTTGACAATGAATTAAACTATGTAGTATTTGTAATCCAGCAACTACTAATTAAAGTACTTTAATAGTCGCAAGAATCAGTAATCATCCAATAGTAACAGTTAATTTTGCTCTTGCCCCAAATAAATAAATAAAGATTGCCACCCTCAAATTAAATTACATTATTAGTCCACTGCTTGATTCAACAATCAACTAGCAACAGGAAAATCTCACTTATCTCTACTGAACTCTTAATATAGTTTAATTATCATGATTAAAAATTTTAATAGCAACTTATAATGAGACCACAAACAAGAAAGTGATTTAATTAATGACCTACTTAGTGGTCCACGTATTTTATTTCATGCCTCATAGATGTACAGTTGTATAGTGTAGAATATTGTATCTTTTGCGTAATTATCTCCAAAGGTGCCGCTGAGTGCGTGAAATATTAGGCAGATATGTTCGTTCTAATTATAAAAATTTAATTACTTCGGCAACGTGTTATTCATCAGACTTATCTACACAACATTAATTATCCTGTTTTTACATGATCTCATACTAATGGCGTTGATATACGTTACGAGCCCTCTGTAACTTTAGGGTATATCCGGAAAAATAATCAATAAAATAATGTCTAGAGGGACAGCAAAGGTAACGTACGTAATTCTATCCTGTTAAGGGTTGACATAGGGTCTCTATTCCCTAATACCACAAAATAATATTGCAGACTTCTCTAATCTCTTTCGTAAGCATAGGGTTGACATTATGGAAATGAATTCAGAAGTTATATACACACCTTTTTAATAAGAATATCGATGCCGGTAGTGGTGTACTCGTATATTGCTTCTTTTGATATACTTAAGTTCAACATTATTACAGAAAATGTACAAATAAAACTGCTTAAATTCCCTTCATTTTGATGAATGCGGCGTTCATTGAGAAACAGTAAAAATATAACAAAGTTACTGCTGAGGCATTTAATAGCGAAAGAATATGTACATCTTCTTGTGGACTTCGTTTATTAATTGGTGACCATAATGAATGAATTTTGTGGTGAGTTAAAAAAAATTTTTTTAATAATTTGTTTTTAGACGTTTTGAATTTTATAATTTTTAATCCAATATTCATAATGTATTAAAGAAAGTCCAATAAATTTAATAATAGCATGTTTAGAGATGAAACATAAATATAAGTATATCAATTTGGATATGTTTGTTATTATTATGCTTGTATAAAGCCTAAACAAAGTCATTTATAAATAAATAACTTACTTCAAGCGATAAATAATTAAATATTTACCTGTTCTACCTTCTAATTGATTAAGTAAAACCCAATTTATATAAATCACATTCATATAACTGATCGATACTGCCAGGGAGAATATTTATCTTAATAATGCATATTTTGATACTTCCTCCTCTTTCTACCCCAATCTACTATTCATACAAGCACTGGTGGCCGGATGCAGTTATAACATCGTGTTCCCCTGCGATCATCCTAATGGTAAATTCAATCTATATCGCTTAGATTTTTAATAAAATTTGGGTTTAAACGCTACTGGAAAAGCCAGGAGATCAACAAAAACAAAATTAAGGCAACGAATTAAATTCCGACCGCACATCTTTTTTATTATATCCACTATTAAAATTTTCGAAAATTGCAAAATAAATGAAAATATTTCCTATTTTGTTATGTTATTGATTCCGTAACGCAGTGGTATGTTTCAAATTGTTTTGTTTCTTACCGCAAAACATTTTTGAAAAATCAGAGGAATGAAAAAATCACATTTCTTACATTGTAAATACCAAACAGCTATGATTTAATGCTATTTAAAATTCCGAGGTTCGAGTAAGTGAGGCAATGGAGGAAAACATCCTTTTACCAAAACGAGGTTTTCTGTTTCTTTACATTATTCATTTCCGTTGAAAAGGTTTTCCATGAAAATTAATAACGACGGACACAACGAGTTGGAAGAATTTAATATAAAAATGTAATTAACAAAGAACTGTCTAATTTCGCTATGTACAATACCCACCACTCCAAAGTAATTAATAATATTTAATATCTGAAATTTATGCCACGCTGGACAAGAGCGACAAGTTATTCAGCCATATTATATGCAGGCTTTCAATACTCAAGCGGCCCTCGTTACTTGCAGTTGTTGGAAGCCAATATGGGTTTTAGAAACAATGCATTCAACTTAATGAAACGTTGTTTTGACAGTCGGGTAGATGCATATTTAAAATGTAATTACAGGAAACATTCGCCACAAGTACGTTCTGTAGACAGTTCTTGTTACACATTAAAATGAAATCATTCGTTCATGTCGCTTTAATTTAATGGTAAAAAACCAGTCGTATTAATCCTTTCTTTATTCTAAGTTTTGTATACGTACTCTCTCAAGCTCCATCCTTCTACTTATATCGTAACTTTGAGCAGCTTCGGATAAAAATATGTTTCTTAGCACAATGTTTTCTTTCCAACGCTTTTTCCAATTTAATGTCGGATCATAAATATCCCGCAAAACAGCATTTATATGTCATTTCCACTAGGCATAGAATTCAAGAACAAATTTGAAAATTATCGAAGTAGGCTTTGAATTTAATTAAAAGTTATATCTCGCAGTAAGCCATGACAAATAGTTTAGACGCTTCTACAAAAACTTCGTTTTCTTAGTCATATACTTGTTTTCAAATGAGGAAAACGACGTACTAGTCGAGAATAGTCGACTTAATGATGCCCACAAATCAGCGAAATTTTTTGGAGTTCTCAACAATGGTACCAATTTTAATGAAAAGTATTTCTTATACTTACTACTTTATTTGAAATCGGAAACATTTCGGCGAGTGGAATAAAATAAATTTTTTAATTCTAATTTTGAAAATGTTGTATTTTTTCTTTATGCTTTGAATAATTCATAAATTTCATAGATAAATAAAGAACAAATTCGCAAAAAAAAAGATTGTGTGACGGTGTCGTGATAGTTTTCTTCAGTTAAACGAAATTTAAAAAAAGGAAAAGTTACTATAACGTTTGGACAACTTAAGACACGTCACAAAAGGTTTGCCTAGGTCTAGCTCAGTTCCATTCGACGAGTGGGGTAGGTTCAAATTATACTACAATCTATAATATATAAGAAAAGGACGCTGTTAACAACTTCGCTGACAGGCTCCCCAGATAATATGAGAGGGTGTATAAGCAAATTAACTGCTTGATAAACAAATACTTAACCGTTTAGTTGTATCGCACACTGTGGGTCATCTGCCACCCTAAAGTTAAAAGAAAACACCATGTAAAATAATAATAAAAAGGCAAAAGGGTTTATTGCATTCTTCAAAGAGTAAACATTTAAGAAATAAATTTAAGAACAATCGCAGTTACCGAGCGTGATATTACGTTTGGCACACATTAACTATAAATCTATAATAGAGAAAATTATCCCTTTCCTAAGACTAGAACATTACAAGGTTAGATTTAAAATATATATAAATAATGGTCGCTGCAAAGAGAGCGATACAACTTGACGTTAGTTTAAATCTTTACTTAAGTTATGTAGCAAATATGGTTTGACAGCTAGAAATACCTCATGAGGCGTGAAACATTAAACAATGCTTAAAATTATTAACTAAAATAATAGGTAAAGCTTATCTGCAGCTTTTATCCAACGGTGGTCTATTTGGTAAAGAAATTCCAGGGGAAATCGAGCTCCTGCCTATACAGAGCTTGTATCAACAGAGAAGAGGTGAAAATACCATCCACAGCAGTTAAATCTACAGGAATCACCAGGTTGACTTGACCTGGTCAAGGTTACATATAGTTCAGTCAATAAAGGAGGTGTAGAGTGCGTGAACAGGGACCTAAGCGGTTCCTTCAGAAACTTGTTCAGGGTGCTTAGGGAGTTAACATACTAAAAGTCCTGACGTCTAGGAGGTGAGCCGGAGGAGGGGGGGCACAAAGAAGGTCCCACTTTTGGATTTTTCGCTTATATCTCGAAAAAGATGCGTCGTAGGGAAAAATTTTCTTATTCGAAATGAAAGCTCATGCAATACTCTACAACTTTCATTCTATATACTTTTTTCGAATTTGCAACTGTTTTCGAACTACACGCTCCGGAAAAGTGAAAATTTTCGAAAGACAGATTTTTACGTCACATTTTTCATCAAACATTCTTTCATTGCTTTATATAGTCTAAACTATTCATCTGAGAAAGAAATTCCCTTTGAAGAAGTTGTAGAGAATTAAATTCCCTTTAAGAATATATACATACCCAATCTCCAACCGGTTAACAGTTACACCAATTTTAAGATTTTTCGTAAAATTTTGTCATTTTCAGAAATAGTTCATTGTTTTATAAGGAGTAAAAGTGATACTTTTGTGACAATTTTGTAGGTTTGTCACAAGAAGATTATTTGTCCAATCCTACCAACAAAAGTCAGTTCACCTCCTTACAACAGATAACGCTTCAGGAGAATGGGATACAGACTCCCCAGGCCACCAATAATGCTGAGGTCCTTATCGTGAATACTTCTGTGGAACAATTTACTCACAGTTCTGTGGCTGTCGTTGGTGAGGATGTGGGCCTCGCTGTCCTTTTGATAGATGCAACAACATGGATTTGAACACATCCTGTTCTTATATTCATTTACCGGCTGTGACACAACATCTGTAACTTTAAGGAGAAGCAAGGTGGGCTTCTCGAAGTCAGAAATAATCAAGGATGTGGCATTGTTCTTTTATAACCCCTCCGCCATTCACGGCGAGGTTGAGGAGACTGGGAAGATTTGCTTCCTCAAATGGTATGGGGCACCAGCAAGACAGACCTCCCTCAACCAGTAGATACCGCTTCCAGTCGTTCATGAGGTCAGTGGCAAATATTAAGCCTCACATCAGCTCCCTCCCACCAGCTGAGAGCGTAGTTAAACAGAATTTCCGGCGCACCTACTACCAAGTGCAATAGTGACTCGGGAATGAGCTGCCCCCTCAAGAGTGGAGGTGGAAACATGCAGAAGACACCCTGGTGCCAATTACAACAGAAGATCCACCAGAACCGGAGGTTATACTGAAAACGATATTTTGCCGCTGCACAAAGGATTGTGGTAGTGGCAAATGTGGATGCCGGAAAGCAATGCTGATCTGTTCTGCGACGTGCCTAACCTGCCGAGGGAAATGCCTCAACGGCGTATCTGTTTACGATGAGGACGACGATGAAGACGACGTAGAGCCGTTCAGCAAGAACCACTGAGGATGAAGATGCCTCTCACGTCTAAAGAGGATGAAAACGTGAATCCAGAGAAAGTTGAGAGTTTAACATTGAGAAGTTATTGACAGTGAGAACAACAGAATTATTAAAATCGAATAAAATTACTTACCTTATATGTTACTTTTTTTAATCACTTTTAAAATACAATTTTCCATTATTCAGGTAAAAATTTATTTTTCGAAAATTTTCACTTTTCCGGAGCGTGTAGCTTGAAAATGGTTGCGTATTCGAAAAAAGTATATACAATGAAAGTTGGAGAGTATTTCATGAACTTCCCCTACGATGCACCGTTTTCGAGATATAAGCGAAAAATCCAAAAGTGGGACCTTCCTTGTGCCACCCCTTCCTCCGGCTCACCTCCTAGACGTCAGGACTTTTAGTATAGAGTATAGATAAGGACCTCAGCATTATTGGTGGCCTGGGGAGTCTGTATCCCATTCTCCTGAAGCGTTATCTGTTGTAAGGAGATGAACTGACTTTTGTTGGTAGGATTGGACAAAAAATCTTCTTAATTGTTTCACAGGTATCGATGTGTTCCATGTTAAATTGATGTCAGCCAACCTCCTCAGTCTGTATCGTCGCCTCTGTTCTTGTGTCAAACCTACAAAATTGTCACAAAAGTATCACTTTTACTCCTAATAAAACAATATACTATTTCTGAAAATGACGAAATTTTACGAAAAATCTTAAAATTGGTGTAACTGTTGACCGGTTGGAGATTGGGTAGGTATGTATATATATATATATATATATATATATATATATTTGCCTGGCATACCTACACACCTCCGAAATGATATCTGACTGTTGTTTACGCCTCCGAAATCGGAGGCGAGATCGTAAATTCGGAGGCACTTACGTTTCCCTAATAAAAATTTCACAGAATGTATGTGATGTCATCACGAGTGCTCTGACAAAATTTTTGCTGGAGGTCTATACGACCTATACACATATACAGTTATACAGATTAGTTCAGCAAAATTCCGCTTCCTAGCGCTAGAGTGGAGGCATATAATTTTATATATACGGATAAGCCGAATAGGCCTCCGCATAGTCAGCCGTACGTACACAACTCCGTATAACTGGCAACGTTTAGAGGAGGCGCAAACGTTGCTCTCTTATATACTATCTCAAAGATGAGTATTTTTAAATGATTGCGCCGAAAATGCTCTAGTTTGTCTCCACAAACAGAAATACATTGAAGAGTAAACACTGAAAAATACGGATTTTTCTATTTTAATAATGTACAAGTTATTATAAGTTCAACATAATAATATGTCCCACACGCCGACAGAAGTATTTTTTTCAAAGTCTATAAATTCTTAAACGGGATAAGCAATTATACACTATTCAGGTTTCAAGTCCTCCTCAATACTATTTTGAGATCTTTCAGGTTTCCATGAATAAAAATTGTGGTAAGATCATAGGATATTATCTTTCTCATGAAATTTGTAGTAAGTATTTCATTTACATAAATGCTAAAAAGTATAAAGCTCAAATTTGTATAGGATGTTTCGTTTGAAACCATACCCTCATGTTTTTTTATTAATTATTATTAAATAAAATTTTTCAAAAACTAGTTATATGTAGTATATCATTACTTTTTTTTATCTTAAAAGATATACGAGGCGCATAGAAAATTTAAATTTTTTTAAATGGAACACCTGTACTTTTTTATATATTTATATTTACATCTCGTCTTTCTTATTACGATGGTATATAACACTTGTATATTTTCTTTAAAATTGACGTAAATATTTCCAACAAAATATTTTACCGTTTCTCTAAAAACGAAGTTTGCAATGGAAGATTCAGAAAAAATTTGCTTTAACATATTTTTTAATGTGTGCCCATTTTGTTCATTATTAACTTGTGATATAAATAATAATAATTATTTCTTTATGTTGATTTAATTATAATAATTACAGTTTCCTTTTTTGACATCAATTTTTATTACTTATCCTCAGATTTATACTATAAACATTCTTAAATATACAGGGTGTCCCACTTAAGATGTATCCCTCCTCCTAAAATCTTAATTTGTGAACCGATTTTCAAAATCTTTTTTTTACTGGATAGGGCTTGGAAAACAGCATTTAAGCTATACCTTATATTTCTTAAAAAGGTACATCATGACCTACTGAGACGTATTTTTTTTAGCGAAATTTCGAGAAAAACTATTAGCGATTTTTTTAGAGAAAAACTAATACCAGAATTAGATATAGGACCATTTAAAACATAAGTGGTATGAATTTTGCTACATTAGGATACAGGTTGTTAAAGAAAATGGAGAGGAATTTTTAATAACGGCAAACTTTTTTTTGTAAATAAAATCGGTACTATTGAAATTATCAGTAATTTAACATTTTTCACAATTCTCTGGTTTATTTGAAGACGTATTAAGAAAAAATCGACAGTGCGGTAACGCCTAAAAATGGTATCTAATGCTGTTGATACGGTTATTGAAAACAAATAAAACATTACATTAGTTATTAAAGCAATTAAACAATTCACTGGAAAAAATATTATAATAATCCTTTGAAAAAACAAATGGTAAAAATAAAAACAACAAATAAACAAATAATTTATTAAGATTTACTGGTAACAAAACTACGACAAAATTATTAAAAGAACAAGGTTCCTAAAAATAATCAAATTAATCAACTAATAATTAAATTGAACTATTCTCAATGAGTCAACCATTCACCCTTATGCATTTTTCAAAACCGTTTGTTTTTTTCAAACGATTATTACAAAAATTTTTTCCAGTGAATAGTTTAACTAGCTTTAATAACTAATGTATTGTTTTATTTGTTTTCAATAACCGTATCAACAGAAATTAGATACCATTTTTAATCATTACCACTGTCGATTTTTTCTTAATACGTCTTCAAATAAACCAGAGAATTGTGAAAAATGTTAAATTACTGATAATTTCAAAATAGTACCGATTTTGTTTACAAACAAAGTTTGCCGCTGTTAAAAATTCCTCTCCATTTTTCTTTAACACTCTGTATCCTAATGTCGCAAAATTCACACCACTTAGGTTTTAAAAGGTCCTGAATCTAATTCTGGTATTAGTTTTTCTCTAAAAAAATCGCTAATAGTTTTTCTTGAAATTACGCTAAAAAAAATACGTCTCAGTAGGTCATGATGTACCTTTATTAAAAATGTAAGGTATAGCTAAATGTAGTTTTCCAAGTCCTATCCATCAAAAAGAAGATTTCGAAAATTTGTTCACAAATAAAGATTTTAGGAGGGTGGATACATCTTAAGTGGGACACTCTGTATAAGTGTTATATGCCATCGTAATCAGAAGAACTCGACGAAATCAAACATATAAAGATGCAACTACCACACTAATACGTAGTATTGCTCGAGATTGTGATATCTACGCTCCTTTCAATTTAATTTCCCTGTTAGCAACCGGTTTAAGAAAAGTATATAACATTATTATAAATTTTATAATTGATACCAAAATAAAACTTTAATAGGTGAATATAATAACATAGCTTTGCTTCCATGTGTTTAACCATGTGTATCTCACCTCCTTTTCCGTGGTCTGTTTTGTAATGTGTGATTTATAATGACCTGAAAGACCCCAGATCGAGAAGCGAGTGCCCCTGTATATCCTTTTGTTGTCGTCTTTCTCAATATTAGATTGTTGTGTTAGGTCGATTATAGGTTAACTTAATATTTTAACTTCGTTTAATAGGTTTAATCATAATTCACTCCGTGACTGGCTGCATGGTCTACGACCTAAAGCCACAAAAAAAAAAAAAAACATATACAGGATGTCCGTTTAAAAAATTATAATGTTTGTATTTACCTCGTTTATTTTTTCAGCCAAAGATATTTTAGTAAATAAATATTTACAGAAATAAGTGGGAGTATAATTTTAATTGAAACACCCTGTACTTTGGGGCACCCAATCATATACTCAATAAAAAGCAAAATTCGTTGCACGTCATCACTGACCAAGAATTATAAACGAAGCATATATTTTGACCTTAAGGTCAACTGTTGGGACGTCACCATGGTTGACTTCCCAACTGTTGACCTTAAGGCCAAAACATACGCCGATATAGGCTATGCTCTTCATTTATAATTCTTGGTCGGTGATGACGTGCAACGGATTTTGTTTTGTATTAAGTATATACTATATGTATAATTCATGGTTCACTAAGTGTTTGGCCTATTTTCCAGGTAACTTTTGACTAACTTGACTACAGGAGATACGGAAAAATTCTAAGCATAACGGATGTTGAATGTCAAATTATGCGTAGCGTACAAATAATTATTTTCCATTATACATATAAGATGTTGTATGTGTGTATTAGGTAACATATCTCCAAAGTATTTGAGATGTTGACAGCTTTTGAAAGAAAGAACTGAGAGTTGAATACCAAAAGAAACATATATGTGTATTTGAGACACCAAAAATGATTAGGCTGAGCAATTTTTCTCATATTATTAGCGGACCATAAAGTATTCCATGAAGAATTGAAAATTTATGAAAACTGTACATGGTGTTCACAATGCATAGCTAATTTTCAAAAATCAAATTGCTTAAGATTCCTTATTTTAAATGGAACACCTTGTCTATTATAATAGTAGTATTAAAATCTATATAAAATTGAAGCCAAAATATGAAGGTCTATGCGGTATTTAAATTTTTAACAAAATATTGCCAGTACTCTTTGATTCTAAAATTGTTCGCTATGTATATACTATGAAATACGATATAAAATGTGCCTTGTTAAATAATGATAAATGTATTTGAATTACTTGGTTAGTATTATTGCAAAAATAATTTAATAATAATATCTGAAATTGCAATTGTAATTAATTTAAATAAATTATACTTCCGATACAAGAACAAATCGCAAATCTATTTAAATCGGGAAGCAACTAAACAATTCTTATAGCATTTGACCATCACGAACTTATTCTCGTTTAGATAATCTCATCCTAGGCAGTTTTTTTTCAAAATTTTGACAAATAACCATTTTAAATAAATATCATAAGGGGAATCATCGGAAATTTCTTGAAATTGTTTAATTGAATATGAAGTAATATACAGGGTGTTCCATTTCAAATAATAAAGGTATTAAAGTTTTTAAATATTCGGGTTCAACATAAAATTATGAACATCCTATAAATAAAATTCTAAAACCGAATACATTGTTTCAAAGCTCTCTTCTAGGCTAATGAACTGGCGTAATGAAAAATTAGTAATTATTTCAAATATAAAAAATACAGCGTTTTTCATAAGGGTGTACGATTATATAATATATTTTTAGATAGGATTCGTGGGGTCAAATATAAATAAATAAGAAACTAAATCGTGCCATATACCCCAAACGATGAAACTGGTGCAGCTACGGACACGTGTTTCGGAGTTATTGCTCCTCGTCAGCGTAGCGTAGCTAAATAAAGAATCTAAGATCTGAAGCAATAATTAATAATGGCCAGTTTCATCTTTTGGGGTATATGGCACGATTTAGTTTCTTATTTATATATATTTTTGCTTATGCGTTATTTAGAAATTATAAGGATATAAGGTGTGATAAGATCGTTTTTCTTTATTATTGTGCACTCTTTATACACATGAAATAAAATTAACGGAAGGGAAATTAACGCTAAGACTCAAATTTTACTTTTTAGATTAGGTTTTTGAACGATAATTTGTATTTCTAATACACAATCATTCATAACTTATCGTTATTCATAATAACTCATAACATAATCGAAATTTTGTAATCCTTCGTTGTTTGTTTATTGTTTATACACAGTTACAGATTAAACACTTATTTCATAAAAAGATCTAAATGCATTAAACAAAATATACCCATTTACATATACAGTGTGTCCACGGATGGAGTTGCCTATAGGAAAAACCTTAAAACCCTTAAATGGTGTGCCCAGGGGAAGTTATTATTTTTTTTTTGTTTGTGAATTATGAAAAAAAATCTGTCTATTAAAAAAGCTGCATCACAAAGACTTCCAATAAGTATTTAAAAAAGTTGGTTTATTGACAGGGTGCCCAAGAAGTGAGTCTAAAATATTTGTTTGCGGATTTTGCGCCAAATTTTTTTTTGAATAATCCTGTTTCTCATAAAATCTTCAAATCGCTACTAAAATTTCATTTTACACAGGATGGATAAAAATAAAATACTAATTGCTTATAGGAAATCTATTTACTAATAACATTAATAATCCATTTTACAACGTAGAGGAATTAAAGCAAAGAATAAGGG
Organism: Rhagium mordax; assembly: GCA_963680705.1. Classification (NCBI taxonomy): domain Eukaryota; kingdom Metazoa; phylum Arthropoda; class Insecta; order Coleoptera; family Cerambycidae; genus Rhagium; species Rhagium mordax. Next base: position 13,196,753 of record OY796660.1, on the reverse strand, counting down.
ATGCAATAAACGAAATTAATGTGCCCAGTGTAGTACATTATTTTACACTCAATTCATTAAAAGAGCTGAAAATGCGAACAAGTTCGAGGTGGTTATGTGGAATTATATTTGTTAGTTTTATTTAGTTAAATGGATTGTTAATATTAGTATTGTTAATATTAGTAAATATATTTCCTATAAACAATTAAGTTTATTATTTTTATCCACCCTGTCTTAAAATAAAATTTCAGTGCCGATTTGGAGACTGGAAACAGGATTATTACAAAAAAAATTTTGGCGCAAAATCCGCTAAGAAAAATTCTAGGCTCAATTCGTGGGGCACCCTGTCAATAAACTAAGTTTTTTATACTTATTGGAGATATTGGAGGATATTTTAATAGACACAGATTTTTTTTCATAATTCACTAAAAAATAATAATAACTTCCCCTGGGGACACCATGTATATAATCTTAAATTTGATTGGTTATTTAAGGGTTTTAAGACAAGCAGAATTTATTATGAAGAATAAGTTTTTTGCTTCCAAAATAAAAAAGTTTTCCTATAGGCAACTCCATCCGTGGACACACTGTATATTACATCAGTATTTGAAAATTTATAGTTCGCTAAATCCATTTTAAAGTAAACTTGTTTCATTCAACGGTGTTACACATAATGCGGCTATAATGTGTAATTTGCTTGAATTGGTCTATATTTTACACGGCAACACTGTTCGGAGGCCTAAGCGGCGATCAAATTTATAAATTTTATACAAATGGAGGCTTGTACGTCAGGTTCACAAACGGAGGCCAGTTGATACGTTCAATTTATCTCTGCATGTTTGTAAAAAATATTGAAAATGTTTACCCCTCTGAAGTTCCCATTGCTTAATGATAAAAAAGGAATTGATACATTCCAAAAATTTAATTATATCTACTTCCAATATGCCGGAGGCCTGAGTGTCTGTTTGGTAGTCGGAGGCGAAATAGATAGCTGGGCGGGTATATATATATATATATATATATATATATATATATATATATATATATATATTCTTAAAGGGAATTAAAGTCTCTACAACTTCCTCAAAGGGTATTTCTTTCTCAGATGAATAGTTTAGACGATATGAGGGAATGTTTGATGAAAAATGTGACGTAAAAATCTGTTTTTTGAAAATTTTCACTTTTCCGAAGCGTGTAGTTCGAAAACGGTTGCGAATTCGAAAAAAGTTATAGAATGAAAGTTGTAGAGAATTTCATGGGCTTTTATTTCGTACGAATAAGAAAATTTTTCCCTACGACGCATCATTTTCGAGATATAAGCGAAAAATCCAAAAGTGGGACCTTCTTTGTGCCCCCCCTCCTCCGGCTCACCTCCTAGACGTCAGGACTTTTAGTATGTTAACACCCTAAGCACCCTGAACAAGTTTCTGAAGGAACCGCTTAGGTCCCTGCTCACGCACTCTACACCCCCTTTTGGGACATTCGTTGACTGAACTAATATGCAAGACGGTTTGATATCCGAAAACTTTCGAGGATCTTGTTCTTTTAACAACAGAAATGCCATCAAACAATCGAATACGACCAGCAAACTTTGAAAAGGTTCCACAACAAAAGTGAAAACAACATCTCGTTAGAACTCAAGAGGCCATTTTACCCATCTGTCCCTAGAACCACCAATAGGAGCCAAGCTACCAGAACCTTCCTAAATTGCGTAACATAAGAGTAGGTAACCAGATATACACCATGAGTCGATGTGAGCTGCCTAAATTGCAAATTGCCGCGAAAGGAGAAGCTGGTAATTAATTTTACCGTAGGTATGCAACCCATTTAACATAAAGGAGCAGGTGGAGGTATAAGATGGATTTATACTGTTACAATTGTAGGGGTTTATTACTAATACGTTATTAAAAAGAGATATAAAAAAATTTTTTGAAAATGTTTTTGGAATTTTTTTTGAAAATTATAACAATTATTATACCAATTATCAAAAAAAAATATTATCTATGAAATTTTACGAAGAATTTTAAAAAATTAAATAGAAGAAGATAATCCTTGAAAATGTTTTCCAAAGAAAATTAAATGTAGAGGGTATTATCCAGTTCGGGAGTGGAAAATTTCTAATGGATCTGTAATGAATTCGGCTATAATAATAATAGTTATTTATGTACCAAGAGTCGTAAGTGCACTTGTTGGTTGAGAATACAGTTTGTAATCCGAGAACCGTAGGGCCGAGATTAAACAAAACTATCGGTATAAATTCATTATAACTGTTTAGCTAAAATGGACGTTTGTATGACTTTAGATTTAACCGGAAATATTGTGTACGTTTTAAATAATATACTGTCAATTATTTCATATTGATAATCTACCGTAAAATCCCTGTACAACAATGTGTCGCAAGAGATATTTTAATTAAAAATGCTGATTAATTATTGTAAATATTCATTACAGCTGATTTTATTAAAATTTCAAAATGTAATTAAGTTGGCTCAGAAATCAAATAAAAGACGTTCAGTTATAATCCCTCATAAATTTTATTTAGCATGGCCACCTAGATTTGCATAATAAATCATATTCAAATTGTAATATTTAAGAAATGAGAAGCTAGTTAATTTGGCAATTTAATTGAATATTTTAGAAATAAATCGCTATATATTTTATATCGTTGTAAAGATAATGAGTTGGCGAAATCAAATATCGAAAAATAACATGTGCTTTATTTAAAATAAACAAATTTTAGTTTTTTTAGCAGATTTCAATTAAAATGCGTTTTATGAAAACATATTTTCTTTATAATGTTGTGATTAAATATCTTACCACGTTGATTTATTTGTTCTCTAAGCCAACTTGACAATATTTTAAATTGTTTTCTTAGAAATAGCTACAATGGATATGAATATTTACAAATTATCGCCCTTTTTTATCAATGCATCTCTTACATCGTTGTAAAAGAAATTTATAGTAGATTATTTAGATCCAAAAACTGCATTTCATGAAAAAGAACAAGTCAACCACACTTTTGGTTAAATTTAAAATCCTAAAGACGTCCTTTAATTTTCAATTTTTTTTGTTACAAACTGTACCGTACTAGATAATTTAATTTCAACAGTGTTACTTGTTTCATAATCAAATCTCTTCCATCAATCAATAAATAAAATATTTATTTATCTGCAAATAAAGTTCTAATTAAAATTTTTCTAAATATTGATACGTCAATACATGTTCTTATAAATAGAGCGGCAATATACGGAATAAAAACAAAACTATAATTAACTAGTATCGAAAAAGAATCTTCCCATTTTGTATTAGATAGTAATTTTATCAACATCTTAAGATATGATACATGAGGGAATTCGATCCTTATCGAAAATACAAAACTTGAGATAACGAAAGTATTTTAAAATAATGTGTTTTTTTGTTCGATATATCTCATTGGACCCCTTAAACTGCCGGACTACGAAGGTAAATCAACTGACAGCGGCACCAGAAGACGAAAAATATTACAGCAAACTTTTACTAGGTATTATAAAGCCAAAAACCTCAACTTGACATGTTGATTAAACATATTTTCGCATGAATATTTTAGGGGTCGTAATGCCTCCCTTGTTGTGTGCTCTATTTGCCGGTATTGAAACAACAAACCCCAATGTATTAACCCTGCTCTAATACGCCATCATTGTTGTAATGAGGGATCAGACGTATGACACAGTGACACCTGCATCAATGAGAATACTATTATACAGGTATAAAGCTGTCTGAATATCCATTCCACTAAATTTGTAGCTTGTAAAGGATATAATTATCAACTTCATGGCACCATGATTAAATATGTATAAAACAAAATACTGTTCGCGTGGCGTTGCGTAATTGTTTCAGCGATAGGTGTGACACAATATGATTAGAAAGACCTAATGGGGGATTTTTGTGTCAATATACCTGGTGTTTTGTGCTAAGTATAAAATTTAAAAGAATATAAATACATACAAACAAATCACGTCATAATAAATAACAAAAAAAAATATATAAAATATAAGTAATATAGTTTCATATTAATATATAATTAAGTACTGGTACCTAGTATATAAAATGTTATCAATAAATATAAGTTGTATAAGTACTAGAATGTATACTGTAACAGTTTTCCATTTATATAATATATATTAATCCGAAAAAAAGAAATAATATAAAATGACAGAGAAATTCGATATTGGCTGTCTCAATTGTCTTGTTTATTTTAAACACTGTCTTCGCCCGGAAATATAAATAGTATAAAGACTGGAGAACAGCTCAGAGGATGACAAGATAATCGCTACTCGCACAAATGATATTGGGCGATAGGCGTGGATAATAAGACCGTCTTATGGTGACCCTTTATTCTCATTTTCCTCGACTAACTGTATTCTGTAGCTGTTCAGTCAGTCACCTATCTACTATGACGCTTATTTGTTACTAGACATTTCATTTTCTTCTGTCGATGTTCGAAATCATTTTGAAAATATCTCTCCTGACATGATATCTAAGAAACAGTGAAATGGCTTCTCCTTTCAACAAATGAAACCTAATACGATATTGCCACTCAAGCCAATCGGTTTGAAATTGGACTGGAAAATGTTAATAAAACAGACTGTAATAAAATGAAATAATTGCATTATCACTTTGGGCAACTTAGCGTTCGATATTATAATTATTATAATTAAGTAATTAGGATACAATAATTAGACTATCAATAGTCTTCACAAGGGACGCTCAAATTCTTGGACCTTTCATCAAAAACGTAAAAGATTTTGTGATTCAAATTGGAAGTGCATTAAAAATTAAGAAACGATTCAGCACTTTACTGACATTTATCGATTGAGCGCTCTCTGGTCATTGGTATCAGCGTTTATGATACCATTTAAAAAAAAATCTTCAGTTTTAAAAATTTGGCGTTTAAGAACATATGAAATTAAAAATCTTCGGGTACCTCATCGGTTTTAATACCTCATGAATTTAAACTGGGCCAAGAAATAATTTTCCATCACAGTACTGAGCTGATCAATACAATATTCAGCTAAGATTAAATGGCAGTATTTTATATTCTTTCTCATATACAAATAATATTGTGTTGGGAATGAACGACATTTATATTTAACGCTCACGTATCTCTCCACACGCATAGTTTAACCTTGGATCTTGAGACTGCACATTTTCGTCTGTCGTCTACTGTAAAAGAAGAAAGATTATGTTTGTCATATTGTCACTGCACCTTAATAAATTAGTTTCTACCTTAGCAAACTTGAATGAAATATTGTAGAGCACATTATTTCTCCAGAAGATTATTTTTGAGTCATATCAAATATCTAAGGTATGGTGAAATATGTTTTCAACACTTACACATCTAGTTGTAATAGTTAAAAGTTTCCAGACTAATTTCTATGGCTTTATTGCCATAAATATGAGTATAAGCATTAAAACAAAAAACTAATTTTGCGGATGCTATACTACTATTTTTATTTATGAAAAATATTAACATTTAACTGATTTAGATTATGTGATAGACATTGAAACTAATGATTTGTCGCCAAAAGATGAATATTGAAATGGACATCTCCAAGGAAAAATGTAAGAAATTTAATAATTACGGATGATATACCGGTTTCAAAAAATAATTTTAAATTTTATGCCGGTTTCAAAAAATTATTTTACGTTTATTTAAAAATAAAGGTAGTAAAACTGATCTATATGCCCAAATTATTAACTCAGTTGCATAATTTATTAACCCTTTGTGTCCCAGACTCGATTTTTTATTGAATTGAAAAACCAATTGAATTTTTTCAAAATTCAAATTGGGGACTCACGTGTCACATCAGAACTAAAAAGTTTATAACGCTTTATTGGTTCACGTCATGGTAATTCAAAAAACAATTTTTCTTCTAGTTAACACAGATGAAAATGAATAAATATGAGTGAGGAAATTATTCTTCTCTCGTTAGAAAGAATAACCGAATTGTAGCTCATCAATTCCAAGTTTACACCCAGTCGAAATTTGAGTAAAATCAAATCTTTGTGTTCTTCAGCGCGCAGCTTTTTGTAAACGACATAACTGTTTAAAGGCAATGTCCAATATACCGAAAAATGAACGGTACCACCACTTTTTGGAGCGTCTTCCTGAGAAGACCAATAATTCTTATAGCTGAGAAGATTATGTTAACCCATGAGGAAATTCATGCCCAAAAATGCAAGTAGTTTGTGTTTGGATCGATAGAAAAATTTTAGGAAAAAGTCTGTGTAGTTCTTGCAACTCTTGAATAATTCATCAATTGGATAGTCATGAAAATTATACTGCGGTATATCTGTATCGACTTCTTTTTTCAACCATTTCTGATTTCTATCATTGCTTTGGTCCTCTTGCCCTTCTTTCCCTTTTCAGCTTTGCTCGTTTTACTTAGTGTAATAGTTCGTCAAAGCTTTTATCTTCAATTACATCGATTTGTCTTCTACCATTCTTCTTTCCGCTTTGTTTCTTTTCTTTATGTATCTCATTCCTCGGTATATCACTGTCTGGATCGACGAACAGCCTCTACCACTTCTATTTCTTCTTCGACCATTTCAAGAAAAAAACCGTTAGGAGGATTGAAGTCTTCTCCACCTTCATCTTTGCTGCGTTCTTCGTCAGTAATCAGCCCATTGTCCAAAGGAAACTTTATTGCTTCTTCGGCGGCAGCAAGCAATTCTTCATCTGTCAAGAAATAGCCTTTCCGCCAAGACATTATGCTTTGTTGGAATTTGAACAAAATAAATTATTGCGAAATTGAGGAGTTACATTCTTTGCGGACTTCAAAGTGCGCAATATAAAGGTTCCCTCTGTTACCTTGCTTACAGCCCCAATGTGTACATCTAAATAGACACAATGGTACACTTTTTTGCATAATTACTTATTTCTTGATGAAACTGGATCAGTATAACTATCAAGTAGCGCAATGAAGCGACATTGAAATGTGGTGACATGACACTTTCCAAGGTACAATTTTGATGCGTTGTTGAATAGTCCAAACCATGTTAGGGCGCTACATACCATAGATAAAGATGTACTTTCAAATCCCGTCAGAATTTGATCACTACACCTATGAGATACGGATATATAATGGAACCAGAAGTCACTGGTACTTTCAGACCGCACCAGGATACAAAGGTTTTAAAGAACAAGAAGATTTCATTCAGGCGTATTACTATCGTGGCATTAAGAGCTAAACTTCAAATTATTTAAGGGAATATTCCGAGTACATCCATTTTATTGCAAAATGATAATTTTTATTCGTTGTAGTACTTGGATAAAATGAGTTATAACCTGAGAGTTGCAAAAAATGTCGACGTGCTGATGCCATCTTTCCAATTGGAAGGTTTATTGTTTACAGCCAGAGCAAAAAGAGGATATTTCAACTGAAATATCCTCTTCGTTGATTATATCTACAGCCTCAGTTATAGATTATTCGCAGTAATTTTTCATAAGCTGGTTATTATAAAGATACTACCACACAAGAGAAATCTACTGCATGATAATTGCAACTAAAGCTGAAGTGGGTTGAACAACAGAGTCGGTCTCAAAATTTGAAAGTTAAAAGTATTTCTCTTATTTTAAAATTTTCGTTAGGGTATTCTCTGGCAAATTGGTTAATATGATAAGTTATGTTTAGTATTATGCCTAAAGAAAATTCCGATTTAGTAAAAATCTGTAAATTTCTCATCCAGAAGCAACACCAGGATTTGAATTTCTGTCTTTGGTTCTATGTATCATGTTTCTGGTGTGTCAAATATCAACTTTTGAAATTGTGTAAAAGTTGGTACTCAATTTTTAATCCACTCCGTAAAATTTTGTGAATTTTTTAAAAAGTTCCTTTTTTCTTAAACATAATAACTGTAAGTGTGCTAAATCTTAATTTTCTAGCTCTACTTAAATTTGTTAATTATGGATTCATTGCTAAATTTTTACGGAATGAGTTATTTTTTTGTAACGACATCCAAACCACTTGGCCAGTGAATTTCACTCTTCACAAATACGTAAAAACAATATATCACTAACGACTTTTGGCAGGTCCATTAAGAGTAATTTAATTAAGCATTTAGGACACTTTGTTATGCCCGCGACTTGTCATCAACGCAGATAAAATGAATATGGTTGTCATTGTTTGGGGATACTATCTATAATACTATCCACCCTTATCCAATCGCGTGTGGTAGTAAATTTATCTACTATTTTAATGTCTTCATAAGCTTAATGAATGTACAATATTTCTATTTTACACGTGTTCCTAAAATTTATTTATAATGTACTTAATATAAATATATTATTATTTTTAGATATAACGGAAGGTGTTCACAGGTAGAGTAATGAATTTTTTTGTAATCAAATTAAAGTCATTTGAGTGTAACATATAATTAGGCCAGTCTTATGTCTTGAAAATATGGTATACGTTTCCATATAAATAATGAACTCATATGGTTAAGATCTTGATGCCAGAGCCATTCAATGCGCACCCTACTATTAATTCATTTGAGATTTGTGATGATAAATCCCAAAAAAGAAAAGAATCATTTTTTTATATAATATGAAACTGATGCTTTTGTTAAAGTTGGATATTTTTAATTAATTATAAAATTGCAAATTCCGCTTCTATACACATTTCCAATATTTTTTTCTGGACATTTTTATGAAACCAACCAAGTTTGCCCCTAGTTATGCACCAATACATCACAGCGTATAAAAAAATAAAATTATTCGCCCGAGGCGAGAATAACCCAACTTGTGTAATAGGATAATAACAGAGCCAGTTTTTTTGTATAATTCTAAATAATATCACAACGCAGCAGTGTATATGACGTCCTATCACGGGGATCAAAATTATTCAAGCTAGCTCGGAGGCATCCGAGATTCATGTTAAACGCAATAAATTTTGCAGGAATCTTGTTAAAAAATGCATCTAACGCAATCCGAGGACTCTGCGGCTAACAGGAAACCCTGAGTAAACGAGGTGGAAAGAAAGGGAAATAATACAAAAATGGAATAGGATGTGCCACGTTGGATAACTTAAATATACAGATCGAACGCTAACAGACATATTCCCTAGATTAAGGATTTTGCACGAGAGACTAGTACTAATTAAGTTACACAATTATGTAAAGCATATTTAATCACTATGTTGAAATTTTGGCCTTTGGCTAAACTTCGTCCAGCATACCCCAACATCTACAAACATTATTATGAGTAGGTACATTTTATATTTGTATTTATTTCTTTCATTAATAAAGACGATTTATTATTATTATTATTATAATTCTATTTCCATCACGTACTATTTGGTGTAAAGAATGTTACACTACAAATTTACGAAGGAAAAGTAATAAAAGGTATCACCCTCTAGTATTTCTTCTTCTTTCTTCCTTCCAATAGACCCCTGTCAATTTCTAACGCTTGAAAATGATTATACATTAACGCGTTTTATAACGTCCATTAATGGCAAGTGAGCAGGTCAATTAGCAGCCTATTACCTTCATTCTTTTTTACGATGCATATTCATATATTTTATACGTTGACGTACATTTCCATCCACAAGCAAACAAAGCTTATGGCATACGGCTACTCTAAATAAACGGTTGTCACAGCTTGCGAATCCCTTGAATTAATCGTAGCAGAGAATTGTTCAACTGCTTACTTCCACACGTCATGCAGCTTAGCGCATTCTAACATGTAGATAATATCATATTATGTTGTTTAATAGCAGGATAGTGGTTAAAACAATTCGTTTTGTGGATCAGCCCTCACACCCACGTTAAGCCCTCTTATTTCTTTGTTAAGCAATCTATAATTTTATATAAAACAGGTATATGTTTACCGCAATTATTTATAAATTTTGATTGCAAACAGTACAACATAACAGATGCTCTTAACAGCTTTACAAATCTCTATGCTGAATGTTATTTCCAAATTGTGTGAAAGAATTGTTTTTAATAACATAATCTTTGAGCAAAAAATAGACTTTCTGCATTCCAATATAAATTCCTAGCTGCCAAATCAACAGAAAAGACAACTTATTATTGAGTTATACATACAACTGCCTAAATAGTGGCATGTTGTCTCAATAATGTTCTATTTGTCAAAATACTGTAAACAATCACAAAAGATGTACAGTATAGTAATAAGAAGTGATTTATTCTCATAAGTTAGTAGTTATATAGAAGGAAAAAGACTAAATGTTCAACTGAGTCATGTTTGGTCACAACATTTTGAGGTACCACAGGGCTTTCTGTTAGGACCGCTACTTTTTATGTTATATTTAAATAACCTCCAAAGTCATCAAACAATAGGCCAGTTAACAATGTTTGCAGATGATATTAGTGCTTGGAAACAGAAACAAATTAGTCCTGAGCGAGAAGAATAGAAGTATAATAAATATTGGAATGCAAAAACTACTGCCACACGGCTCAATGTTACGTGACAATTTTAGCATGCCTCAGAATGCAAAATTGCTTGGAACTCACGAAGAGAATAAGTTGCTGTGTAACAAACATATTAAGCATGAAAACACACAACTAAACCAGGTATACTCTACAATATTTCAAATGAAAAGTGCATCAGGTGAATCAGGGTTATTAAACATTTATTATGCCCTTAGTTACTCTCATATTTCTCTGAATCTTATTGCCTGGCAATTCAAGAAAATAAATTTTTGTTAGTACCAGCTGAAATTAGACATAAATTCAAAAGTCCAAAATGGTTAATAAAAACACTGTTATTATTATTAATATACCGAATTGCATCTGGAAACTCTTGATTTGACTTGAAGATAAACGTGTTTAAAACATACGTCTCATCAGAGTGGCCATAAAGTCCATTTCCCTAGTAAACCCAAATGATTTCCTTTATTTGAGTCTAATAATGGATCATTTGACCCACTTTCTATAAATGTGTTCTTTATAGAGGTATTAAATATAGACTTATAAACAAAACGAAACTACTATTTTTTAATAGTTACATGAATGATACTAAAAATGGGTGTTTCAGGATTGAGGATTATTTTTAATTGATGAAAACAAATCTTTTAAGTTGAACTAAAACAAAAAATGTATATCAATTTATTTAGTTTGTTCCATAATGTATTCTGAAGATTTTGATAAAGTGCAAAGACGTTTTACCTAAAATATAAAACAGTAGCTTATTTAAACGATTATTATTACACTGTTATTGTGCCATGGATGATGAAAGGTTACGATAGTTACATATTATCTTACCTTAAGGGATTGAGAATAATAACACTGGGACATCGCTGGGTAACTTCGTTACTCGATAATATCTGGTAAAGTAATTTTTGACAATTGTGGATGGTTAGGTCGGAGAAATAAATTGCCACGCTTTGTCTACTAGCACGAATATATCGCACCTTGTGATATTAGCGACGTAACTTTGTTGAAAGACTGAAATTACCAACATTACGGTCATGCTGCAAAGATACAATAGAACTCATAAGAGCTGAATCATCAACCAGTCCTATGCTTCGATTTTGAATTGAATCCTAATTTTAAGTCGACAAAATTATTTGTATTCTATTCCACAAGTTTAGATAGGTTAGGCGTAACTGACAGTCTTACCAGATCTTACGGTGTAAAATTTTTCTACAGTACTTGTGATTCCTGAAAGGTAGAGCTTTCATGGTGAATAACGTCATCAGCAGAGTAGTGCACAGAATTGTGGTACAGCTGTTTAATTCCTATTCTTAAAATTATTTGACATTCCTTATCCCTTTACATTTAAACACTTCCTCATCAAACATTCTTCACCTTCTAGAGGGACCTCGTCTCTTCCCTCAGTATTTTTTTTGTGAAGCCTCATAAACGATTTACTTCCTTATTTGTTCCCAAGTTCTTCTAAAGCTTCACCGCACTCGCAAACAACGGCTGACCTTGTAATGGATTGAGAAATGATAACTCGTGATTATTTAAATATTATGTTTTGTAAACACCCTACATAATTAATATTAAATCTGAGTTGATGATGATAGTATAGTAGGTATACGCAAACAACATGAAAAAGTATTGCACAATATACAAAATTATTACCTACTTCCATTACCATTGGGGACGTTATATGAGAATTTGCTTCCATTTTTTCCTTAAAACGATTATCTTCAGGATATATGATTGTGAGGACTTTTTTTATAGGTATTTATTATTTGGGACTTATTACTATATTTTTGAATATTTTGATCCTAATAAATTAAAATGTTTTAAAGAATATCTGGATTATTAAAAACTAAAACTGTATGCCTCTGATTTTACTTTTAAACAACAGTTAAAGATTGGTTTTTGCGATACGTAAATCGTAATTCCAGGAACTTGATCTGTTTCTGTTATCAATGCTTAAAGTATTGATTGAGGAAACAGATTAAGCCTCCGAAACTCTGCAAAGTATTAATACTTTGATTTATGTTTCATGTCGAAAATCAGTCGTAGCGGCGTTGAGGTTGTTTTCAATAATCAAGATAATTTTTAAATTACCTCCATTTTTAACGATCAAAATGTTGAAGAGTATAACATATGATAAAAAATCTCAAATAAAAAAAATTAACCACAAATAACTTTCCGACAAGCCTTTCTGTTTCTATATCTTCTATAAGTAAATCTATTGTTTTGTTTAGCCGTACGAGCAGGGTTGCTTAGTAAAGCTATTAACAGAATTCAATTCAATTTTTTGAGCTTCAGTTTATCTGTGTGTAGGTCATATTGTGGACCCTTTAACATTGTTAAATATAAACGGTAACAGTTTGGTTACTTTCCAAATGATACACTCGTTATTACGACAGCTCTAAGCAAAATACTTATAATTAAGTTAACGATAATATGGATTATGTGAAATAGAATAAAGGACCGTTATTAGTTCCTATTCGTTGAACAGATGGCAACATAAGAGAAATTAAAAAAATAAACATAAAAGATTTAATGGATAAAGGGTCAGTGAGAATGAGTTTATTTTGATATCGTGTACGCATTCTCCAAGTTTATTTGTTTGCCTCAAAAAACAAAGTTTGAAGAGGCGTGTTACCTTATGGTAACCTGGTATATGCGCAATTCTAAATGCTTTTTAAATATCGTAAATACGAAAAACATAAATAACAAAGATAAATACATATTTTTCTTCACAACATTGTATAATAGCATCCATAAATTCAGCTCATATAAATGTTCCCATCTATCTATCTTAGAATGATCAAATATACTTCGTTCTACATAAGCTGTACCATTATTGCCTAAATTAAACTTCCCAGGGCAACTCTATTATTCACGGCCGCTTAAATGTTTGATTTACAACCTCGATGATGGAAGAATCGTGTGGGAAAACTTTTAAAACAACAGATAATGTTGCAGAGCATCCAACGTGAGGTTGGAGGATTGATTTTATGATTTGAATTTTTGAAAGGTATTGACAGGTTGATAGCACTCGTTTTTATACCTTATCAGAAGAAATATCTTTTTAATTCCCTATCTTTTATGCCCCAGTAAAACCAAACATTTGTTTTTTTCGTAGAATAGCTGTTCATGTGTTTGTTAGTGAGAAATAATAAAACAATTAGGGTTGTTTGCCGTAGGTTGATGTTTGGATGCACTTTATTTGTCCACTAGAAATATTTCGAAGTAAAAAAAATTTTACTTTTACGCAGTCTATAAAATATTTGTGTATGTCGCCTTGTACATCTATAATTCTGCATCAGGATTAACTGAATTTGTTAATTTAATAATAATAGTATTCTCCATGTGCTGCAATTTTTTGCGAATGTCGATACAGGCAGTTTATAATCTGTTCAATTTATCAGACGGGGTTAATTATTGCACCGCTGCGTCAGTTGTTATTGATTGGTATTTTGTTATTTGGGGCCAAATGGTGCGTGAAAATAAACAAAGACTAATTACAAAGATTAATTTATTTAATTCTTCTAACAGATCAACAATACGCATATTAACAAAAGAGAAATTATAATCAAATATATAGTTTAAAAGTCTTATTCTCATATGGGATCCGCTGATGGCGGTGCTTTTGGATAGAGATTGGGTATAATCTATCATCTAGTTGTCACACAAAAGGAATAACAGTTAAAACTGTGGAATATGGAGTACACCGAAACAACATACAAACATAAACGTATATGAATCGAGGGATGAATATAATAGACCCTATTAGTGGCGGTGGAATTATTTCCACCCTATGCTTAAGTATATTTAGTACTGTTCTGTTTTGATTAATGTATTTACAAATAAACATATTGTCACCTTGGATTAGGAGTATTAAAGAGAAAAGGAGAAAATTGACGCTGTTCTGAAAATTAGTTCACTGAAAGTCAATGAAATGGCTTTAATCATGGAACCACGAGTGCCATCTGTCAAAATGGTCATCATTAGTATTTTTCTGTTATAACTTTATTTATCATTTAGGAACAACATAAGAATTATTGAACGAGGAGTTTCATTCTGCATCCGCTAAATCTTCTCTTGTTACTGAAGATAAAAGAGAATTAGTATATGTATGGTATACTATTTTAATGATTTAAATATATTCCATCTAATGCAGATAATATGTTCTGCTTTTTGTATTCTTATATTTGAAATTCCTTGGCCACAATCTCTGTTTAGATCATATTTTTCCTTCTCGTCATTGTTTTTATCCTGATTGTCTTAAGTTAAAAAAGGGAATTCTTGGCATGGATATTTTCTTCTAAGCGATCAAACTAAATGTCAGAAAATAAGAGAAGGAAATTAACCCAAACTAGAATATTGTATGTCATGTCCTAAGTCATAGTTCAGTGGCAAAACTTACAAACCTGTGGTCGAGCTTCTTCTACAATAGAAAGTGGATGCTAATATATTTCCTTCTTGATTGTACCGTAAAGAAAGAATTTCCACTTTGCAATGTCATCTTATATAAATTTACATACTTCATTTTCATAAAATGATGCATACTGAATAAGAATGAATAAACTTCGAATGATGCGTCAGACTTTATCTATACAGTGACTTTTGACCAAAAGTATCTTTACCCAATGACAAGAAAAAATAGTGCCATGACTTAAAATAAATAAACCAACGAATTATTTGATGACCGTTTGTAAAATAATAATTGAATATGAATTGGGGCATTTAATTATTACATTTAAGTCTGTTAACGTCTTTGATAAGTATGCTAGCAATTATTTTGAATGCAATAAAAATGTTTCTCAATCATTTGAAATTTAAGGCAAAACGTTATGACACAATTAATTTCATTTAATATAAATCATTTCTTCAAGACGAAGTCATTCGTCTACTCTTCCAATACTCTTCAGAAAATTCCTATGTTGTGTCTAAGTCTATTGCATTAGATAAATCTGTCTGAATTTATAAACAAATACTATTTCTTTCAGTACAATTTTCAAGAAGGCAGTCTTGACATTGACTAAGACAGCTGTTATTTTGACCTGTTACGTATTAGGTATCATGTGCCACCAATTTTCAGAATTTAGTTTCATTTCTGATTAAATGTTAAGATGTAGCTTTGCCTGTAATTTATCACGTTAATTTTACATATCTTAAGGGACCACATTAGACATCCCATATGCAATTATATCTGGTTTTTAAAGACTTTGTTGAGCTAAAATTTACAAATATAAAGTATAATAAAACGACCAAAAGAAACTTTTTCGGTTTCGGAATATTTATCTTTTACCGCTTATCGTAGGCCTGCCAATAACGTAAACAGAACTTTGGTGAACAAACTCAAATCGGTAAGAAGAATTTACTTATTACCCAGTATATTTTATAAAATTGACTCTCCAATTTACCTTACCCTAAATACTATTTTATTATAGCTTTTTGAATCAATAATATGTGGAGGTAGTTTATGAAATGCTGATCAGCGTTGTATTTGAATCATTGTTATGATACTTACTATCGTAACTAAAACTCATTTGATATTTTCAGAAATCTTCTATGTAATTCCAAAGATTAAAACGAATCTAGACTGCATCTGTCACTAATTTTTCTACTACTAAATATATGAGACGATGCCAAGTATCGATGATGAACATTCTCCTCCAATGTATGATGATCCAATATGGATGTGCTAATTTAGTTTCTGGTAAGATTTACGTAGGTACCTACCACATGTCATCTTATATTTTAGGTCTTAAATATACGTTTATAATTATAATCTATAAACTAATGTTTTCCTAATTCAGAAAAAAAAATTATAATTCATAATGCTGATATCAAACTATTCCACCCAAATATTTGGCACTTATAATAGGTCATCAGCCATCATCCAAACGCTCAAAGTAGGAATATATTTCATTTTATTTTAAAATATTTAAACAGAATCTTTATAGGTAGAAACAATTTCATTTCATCAAACCTAGGTAAAAAATGCCAAAGTCATACGTACAAACACATTTTTTTCAGTAACATCACCATATAATCCAATAATTTAAATTATTTTTTCAAACCTGACAAAGGTATATACATTTCAATTACCGAGTTTGGTAGTGCTGTAAAATTTGGTACATTTCCAGCATTTCGTTTAATATATTATTGCGGAAATATTGACCATATTCAGATGACTAGGTATTTATAAATTACTAAACCGTGTAATTACCAGTTTTATAAATCAGGCACCATATGAGCTAATAAACCATGAATAAAATTACTACGGCTGTAACCGGCAGGTACACCTATCCAATATTGCATTTCGAAAGTTTTAGATTTGAAGCTGGAAATTCAGTAAAGTTTAAACAGAAAGTGTTGTGAGCCAATTAGTTGGATTGGAGGCGGTGTAACTTCGAAAATATAGAAAACATGACAAAAAGCGATAGATTGAGACAGGTTGGACATAATAATAAAATTAATATAATAGTCGAACAATAAATAAAAGATACAAACCAGAAGATACCAAAAACAAAAGTGTAGCAATACTGATGGTGGTTGGATATTGTTGGAAAACGAGGTGAGGATAACAGCGGTTGAAATTTAGAGTAGAAGAAAACTAATGGGGATGGGTGGAGAAATAAAAACATTGTAAAGCTCCTGGAGAGTGATTCTAGTCTAGTGGAGTACGGTAACCAAATGGGTAAATACGTTACATTGTTACGAGGATCGACTGCGACGGTTCAATTTCATCTTGAAGTATACCATTAAAATTTATTTGTAATTTGCTTCGGATTTATATGATAGTAGATGGGGCGAGCCCCGCACTCTACATTACATTGTAGAGATTCGTATATTTTGTCCTACACAAAATATTATTTAGTGGCTTGGAGGACGGTTAAAAATATTTTTTTATATTTTAATATAACCTCAAATATCTTTTTGTATTTGTATGGCATTTTCGAAAGTTAACGTTTCTTTTATTAACACTGGATAGAACTTACATTAAATTGTTTGCTGTTTGACCTAATAAGAGTTTAATAATAAGATCAATAAAACAAAGTGGAATTATATGAATATTAAAATCTTCTGAAAGCACCTGAAAATGTAAACGCCGCAATTTCGACGACGAACATTATCATACTGACAATCTCAATTTTTGTTGGCAATACAGTAAAATTGTACAATTAAAGGAAATTATTACAGGAAGTGCGAAATGTCTAAACAATAGAATATTGATTAGAAATTTTTTATATTACAATTCGGGCTAATTTAAAGTCGTTTTCTTTTCATTCTCAATATGGTAACAATATTGAACTAATTATGCGCAGAATAGAAAGATACAACCATCACTATAGAATTTCAAGCATGAACTATTTGGCCAGTGTTTGTATCTGAGAATCAGTAATATTATAGTTATTATTGCTTTATAGATAAACTTATAGCAGTCACTTGCCTTTTGCTCCTAAAAGAGAATAGATATAGTATTTCTACGGGCCAAATATTTATGGAAAAAAGTCAAATTTATTTAGGTAGGTACTTCTTTTAATTTTTTTTATACCTGCATATCAAATACGATTTCATATTAACTTGCCTATTTTTTCATTTTAAATATTCTGCTAATGAGAGCAATAGCTTGGAAAAGCAATATGAAAATCTGGTATTTAAAGGCGAAGAGAACTTGATAGTTTTAATATATTTAGAAAAAGTCGGCATACACTAAGAACTCGGGGTAACGATGTCATTTATATTAAACAATAATGGTCCTAAATGTGAGTAAATTCTTCAATGGTCAGAGCGTAAGAACGATCAGTAATTGAATAACATAAGAGTTGATATCATTTAGTTCCTCCAATGGAATTAAGTGCAGTGATCAATCCTACCAAAGGAGTTACCGACGCCAGTGTAAATTATGCACTTGTCTCTAATATTTGAGCGCGCAGCTTAGGGCACAACTTATTCCCCTTCGTGTATAAATTATAGAATATTAATTTATTCAATTTTATGCATATTATTTATGCCACTTTTTGTCATTTCAAACTCAAGAAAGTACATAAGTGCAGTAAAATTATGAAGGCATAAACCTACAGTTTTACCTCATTCCCAACATTTTGCAATTTACGACGTCATCTAGTGGTTTATGATTTTCGCGAATAGCGCAAATTAGCAAATAATCGTTACTGCTGCAATAAACAGGAAATTGAGAGCTGCAGGCAGTAAGTCACTAAACTTGAAATTTACGGTTATGCAATATTACTGGGTAATATCTCTGGCCATTATTACGCCTACTGGCAAGGTGTGTAAAAAGAACTTTGGTAAAAACTAACACTCACATGAAAACTAGGTGATTTGGGAACGTCTGTTGATTAACCCAATGTTAATTTCATATGAATAGATTAGGATTACTCTTAATATATATTTTATTAAATTAGAGCTAGGAAATAAAATAGGTACTTAAATTATCTAAGATACAGTGTGTCAAAATCAAGTCCGAGAAGAAAAGAGATTTACTAATGATCAAAAAATATTCGCGATATCAAAATAAATGTAAAAATCATAATAGGAATTTTTTATCAAAAAATTTTGCGAATAAAAATCATCCCATCGCCTAAACAGCTAAAATCTATTCGGTTATTACAAGAGGTCGTTTTTTTACAGGGTAAATTTTTTTTCGATAAAAACCTGTTTTCCAATGAAAATGATGAGAATTTTATTAAGGACATGGAAAAATCGAGAGACGAAGTGGAGCAGTTTTTCCTATGCCTCTTATTTCGAGCAAAATTTTCATGGAAAACACGTTTGAGTTATTCAAAAAAAATTTACCCAAGTAGAAAATCGACCTCGTGTGTATTACAGGAGATTAGTTTATGATTAAAAAATATTATCTAAAATACTTATTAGAACAAGAAAACTGTTTAAAAAATAACAATTTATAATAAAAAATAGAAACTTTTTCTAATGGTTTTTAACACGCAAAATGTCAGATTTTAATAATTTCAATGACTTGACACATGGCCCCTGCGAAAAAAGTAACATACATTTTTTTCGATTTTATCCACTAATCGATAGCCGAGTTTTTCACTTTAAAATAATCTTATTTGTCGATTTTTTTTCAAATGTACATTTTGATTAGTTGATAAAGTAAGAATATATTAATCTACTAAAAAAAATACTGGTATTTTTGCTCAAATCATACTACAAGAAATTATGGAATTCTGTCCAAAAATTTAAAGTTTCATTAATTGTGTTTCTGGTGTGAAAAGCATGCTGCGACAATTTTATTGGAAATAAAACGCGAACTGTCAAGTAGTTGTCAAATATAATAATTTTATTCCTCCAAGTTTAGTGGCCAATATTGATATTTCAAATGACTAATCATGAAAAGATACATTAGTATTTAAAACAGAATGTAAATACGCGGATGTTGTAAATAAATTGTTAATTAATTTTAAATTTTTTTTTGTATTACCTTCTCGTACACAATTAATACACCATTTCCTTTATTTAATACCTACCTGTATTTTATTTTTAAATTTGCGTTGAAAAAATTATTCTAAATATACAGGGTGCATCGTAAAAGAACTGACACAGAATAAGTGCATGCAGGGGAACTCAAAATACAGTGTGTCCACGCATGAACTTGAGAAGAGGAAAAAAGTCATTCTTTAAAGAAACTCTTGCATATACAGGGTGGTCACTGCTAGCTAATATGTGAAAATAGGATTTTTGTTTTTCAGCAAAATATTTATTATGCTGCTTCAGAAACCCACAGAATTGTCAATATACAATATTTATTATACAGAGTAATCACTCAATATAGACAAATTAAATTAATCGACGAATTTAAAACCTAATTATTATTCCGAATATTATTATAATTTCTGATTTTCGGTAAATTGAATATTTGATCAAACTCGATCGGTTTTAGACGTTAAGAAACCAAATAAAAAATACAACGAAGATAATGTAGCCAACATGTTTGGCCATCGGTTCTTTGAACGAAAATAATGAATAATTATCGTTAAGAAAACTCTCCCTTCGATTAAATATGAGTGAAAGTTTACGGCAAAGGTAAAAGCAAACAAAAAACTGCCTTTTAAACCAAAAATAAAGCTACTCTTGGACATGGGGATCAAGGACACATATTGGAATTTAGTTTATTTGTTGGTGAAAAATTTATAAACTACAGAACCTTTCATAGAAAAATATTTTTTATTGATGAATCAACATTTTATACGAACGGTGTGTTTCTACTCACACTAATAGGTACTGGGCTAAAAAATAAGGTAAGTCCAAACATTAGACGAACCAGAAGACAACGCTATAAAAAAAATCATGTTTGGTGCGGTATTTTTCATGACAGGATCATTGGTCCATATTTCATAAACGGAAATTTAAAGCAACACGTTTATTTAAATATTTTCGAAAAATCTGTATTACCTGAGATAAATACCATTAATGCTGAACCATCAGAAAACGTGTACTGGCAGCAAAACGGGTACCCTGCACAATCAACACAATTGGTAAAACAGAGCACTTTCAAGAAAAATTAATTGGAAGGTATGATCCAATCCAATGGTCCGCTAGGTCACCTATGGATTTATCCATGGAGAATATTGAAACAATAAGTGTATCCTAATGATTTACTGCACAACGTGGCTATTTTAAAGCAGGAAATAAGAGACGCAATATACGAAATTAATGATCCTGTTATAATAACAAAAGTTTGTGGCGAATTTATCAAGAGAGCTGAAAAATGCGTTGAGGTTGGAGGATATTCTATTGAATGAAATTTTATTTAATTGCCTAAGTGATATTATCTGTTCCATATTAAACTCATATTAAACCGCAATTCTTTTTAATCCTTTGAAAAATTGTTCTTTTCAGTTAGGGCAATATATAAATCACGTTTTAATATGTTTACTGTAATTTAGTCCATGTACTCGTACACCACCACGGTAGCTCACAATTTAGGGTTAATTTCCATGGAAATACATTGGGAGCTGAGATGATATATAGCATTAAACATGTAATAAAAAGGTGGAAATCACGAAAGTTTGGAAACTTTGGTCGTGGGCAACTCGTTTGTAATATAAAGAGGCTAGGCTCTTTTAATTATATCAGGAGATCATTCTTCTTGACGTTTAGGACTACGCATACCACGTGTTTTATGACAGTATGGATTACTCTCCAGATTTCATTTCTGGAAGTTCTCGTACAAAAACGTTTTTTTTTTTAAATTCAAGGCGGATTCGCATTTCAAGGAGATTTACTCAATTGATAAATAACATCAAATAACTGAGTTGCATTAAACAATTTCCTGTATAAGAGGAAACGTATTCAAGTTTTAAAATATGTTTTCCTAGCTGCCTATCTATAGTAGGTACATTGATTTAAGTAATAAATTGTATAAACTCAATAACATTCTTTATGCTTTGTTCTGGTCAAGCTACAAGTGACACACAGTATGTGATGATTTATTTCGGCTCAGTTTCTACAACACCAGTATATTAAGTTTCATGTGGTTTTGTAAAAAAAAACTTGTAATTTAATAATCAGTTTAATATGTCGATGAATATATTCTACTCCAAAGGCTATTATGTGAAGATATCCGAACTAGAACGTAATTAGCTGCTACAATCCAAGGGTTTTAATGATAGTTACTGCGGTCTATTTTTCTCAAACAATTTCCTTATGGAACGACTAGCACAAGGAACTGTAATTTTCAAAGGAATATAAAATTGATTTTAAGTGAAAGACTATGTAAATCAGGACACAATCAGCCAAACATGAAAGCGGAATCTGCAAGTAATAAAACTTTCAGTGCATCCGTTAAAGATAAGCCAACATGATATCCGAAAGTTTCGAGCACTAATTTCAGATAATTTTCTAATCTCTGACTCTTACCGTTTGCGAAAAGGCGACAGAGTTTTTTAAATTTTGCGTAAAGATTACGCATTGTTTCCTTCACTTGGCAGAGTAATGTAAAACGCTGATAATTATAACTAGAATTTCGCCCGCTTTTGTAATCTTGGTTAGACCATATCCACCATATCCATAGAGCATAAAGCATCACCTAGACCTAGGAAGATATCTTGTGAGTACCTTTTGATTGATATGAACCTATTCAATCCTGGGTTTCTAAAGAATCATAAAAATTAAGTTAATGGACTTAACTCTTGTCGAGTTCTTTTTAGCCCTCTGTATATTGTCAGAACCAATCCACTCCTATCAATGACGTGGAAATTAATAGTATACATGATCCACCCTGGAGTATTGCTAAGAAAGAGCCACGTCTCTTATCAAACTCATAAATAGAAGAGCTTGCGGCCAACAGAGCCCAACCTCCAAGGATCTTCCCTGGAACGAGCTCTATTTATCCTTTATGATATCCTTCCACTCATCAATCACCTAGTTTTCCACTCCTTATATGCAGATATTACCATCCTCATAACGTCACGAAGCCCAGATCTACTGGCAACACTTCTTCAAGAACAGACGAACCACACCCTTAATTACTCTTGAGAAATTGGGAGTGACATCCAACGCTGCAAAGACAGAACTAACTGTATTTATCATCAAACATGGCACACCTAAATTCACCCTAAATGTTACCAGAAAAAAAAAATGCCACTTTGTAGAACACGCAGCTTTACCTTATCTTAAGCAGATCCCCTTCTTCACATGCAACCTTTCTATATAAAACCTAACATATCAGTACGATCCAAAATCCAGATATTTGAAACTAAAATCCTTCAAATGTGTAACAAATTACCTAAATCTTTCTCCATCCTATTACTACCCCTACGATATCAGATTTCATACACAAAAGCTCATCTTCAACTTCTCCAAATACTTAAACCTTCCAGACCACACAGTTACACCGATATGTGCCCCCAAATTCCACACAGCTCTAAATTCCCATCTATTAATTATCTCTACAACCACTACTATCCCAGTGGCATAAATCAGCATGTAAATAAAACCACTTGGATAAATAGAGCCAATACTTCAATCCACCAGCAAAAAACCAATTCAAAATAACAAAAACCACCAATCATAAAAACTATACAAAAGAGCCATACAACAAAATACTAAACCAAACCAACCACCAAACTATTAACCTAAAAATCAGTAAACTCATATACCAACAGGCACATTTCTCCCCATCGCAATACGATGTCAGACCGTTACAGAAAAGTAATCATTATAACCACTCCAGGGGAAAATCACGACAAAATAATCGAAAACTTCAAACAAAATTAAACGTGGAGGTCCCAAAAACTCTTGTTTTGTCTTTATGTGGGAGTAGAACTGCAGGGTCCTTGTTTTCATTCTTCGAACCCAAAAACGATTCGGATTCGACGAACGATTTAGCTCTTTTTCTCGCGAGATCGTCTGTAATCTCCTTAGGTTCACTTGTTTCTTACCAGTAGCTTTATTGTTTATAGATATTTCTAGGAGTGATTTGAGACTCAAAATTAAATGAATTTGAAGTTCTAAGTGCTACCTGGATCTATGAAGGATTTTCGTGTGCCCTTTTTAATTCATTTGAGCACAAACTCATAACATGATAACATGAAGTGAAGATAGCGAGGGTGTGACTTAAATATTTTGACAACATACCCTGCCTCTACCCCTTTGTCCATCTTAAATCCATTTGTGAATTGGACGACCATCACACCTGGCGGTTATAAATTAGCACTTTAGTCCATTCAAAACCGAACCTAATTGATGACGTGCAGTACGTTGGTTTGGTCGCCGAATTAAACTCTAGTTAATTTAGTTAGAGTTCGATCAAATCTACTGATTCGAATATCTTACTAAAATTTCTCGTTTAATCTGTTTGTAATAAAGATATAATAATGTTGCAATATATCTCAAGTATTCCGAATCAATATGAATTTAAAAGAATATTTGAAAATTCTAAAAAGTACCAAGGAAAAGACCACTTATAAAAATAAATCTTAACTACTTATCTCTTTGTGGTTGAAATAAATTACTACTGCTTTATAAACTATATTATGGTTGAAACATTTCAAGCATTCGCTTAGGCAATCAACTGATCTTTTGTCGGATCAAATTTGCAATCAATTTGTATCCCCTGGATAGTAATTTGCCCTATCAAAATAAAACATACTCTATATTCAGCTGCAAAGAACCTTCTCAAATCAATATTACGTCCTCTCTTTGTAGTCCGATTTCATTTTCATGAAAAACAGTTCGGATCGTTTCAAAGACACCTCTTCTTTACTGCATTCTGAACAAACATCACAAATATATTTTACTTTATCTAGGTTACGCGCATTTCCCGATTCTATTTATGTAGAACTATTTTCAAAAACCCGTAAAATACGTTATATCCTCGCGATCTAGTTCAGATATAACCTAATTTGTAATATCAATGATTGCATAAGTACTTTAATTTATGGGTTTACTGCAAAAAGCAAATATATTGTGCACTCAGCTTGCCAATAAAGACTTCGTGTGCCTCTCTCTTTATAGCATTGTCGGGTAACAATATATATAAACAGTGTTTTGATTCTATATTAATTTATATTAGACATAAAAGATGTTCTTTGTTTCTTGATACCTATGGTATTGTTGCATCTTAAAACGTTATTAAGAGATACTCCAGGAGAGGATATATCGGTAAATAGACAATGTAACAATATTTTTCCAAATAGACTTGGGGTTTAGCGGTAACCTATTTACGTGACACAGGTAGAAAGAGGTTTAATTATAAGACAGGGATACAACACGTATTGAACTCACAGATGAAAGGAAATGCAAGACACTTGGAGATAGTTGAGAATTCCAGCAAAAAGTTAGTACTGCAGGCGACATAAGCGTTTCCCTTTACATTCCTTGGAATCTGAAAAGGACAATTACTTCACCCAACCCTCAACAGAGAATGCAGCGTGTTAACGAGAGTTTCTAAGACAAAACAAAGTTACGAGAATGTGTATTGTGGAAGTGCATCCAACTTTAACTGATTTTGATTGACTATATTAAGTTTAACGGTCATCTCCACAGTTTATTTTTCTTAAAAAACATTTTTTGGAGATTTTGACGAAACAAAATTCAGAAGTTTTTCATCGTCGTCCCAAAATTTAATCCTTACAGGAGGTAAAGTCATCAGCGTATTTATAGATATTGACGTTGTCGAGTTGGAAAGATAGTACATGGTAAAGGTGCAACATAGCTGATTTGAAAGCTATTATACAAAATATATAGCTTGAGATTATCTGAAAAGATGCCCTATTATAGTAATAGGAATTTTCTCTTAAATACTACCATGGCTCGCTTCTATTCTATAATAAGAAACTATTCGACATTAGTCCATCTAAGTAGTTCAAGAATTTGGTCCAAGTAGGTTTAAAAATAATTGATTTATCTTCATCGTAATATTGAAGTCACTATCACTATTTAAGATTTATGTCTGCTTAAATAAAGAAAAGGCTGGAATAAGTATTTGTCGCTATTTTAAATATTTGGAATTAAATGCATCGTTGACGTAATATCTCTTGAATAATTATAAGAAATAAAAAAATTATACTTATAATTTTTCAATTTTAACTCCTTTTCTTATTTCTTATAATTATTCAAGAGATATTACGTCAACGATGCATTTAATTCCATTGATTTCTGAAATTCTGTTTTTTCCTGTCTGTAAATTATTAAAATGAGGCGGTTAGACGGTCCAATTCTCACCAGAATCCGATTCATTGCATTATGCATGAAATCTTTACTCCTAACCTGGTATTCCAATGTAGTTTACTTTTCCGTAAAATCGTACCCCTTTTTCCACTCTTTCCCGTTATGTTTGGAATATTTATTATATATTTTCATATTTGCGTGTATACGAGTTTTCCTAACCCCAAAGTAAAATTCAAACCGTTTTATTTGTAGTGCATTTATGTATCTGGGGCAAGTTCACATATTTTAACCATCTTTAGACAGTTACCTATTTAGGCCTGCATAAATATTGCTATGGCTGGACATTTAAAACTTAAATACCAAAAAGAAGCAGTTGAGCTAAAATAAGAGACTTAAGCCTAAATCTACGTTAAACGTTTTCTGATCACAATCTCCTTTTAAACATTGGAGGTCACACGTATACAGGATGTTGAAAATATGACAAAAATTCTGACAACGTGGGCTTGTAAATGCTTCTTAAGGAAGAACTTTGAATGAGGTGCCTAAAGGACGTTCTTTTTATCGCAAGAACAATGTTCAGTGATAATTTTTTTTACACGAGTTACTATTTATAAGTACACTCATGTTTCGGTATTACTACTATGAATTTAAAACAAGGACGTACTAATTGAAGGAGAATTCCTAAGGATTAAATTAAAGACCGAATGTCCTAAGAAACATTTGCAGTTCTCAAGAAATTGCAGAACCAGTTAAAAAAATTGGGCTTGATTTTGAATTTGAGCAAAAACCATCATCTTGCGTACCTGCAGTTCTTAAGATAAATTTCAACTTGATTATAGAAAAATTGTGTACCAGCCGCTAGACAAAAAACAAAATAAAGTTCTTCAGAAAAAAAATCAATTCAAATTTGAGAGAAAAGAAACAAATTAAAGCAAAATTTTAAAATTGTGTAGTAACTATAAAATCTAAATTTCGACTTTTCGATCAAAGCTTTCCCTTATTAAAAAAATGGGTTGCAACTAATTTCGAAAGAAAACCAGATCGGTTCCTTCACGGAATATTAATTTTATAAATTTTTAGTTACGCCATAAAGAATTACTTGTCTATCATGCTCCAATACAAAGATATAGTTAGACTGAATTTCACTAACCGCCACTGTGGTAAGATGTAGCCTATTTATAACTGACCAATGTAACGATTGAATAAACCATGACTATAAACTAGTACAGTAGCAAATGTCCTTTTGAGTTCGACCCTTTGTCCACACCGGTTCTATTTGTACTATTTCTAATCACCAGTCTCTCACAGGCGACTATTGTTATTGAAGATCATGATATGATATGATTGATCTCAAACTCGCGCTAGCCAACAGTTGGTTTATCCGTCATATGCCTCTTAAACTCGATCAGCATTAAGCGTCTAGTTTCTCCAACATCTTTTATATGTCATGCTTTGTAGTTGATTCTGAATCTTTCAGTTATTTACCTAATACATTTTTGAACCATTTGATAATGGCCAGTCAGGAATAGACGGACGATTGAGTAAATACGAAATGAAGTTGGATTAACAGGAGTACATGGTCTAGTTCAAGCAATATTATTAATAAAACCAATAAGCTTTTAATTAGATATTATCAATTTAGGATAGAATTAGAAAACAACTAGTTCTTAAAAATTAGCATAATACGATGAACTACTTAATATGTATAAGAAAAAGCTATAATAGTTTAGGATTTATTCTCGGAGATAATGTGTAAAAACTTAATGTGTTTTGTTGGAGATACTGGAAACTAGGTAGTTCAGTGTTACTATCACACCAACCTTTGCTAGATCCACCTACATAATAATATGTTATTGATCATAAAATCTTGCGACTATAAATATATCTGTTGTACGTAATACAAACTTATGAATCCTATCGTGACTAGTAACTTTTTTTATAAATGAAAATGTTTTGTATCTTCTATAATAGACGTCGAGGTATACGGCAAGGTATTTTTTTATTCTCGCCTTCTTCTGACAAGCCCTCGAGTATGCGGCCCGCCCAACTCTTAAAGAATAATATTTCATATGTCTGGGCTACCTTTTTTATTTACAAATTTTATTTGTGGGATTTATATGTTCGCTCATGTAAACACTGATTTTTCCATAAAGAGATTGTTTTCCGCCCACAAACCTCAGGTCAACATTTATATTTCAATTTAGCAACATCTAAACTTCAATTTGCAGTTCTTTTAAAAAGCAGATATATGTATGTGGCATACTTTACGAGAAAGTACGATCTTTTGCAAAAATATCGGGATTTCTAAAAAATTACAGGCAATGTAATTAAGAAATGTATTTGATAAAATGTCTGTTACATTCGTAATAATGGAAATTTCTCCTCACCATGTATCCACTAGTTACTTTTATTTACAAGTATAAAAACATTTATTTTATAAAGTCACTAATAATTAATTTTGATTTATTTCAATATCGTGCACAAAAAATATGTCCAGTGGATGCATTTGGGTAATTTCGAAAACATTATAAACTACTGATCTATAGTCTGTTAGTAACCTTACCTTTTCGGAACAAGTAAAATAAGTCGTAGGTTCTATGACAAAATATCTGTAAATAGAATATGAAAATACACAGAGCCATGAAGTTTGCCACTAATAGAGTAATAGGCTGTCTAAACAATACAAATCCCAGATTACAGTCGGGGTTATTCACAACTTAATAATGATAAAAGG
Source organism: Rhagium mordax (assembly GCA_963680705.1). Classification (NCBI taxonomy): domain Eukaryota; kingdom Metazoa; phylum Arthropoda; class Insecta; order Coleoptera; family Cerambycidae; genus Rhagium; species Rhagium mordax. Next base: position 13,167,964 of record OY796660.1, on the reverse strand, counting down.
GCAAGCTTTTTGCAGCATAATTCATCTGACAGATCCCTCCTTCTTTTGTGTAAGCATTGAAACAAATATGAACGGTATTGTTTCAGGAAACCCTGCTTCCCACGAAGAAAAACAGGCGCATTTAATATTTTGCTTGGGCAGGTCATATTTTATAAAAATGAATTTTAAAAGAAAATGTCTGCTGCAGAAATATCTACACAAAAGTATCTAAATAATTTAAAACAATTTTTGCAAATGCAAATTAGACTGATTGCTGTTTTATCTAAAAATGTAAAATTAAATTAGACGTTAGTAATGAAATGAAATGATTAAGGCTGATTGTCATTTACTGTAAAAAACAGTAATAGCAAATTTATTGAAGTAGCAATACCTTACCCATAATATACACCTAATATAAACACAATCATAATCATAATCAACCACATCAAAATCATGAGATTATTATGAATTTAGATATAATCAAATTACTTAAATTGTTATAATATTAAGTTAGATTATGTTTTAGATATATACTATTACACATGTTTAGAATTTTTGCAATAGACTTTTTTTTAGATACTTGACATTATTTTTATTATGACTATATAAAAAACTGGATGAAAAAAATTTGATTGAATAGTCTGTAAGTAATTTAGTTCATTATAAAATGTATGGTACCTGACTATACTGTCGTATATTTTCAGTATTAAAGATAAACTTGAAACGACTTTGGCCATTTATTATTTTAATTATTTCTTCACGGAAATAGCAGGGAGCCTGACGTAGACGATTTCTCCCTGGGAAGCTTGCCCTGATATCTTGAAGGAAAGTAGAGGGTTAGAATGGTAACATGCATTTAATTTAAAATAAAAAAATACACGGCTTGCAAGGATCCTAGCTTATCAATTCGATTACTACGTTCAGTCATTCAGACTAGATCAATGATTTATTATAGGTACTGTACATTGCAATTCCATATTAATTATAGGATGTTTGACTTTATTTGTTTTTGATTCGTTTATCTTTTGATTTTATTGAAATGTGCGTTGGGAGAATTTAACTAGCTGCTTCATATTGAAAATTTAATAAAGTTAGACTTTCGTCGTAGGTATGGAATATAAAATATCACAAATAAAAACATGTTTTCATATTTTTAGTCTTTGGGTAACTTGTAATATATTTTATACTTTTCCAGCAGAACAAATTGTTTCACATCACAGCTGTGATACAAATGCCCCATTGTCATTCTAATATAAGCAAAAAAACATAAAAATAGTTGATTGTTAAAAGGATACTTTGTGAAAATCCATTTCTAAAGAAAAAATTTTGTAATAAATTTGCATAACTGTGTTTACCCCTATTCGGACATTTTCAAGTTACCTACTTGAAAATGTCCGAATGGGATGAAATTAGTTGTAGAATAACAAAATAAAGTGGAAATTTGACAAGTAAAAACAGTTTCGCAAATTTTTTATTACAATTTTTTTTTGCTTTGTTTTACTGACTGCATGAGGTATTTATTGTTTTACTTGTTGTGGATTTATTTATTTCTACCAAAATAGTTGTCGGGGCAGGAACACAAGAAACACTATCTTGTCTACGTTTTGTCGATTTGCATCAACATTTTTAAGCCCTGAAGAATTCCGTACTTTTACCTGTGCAACTGGCTGATGATGTTTGACCAATGCCAAGACAGAATTTAAAAAAAAAGCCCCGAAGAAACGTGTGCTAAATAAACGAAACATAGGCAGTAGGCAATACAGTATTTGCTTTTCCTAGATTGTGATGCTACAACTATTTTTGTTAGAAAGAAACAAAGTTCAAAAAATCAAGTTTTGAGGTGTATTGGCAGAAAAAAAGGTTTTTAAAATAGTGGAGTACCTAAATAATTAACTAGAGTTTTTTGTAATGACACATCCTAAAACGTCATTTTTTTGACAGTACTATAAACTACACACTCGGAAAAAAAACACCTTTTTAGCCACTTGTTACATAATAGTATTTTATATAGCAAGTGGCTAAAAGGGTGTTTTTTTATGAGTGTGGAGATTATAGCACTCGCCTTCGGCGTTATGCAACAAGTGCGTAAGGTGAGATTTTTTCACAAATGAGTGAAAAAAGCTCACTTTTCGCACGAATTGCATACAATATTTTTTCTACTACCGAAATGGACCTAAATTCTCTAATAATAATGTGAAACGTCAAAACTTACCTATTACATCAAAACTTCATGCCATTTAAAAATCACAATACTGTTATTATAGCCTACTTAATTTTAAATGAGTGAAATTAATCAATGTCTATTATTTCTTTGTCTAATGTCAATGTCAAGAATATAAATGAAACTTCAGAATTGTAAAAAATTCAATCATTATTGTTAAAGAATACTGAAAAATAGGTGGTATGTTTTATAATAATACCGTGATATTAAATAAATGGACTACATAAAATTAAATAACCACATTTAACGTTTTTAAAATAAGATATTATGATCATTATAGGTGCTCTAATAGGTATGCAATTGTTCAGTATGTTACGCACTAGTGCGTAAGGTAAAAACACTTTACGCACTAGTGCGTAAAGTTTAACTTTACGCACTCTTCCGCGTGCGGAAAGTTAGTACTTTACGATCGGTAGTAGAAAAAGTTTTTTTCACAGTATGAAATAAAAACTTAGTTTTAATTTAATATCTTGGCACTATTTTATTATTTGTTTCTATGAAAATAATAAAATTTAGTATCACGGCGTGGTAACTATTATAATTTATCAATTTGTCGTATTATAAAAAATTATAATATTGGATTTCTGTAATTTTGTAAATAATACGTGACTAGAAGGTGTTTACTTTTACGAGTGTGGAGTTTATAGTACGAGCCGAAGGCGAGTGCTATAAACTCCACACTCGTAAACAAAAACACCTTTTTAGCCACTTGCTACATAATAGTATTTTATATAAAAAGTGACTCGATAGGTGCAAAAAAACACCTCTTAGTCACGTGTTATAGGTATATCAAATTTTTTGTATCGCCATTCAAAATTACAGAAATCCAATATCATAATTTTTTAAAATACGACAAATAGACAAATTATAATAATTACCACGTCGTGATACTAAATTCTATTGCTGATTCAATAGAAACAAATAATAAAATAGTGTCATGATATCAAAAGTTTCTATTTCAAAAATCTTTTTTCACTCTTTTTTCTTTTTTTTGTGTCAAAAAAATTACGTTTTAGGACAATAATATGGCATTACAAAAAATACTATTGTCGCGTTGATTTCTAGGAATTTCTTACCAAAAAAAAAATAAAAATAGAAGGAAGTCATACGTTGATTGGTTATTTTGCATTTAAAATGCAGAAGTTCATCTAATCAACAATGAATCTCCATTTAATGAAAACGGGCATAGGGCCTATATTTGTATCAAGATTTAGCTAACAATTTGTTCTATTAACTATGTCGTCTACAACAGGTGTTAAACGAATAAAACTTTAGACTATATAATTTTTTTTTTCGACTGGATTATGCCTATTTATTTGTACCTCAAATGCTGATAATTGAAGTATTGTTTAAGGAAATAGAGAACAAATTTGTTTAATTGACGACGTTCCCTTCCTAGTAAACTGTATATTTTAAAAGCAATAACCATAAATAATAAGGCTATTAATAAAGCATAGTTTAATTAAACACTCAAACGCAACCGTTGACCAGATTAAAGAATATATATATTGTTTTTAATAATTACAATTTACAAGAGCATGTAATGACTAAATTTCTGTATCTAAATATGAGCAACCATAGAGTAAATCAAAAACCAAAACTCGTCAGTATAAACTTTAAATATGTCGTCACCATGACAAAACCACTGTTCTAGGTAAATTCACTAAACGCAGTCTAATTGGCCTACGAAAAAACGTTAGCCAGTTACTATTTACTACTAATACAGATTTTAATAAAGCAATAATAAATGTTACTCTTAACGAATGCATTACTTCTTCATGAGTTACTGTAAATATCCTGGTTTTATAACAAAATGTTAGCCATGTATTTTTTTAGTAATAATCTATTACCCAAGCATTGCTCGCTTCTAAACAAAATAAACGTACATCCGCTTCGTTATATAAAAGAGGATTCTATTCGTTAGACAGTCTACTGCAGTCGCCCTAGGGAAGTACCTTGTATTTTTAAAAAAGTGTAATATTTCAATATTAACGACTTATGAATTTTAAACTTAATATATAGTAATAAAACAAGAGTTTGAAAAATAGCCATTACGTCAATATCAAGGGGAATAAAACGTATCAGATATGTCAAATTTTACATCTTTTTTAAAATTTAGAAGATATTTCCAAGGACACGGATATTGGACATAGAGGCAACATTTTACCAAAATTAATTAATTGGATCATTATTAATGTTTGATGAGGCGTTTATAATTATTTGTTCATATTCCAGTTTTCTTTAATAGCTCCTGAACTGAACTAAACTTAACGATCAAAGACAGATAGTAAATTTGTTTCCTTTATACAGAAGGCATATTTAAAAATAAGGATAAACTCTACTTTTAACATTTTCAAAACGTAATTATAAACAAAATTGCAGGCTGTGTATTTCCTGGTCATATATAATATTACTTCTGATTTTCTATTCGTTGACGATAGAATATCGTAAGAAGAAGGATAGTATAAGATAATGTCACAAATATAACATTACGAAAGTAGAAAATGATTAAAGATCACATAGGACCATCAATAGTTTTGGCGAAATATAGAATCTTTCGGTTAAACCAATCCTAAATGGACTTAAAAGTTTTCTGTGAAATTTTATCTATCAAAAAAACTTGCGTTAAAGTTTCTGACACATTTATTTCTGTAGTGAAATATTATCAAAGTAATAATGGAGCATTATATCAATCCTAATATGATATCGCATAAAATGGTATATTTAAATTACGAAACGAATAATTAAAACAGTGAGCTATAACGTTAATGACTGATGGACGAGAGCAAGACGCATTTAGCTCGTACTAAAAAGTTCCAGATTCGATCCCCAGACGTAGAAGTTGAATTAACTGTGAGAGATTACTTCCACTTTACACGGATATTGTCCGTATGTTTGTTGTTTCTAAATGTGTATTTTCTCCGGCACAAAGTCAATTTTTGTGAAAAAAACTAGTTAAAATCCGCCTAATACTCCACCAAAAGCTTTTCAAACCAGTAATATTATTAATGTTATACCTTTATTTTTTTATTTTAATGTCGAATGAGATTTAAAAAATTTCTTTTAACTTTCATTTACAAGAGAAATATTTCTTATGTTGTACAGGAAACTCTTTCTTATATACAATTTTCGTTGTGAATAATTTTGCTATGAACTCAATCCAAGAATTCCAAATAATATTGTTTATGTTGTTTTTCAAAAATGATCACACCGTTATAAGCTAATTAAAATTGTCAGGTACAGTTTGTTTACTATCTTCCAAAAAAATATATTAACGAAATTAGATGCTATTTTAAAAATACAAAATAGACTTCAATATGAGATGTCTAAAACATCAAAATTCGTTTGGTTCGTTTTACTTATGTCAATTATTTGTTATTTTAATGCCTTCAAAAATATATATTTTAGGGATATACCGTATTCAAAATTTGATACAGAACTAGTATGTGACAATGTTTACTCATCATAACTTTTTTTCTATCCATATCAAAAAAATTGTTAATTGTAAGTTAAACTAAGAGAAAAAGTCGATTTTAATTTCTTATTGAAAATGTATAATTAAAATTTTAAAATCATTAAAATTCGTACGTTTCATTTCGTAAAATTTGACATTATTATTAAATTAAATTAAAATAAATAGTAATTATTTTCCTAGTTATTTTCTCTCTTGCTTAGAGACTCTATGACGCTTTTAAATAATATATAATCTTATGAGTTCTCTATATTTTACCACCAAAATAAATATGTAAATATTTTAACGAAAGATATGTTGGTACTGAAAATTTCACTGGAGATTTTTAGGTAGAAATTAGATTGATTTTATTTACAAGCCATTAAGGTCATATGCCATATTATAATGATAACATTTATCCATTTAACTTCTCCCTCTACGTTTCTCTGTTATTTCTGTAGTTACAAAAAAATTATTCCAACAAAATTGTAGGACTTTTTCTAAAGTTTTCAAATATGACATCAATTTTTTGACTTGCAAAAAGTTTTTCAGAGAGAAGCAGTGGCGCAGTTATGGGGTTCAGTCCATATTTGAACCCCCTAAACTTCTAGGCCAATGATCAGAAATTATATTTTTATACGAATTTCAAAACTTTGATGTATTTCCTATAAAAAAAGTACTCCTGGTGAAATTCATTGGGAGGCTTTCTATTCAAGATATTTAGATTATTTCTAATCAATGAACTTTCTATTGACAGGCTGTTTGCAACACAAATTAAAGAATTATTTTAATACATATTTATTTAAAAAAATGATAAATAATTAATAATCTGCAATAAATGCTCAAAATGATATCCATTTTTTTTATGTTTATGTTGTGAATAACTGTCAATGATTTAACGCCTACTTAATCCTGTCATTTTCAACCAAGATGTAATTCCTTTATATACCCCTGATTAGTAAGAATCTAAATATCTCGAACAGAAAGCTTCCTAGCGACTTTTATCAGGAGTACTTTTTTATGGGAAATACATCAGTTTTACAATTTGTATAAAAATATTCCTTTCCTGATCATTGGCGTAGAAGTTCAAGAGGTTTAAATACGGACTCCAGAACCCCATAACTACGCCACTGCTTTTGTAAGAAAAACTTTTGGAACGTCAAAAAGTTGGTCTTCTATTATGACTAAAGTGTACAAAATTTGAATAAAAAATCTCTATTTGTTTAGGAGATAATGAATAAATAGTAATAATTTTTTAAAAGTTTAACGCCCTGTATCTTGAAAACGAAACGTTTTAGAGAAAAATGTTATAGGAAAGACTCCTATTATTTTGATATGTTCTATCGTTTACAGAAGTTATGAACGAAAAAACTGAAACATCCTGTATATAACTTCGCTATTTATTTTTCTATTGTTTTTTTTATGTCATATTTAAAAACTTTAGAAAAAGCCCTACAACTTTTGTTAGAATAATTTAATGTTATTGAGTAAGATCCAGCAATCATTAAATTTAGAACAAATCAGTAAATAAGTCATAGTGTCGAGATATGAAACTAATTTGAGTATCATTAGCGAAAAAATTATAATAATTTATTTATATGTTAATATATAAATATACATAAAATAATAATATTTGTAAAAATATACAAAATATAATTATAAAATTATAATCTCAAGACTAGCTGAACTTCTACAAATAATTTATTTTGTTTAGTGATATAATTAACAAAAATTAAAGATTTAACAATAATTACATTACTGGATGATTCAATTTCCAAGATGGAAACTTTTGAAATAATATATAAAAATAATAATAGTTTCTCTTATTGCCAATAAGAAGTTATTGCTATTCTGTAGAAGTTTCAATAATTAAAGTTTATAATTGAATATCTAACATACCCTCTCCTAAGAGCATGCTGTACGCCACTTTTTAGTTTTGAAAGATAGGGAACTGCTAAGTTGTCAATGGAATTCTAAAGAAATAAGTTTCTAGCTAAATTTTGATAGAAAACGGCTAATTTTCGATTTATATCAACGCTTTTTCACATATGAACGCCCAAAACTTTTTAAGGATGCAGTCAAATGCAAATCCTAGGTAAAAATAATATTATATCATTTGGAAACATCGATATATAAAAACTAATTTGTTAGTTCTTAGAATCATGAAAATATTACTTTAAAAGTAATACCTGTCTTGTTTAAAATTTTTCATGCGCGTTTTACTTAAATTTTTTGTTCGATATACTGTTATATTGATGCCAATTTACAAAACTCGATTAATTTCTTTATTCAATAAAAAGGAAAAATTTAATTTCACCAGCAATGTGAAAAAATGCGGCACGTAAATCATTTTTCTAAAAAACAATACCAAATATTTGTACAGACAGTTCTCCAATAATGACTCCTAAACAAATTGAAGCTGCACCTCATCAAATATTACATTAAGATAAGGTCTCATCGATGAGAAAACGTTATGCATATATTACCTCTATGTCCATATCTATAATGATAAGTGTAGACATAAATGAATATACTGATGTGAGCAAAGGCACTAATTGAAGATAACCACAGGGAGGTTAGAGAGAGACGAACTCTGGGGTGAGCGGGACACAGGGGGGCGGCGGGGGCGGTGGCAGCTCCGTCACAACTGCAGCAGCAGCGTCTGGCAGAGACAGTGTGGAACTACCTCCAGCTGTTACTCGGGGACCCATGTTGTCGTACTGGGGGGCAGCATAAGGACGCCTCGGCAGCGTAGCCATCCCATGGTACACCGATTTGGGCCTGTGGGATAAGTCCAACAGGTCAGGACACCTGGACACATCAAGCGAGGGGTCTCGACTCACTGACACTGAGATAAAGATGTTCCCGTAGGCGCCGGCTGGTAGTCCACTGCCAGAGAACTGCGGAGGCGGCGGGAACACAGCCAGAGGTAGAGGCTCCCTTTCTATGGTGATGTGAACCGGTGGGTCCATCAGCTCCAAGTCTGGGCCCAAGGCTTCGCAGCTACCAGTTCCTCGGTCCGTGGTAGTGGCAATGCTGACATCCAACAGCTTCTTTTCTTGGTCTGTGAAGCTGACGCTGGCTTTCATGTTCCTCCTTTGGTTACTGTGCCTGCTTCTAACACAGCACACCGCAATCACTGTGATCACAGCAGAAAATCCAACTGCGACACTTACTATCACTAACCCCCACCACACTATTTTCGTTTCCGATTTGCTGAGAGTTGTAGCAGTCACTACTTCCGGAAGCACTAAACTGACGTTCACGGAAGCGATATCTAAAATGTTTTTAGCGACGCATGTATACAAACCGACGTCGACGTCGCTAACATTATAAATGCTGATATTGGCCCATTTATCCAACAGTCCTTCTTCCGCCTCGACGACGAGCCAAGTGTGATTGATGGGATAACCTTCATAGAGCCAAGAAACCTGCGGCTCAGGATCTCCCAAAACATGACATCCGAAACTCACATTACCGCCAGCCTCGGCTTGCACTTGATGCTGCGGATGAGCGAATACTTGAGGCGAACACGCGAATTCCTCAGAGGGCACATCTTCCCACAATCGGTCACTTAGTGCCTCGGGTTCGGAACAAATTAACGATACGGAATGCAGTTTACTAGCCAAAAACCAGTCTCTAAAACCGCGTAATTCACAATCACAACGCCATGGGTTGCCATCAAGTGTAAGAGTCTTTAAATGAGCAAAGTTCATAAAAGCTGCCTCGGAAAGATTTTGTAACAAATTATATTTAAGGTCAAGGGTTTCCAAAGCAGTTAAATACACGAATGCTTCCCTATTTACAAATTCTAAATGGCAGCCCTCCAACTCTAGAGTCCTAAGATGCGGTAGAGAAGGAAACTGAGCTCGAATCAGCTGTCGCAAGGGATTACCGTTCAAGTAAAGTATTCGTAATCGTTCATTTCCGCGAAAAGTCTCTGGATGTAAACTGGTGATTTGATTATGAGACAAGTCGACCTCCACTAGTATTATAAGATCTTTAAATGCATCCCGATGAATTTCATTTAAGCCCGTATTAGATAAATAAATACGCTGCAGATTAATTAGGCCTACCGATTTAAATGCGGCTTTCGGTAATTTTGATATTGAGTTACCGGACAGGTCCAGTACCTGCATATCCTCATCTAGTGTGCCGGGAATGCCAGTAAAACCCGCTTCCTTGCATAAAGCCGTTTTCTTCCCTGAACTCCATTTACATCGGCATGGAGTTGGGCAATCAGTCCAATCTGGAGCCGCCAAGGCTAGCGCCACGGTAAGCATAAGCAGCGAAAACGTAGCCATAACTTGTCATCCTGCAAGAAGTTTTTTATCATGTAGAAGCATCACATTTAAAAAATTTAAATCACTGGTAAACATCACTATTAATAATCCACTGATTCACTGTATTCCTTAATGTTTATTTTTTTTTTAAGTTAAGTCTATAAATCTCAAAACAATAGAGACGTATGTGATGCCGCAGTGCATAGGCCAGCAGGTCGTTAGCCGCGATTTATTTTTAACTTTCCTATACTAAGTTTAGATACGCATAATACTTTTGGACTGCAGCAAACAGACGTGTTCTCAAGAAGGAGACAGGCGTACGCGTGTTCTCTGGATTCCAGTTCACCGCACTATGATGTTAGTCCGCAGCTTTATGGGTCGAGGCGCCTCTATTTGTTGCGTCGGCGTCCTGCTACTCAGGATGCGCCGCCCAGCCCTATGCAGCAAAGAACCTGCTGCTTCTATTGCCTCCTGCCGATTAGTGTCCTGATTTTCACCAGGTTTATATAATTGATTCTATATGTATGATTTAAAAAGATGTATTGGAACTATACCTCGAGTAATTTCTTAAAAATCACGACTTTTTTTTTTAAAGAATTACTTCTCGTGCCAGTGGCGTAGCAAAGACTTTAATACAGACGTAAATAATCACTAGGTGGAATTTAATTGGAAATTTGCTGCAATCAGCAATTGGTAGCCTTCTAGATGCTATGGTGTTTGAGGCTAGTGCTACCAGTTCCAGCATTCGTAAGGAGCATTGCGAGTATTCTTCTGAAACTATGTCCAGTATAAGTTTTGATATTTGGTAATCCTGAACTCCCTTGTTATGATGGTATGATATCACCCATGGACCAGTTTCTGGTTGTTAATCTTCTTCAGTACGAAGCAGCGGTCAAAGTTGGATAACGGCACGAACCTGGCAATATATCCAAACAATAGAGGTATATATACTATATACACTGTGTTTATTTGAAAACTGTCCATGTTCTTTTTCTTTAAAACTGTAAAAGAAATTAAATTCACCGAATCACGGCCACATTTGTTTCACGGGAAACTTTTTTGGCGTACAGACAATGACGATCAATTCAACTTTTAATTATTAAATGGAACTACCCCACTCGTTATATTTCTATAGCGAATAAAACAGTTTTTTAGTTTTTGAGTGCATTTTCTCTTTAACCTTTAAAAGTTGTTCCATAGAATGGCCTGCTCACTTTCCCGAATAATCTCCCCCTTAATTTTTTCTGTGAAGCCATTTGAAATCAATTATCTACAAGATACTGCCTAGGGATTTTAAGGATCTTAAAAACAAGATCGATCATTGAGGAATTTCGAAGCATCTTCCTTGAAATTTTTGCTATAATACGATCAGAATTGAACAAGGGCTGTATCACTTGGCACAAGGGGTGCCGACTAGATAAGGTAGATGCGCATTTATACTGACACATTGAGTTTCTACTTTAAAACAGATTAAAGTAATTTATAAAATGTACAAATTGATCCATCTACTGACTAGTTTAATTAATGATCTTTCCCTAATTATGATGCAAACCAAAGCGAATTCTATAAAAGTGTTTCTCAAATATATTCTTCACAGAAGAATATGTTGGAAAAAATGTTATGCCAATATGTTAGGCGTCGAATTCTGGGAAATTTCGAAATGTCAGTTTCATTTCTAGCTAGTAGCTGTAAGAGTTAGACGTCCGGTTTGATTGAAATTCGTACTATAAGGTGTTAGCTTAGAAGATGAACCCTACACCGGGTGACACAAGAAGTAGTTACCCCCCCCCCCCATTTTTGTTAGCACTTTCATAGATTTTATGGTGAAACAAATACACAGATTTTCATATTTTGACATCAATCATGTGTTAAAACCACTTCCGGTTTAACCGGAAGTGGTATCAACTTTCTTATTTTAAATGAGAACACCCAATTTTTTTTCAATATTTGAAAACTACATAAAATTCCCTTTCTAATGACATATAACACATTGACATTTGCTTTCAAGTTGGCGGCGAAACATTACTTATATACTAAATTTAAGTTGGCCATTGATTCGCCGCCAGAAAACGAAACGTGGTTGGGAGGCTGTGGAAACAAAAAAATGATTTATTGTTGCATTTTCTTTTATTCGTGTATTTGAAAACAAAAGCTGAATGTTTTACATTTTCTTTAAATAGGAACCTATGATTTTTATGTGATGTGTGGATTCTACATCAAATTATCTTCATGATGATATACGTTCCCTTTTATTTATTCATTAGCAGGCAAATATTTGTCTTATTAGAATAGTAATTATGATTTTTAGTTTCAATTCTAATAAGACATAAAACCGGAAGTGGTTTTAACACATGATTTATGTCAAAATATCAGAATCCGTGTATTTATTTCACCATAAAAGTTTGACATTTTCATCTATGAAAATGCTAACAAAAATGAGGGGGTAACTACTTCTTTTGTCACCCGGTATATTACTGAAAAAAAAAACAAATTTACTGAAATGATGACCAAATTATAATTGCAAATTAGTGGTTGGTTCGTTTGAGAAGAAATGGAGACAAACTAAATTGATTGAAAACAGAAATTAAGAAACCACTAGAAAAACGATAAAAAATAATTATAAATCAGTCATTTGTTTGGGGAAAATATGCTAATAAATAAATGATGCAAAGCAGAAATTCGTAGTTCGCAGGGTTAGTGTTGGTGGTTTTTGTCCAGAAACAAATCAATTATCTTAAGGTTGCTATTCCATATTTACCCCTCTTGCGGTAATATGGACAAGCAATAAATCGTGATATTTACAATTTTTAGTAACAGAAATTATGTGCTCAATAGATGACTGCCAAATTAAAACAACAAACGGACTGCAAGAGACAAGACAAAATGAACCAAAAATTGAGATGAAAGAAGTTGTAAATGCTATAAGAATGTTAAAGAAAGATTATGACCAGATAACGGGAGAAATGCTGAAAGACATGGGAAAAAATGGAGTAAAACTGCAAATGGGCTACTAAATAAAATAATGTCTTAAGGTAAAGGTGCCAAGAAATTGAGAAGTAGGCGTCATACTCCCAATATTCAAAGAGGCGATAAAATGAACTGCTCAAGTATCGTGGTATAACGCTGTTAAGTAGGTGATACTATACCTACTTAACAGCGTTAGTAAGTGTATGAAAGAATCCTGAAACAAAGGCTAAGGATGAAAATTGAACCACAATTAGACCAACCACAAAATGGCTTCAGAAAAAGCAGAAGTATAACTAACAGGAAAAATGAAAGATACCAACAGGAAAGTGTATAAAGACATTCGATCGAATACCCAGGAAACTGGTAATGAAAACTTTAGAACTGGGATTCAGAAAATAATAGTCTAAGAGACGCAACCATGAGCTTAATCAGAAAAAATTGATTTTATGTAAGAACTGATATCATGGAATCCCAAACATTTACTGTCAATGAAGGTTTAAAACAAGGAGGAGTGTTCAATATTATGAGTGATGTGATTAAAGGAATTATAAGAGAGGCAAATACAATTTTCACATAATACATGAACCTGATACCGAATCCGAATCCAGAAGTATGGTACAAAGCCCTAATTAAAGAAAAAATGAACATAAAAAATGTGAGTAAAACCTATGTTATGGTTATTAGAAAGACATCTACAAATGTCAGTATTATGTTAAACGCATGGCAAATAGAACAAGGTGACACCTTAAAGCATCTGGGAGTAGCAAAGGAGAGCAGGAAGTAGAAATAAACTCAGAGTACAAAGTGGAATACGAATCTTCCGTAGCTTGAAAAATTCCTTCATGGGGAAGAAAGAGATTTCAAAGAAAGTGAAAGTATTCAACGTGATATATGCTCCAAAACTTACTTTCGGATGTGAAAGTTGGATCTTAAGTGAGAAACTGAAAAGTAATGTCCAGGCTATGGAAATGAATTACCTGAGTAGGGTCATGGGAATAACGAAGTTAGATAAGGTAAAAAACACAACAGTTAACGATATTAACAAAAATAGAAAAATGTCAGCTAAGATGGTTTGGGCATTTGGTGCGTATCATAGTAACAGAATAGTAAAAAAGGTATGGAAGGCAAGAATACAACAGAAGTATACTATAATCATATTGACTTATCATAATCACGTTGTCGAAGGGAAAGCAATCTTGAATCGATCTGGTTTGATATTGTTCACAGTACTAGATTTAAAATTAATTCAAGTGTACTAGAATATTATGTATGTGTCCATCATCTCTAAATGTGAAACCTTCTAAAAGGACGATATTGCCTGCTGCACTTAATTTAATTTAATTTATTTGACTTAGCCTTAATCTGACACTTTTACTTACGTAACTCCATTATTATCAAACACAATACATATTCTGTGTTTATCATAAACGAACACAACTACTTGCATTTATGTCTAGGTGGCAGGAATACGGCCAAACGGAGTTGAATCTCCGAATATAATTTCAAAACTCAAACGTCTCAAACATTTTATACATGCGCTCAATAAGCTTGAATTGCATCAGACTTGGAACACAGTATATAACTTCCAATAATTCTTGTTTGATAAAGCAACTGGCTCTATAAGATCTAAGACATAGTCAAGACGCCCTACTTCAGACAGTCTTCAAAGGAAATAAATATTATCTCTCATGAGCCAGCAGTATCCTTTGTTACAACGCTCAGTCGTTACGGTAGATCTTTAATTATCCTGCATTGACTTACCAGTGTCGCGTGATTCTTATATTAAGGTCTCTTTACTGATTTATTCGCCACTTGTTTTCTGGTTACTTGTAAACATATTATTCTCAGTTTCCTTATTACTTTAACTACCTAGATCACCAATCGATTTTCGATACACGAAAAAACATGTTAAATATTCTTTTGTTCATTCATGTTTCTACTCGTGTTTCTACATATCTTTCATTCTTATTGGAAATTATCAGGAGAGTAGTGCGAATTAACTATTCACTTTTGTAAAAAAAGAAGGGACAGGCGTTAATCTAAGAATGAATGAATATATTTGTTATGGTTACTATGAAAAAATTTCATCTTTACTTCGCATAACAAGGTAATATTCATAGGGTACCCACTAACGTCCTACGTACCTACCCATTATATAAAAACAAATACACATATTTTAGAAAAACATGCACTGTATGTTTACTGTAACATTTGCTAATTAAGCGGATACTGAATAATTTTGTTTATGAGTTGAAGCAGGAAGTATTTCACATTTATATTAACACGTTTATTTATGAAGTGATGTGATGTTATTACTGGCTTTGTTTCCAGAATGTTTTCACAAATTGGCATAATGTTAATACAACGGCAAGTAGAAGTTCCTATACATATATCAAAATATTATCATTACACAAAATTCTAAAAATGGTTTATTATTTTCATAAATCAGATTAATATTATTCAGAACTATAAAAACATATATATACTGGTTAATTCTTAATTGCTATTGAAATATTTGATGGGTATGAATTTATGAAAAAATTTTAAATTAGTTTCTAAAAGCGTCATAACTATGTTAAAATTGAAAATCTCTCTAAGGTAACATTTTAGGATTGAAAATTTGCCAATGGCTAATTTATTATTTTGTCAAACCAGGTATTAAAAAAATACATTAAACCATTAGGAACCAACACAACGGGCTCTTACACCTCAATTGAATTAAAGGTTTTTAATAGATTTACATCAAAGTTGGATACATATTAAATATAATAATGCAGTAAATTTCAATAATATATCATTCTTACAGTTGCTTTAAATATTAATAAGTTGTATCAATTTCAAATGTCCCGCCAGTTTTCCGTTAATGGCGTCAAAAACGGACGGTCTTGCTATTGGTTAAACTCCAAACAAATTCGTTTGTGCTCGTAGCGTTACAATATTAACCTCAAAAATATGCCTTTTTACGATTTTCGAATATTATGTCGCTTTTATCAAAATTTCTGCTTGGTTTCTGTACTATCAACTAAAATCTTGTTCACTGCATTATTAATGAAGTTTTAATCGCCTTGATTTAATAAAATAAGATTATTTTTGTTGGTTGGGAAATCCAACCTATAATTAACCATCTATATTTAATAATCTACATTATTAAAACTTTATATATCTTCTGTCTGCGAGAGTCTCTAAATGTTATAATGAATTCATGTTAAAACTACAAAAATTTAAATTAAAATTGAAAATAAATGTACAATAACAAAAAATTTGAGGTTATGTGAGTCATATGATGTACAGGGTTATTCATTATAAATTACCCACCCCTTATCAGCGTTATTATTGCCTATAGAAAAAAAAGTTTTAAATAAAAGTTGTGTGGTTATGACCGAATTTTGTTAAAATGCCATCAAAAGTACAGTGGCGTGCAGATTTCAGGGGATACAAAAAAATAATACATTTTTTTAAATGGGATACCCTGTATATTATTACATTTTTGGAATGATCCTTTTTTCCTGATTTCAAAAATATACCATATGTTACCCCTACCATATACCGTTTTTGAGTTATTAAACGTCGAATATCTTAGTTAAACTAGTTACTGTAAATATGGAAAAGTTAACATTGTTAAAGTGAGCTATGAAAATGACAACTGTTATGTTTGATAAAATGACATTTCTTTAATGAAATTATCAAAATGGGTTACAGTGTCATTTTCATAGCTCACATTAATAATGTCAACTTTTCCATATTTACAGTAACTAAACTACGCGGCAATTGAACTCGAACACCTTGAATTTTGAACAGTTTTTCAAAGTATGTAACTCAAAAACTAATGGATCGATTTTGCTTAAATTTTGACAGGTGTGTGATTGTTCCTTTGGCCTTTTAATTTTCAGTTAGCCATCCATTTTCACCTACTTGCTCCAAGATACAGGGTGAAGAAAAAGTTCGTGTTTTTTTGACAAAATTTTAAGAGACTCCCATTTTGCATGTAGAGAGGTTAGGTAGATATTCGATGTATAGTAAAGAAGAGTACCTTAGTACCTCGGGACGGTTTTGAGTTTTTGTAGATATCATGGCCCACTACAATGATACAGATATTTTTCTGATTTTCGATAAAATTTTTCAGAAACATACACGTCGCAACAAGGGCGACTGTGTGTTACAACGGAGACCCCATATGATTATTTTTCAATTATACCGAGTGTTAGAATTTTAATAATCTATCGTAGATGTCAAAATATGGAAATACGAGCTGAAATATATGGTAGACTGAATGGTTAACGTTTAATTTTTTTGAAAATTACTACTAATGTATTATTTTCTTGTAAATGCTTATCAGATAAACACTCGGTATAATTGAAAAATAATCATATGGGGTCTCCGTTGTAACACACAGTCACCCTTGTTGCGACATGTATGTTTCTGAAAAATTTTATCGGAAATCAGAAAAATATCTGGATCATTGTAGTGGGCCATGATATCTACAAAAACTCAAAACCGTCCCGAGGTACTAAGGTACTCTTCTTTACTATACATCGAATATCTACCTAACCTCTCTACATGCAAAATGGGAGTCTCTTAAAATTTTGTCAAAAAAACACGAACTTTTTCTTGACCCTGTATCTTGGAGCAAGTAGGTGAAAATGGATCGCTAACTGAAAATTAAAAGGCCAAAGGAACAGTCACACACCTGTCAAAATTTGAGCAAAATCGATACATTAGTTTTTAAGTTACATACTTTGAAAAACTGTCCAAAATTCAAGGTGTTCGAGTTCAATTGCCGCGTAGTTATGACTGATGGTCGAGATGGTAGAGTACCTGCCTCTCACCCAAAAGTCCCGGGTTCGAATCCCGGTCGTGGCAATGGAAAATACTGTGAGAGGGATTTTTCCATTATACACGGATATTGGATGTGTGTCCCTTGTCTTTAAATGTGTAGCCCCATCCCGTACAAGGCTCAGCCTTCTGGGATAAAGGGGGTCGTAATTACATGTGGTGTATTTATTATTTATTTATTTATTAGTTTAGTTTAACTAAGATATTCGACGTTTAATAACTCAAAAACGGTATATGGTAGGGGTAACATATGGTATATTTTTGAAATCAGGAAAAAAGGATCATTCCAAAAATGTAATAATATACATGGTATCCCATTTAAAAAAATGTATTATTTTTTTGTATCCCCTGAAATCTGCACGCCACTGTACTTTTGATGGCATTTTAACAAAATTCGGTCATAACCACACAACTTTTATTTAAAACTTTTTTTTCTATAGGCAATAATAACGCTGATAAGGAGTGGGTAATTTATAATGAATAACCCTGTACACGACCTATACCAATGACTATCCGTTTTTGACGTCACAAAAATTTAATAGATTAATTACTACGTTTTGAAATATTTTTTTTGGCCTTAAATGAAATATACTAGCAAAAAGAAAAAATACGTCGGAGCTATTTTAAAAACCACTATAGTTTGGTGTAATTTGCAAAATTTCGAGGAAGAGCCCTTTCTAATTTCTCTCCTTTATTAACCACACAAATATTGTATCGTTTAATTGGACTTCAACGAACTTTCTCAAAAACAACTTCATCGTTTTCGATATAGTTAATGCAATGAAATTTTCTCTCGCAATAAAAATTGTGTATTTCAAAGTTCCTTAAAGAACGTAATCCAGCGGTTTCAAATCTTAACCTTCTTCTATCTTCTATCACCATTGTTCTTAACACGCTTTTATTAGCTTCACCTGTATGTTTGTTTGTTTTTTTTGTTTGTATGTAACGGAATCTTTTAACGAGATTTTTACCCACTTCAAAACAGCAGATTAAACTGAAACTTTGCACACTTATCAAGGATCGATGACAATACAATAAATTTATAACTTTGTCCTAATGTCCTTAAGGACCATCAGGATAAAATAAAAATAATTTTACAGGTTAAGCATATGCCATCTACAGAATGACGGTAAAAAATTTTGAAAACAATTTTATTTTAAAAATTACAAAAAAAATTGAATTGAGAAATTTCGAAAAAAAATTGAATTGAAAAATGCCAAAAAAATTTCATTTCAGAAATTTTGAAAAACAATCGATTTCAAAAATTTTTAAAACAAAATTTCAATTGAAAAATGTCAAAAAAAATTGAATTGAAAAATGTCATAAAAAATTTGATATCAAGAATTTTGAAAAAAATTCGATTTCAAAAATTTTGAAGAAATTTTGAAAAGAAAAATTAAAAAAAAAATTTGGATTGAAAAATTTTGAAAAAAATTTGATTTCAAAAATATTTAAAAAAATTGTAGTTTAAAAAAACTAAAAAAACACGCTTTAAAGGGAAACCGAAATAAAAAGTAGAGAAATTCTAAACCCAATTCGTTTGTAATACTTTAATTTGGATTATTTTGTTAGTCAGTATTCTTACGGAGAATTGGGAAACATAAACGAAAATATACATACATGTAAGTACATTAATATACAATAATTATACAGTCATGGACACGTTTATAAATAAATCATAAATCTGTTAAAAAACAGAAACGACCGTAACGAAATGAATTTAACGTAATTATTTGTCTGTAGGCCGTGTTAGTGGGCATTTACTGGAACACGCTACACCGGCTATACATTATGCTATCACGCACGTAAGTGCTTCATAAATTGCAGTTCAGCGTAGAATTCGCACATAAATTTTTGGTGGGCATCAATGCGATGTAATAGGCCGAATAGGCGTACACTCGGCTTAAAAATATATGAGCCCTTCTTATTTGAAAGGCAGTTTTCATTATCTTACTACCACAAATTAAATGTTCATACACTCTTTTTGTGCTATAATTTACTATATATAGATAGGTCAATATAAAATCTATACTAAAAAACTGTTATTGAGAATAAGCCTTAACATTTCTGATAGCAAGCATGGCAAGCAACTTGGTGCACAATTGAAGTGGATATTGGGAAAATATGAGCAATATTTGAATTTAAATATTTTTGGATTTAGATGATTAATCTTGATGCGATTTTTTGTGATCGTTGCGTTCGTCCATCGTAAATAGATTTTTTTGAATTGTGGATGTTTCTCTTATCTACAGGGTGATTATCCAGGTTCTTACATTTATGTTAAAGTTTATCGTTCTCCCAAATCCCTAAATAAATTTTGTAATTTTTTAAGACATATTCGTTATGATTTATAGGTAATTCTAAAGAATCAATTTGAAGATTTTTTTATAGCTTTATTATTTTTAGAGATATAATTTTTTATCGAAAAAATGACGAAAATTTGACATTTTAGGTTACAACATTTTAATACATTTGCCATTTTTTTTCTACGATATTCAACGCTTCGAATGCAAATTAAGCAAATTATGTAGTTTAATGGGAAATTAATTGACAAAAGCCAAGAATTAATTAATTAAAAGTTTTTATATTTTTTTCCAATCTTATATTCGGCACTTCGTAAAAAATCTGAAAATAATATTTTATCAATTTTGGTAGAATATTTCAGAATCTTTGACAATATTGCCGAAACGGTTTCAGAATTTTTTAGTTATCTATATTATTAATCGAGATAAATTTTTTCGTAAAAAAAAAACGTTTAATTTGTGATTGAGAGAGCCACACGATGCATAAATTAGTTTGGAACTATCACAGTCTGAGGAGATATATCGGTATGACGGATCAATCTTTTTCTACCATTGGTGCACTGAAAATATTTTTAAGGGGGTAAAAAGTAGGTATGTTTTCTAAAATATTTGTGCGTAGCACAACAACTGGTGGATGATATTCTTAAGTTTCGACATACTTCTAAACATATTTAGCCTCCTCTAACTCATAGGTGTAGTGAAGAATTATAAAAAACAAATTTTTTAAATGTGCTCGAAATTTTAGCGATGATTTTATTCTAGTAGATAATAATGCTAATCCTCACAGACAAGGATAGTAAATGAAGCCATAGATCTACTTCTAATTACGAGAATGGAATGGCCACCAAAATCACCAGATTTGAACCCGATTGAGCACGTGTGGTCTTGTTTAAAATTCGTTTAAAATATTCGTTCTCAACAGAACCGAGAGTGCACACATTAGAGCAACTTGTTGTAGTTATTCGGGAAGAGTGGGAAGCCATACCTCAACAGTTTGTAAACAGCCTTATTAAAAGTATGCCTAGGAAATGTCTTGCAGTTATAACTGCCAGAGGGGACCAACAAGATATTAACTTTTTTTGTTGCGAAGTTTAATTTTTACATCGCATTGGGTTGAAAAAGATTTCATTCATTCATTCCATGAAAAAAAGTCTTGTTCCTAATGGAGTGTACTTAGTTACATAATCACCAATAATTTTTTTATGCTAGAAATTAGTATTTGTGGTTATTTTTTATTTAAGTTGTAATGTTATAAGTGAAACAATTATTTTTATTATGTTTTATTTTAGTCCGTTTCTCTGTTGTTGAATAATTAAATTATTATAGCACTTATTAAAAATTGTAGAAAAAAAATTAGGCTTTTAAAACTTCCCTAAATGAATTACTTTGCCACCTCCTTATTATACATACCAACTTCTTCATCCACACATTTAAAACCTTGTTTTTTGTAATTTCTCACTACGCCTATACTTTTAAGCATATCATTTACTAGTTGTTGTGCTGCCACCAAAAATATTTTAAAAATCATACTTTTGACCCCTTCGAAAATATTTTCAGTGCGCCAATAGTAGAAAAAAATTGACCCGTCTTATTCATACCGATATATCTCCTCAGACTCTGATATAGTTCCAAAATAATTTATGAATCGTGGTTCTCTCAATCACTTTATCTCGATTAATAACAGAGATAACAAAAAAATCTGAAACCGTTTCGGCAATATTGTTCAAGATTCTGAAATATTCTATCAAAATTGGTAAAACATTTTTTCAGATTTTTGATTATAAGAAGATTGCAAAACAATTTTAATTTGCATTCGAAGAGGGTGTACAGGGAGCATTGAATGTCGTAGAAAAAATTGTTATTGGCAATCGTAATTGTAAAAATGTTGTACCTTAAAATGTAAAGAATTCGCCATTTTTTCTATAAAAAATGATATCTCTAAAAATAACCGAGCTATAAAAAAAATCTTCAAATACTTTCTTTAGAATTACTTATAAATCATAACGCACATATTTTAAAAAAATCCCATTATTTTTTTAGAGATTTGGAGAACGATAATTTTTAACATAAATGTAAGGGCCTGGTTAATCACCCTGTAGATGAGAGATACACCCACAATTCAAAAAATATATTCACGGTGGACGAAAGTCGATGAATTTTGCTAACGATCACAAAAAAGCTGCATCAAGATTAATCATCTAATTCCAAATACCGGGTGCCACAGGATACTGGCTCACCCCTATATTTCCTTTATTTTTTAACTTATCCATTTGAAATTTGGGGGCCATAAACTACCGTTTAAAATGTATTTCCGCACATTACAAACACTATGGTACCACTTCCGGTTTATCCGGAAATTACTTCAACTTTCGATTTTCAAATGGAACACCCTGTATATTTTTACATATTTGGATGCAGAGCAACATTCTGCATACACCATGTAAGTTTGGCGAATTTTTGAGCCGATGTTCAATTTTTTCAAGCATTTTCAGAAATCCGTCCAGAGTGCTTTGGTACCATAGTGTTTGTAATGTGCAGAAATACATTTTAAACGGTAGTTTATGCCCCCCAAATTTCAAATGAATAAGTTAAAAAATAAAGAAAATATAGGGGTGAGCCACTATGGTGTGGCACCCGGTATATTGAGGTTCAAATATTGCCCATATTTCTCCAATATCCACTTCAATTGTGCACCAGTTTATGTCAACATTTTAATTTTTTATATTATTTTTAATATTATAGTGTTAATATTTTTATTTCAATTATCATATTTTTCATCTTATTGATTTTATTTTATTTTTCTGAGCAAAATTAGGATTTCTTATGTAGACAACTCAGTTTGATACATTAATAAAATTAAATTATTAATTCAGAAACAACACACACAAGTTAAAATTCAAGTTGCACAGACAAAAACAACTCGCAATATACAATTCTCTGGAGTGTTGTTTCCAAATTCAGTAAGCTATTTTATTTGCATGTACCTTTTAATAAAACGTAGGCAATGCAGCAATTTTAATATCGAGCAATATTTTATTTAGAAAGAAAATTGTTTCAGGAATGTAAATTTTAAATTCCAAATAGGCACAGCACCTAACATTTTGAGTAATAATATAAAAAATGTTCTTAATTTCTGCATCATTTTTGATATAATAACATAATGATAATTACGAAACATTATTCTTATTATTATTAGAATTAAAATATTTTTGATTAGATAATTATTATTGTTCAACAATATGAATTACTTTTATTAAAAAATTAACAAATGTCCATAAAAAAAATTATTGGAAACTCAATCATTTTCGCAGTGACATGAGGAATGGTAAAGGTCGGCTACAATAAACTGCCCCGAGCCGGTGATATCAATTTTCAAGAAAGGCGATTTAGGTACACTTATATTCAATGTTACTTGTCACTAGTACCTAATCCAATATCTGATAGAACGTTATGATACACATATTCATTAAGTATTAATTTAAGAAAAGTAGATATTGTTAAAGATAAAAAGGATCCTTCGAAATCTCTGATATATTTAATTATCATTACATTCATTACGAATCATTGAGAATGTAACATATTAAAACGGTTAAAAATCAGATTAACGTAATTTTTTTAAATTATTTTAAAGAAACTGTATCGCCAATACTCATATAATTTATTTAAAATGAAAAAAATATATGCGTGTGACTTATTCTACCTATTATAAATTACTGCAATATATTCCATTATTATTGCTTACAAAAGATACAAAACAACGGTCGCAGATTATTATTTAATTTAAAGGATGATCTCGAAATAATATCGTTTTGTACACAAATTATGTTTGCCTCATCGCCACCTTCGCCTCCGCCAAAAACTAAATTTTCGATTTAATTATCAAAACGTCAATCTGAGACTTATTAAGTACTAATCTTTATTATAGTAAATATTTATATTTATGATGTTAGATAATCAGAATATCAGAATTAGAATGTGAAAATTGTATATTCAGAAACTCTTCTACAATTGAAAGTTGTTGTTTCGCGTATATTTAATGATCAATTTTTTTTTCATATTGTAAATTTATCTGTAAACAATCAAGTTATTTTAGACTATAATAAATTGTTTTATAAATAGTTTTTATAATAATTATGATATGGTTCATGTGGTAAAATCTTAGGTGCCTACTATAAACATAACATATAAACACACCACAGAAATTAGACAACCCCCCAAAACCAAAGCCAAGGCTGTCCGAATGCTGTAGCCCACTGCGCTACCAAGTCGGTAAATAAAAATAAACATATTATTTTGTATCTGTAATAGGAAATACGAAAGAGAAACTGAGCGATAAAGCAGATCTTTGTGGAACAATAGAGAAGATCCGGATATAGGCCTTGTATTTAAAATGGGCTGCCTAACAAATCCTAAGGTAAGTTCGGGTAATAAGGCCCAGCAGGTAATAAGAGCCAGTTGCCATTTCACTATGGTAAATTTAAACCACAATACTAGTAGGTAGATATACTTACTAAGTTCTTATGGGCGCAGTGTCAAGGCCACTCGCTCCGGATGGCATGTGTCCATCAGGAGAGTCCGCGGATAGGGGTTATATGTCGCCGCTACACTCCGGGGGTTGCAGGTCTTCAGCTCTTCAGACTCCAGGATACCAGGAGATCTTCGGGGCGTAAAAGGGGAGGGCTTCAGCTCTTCAGACTTAAGTCTTAAGAAAAATCGTCAATGGCCAAAAGGTTTAAGTATAGTTCTAAAATTTGTCGCCGCATCTGCAGTGATGGTGCTATAGTCGATGACGTCATAGTGATAAGCTCGAAGCAAAGTGGGCTTATGTAAACAAAAGCATAGGCGTAGGTTAAAATGCTTGAAAAAGGGGTGTATATTAATTTTATTGAGGTGTACGCCTATGGTAGAAACTTATATGGTCATATCAACCAGGTGATCTAGACTAAACATTCTACACGTGTGCGCTGGCAAATAAGCCGATATAATTTCAAATATTTTATTTAGCCTCTATAGGTGAGACAAAGAGCATCATGTTCTATTCTTTTCAGGTTATAAGCCTTTAGACATTTGGGAGTTTTAAGCCAGAATATCTATAGTCGTCTCTCTCCCCGATTGCGTCTGCGTTTTAAATTTTTAATATAGTCCATTATCTTTGCCTTACAAAATTTTATTTTTAACCTTTTGACAGGCGGTCGCTATGATTTTCCGATAAAGAAACAGATGCAAAAGCAATTTTTTAATGAAAGTGCGTTTTTCACAAAAAGTATCCAACTTAGTATAGGGAAAGTTACAGCAAAGTTGTAGAGTATTCAATGGTGCATCTTATTAAGTATTCAATAAAATAAAAGGTGTTTCATTTGAATTCACGGAAATATTTCAAATTTTCTTTTATCATGTTTGGCAAGATTT
Source organism: Rhagium mordax (assembly GCA_963680705.1). NCBI lineage: Eukaryota > Metazoa > Arthropoda > Insecta > Coleoptera > Cerambycidae > Rhagium > Rhagium mordax. Next base: position 13,142,518 of record OY796660.1, on the reverse strand, counting down.
TTCGCACCCTGTATATCACAGATCAATTTCTAATATATAACATTTTAAAGAACCATTCTTGCTCAATATTTAACCGCGCGAAAAATATTTTTGGTGATGATTGTCATGACCTCAGAATTGTGAGCAACGAAAATTGAGGAAAAATACATGTCGAGTCAAATATCTCGAAAACTGTCAATATTTCCATATGAGTATTATGCATAAAGTACCTTTAATTTTTAATGTAGATTATGAAAAAAATATATATATATAGGTTGCCATTTAAAAAAACTGAAGTTGCAACCTGCACAGAAGAAATGATACACCTTGTAGAATTGACATTATTTTGGTTTTGTAGAGTTTGAGAGACTAGTTACATCGCAAAAAAGAAATATCTATTTATCTGTTTTAATAACCAATGTATTGGACTTCCGTGCATTAGAAGGACACGCTGTAATACCAGCTGTATAATAATTATTATTACTGTTATTATAGTGAATAGAAATTAGATTATTTCAGAATTTAAGTCTAACACTCTCTCAACTGAGCCAATCTGACTATTGAAATAAAACAATCAATAAAAAAATATAGGTGCCTATATTAACTTTTTAAAAATACAAAGTTACTTATATATTAATATTTAGGAGCCCAGCATATTAACGAGGGCCGAACTACAGGCTCTTCATCATCAACAATAATGATTTCTTCAAGGTTCTCTGCAGGGGATACCTCGAGCTCATCCTCGAAATCCTCAAGATTTGCCATGTCGCTACAGATATCGCTGTGTATTAGAATACCTAACTGCGGAGACATCTTCAGGAGGTGGTGGGCTTCCAGAATTCTCAGGCTCCATGAAGAAGCAAAAGGGGAGAAGCTGGAGAGGTTGAGGCTCGAAATTTACATCACTGCAACAATAAGAAAAATATGAGCGTTTAAATTTAAATATCAATTAAAAAAGAAGAGAAAAATGAATGATAAATAATTAATTTACTTTATTCTTAAATCCAGCGTGGTATAATAGTCAGTATATAGACTCCAAACTAGGTGGCCGGTGGCTGCGACCATAACAATTTACAATTTATCAGCAACCATATCATTTAGATTAGATTGTAGCAAGTCGGGGGGGGTATAGAAATTTTATAAACGAAGAAAATAGCTATTACTAATTTAAAAATGTTAGGTTTGTGCCACGGGGTATATCAGAAGTAAATGGTTGAGTTTTTGTTTATGTCTGCAGCAACAGGAGATTCATGTTTGTATAGATTTGGCTTATCAGGGAGTTGAAATTCGATGGGAAAGAATTACATGAGTCGATTCCCAGGGAAATTGCTAGCTACGCGAAATTGTGAGATGGACTCGCCTGACCATATATTGGGCAAAAATAGGGCCCACTCAGCGATTTACCAGGGGGTACCGTGGCAGACGAACCACTAAGTGGGAGCGCAGAGAGTACGCTTCGGGCCGGGCAAGACTGCACTTCAACGTCGCGCGGAGAACAGACCTCACTTCGAGAGGTCAGAGATCGCGGACTGCACTTCGACGTCGCGAGGAGTCAAGAGTTGACTTCGGGTCGGTAATTAGCAAGAGGTGCACTTCGGCGTTGACGAGAAATCACAAGTACACTAGTACACTTACGGAACAGTGTAGTGTCGGGCGTTCGAATAATTTGTAAAGTGAAATATTCGTTGGGGTTTTGGAGCGTACAGCAGGGCTGTCGTTTAACGTCTAAATTGTGTTTCTTCTTGGGAGAAGAAAACGTGAACGGTAGTATTTAAGTTTCTCAAGGGGGAAGATAAAGATATAGTTAAGTCGGGTCGACGGGTGAATCTCGTGACGGCGAGTAAATCAGGGGTTTAATGAGCGTTACAAATCAGTTGACAAAATTGGGTTCTAGGTGAAAAACAAATTAAAGTGCACAAGTGTAATAATTACGTTTGGGAGTAATTCAGTTACAAAGACCAGGGACGTGGTAAGTGTAGTTTGAAAAACATTTACACTAACCCCTATTAAAAAAGGCGCATTGAGTAAATTTGAAATAGCCACTGGTTGAGGTTAAAATTCTCGTGTTGATATTTTGTTTGTTTTGTGGTGTCTTAGTTTTTATATATTATATATTTTAAGGCTTAAAGGTCCCAACCCTAGTGTTCGTAAGAGATACAAATAAATCTGAGGTCGGAGGCGACTTCATCTAAATTTAGTTCACCGTAGTTCGAGGCAACGTAAATAAAGAAAAAGTAACGTCTATCTTGGCGGGTGTTGCATTTTGATAATAAAGCGAAAAGATCTTAGATTTAAAAAATTGAGATCTCTATAGATTTATTATTTGAGTTATTTGTTCATTACATCACTGACAAAATTTTCCTATAGATAACTGTTTTGTAAGCTTTGTTTTCGTGGTAATAAAATCTAATTTTATTCACGGAGTAGTTTGTTGATTTTTGTTTATTATCTCCTATTACCTACATAAAGACCGTGCATATCACATTAAGCCGCGGCCGAATTCAGGCGTCTGAAGAGTCTTCTCAACCAGTTGCCGGAGAAATATCTATTTTCTTGCTTGCAGATTTAGGTATATTTTTCAGCACAAAAATTCCGAGGTCAAGCGGAATATAAGTGTCTTGACCTGGTGGCAGCAAAAACGCTACCCTTTATAAAGCTAATAGCGGCAATTCTCTTTGGTGTGCATTAGAAGAAAATAGACTCGCCAAAAGCAAGTGCTAGCTATTTTCGCACCAAATTAAATAAACATATATGCCCGCCCCCCATAGATGTTATAAGATTACTAAAGCAATAAAATATATTGTATTGTAATTTCACAGTGCAGAGATGTAAAAAGGGCAAAAATGAACTTACTTTTCTAATAAATATCCTTCCAGGTTAACAGGAGGTGTATAGCGGTTAATTCTTCAGTCTTCTTGTGACTCGACTTGCTTGTAGGATTAGCCATTAGTCTCTGTGTAGTCTGGATTAGCTAAATTTGTTAAATAAAGTAAATATGGCGTTGCAAAATTATCTTCGTATGTTATAGTGGACTGAGTGTACATCTATGAGAGAATGGACGTACTGGTACTGGTATGATACAGGTATTGCGAGTGTCATCTACCGTCTACACTGCTAACTAAAATAAATGCAGCTAATAAAACACAGCACACACGTACGTTACTAAAAAGCCGGCACAATCTAAAGATGAAACATTTTTGGTATTAAAAACTCGTTGAAAGATGTCGCACCAAATATCTATAACGATTCTTAAAAAAATTCAAACAAAGAATTAGATAGGTATTATTGTTTTCTTTATAATAGGAATGATAAAAAAGTGACGTGCAAAAAAATTTGGGAAATATTGTAACCTAACTCCCTAGTTTTACCAGTCCCTGAATTATTTGGGTAAGCAGTTTTTTCAGTTGATGAAGCATAAAAATCTGAATTATTGTGCAAAATTTCATTTGTTTATCTTTGGTCGTTTCAAAATTATACAAAAAAGAGCTTTTAGAATTTTACCTTTAACACCCTCTGTGTATCTGAAACCAAGCTTCCCGATCCCGACCCATGTTTATAGGAACTTTTTTTTATATTTTGTGAAGTTCTATTAAAGTTTTGTCCGTACAATTCAGGACACCCTGTTGCGTATGTTCAGAAGTAGAACATCAATATAAATAAGTTGAATATTTTTTTAATTGTGCTTATCCAGGGCCACCTATTCTCGAAACAAGAGAATTTATTCTCATGAGAAAATGACGTCAATATGACGTAAGACGTAAGTTAACATTTACTATTGGTGGACTTACTATTTATAGAGAGAAAATGACGTCATTTTCTCATGAGAATAAATTCCCTTGTTTCGAGAATAGGGACCCAGGTCGAGTAAATATAGGCTATAGCCCCCCGGGGCGCCCTATGTGCATGTTTTACGTTGATCGTTGATCGATAACTTCACAGAAAATTTGATTAAACATGTTAAAAAGTACTTAATGTATTAGGTATCTGATTTTTCACACACTGACTACAAAAATGTACGCATCAATAACAATAATAATTAAAGTACCTATGGGAAGTTGCCAAATAAAACATGAAATTGGGAATACTAGTAGTAATTAATAAGTATATTGACTTATTATTATTTTTTTAAATTAATTTCTGTTTTAAAATTAAATTACAAATTATTAAAATAAGTAACAAATAAACTTTGGCGATTATATCACCACGCATTAAGCGGAGAACACATACGCGCTATTGCGACCACGATCGCGATGGCGATGGCGGTGGCGGCTGAACCCCAGTTAACACAAGGCTGCTCCTGGGACGTCCCAAAAACATCAAGCCAGAACATTTGAAACATCCCAGGGACATCCCAAAACAAAGTAGGGACGTCCCAGCGCAAGCCGTTTGGGACTGTTCAGGATATCCCTGTCACGTCCCAACAACGTCCTTTCAGGTCGTGTTTGGACAATATTAGGACTTGACAAGGACATGCTCTAATAGCATACCAGATATAAAACCTACATCCAACTGGATTCAAAATAAAATACTAATTGACAATGAAATTATTTCCACAAACACCAAAAATAAGTTTATTACAGTCGACGAGCTTGGCCAACATGGCATCATTGGCAGATGCTTAAAACTGTTTATCACCTCCCAATGATGTCAACTTGGTTGGCGAAATGTGGGTCAAGTTCAGTATAATAAGTATTTGAGGATCTACTTCAGTGCCAATGTCGCATCAAAAGTTCAAATAACCCTTTACAGCAATACTGATCGTTTATTCAAAGGAAGGAACATCACAAATTAATAGGCATAATGAAGCGTAAAAGAATACAATAATCAATCTGTAAAAGACCACTTAACTTTTAACAAAACACCAGACCAAAAAGACACCAAACACCCAAACAAAACATGCACGCAGCCATATTGCTTTTCCTCCTTCTTATCCTTGCCCTGGATTGGTTCTGGCAGCGAATGTGCGAATACGCTGAACAAATGACAGACAGTGGCTTGCACACGCGTAGAGCTTGGTCCGTTATATTTATTAAGCGGCGGCAAATTTAAAATATTTGAGTACCCAACAGAACTTGAAAATTTGTTTACCAAAAGTTTCTTTGCTTTATCACAGAAGAAAAACTTTTAATAGTAATTCTAATATTATACATAATACCAAACATACTGAATATCAGATTAAAAGATTAAAAATTAGATTGTTTCCATATTTTTATAATTATATATTCTACTCTTTGTTTTTGTTGAATGATTCCTGATATAATATTTATTTAATAAAAACATTATCACTCCAAAATAACAATATTTTTAGGTTTAAAAAATTGTTTTCAATATTTTCGACCCTCAATTATGATTGAGCATGTGCATTTTACACTTGTTTTTTTATAAAATACCTTACCCAGAATAATATCCAAGTCCTTAAGTCCTTGGGACGTTAGCCTAGGTTGTTTCACTATTTGGGACATCCCAAGGATTTTCTTAATATAACTCTACAGGGACGTCCCTGACGGTAAGTCCCAGGGATGTTTATGTGGGATATTTCAGTCCTTGGGATGTCCGAGGGACATTTTGCCACGACGATCCCATATGGAACGTAAAAGCTCATATATGGACATCCCACGGACATTTTGTGCTAACTGGGACGCATAACGCATCCTAAGGTAACAAATGAACCCGCACATATTTGTTTGCTTTTCTATTATATTCTATCTCAATGGTTTGCAGCGATCACCGCCATCGCCATCGCGATCGTGGTCGCGATCGCGCGTATGTGTTCTCCGCTTTATACAGACAACGCAAAACTTGTTCGATCATAGGAAATACCAGGCGAATTTACAATTCCGTCAATCGTATGTAATGTATATGTTTGCCTTTAAACGCATAGACTTATATTACGTCTATTGTTTAAACGCGATCGCGATGTTATCCGAGTTCACAGCTATCGCTATCGCTATCGCGATCCTGATCGTGTCCTGATCGCAAACGCGCAGCAGATGTGTTATCTCATTCTATCTCTATGGTTATCTCATATCTCATATCTGCCCAAGGATTGATATCTGCCAACGCGATCCACAGACCACGAACGTGCAGATGTTGTTCTCCATTTGAAAATCGAAGCGTTTTTAAATATTACAAGTGCCTACGTTCAACAATGTATCTTTTTCAAAATGCCGGTTACTTTCAAGGCATCAAATGTCACTAATGTCAGTGTTTCAATTAACTAAATAAACCAATTATTTTTCCATACACCTCCCACTTTAAGATATTTTGTATTTCCCGCAATTGCTCTCTTTTGAGATGTTCTTCTCGTCTTGTCGATAAAACAGTTTCTTTAGCTGCAATTTTTTTGACAGTGACAAATGGTATGAGGGTGAAGTTGGTGTTTATTATTTTTGAGCTAACTAACTTTTATTGCAAGGTATTGTTCATTGAAAATTAGTAGTAATATTGGTTATATCCCGTTTAGTGTACCCTTATACATAAAAATAAATTTTGGAAAAATCATTTGTCATTTTGCATCATTGGATTGGCAGCAACCCAGAATCCCAATATCGCGGAAGTGACTGAAGTGAAATACGCATTTGGCAAATTTGAGATAAGAAGTCGAATAGAGACCTTTTGATAAGAAAACTTGACTTAAAAATTGATGTAGTAAAAGAAGGAAGAGGCCCACGCGAAAACTTAACCTTGGCTGGCTAAATAAAAAAGGTAATTGCGTTTTCTTTGTGTTAATAATATCGTGCCATCTATTTTAATTTTGCAAGGTAACATTAGTTAGTTTTCAAGAATTTTTATTATTTGTCTTTATTATATATCTTAGTGAAAGTCAAAAGCATCTGATTGTAAACTTTCACTGATTGTGAGTTAATGTGATTAAGCAACAATGAACAAAAAAATAAATAAATTGTATTTTATAACCACCCACGATTTTGGTAGTACAGTGACAATCAATTTTTCAGAACACCGACTTTTTGATTTTTCGATTTTTTTTGCTACATCGTTCTGTAGACATAATATAAGGTATGGAAATCATTGCACGCCCCGACCTGAGTAAAGGATGGAACGATCAAACAGAGAGTGCTCCCCACTGCTTTGACCATGTAGCTGTCTCATCGCCTGCCTTTGCTTGGTTTGTGGCCTATAGTTGCGTTCTGTGCTATAATATTGATCATTTCTAATTTTGTATTGTGCAAGCACCGGGATGGTGGAGTGAATAGGTGGGGAAAAAACGAGCATAATTTACCACGCTATTGCTTTAGGTTGTTGAGGGCAAGGAAAATAATGATTTGCCCTACCATTTGTTTACCCTTCAATAGCATGGTAAATTATGCTCGTTTTTCCCCACCCAGCCCCCGTAAGTTACACAACATAAAACTAATCACAAATGATGAGTATGTATGTCTACAAAACGATTTAGAAAAAAAAAATGGAAAATCAAAAAGCTGGTGTTCTGAAAAATGACCGTTGCAGCATGCAAATACATTTATAAATGGTATGAGAACCTCTTAGTGAATCATTGTAATATGCCAGAACATTAAACATTTTTATTTCCTTACCACTAGCACTAGGTATAACTAAATAATCAATTTTGAAAGACTCAACAATGCCGATGGTAAAAGTAGATTTTGCTTCAGATTTCACTATATTTGATTCGCGATTTTATAGGAGATGCTTATAAAGTACAAAGTGCCTTGACATAAAGGAAGTGTTTACTTTGATATACATGTGGATAAACGTTATGCTGTTTTAGTTGTAAAATTAAAATATTGAACAGGTTTCTACTATTCCTTGTCTGTGTTGTCTCTCCTTCTCCGTCCTCTTCGTTTGTGACAAGGTACCACCTGGTTTGTCTCATAAAACACAGTTTTGTTAAGCAATAATCAACATCAAAGACCTTGAGGAGATGGTTGGAACGAATTTAGAGTGGGATGACATTCATAAATAAGTATCGAATACTACTATTGTTATATAATTTTCAAATGTTTTTTTTAAAGTAAATGTTCGGTATCCTACAGTGCCATGGTTTATTTCATTTTCTGTATTTACCTACGATCACTAACGTAAATAGCTGAAAACGCACTCTCCGCCACCTACGTAAATTGAACCTTACACACCGTAAACAAATCGCACGCTCAGCCGCTGAGATGTGCTGCAATGTGACCACGTGACCTACTTTACACAACACTTGTAGTTCATATTTCTGACACCAGGCTAAAATTATTAAAAATGGCAGGTGCAAAACTTAATTTTCTAGCTCTGTCAAAACTGACATAAGCGACAAATAATACAAAATTGTGTTTTAATTTCAATAAATACGATCGTAGGTAAAGTATAGTACATAATTCGAGTTGTAAAGCAATTACGCACTCATGGAATTGCCACACTCGCCGCTACGCGGCATCGTGCGCAATTTTTCCATTCGTGCGTAGGTACTATGCTATTTACAACTCTCATTACGTAATATATGTACTATTAATTGTAGATATGTTCTCAAATTAAAAACATTCATCTAATGACTATTGAGGTTTCAGGCGGTAATATTTTATTGACAATAATGAGTGTTGCAAAAATTTGTCTATTTACTTACCATTTTGGTAATTATTTTTGAAAAAAATAAGTACGCGTAACGCAGGAATTATTTTTTTTTCTAAATTTTTTTAATACTAGGCTATTAGCCGTTACCTATTTATTCTTTAAAAAATTATAGTGCTATAGAAAGTGTTAGATGTATACCTCGATATATACATTTCTATTATCTTAATTATTGACTGAGTTATTGACTGTCTCTAGCGAGGTGTCTAGTTTATAGATTCGGTTAGGATAGATAGATAAGAAATTTTCTTATCTTAATACAATTATATGTAAGGAATATTGAAGCTACTATTTATTTTGAAGAAAATGCAAATCGTGTTCATTATTTTATTGTTTCGAGTGCAAAGCATTCTGTACTTTGCTGTTTGTTGTTTTATGAAAATATATTTTTTTAAATGTATATTTTTATTTATTATTTCACATGCAAAACTACTCGGTAGTCTCGTCGGTAGTGCATCGACATTAATTACTAAATCTTGAATATTAAAATCAATGAGTCAACAACTTGGTAAACAAGGAATTAAGATAAATTGGTTAATAAATTAATTAATAACAAATTTAATAATAGTCTTGTATTTGTCGTATTTACCGATGTCTGTGCATATTAAATTATTTATCAATTTATTTTAATTCAGTTAGTTCATATTTAAAGTATCATCTGCGGCAGATGGCAGTGCCGCAGGGAATGGCTGTAGTGCGATTGAGTAGCATGCTAACATTTACCTTCATGGTAATTGGTAATATAAATAAGGGTTTAAAATAAATGTATTCTGGAATATTAGTTTTCTATTGATTTCTATTAGGTGAGCCCCTTGTGTATTTAAATTTTTTCTTACATACCGGGTGACCACGAAATGACGCTCGCCCTTATATCTTCTTTGTTTTACAAGATATAAATTTCAAATTTGGGTACGTCAAATAACGGTTAAATATGCATTATTTCAACAATTTTATCACTTTCTATCGCTTCCGGTTTCACCGGAAATGATACTAACTTTCGTTTTTTAAATGGAACACCCTGTATATTTTTACATTTTTGGATTCATGAGGTCATTTTGAAAACAGTGAAGGCATATTGAGATAAAAATATTGTTGACAGACATTTTTATGAGCAAATTTAATTTTTGATCTAGGCGGCCTTGACCCCAAAAAAATTTTTTGTTTTGCTTCAATAATTAATCAAAAAATACAATTATGATATTATGTCGTGTGACATTTGTGTTATAAGATCTTAAACATTTCAGAAATCGTTTTTCCAGAATAACTATTTTTTTTTTTTAATGGCACCATGGTGGCTCACTATGTTATTTTAATAAAGCATTTCATTACCGATAATTTGGTACCAAACACTTCATTATTTGTTCATATTATAATACATAAAAATTACATTCGAATATAAATGAAAATAAACTCATAATATTTAACATTGAATTTCTATCAAATAGGTGCCTTTGAAATGTACGGAAAGAAACAAATGAATAGTTTGACAGCTCAAATAATATTTAAATCTATGAGAATCAGATATTATTTTACTGTGTATTAAAAAATTATGGTTTATTCACAAAGTGACAAAGTGGATATGCTGTTGATATACGGGGAATGTCGCAGAAATAGTCTGGCAGCCCGTGATTTATATGCAGGAAATAAGAAATCATCCCGGCAGATACTACTTTCTTAGATTAGAACGGGAGCTGAGACAAGAGAGAGTAGATCAAGAACACCACTTTGTCAGTTTGTGAATAAACCATAATTTTATAATACGCAGCATAATAATACCTGATTCTCATAGATTTAAATATCATTTGACATTTGAGCTATGAAACTATTCATTTGTTTCTTTCGTTATTTTTCAAAGGCACCTATTTGATAGAGATTCAGTGTTAAATATTAAAAGTTTATTTTTATTTATATCTTGTTGAATGTAATTCTTATGTATTATAATATGAACAAATAATGAAGTGTTTGGTACCAAATTATCGGTAATGAAATGCTTTATTAAAATAACATAGTGAGTCACCATGGTGCCATTTAAAAAAAATTAGTTATTCTGGAAAAACGTTTTCCGAAATGTTTAAGATTTTATAACACAAATGTCATAGGACATAATATCATAATTGTATTTTTTTTATTAATTATTGAAGCAAAACAAAACATTTTTTTGGGGTCACGGCCGCCTAGATCAAAAATTAAATTTACTCATAAAAATGTCTGTCAACAATATTTTTATCTCAATATGCCTTAACTGTTTTCAAAATGACCTCCTGAATCCAAAAATGTAAAAATATACAGGGTGTTCCATTTAAAAAACGAAAGTTATTATAATTTCCGGTAAAACCGGAAGCGATAGAAAGTGATAAAATAGTTGAAATAGTGCATATTTAACCGTTATTTGACGTGCCCGAATTTGAAATTTATATCTTGTAAAACAAAGAAGATATAAGGGCGAGCGTCATTACGTGGTCACCCGGTATAAAAATATAAATACTAATTTTTTTGGCCATTAACATAAGCTTTGTTTGTCATCAAAGTGTAGTGCAGAAAAGTGTAGGTTTAAAAGTGCACAAAATGTTAACTAGTGCAGACTGTAACAAACAACTTTAGAGTGTACGTACTCTTGTCAGAAAATCAACATAACCTATAAATAATAGCAATAATAGATTCACTACCAGTATCTTCACTCTCATCATTAAATAACTGTGACAAAATCACATTAGCTTTGTTTGTCATCAAAGTGTAGTGCAGAAAAGTGTAGGTTTAAAAGTGTACAAAATGTTAACTAGTGCAGATGTGTAATTCTATAACAAACAACTTTAAGAGTGTACGTACTCTTGTCAGAAAATCAACATAACCTATAAATAATAGCAATAATAGATTCACTACCAGTATCTTCACTCTCATCATTAAATAACTGTGACAAAATCACATTATTTCAATTCATACCTCTGTCAGACAACCCGTTTCAGTAAATCTCAAACTTCAAACCACAGAACAGCGTCAAACTTCAACTCGGGTGCCTGCGCTGCACTATCGACACTCGTTACACCTCCTCAGGAGTCAGTGTTAAAAGTGCAAGAAAGTGTACACTATACTGGTATACCAAACGGCTAGCACTGTCTGCACTAATTTATAACAAACGACTTATTGGCAAAAAGTGTAAAAAAGTGTACACTAGTGGCTGATGACAAACAAAGCTATTATTTCAATAAAATTCATACCTCTGTCAGACAACCCGTTTCAGTAAATCTCAAACTTCAAACCACAGAACAGCCTCAAACTTCAACTCAGGTGCCTGCGCTGCACTATCGACACTCATTACAACTCCTCAGGAGTCAGTGTCAAAAGTGCAAGAAAGTGTACACTATACGGGTATACCAAACGGCTAGCACTGTCTGCACTAATTTATAACAAACGGCTTATTGGCAAAAAGTGTAAAAAAGTGTACATACACTAGTGGCTGATGACAAACAAAGCTATTATATTTAAAGAAATAATAAAGTTGTCTACAAGACGAAAGGCTAGAATTGTTTCTTCTTAAAATAGTTCTAGCAGTTTATGACAGGAACAGGAAAAATGTGACAGCAATAGTTTAAAGGGTACTGTCTTATGGCAATTTTTTCTCTTTTAACTGGACTCAAAAAAACTAATTCTAGACGATCGTACTCATATAATTTAATGCTTAAGTAAGTAGGTCTCCGTGCCATAATCAAACTCCTTAAATTATTTATGTTTATAATAGTTGGTTTTATACAAATATTTATTTTGAAATTAACTTGATGCTACTTTAAATTCAATAGTATATTAAGGGCAGCGAGCGGAGGACTGACTTCACTCACTTCATAGCGATATTAGGAGTAAAGCAACATTTACCGCTGGTAGTACATGGATGGGGACTATCCATGGAAAGACGCGGTCTTGCTTCCCTACTTCTAGCGGCTTGTATATCAGCTATATCGCAGAAGCAATACAACTGTAGGCGAGAGGTGTATTGAGGATATACCATCCTTCGGAGGGGATGTAAAGCAGTCGGTCCCTTGTCTATTAAATGTTAGGCAAGTAAAAAATCCCTACTCTTAGTAAGATAAGAGGTTCGGCAAAATTTCCAGGTTGGGGGTTGCTCGTCTCCTGGCGTCGGTGATTGGCCTCCGTAGCGGAAATAGGCCGACGTTAAATAAGTGATTAAAAAAAAAAAAAAAAAAAATAGTATATTAAGAACTTTAAATGTTAACAAGTAGCAATTATTTAAGTTCTAATATCGATAACTTCATTATAGTATATTAATATGCGAACTTATATGGGTCATAAAAATTAATCAATTAAAATGACTTAACAACATCTAATTGACTATGTGTAATAGTTACACTTTACATATTCCTAATATCCTGCCGAATAATACTACAATACCTAATACGTACCTTCTTTTTACTTTTTGTTTATTAACTCACTATTGTGCAGATTATTATAATTATTATTATAAAATAAACTTTTGATTCCATACTCTCTACCAACATGCTCAAAAGAGAAGACATAGTTTTTCCCGCTAATGCTCCCTCTAATGCACTAGCAGCTTCACTTACAGAAATGCACGTTTTTTTTTAGCTTCTGGTTTATTTTCAGTTTCATTCATAATGCCACAACATTGGCTACAATCTAATGTAAATAAATAAGTAGTGGGTGATAAATTTAGTGATAACAGTAAGAATGATTATTAGTTTTTAAAATACCAGTCTAGACATTTCCTGCCTTGTGCGGTTTTTGTTGATGGGAAATTTAAATTTATACAAAAGTGATGTTTAGCAAGGTTCAATAATAAAAATTAATGAATAAATGAGGGTATATGGCACTATTCATTTATTCATTTATTTAAATTTATTTTTTTTTTGTTGTGGTATATTTTGTAGCATATTAAAGTCCATTACACATTTTCTCACTTTATATGTATGCTACAGGTCGCATGAAAATATGGAAGAAATCGCCGACATAGACATGTCTCCTGATGAGGTAACCAACAGCAAGGAACTCGCTACAAAGGTTGTTCAAAAATGGAAAGAGAATTTTGAAAAAGGTTTCCTTACTTCTCTGCATTTTGAGGAACTCTGGAGGGTATGGGTTCCCAAAATATACAGCCCCGCACTGAATGAGAGTTGTTTAAATTGGAACTTCAATGAAGATTTAGCTCAGGACATACTTCTCAATACTTTAGGCGAGTTCATTTGCAATGGTGATCCCACTACCGTTTTCAAACAGCTCAGTGAACTGGACAAAGCACCTTCGGTTTGTATTTTTTTTTAATTGTTCTTCCATTATCTAACTATATACTCCTTAAACCTAGTTAAATATTAATATTTAATTCACCGTCTCGTGTGTCCAAGAGCCAATAATTCTTGCTAGCATTAAGGAACGTATTTCATATGAACATGAACACTACAAAAGAATGTAAGAAATCTCTTTTATATTATAAAAGCTAAAATGAGGAAACTAAAAATATGCTAAATAACGCTAATTTTCATATAAATAATATATACAAGGTGCCTCAAAAGTCACACAAGGTATGTAAATAAGAGTATCAATAAACTAGATGATTTTTTTGTTTTAAGACTATGACGCAAATATGTTTTGAACAAATAAAACTTATAAATAAATATAAAAAATAAAAATAAAAAAATTTTGACGTATATGTTGCTATATATTTTTTATTTATTTTAGAACCATACCTTGGAGTTCATTCTATGAATTTCACAATGTTTTCCTAGATTTTTGTATTCGTATGTGGAGCCAAATAATCGTAAATTCTTTTGTGTTGCAGGTTTGTGGTAGGGTATTTAAATTTGGTGAACCCACCTATTCATGTAGGGAGTGTGGTATGGATAAAACCTGTGTGTTATGTGTTGAGTGCTTTAAGAATTCGGAACATCGTCACCACAAATATAAAATGGGAACGTCATGTGGCGGAGGTTGTTGTGACTGTGGAGACGTGGAAGCTTGGAAGAAGGACCCATTCTGTACAATACATATTGCTGGAATCACCGAAGAAGAGCAAAAGAAAAGTCTTCCTGAAGATCTCAAAGAACGTACTCGAATTATTTTTGAAGCAGTTCTCTGGTATGCGTATCGTTTATTGAGCACCGAGCAGATATCAGATATACGATTAGGAGGAAGTTCTGACAACTTTTTTGATATTGACACATACTGCACAATACTATACAACGATGAGATTCATACTTTTGAGCAGGTAATTAACACTCTGGCTAGAGTTTTAAAATGCAACCAAAGAAGTTCTACGGAATTTGTCACAAATATAGATCGTGAGGGACGCGCTATTGTGAAGTGTGCCAGTTTCCAACATTGCTCCGATTTGAAACAAGAAATAGAAAAATACACGTCTAGACATGGAAATAAGCCCCTAAAAGTATTAGTTAATCATGCTCATGTTATAGCCCATCAAATATATGCAATGAAACTGTTAACCTGGTTAGAAAAATTTTTAGGACATGGGGAAAGCTTTCGTAAAATCTTCGCTGAAGTTGCCCTAAAACCGCAAACAATGGAACCTTGCATAATTAAAGGAATATTGCAACGTGATTCTACGCTATGGAAAAGTGCCAGAACTCAATGGCATCGATTACTAATTTCAGGCATGCTCCTTGAATATGATAACAAAAAAGCACTTGCCAAAATATTTACGAAAAACTATGGCCAAGTAATGAAGGACTTCATCAAAGATGATCATGATCATACATATTCTATATCCTCGCTTTCTGTTCAATTATTCACTGTCCCTACGCTAGCACACCATTTAATAGCCCATGATGACGTTTTGTACATATTACTTAATACGCTTATATCCGAATGCACTAGGAAGTGTAACAAAGCAGGAAAGTTGGAATTTGAGAGGAGCCCTTCCAGTCAGACTTTTAAAAGGGCCCTATATATGTTGTATGACTTAAGGTATTTACTTAGTTCAATTCCTGAACAGTGGACTGACGATTTACGGAGAAGCTTTTTGCACGGATTATCTATGATGTTGAACTTATTAACTATGATGCAGGGTAAGTCTTCTAAGGAAATGTGGATCTAAGTATCCATTTTTGAAATGTGTATGGGTTCGTTGAGAATATATCTCTTTATGGCAGGTTCAAGTTACTTCTGAAACTATTTTTTTGAAAACATTTAAAAGTGGGCTTTCACAACTGCTGTACAGGGGTGTCACTATAAATGTGAACCCCCTCCCCTGTCCCCATTTTTTGAGCAATTTGATTGATACCGGCCTTATCTGTTTGTAATTTTTTTGTAGAATTTGTCGTCAGACAGGTATCGATTGAATTGTTCAAAAAATGTAGAAATTAACAGGGGGTTCATATTTATAGTGACAGCCCTGTATACTGGCCCTTAAATAGTCATAACTTCAGACTTATTATTATTTTTTATTTTTCTTGATTTAGGACAATATTGATTTATGTAAGTTCGTTGTATGAAGATATCCATTTTTATTTTTTATTAAATTTATTTAATGATAAAAATGACAAAAGTTACTTATTTTCATTAATTTTTCTTAATTTTGTTCCGTAGTTTTCAAAATAGCCCATAAATGTGTACTTTCATTTAGAAAGTGTAAAGTGTAAAGGGGGTCCCACGTAACAGGCTCACTTGATTTCCTGGCTTTATTATTGTGCTAAAATAAAAAACCAAAATCTATTCTCATGTATTTTTTTTATGAAGAATCCAATTATATAAGGTCAAATAAGCAATAAAACCTGTAATATACGAGGTATTGTCAAGAAACCAATTTTCCAAATTTTTTTCACACTACGGAAATCGATATGGCATATTATTGTGCTTATAAAAGCATATATTATGCCGTTCATACATCTAACTTCCGGTTTAGCCAGAAATAGATAACACCCGAAAAAATATTGGGGACAACCTGTATACAGTATCCTCCAGTTATAATGTACCTTATCGGGACTAATCTTTGAGTATACTATTACCGGAAGTACGTTGTAACAGAAAAACGTCCAAGCCAAAATCAAAATTGGGAACTGCGTAAACAACTTTTAAAGCCGAATGTACATTACATCCCGGGTGCGTTATAACCAGAGTACACTGTTTCATGAAATAATTGAAAAGTAGCCAATCTCTGAAAAATATATTATAACACATGCCCATTATCTAGTTTTCGAGAAACAAAATGCGATAAAGTAATAAAACAAACTAATTCAAATAGTTTTCTAAAAGTCAAAAATTCACGCATAGCTAAAGAAATAGAAAACTGACGTAAATATTTTATTTTTATATTATTAAAAGTTTACCTCTATGGACTTATGATTTGTTTAGATTTCATTTCATTTCAAAAAGAAAACTACTGTAGATAATGGACATGTATTATACAGGGTGTCCCACTTAAGATGTATCCACCCTCCTAAAGTCTTTATTTGTGAACCGATTTTTTTTGCTGGATAGGGCTTGGAAAACTGCATTTAAGCTATACCTTATTTTTCTTAAAAAGGTATATCATGACCTACTGAGACGTATTTTTTTTAGCGAAATTTCGAGAAAAACTTAGTGATTTTTTTATAGAAAAACAAATACCAGAATTAGATTCAGGACCTTTTAAAACCTAAGTTGTGTGAATTTTGCGACATTAGGATACAGGGTGTTAAAGAAAATGGAGAGGAATTTTTAACAACGGCAAACTTTTTTTTTTGTAAACAAAATCGGTACTATTTTGAAATTTTCAGTAATTTAACATTTTTCACAATTCTCTGGTTTATTTGAAGACGTAAAAAAAAACGACAGTGTGGTAACGACCAAAAATTATATCTAATTTCTGTTGATACGGTTATTGAAAACAAATAAAACATTATATTAGTTATTAAAGCTAATAAACAATTCACAGGAAAATATATTGTAATAATCCTTTGAAAAAACAAATGGTAAAAATAAAAACAACAAATAACAAATAAAAAATTATTAAGATTTACTGGTAACAAAACCACGACAAAATTATTAAAAGAACAAGGTTCCTAAAAATAATCAAATTAATCAACTAATAATTAAATTGAACTATTCTCAATGAGTTCACCATTCACCTTATAGTACAGCGGATTAGCTAACCTATTGTGCACTTTTTGATAAAAGCACCAAATTTGGCACAGAGGTAGACCCATGTAATATGAACAATTTTGGATGTGGAGCCATCTGCCAACTGCCCCCTGGCGGCCGTGGTGGCCATTTTCCAAGATGGCTGCAAGTGGACACCCGAAAGACAACAGCAGTTAGATAAAATTTGCTGCTGAAGGTTTTAGTGAATGTTTATTGAATGTTTTGAATGAGAGATAGTTTGTAAGTTATATACAGGGTGGGTCAATAGTGCATGCGTGCGGAGATACAGAAGAAATCTGTATCTCCTATTTCGTTAGAGATAGAGGCATGGTTCAAAATTTTTATTAAATTGTGAGAAAAAGTACATTTTTTTAAATTATTACCAATTATACAGGGCGATCCGTTAAAGTGGTAGATGAAGGAATATGTATTTTTTAAATGGAATGACCCAATTTTTTTTATATTCATATTTATATTTGAATACCACTATGATGGCCTATTCAGCGGTAAAATATTTTTAAAATTTGTCTGATGGTTAATGAATTAAAAAATATTTTTAATGAAAACTACCGTTTGCAGGGATCATTTTGAAAGTTGATTTTGGACTTATTTTTGCAGAGTAATTTTTTTTCTTTGACATGGTAGTAGTGTATGCCTTACTTTAACTATTAGCTGATGTAGAAAATATTTTTTTCCTACAAGGTGTTCATAAGCGCACTGCTAAATAAATATTCAAACTACCAAAACGCAACTTTTTCAAATGGAACACCCTATATATTTTTGTAAAAATTGTGTAATTTTTATTTCTCTGCAACTTTGATATGATATGTCCCATACCTAAAATGAATAATTTTCTAGATGTTGTTGTTTATGTGTAAATAGGTATGTATTATTCAGAAAAGTCAATGTATCTTTGAAATTATTTCATAGAAACAAAGACATTTAATTTCAGTTACTTTCAATTTTGTTGCCTCCAGAACTTACGCTAAAAAGTATTCTCACAGAACCCATCCACAAGAAGCATCTTCCAAAAGTTTAAAAACAGATTTGAAGAAACAGGTGGCATTTCTTATAAAAAAGTCAATCGTAGAAAAACGACTACAAATGAAGATAACGACAGTTTTCCATAAAAATATTTTTTATTTCATTAACCATCAAACAAATTTTAAAAATATTTTACCGCTGAATAGGCCATCATAGTGGTATTCAAACATAATGAAAAAAATTGGGTCATTCCATTTAAAAAATATATATTCTTTCATCTACCACTTTAACGGATCGCCCTGTATAATTGATAATAATTTAAAAAAATGTACTTTTTCTCACAATTTAATTAAAATTTTGAACCATGCCTCTATCTCTAACGAGACAGGAGATACAGATTTCTTCTGTATCTCCGCACGCACGCACTATTGACCCACCCTGTATATAACTTACAAACTACCTCTCATTCAAAACATTTAATAAACATTCACTAAAACCTTCAGCAGCAAATTTTATCTAACTTCTGTTGTTTTTCGGGTGTCCACTGGCAGCCATTTTGGAAAATGGCCGCCACGGCCGCCAGGGGGCAGTTGGCCGATGGCTCCACATCCAAAATTGTTCGTATTCCATCGGTCTACCTCTGTGCCAAATTTGGTGCCTTTATCAAAAAGTGCACAATAGGTTGTGATATCCTAGCTAAACTGCCGCACTATTATGCATTTTTCAATACCGTTTGTTTTTTTCAAAGGATTATTACAATATTGTTTTCCAGTGAATGGTTTAACTAGCTTTAATAACTAATGTATTGTTTTATTTGTTTTCAATAACTGTATCAACAGAAATTAGATACCATTTTTAGTCGTTACCACTGTCGATTTTTTTCTAATACGTCTTCAAATAAACCAGAGAATTGTGAAAAATGTTAAATTACTGATAATTTTAAAATAGTACCGATTTTGTTTACAAAAAAAGTTTGCCGTTGTTAATAATTCCTCTCCATTTTCTTTAACACCCTGTATCCCAATGTCGCAAAATTCACACCACGTAAGTTTTAAAAGGTTCTGATTCTAATTCTGGTATTAGTTTTTCTCTCGGTTTTTCTCTAAAACAAATCGCTAATAGTTTTTCTCGAAATTTCGCTAAAAAAAATACGTCTCAGTAGGTCATGAAGTACCTTTTTTAAAAATGTAAGGTATAGCTTAAATGTAGTTTTCCAAGCTCTATCCAGCAAAAAAAGATTTTGAAAATCGGTTCACAAATAAAGATTTTAGGAGGGTGGATACATCTTAAGTGGGACACCCTGTATATTTTTGAAATCAGGAGATTGGCTACTTTTCAATTATTTGGTAATATACAGGTTGTCCCCAATATTTTGTTTGATGTTATCTATTCCCGGCTAAACCTGAAGTTAGATGTATGAATGGCATATGCTTTTATAACCACAATAATACACCATATCGATTTCCGTAATAATATACAAAGTGAAAAAAATTTGGAAAATAAGTTTTTTGACAATACCTCGTATATTAGAGGTTCTATCACTTATAATCGGATTGGTCATAAATAAATACATGAGAAAAGATTTTAGCCGAATATTAAAGGCGGGGGATTGAATGAGCCTCTTACGTGGGACACCCTGTACATAGTATGTATTCCTGAATCTAAGTGTGCATTTGTCACTTTAAAATAAGAAGCAGAAAATTTGTTATGGTTTATGTTTGTGTAATTTTTGTCTTTTAACAATGCGACTACTATTTTAAAAGCTCAGTTAAGGCTACACTAAAGTGCTGTTTTATTGATTGACTGATTGTTTGATTTATTTATTATTATACTACCAATAATACAAATATAGAACATTTTTGGTGTAATAATATAACACTAAAACTTAATAATACATAATACATCTATAGGTATAGAAAAGACATAATGCTCTATTTTTTACAGCTCAACTTTTGTTCGTGTGAATTTTAATTACAGACACTTTTTCGATAAAATTCGTAGTTGAGCAATATCAACCAATAAAAAAAATTTGTAGTAAAAATGGAAAAAGAAGCAATAAATTTATTGCGATATTTAAATACAAACTTCGACAATACCCAATTTTGATATTAAATTGATTTTTAAATATAAAGTAGACCATTTAAGGTTAATATCGTTCATTTTTAGAGCTTGTGCCCTTTGATACTACATTAGTGACTCAAAAACTTTATTCAAGCATTTATATCAGCCTCTACAAAATTGCTATAGTAACAAATTTTTGCAGGTATGGATGCAGTTACTCGACAAATAGGACAACATATGGAATACGAACCCGAATGGGAATCAGGCTTTAATCTCCATATCAAACTAGCCTACTGCATATCCTTAGCCATTGAATGGTGCGGCACTGACAAAATAGTTCTCGTGAAAGCTTACCGTTCTGTCTTAAACAAAATTGTAGAAAACCCGTGTTACGAACCAAATGAAGCTGGGGAAGTACGGGAATTAGCCGACCACAGTACAGCCTGTCTACACTACGATGTGTCTTCAAAACCAGTTTCCATCCATTTGCCTCTTAGTCGGTTTTTGGCAGCTCTTCATTTGTATCTAGAGAAATTTAATTTTCACTTCGATGGCCCAGAATTCCAGGTCACTAAGCCAACTCCTGTGCAAATCATGGAACCTGTAATTCGAGCTCAGGTTATGATAGCACAAGTACACGCTGGAATGTGGAGAAGAAATGGATATGCCTTACTGAATACTCTCTTCTTTTATCATAATGTAAAATGCAGAACTGAAATGCTAGATCGTGATATAACCCTTCTTCAAATAGGTGCGTCTCTTATAGAAAGTAACGAATTTCTTATACACATATTGAATAAGTTTGGCTTAATTAACTGGGCTATGCAAGACTTTGAAATAAATAGTTTAAAGTCCCCAGAGGAAGATAGCATGAGGCAAACAATTAACTTGGTTGAGGAGCTCCTGCATATGCTTATTATCATCATTGGCGAACGGTACATGCCTGGCATCAGCAACGTAACTGTAGAAGACCGAATTAGGAAAGAAATTGTTCAACACCTTTGCATTAAGCCCTTACCCCATTCAGAGCTGATCAAAACTATACCAGATGATTTAACCTCGCATGACGTAGCAGTGGATGAGGTGATTCAGGAGCTCGCGGTGTTTAAAAAACCCACACATGGAAGTGGAAAAGGCGTGTATGAACTTAAAGAGCAATACTTTGATGAATTCAACGTGTTCTTTTATCATTATACACGAGAAGAGTTGTCAAAAGCAGAGGAGTCCCAAAGGAAACGTCGCAGATCCAAAGGAGAGTTAGAATGTTGTCCGCCACCAAAATTACCAAAGTTGAACGAGTCGTTTAGCCTCTTGGTCAACTTGTTACAATGTGATGTGATGTTACATATCATGGATACTGTTTTGCAAAGATGTATAAACCTAAGAGCCAGAAGCTTCTCTGAACCGCAGCTTCACAAAGTTTTACATCTCATTGGTTACGCTCTACTTGAGGAAGAGTCCAAAAATTACCCGTTCTTCAAGTTTATTGAAAATTCTTCCAAATTCAAACTGTTTTCTTCAATGGAGGAACTACTTAGGAGTCCGAGTAGAGTTGACGCTCACAAAGGACTGCTAAGGTGGACCCTAAATAAATATAAACAAGTAGCTGATAAAAAAGACAACGATTATTCTGCCTTGCTTCACAAGGAGCCGTCCACTTCCGAAAAAGCAGATAGCGATAAAGAGAGAAGAGCGAAACTGGCAGCGGAGAGAAGAGCTAAGCTCATGGCGCAGATGCAAACGATGCAGAATAATTTCATAAAAGAAAATGCCAGCTTGTTTGAGGAAACTGACATTGAGAGAAAGTCTAGACTTTCCAGCACCAATATGGATACCATGGATGTACAGGAACCAGTGGAACAGCAACCTATAGCTCTTGGTCCCAACCAGTCGCAGAGAATAACCACAGAAAAGACGTTCACTTGCATTTTATGCCAAGAAGAAGAGAAAGTGACAGCTGACGGTCCGACTTTAGTATTGGCAGCTTTCGTTCAACAAGCTACCGTGCTGTGCCAACATAAAAACAACGAAGCATTGATGGACATTTCAAAGCATGACCCGCTGTACTTACATGCAAATTTGGGACCGGCCCCTCACACAAGCACGTGTGGTCACGTTATGCATAGCGACTGTTGGCGGAAATATTTCGACAATATCATGGTACGAGAACACAGAAGACCTTACAGATTAAGACATCCAGCTAGCTTTGATGTGGATAAACAGGAGTTTCTATGCCCATTGTGCGAATGCTTAAGTAATACAGTTTTGCCATTAATCCCATCATTAAACAGTTTACAGCCAAGTTTATCCAGAAATAATATATCCTTTGACGACTGGCTGACCAGTATTAATGTTATTCTCACTAAAAAGTTGAAAGTATGCCACGGCATATTCAAATGTAATTTAACCGAGGAGTGCGAGAACATCCATTGCAATGCTTGCATTAACGCATCCAATGGTACAAATATCGAGCCGGACGCGGTGGACGATTGCGAAGTTAATTGCATTCTGCAACCGCATCAAATATTTTACTCTTGCCCACTTACTTTTATATCAGGAGGTGTACCAAAGGAATTTATGGATCTGTTTCCGACAAACCACCCTGAGCTCAATATTAATCTAAAAGAAATGATTCAAGTTTTCGCTCAGGTGGCTTACACTCGCGGCTTAAACGTCAATCCCCATCCATCAGACAAGCGACTGGCTCCGATGACTTGGAAATCTCTAGCTTACACCATACATTCGATAGAAGTGCTGTTACGAGACGCAAATAAACCCCTCTTGGGTCATTTATCGAGTAGACAAAGAGATTGCGTTGAAAGTTTAGTTCGCATTGTAGGCGTATTAGGTAGTACCTGGACACGTAGTGTTGTTATTAATAGTCATGCGTTAAATTTATTGTCGTTGCTGTTTGAGCATGTCAACAAAGGACCTTCAGTACTTCAATGGGACTCTTTAGGATTTTTAATTAGTTTGACCTTTTCATTACCTAGTCTTTCTTGTAAGGATATCCCAACGCCCGTTCCTACAGGTAGTACTTTAGATCTTCATACACTCCGTGTTATATTTATCTCTCATATAATCAAAATACTCATTTTAATGAAAATCGAAGATCTGCAGGATTCTATGGATACCGATTCGAAAGAGGATGAAGAAATTTTAGAAATTTTGAAAGTAATGGGGAAATACAGTGAAGGATTAAGTGGTCATGTCGTCTGGAAGTATGTCCAGTATGCTTGTCTACCATTTTTGAGGTGCTGTGTACTGTTTTATCATTATTTGACTGATGTAGCAGCGCCTGCTTCTTTAACGGAACTGGGTGGCGACACATTTGGAAATATGTGCTCTTATTTAGACTTACCGCAAACTCCAAGAGATCTATTTAACTCGTCACAAGTATTATCCTTGGTAAACAATTGGTGTAATCATGAAGAGGTACTTACTTACTTGAAGGGAGTGCCATTGCAAGTGATTCGCGAACCGTTACCTGTAAACCACTTGATAGACTTGCCAGGAGATTATAGCGAGTTGATTAATACAGTTTCGACTTTCACATGCCCTAATAGCGATGAAGATTCAAGGAATCCCTGTATGTGCTTGGTTTGTGGGGAAATTCTTTGTTCGCAGAGCTATTGTTGCCAGACGGAATTAAATAAAATGCCAGTGGGAGCTTGTAACTATCACGCTAGCAAATGCGGAGCCGGAGTTGGTATATTTTTACGTGTCCGAGAGTGTGAGATACTCTTCCTTGCCGCTCCACATAGAGGTTGTTTCGTTTCCCCACCATACTTAGATGATTATGGTGAGACTGACCAGGGTTTGCGGAGAGGAAACCCTCTGAGATTATGTCCACAGAGGTACAAGAAATTGCAAACACTGTGGTTAGGACATAGTATACACGAAGAAATCGCCAGGTCTATAGAGACCAGTACTCATATAGTAGCTACCCAGTGGAACCTTTTGTAGGTGTTCTTTAAACATTGTGATTTTGCTGTAAACTATTACTAACACTATTGTTAAATAGTCTCCATATGCAACAATATACTACTTCTTGCACTTTGTTAATTTTTGTCCATATTAGGTTGTGTAGTACTTAAAAGTAAATTTTTCTTTATATATTTGAAGAAGCTCTCATATAATATATTTAATAAAAACAAATATTATTTATTTATTCTAATCGAGTAAATAAAACTGTTGTATTATATGTAATAATATAAACCTTAAAATATGTCTGTGTTTTTATTTATTTGTAGCATTGTAGAATAATTTTAAGTGGCAAGTTAAAATCAGCGGTCAAATTATGACTTTTCGACTGTATAGTAAATATTTGATACATATATGAGTAATCATGCCGGAAGTAACTCTACGTCTCAAGGTTGCAACGATTAAATCAATTGAATTTTTTATTGATTTACAGTGAAAACAGATCATTTCAGCAAACCAAACTTCTAATAATTATTAAAATGAAAATGACCAATGTATTTGAAAATAGTTATTTATGATGCAAGTGTTACAAATGAATTTTTATTTTGTGAGTGGAGAAGTTTGCGAAACGAGTGGAGCATCTCCACGAACAAAATAGTCATTTTTAACACGTGTATCATACAGTGTTTTTTCCACAAACACCATTAAAAGAACAATAAAGTCAAAAAGATTTCAAATCCTTTTAATGGTTACCTCATAATTCTAGTAGTTTGTAGGATTTATAAAATAAATAAATCAAGTTTGCCCGTTGTTTGACACATGCTTGTCAAATGTGAAAAACTATTGCAATATGATGAGTTCCAATATTAATTATAGTCCAATAGGAAGCGAATCGATTCCTCCATTGCTTCAAGTTCAACTTCAACAATTTCTTCTTGTGAATTAGCTTCCTCACAAGGGATAAATATTACTAAATGCTCCAATTGTACAATTAATATAAATATTTCTAAATAACTTGTAATTTTTTTGTTAATAAATGTCATTATGACAAACGACTTTTCATTTTACTTTCTGCACTAGTTTTAAAAATAAATCGTGATCATTTTTAACGCGAGTTTATATAATATTACATTTTTAATTCAAGTATGCCGTGTTAAAAATTTAATTTTTAATGATTTGTAGGAAAAAAAATTAGTTTTCTACAAACACCATTAAAAATTAAATTTTTAACACGGCATACTTGAATTAAAAATGTAAAATTATATAAACTCGCGTTAAAAATGATCACGATTTATTTTTAACACTAGTGCAGAAAGTAAAATGACAAACTCATCATATTGCAATAGTTTTTCACATTTGACAAGCATGTGTCAAACAACGGGCAAACTTGATTTATTTATTTTTTAAATCCTACAAACTACTAGAATTATGAGGTAACCATTAAAAGGATTTGAAATATTTTTGACTTTATTCTTTTAATGGTGTTTGTAGAAAAAACATTGTATGATACACGTGTTAAAAATTACTTTATTTTGTTCGTGGAGATGCTCCACTCGCTTACGCTCGTTTCGCAAACTTCTCCACTCACAAAATAAAAATTCATTTTTAACACATGTATCATAAATAACTATTTTCTAAAATTTGTTTTTTTACGATAGCCAATACAAGAGTGTTGAATCGAGCAAATGTATCAGTCATGAATGACAAACATAAACTACATAAACATTTCTATTCAAGCAAGAAACTGACTAAAATATGGGTGATCACCGCTAGAAAGCGACACCAACATTCTATAAATATATCCTGGTATCCTATAAATAAGTAATAATTACCAACTAGCTTACAAAGATGACCACGACTTTAAACGTCTGTTACATATAGAGATAGGGAACGAAATCTGTAAAAACAAAAACCAAAATAAAAAAATAAAATTTTATTAACACTAATAAAAACTCAAATTACAAATTATTTCCTTTATTTATATACAGAGTGTTATATTAAAATCTTAATATGGTGAACAATAGTTAGATAAATAAATACAGGGTGAACTCCAACGTATTTCATTCTTTTTAAGGGATGGTAGGTCCCTTAATGGCGAGTCCATATACAGGGTGCCCTTAAACTACATTCGAAAAAAATCAGGTGATTATATGCAAATGCAAAAAAATGACAAAAAAGTAAATTGGTGAAAAAAATATAGGAGCCCCCTTTAGTTTAGTAAACAACTGGTTAATATTTTCTTATTGATAATGCAGATTTATAACCCTTACTAACGTTAGATAGCTGCCAAGGTTTTATGTCCGTAGCTCAAAGAGTTCCTGAGGTATTTAAACAAAAACCTACCGTGGTTTTCAGAAAAAAATTCATGAAAACGTGAAATATTTTGAGAACTTTAGCAACTGACTTATACCTTTGCAATTTCAAAGAACTTGGATAAACAAAACATATTCACATCATAAGTGACTCGCTAGACATGTGCAGGGTTTCTCAAAAGTTCAATATCGACACTTTTATGTAAGGTACCTAGGTCAGTTTTTCAACTTTCTTTTTATATATTTTTGTACTTAATTCGTGTTACAAATATCAATAGAACCCTCCCCCCTTAAAAGGAATTAAATAAACTGGGGTTCACCCTACATGTGGTGAACAATAATTACATTTTCTATAAGTAATTTTCACATAATAAATCAAATATATTAGTCGCTTATAATTATTTATTCATCACTAATGTTATTCATCCCATTTTGTCTTCTTGGATGCAGATGTTGCATTAACCAACTTAGTCTTGTAATCATTCACTAGTTTCGAAAAATTATCGCTTTCCGTATTTTTCCTCATATTAATTTTTTGTTTGGGTTGTTTAATAAAGTCTTGTTTTTTCTGACTTAGGGTTTTCTTAGCATTCTTTTGCTTCTTTTTTTCTTTCTTTAAATTTTCATAATGTAACTTTGCTTAGTTGTGTACTTAATTTGTACCTACTTCTCATTTTTTGTTTGGTGCCTGGTTTTGCAGCAATACCAGAAAATTGTTGGCCTTCATTTGAATATTTCTCATCTTCCCCTCTACTTTCTTTATGTATTCTTTTCCTGCTTATTTTATTAAATACTGTGTCTTTTTTGGTCTTTTGAGTAGGATATAAATTATTAAATTTGGGATTATTTATTTTAGACTTCTCCAATCTTTTTATTCTAGCATTAAGCATTTTTCAATTTTCAATACTAAATGTGACGATGGGTCTTCTGTACGACGAGAATATATTAGGATTATTATTTAAAGTTCTTAAAGCTGTCAAAGCATTTTCATGCTTGGTAAATGCAACAAAACCGTATTCTTTGGATTGTCCTACACCATTTGCGTCTACTTTTTTCATGTCTCTCATAATTCTCGCCTCTTTTATAATTGCTCCTGCGCCACCATATTTTTGAAATAATGTACGAAGTTTCTTGTCATCCCAAGTAGCAGGTAAATTGTGCACTACTAGTCGATCATTTGACACAAACATATTTAAATTTCTTAACATTTGAGTTTTATACTGTTCTATTTGTAACCTTTTCGCCATATCAGTTGCAGAAACACCTTCAGCAGCTTTGGTTCCAGCCAGGATTACTAAAAAGAAAAAAATGTGTAAGTAAGATAAGTATGATTGTCATAGACATATCACATAGGAGGTTTTTTTTTATTATTATCCATTGCTTCTCAATAAACTTATACTCTTGATGAAAACTATTATTTTAGTGTAAAGTATATTTAAAACATTGAATAATCAAAAAAGTTGTTTCAAATTAAAAGTGATACCTACTTAAATGTTAAATCGCAAACTGAGTAATTTTTTTTTAATAATTTGGCTAAAATTGAAATTTACTTACTAATTAGTCACGTTTACTTTATTTAATTTAAAATAGTGTATTATAGGTAAGTCATATTTATCAATAAATTTTTCTGTAAAATATAAAACTATTTGCTTATGAATATTCTAAAATAGGTTACTTTATGCAATGAGGATATAGACATCATATGGAAACTTAAAAGCGTGGAAAAGGGCGATTTTATATATTTATTATAAGAGTTTGTCGTCAATTGTAGCGGTACATAACATTAATTTTATCAAAGAAAGAAGTTTTTTGGGGAAGTTAAATAAAATAGATAAAGTTTTTGCCATTTACCCCAAGAAAGAAACATGATGCAGCTACGGACACGTAGCGTAGCGCAGCTTAATGGATCCGTGTGAATAGGATCGGAAACAATAACTATGAACGGTTAGAAAGTAACAGCACACTGTACTCAATTTGTGCCTTCTAACCGTTCATAGTTATTGTTTCTGATCCTATTCACACGGATCCATTAAGCTGCGCTACGCTGATGAGGAGCAATAACTCCAAAACACGTGTCCGTAGCTGCATCATGTTTGTTTCTTGGGGTAAATGGCAAAAACTTTATCTATATTAATTTTATCTTCCGGTATCAATATCAACAGGACGGTATAATTTTGAACGTATAAAATGTTGCGTTCTGCGCAAGTACGAAACCTATTTGTTTATTATTAAAGCACATACAAATCTTAGTTATTTAGAAATTCTGCTAACAGGTCAGAAATTAACAAAATTAGTAATACCAGATTTTTAACTGTAGCCCAATAGATGTTACAGAACTGAATGTAAGAAGGGACACGCCATATGATGCTGCGATGCATGGTTGCTAGTCCCTCAAACAAGACAGAAAATTGCAACAATTTTATTATACCTATTTTTACCTCACTCATAAAGTATTTCTAACTTTTTCTTTTCTAAATCGGGATCTCTAAATAAATAATACGTCATACCTCCTTCTTTGACTAAATATAAGTTTCTAGAATCCTTAGGCTTCTTTTTCAATTCCTTTTTATCACTGGCTCTTTTTTGTACCTCATTACGATCCAATGCAATGTGACAGTCTAAAACATTCCCCATTAAAGTTAGTTCGGTACCTGCATTTAGTGCCTTATCAGCATCTTCTTTGTTCTGAAAACATGAAATGTATAAGTATTCTACCAATATTGAATTTTATTATACATATATATATATATATTAAGTACAGACATACCATGTTGTGAAGATGAATCCCAATTAAAATATCACGGGTATTTTTATGATTTTAAAAATGGAAATTATCAAGCATTAAATAATTATTTTGCAGATGTGGATTGGATAACATATTTTAATAATAAATGTTTAGATGAAATAATAATGTCATTTTATGATGTTATATATACTGGGTTCGATTTATATATTCCACTGAAAAGATTTAAAACTTCCTCATTTCCTATTTGGTTCAGCTCTGAATTGAAAAATTTAATTTATAATAAAAAAATAGTTCATAAAAGATATAAAAAGTTTGAAAGGCACGAAGATTATATTACTTTTTCACAATTGAGAACTCAATGCAAGCAGTTAAGCCAGGAATGTCATCAAAATTATTTAATGAATACGGAATTAAACATAAACTCTGATCCCAGGTCTTTTTGGAAATATGTTAATGCAAAAAGAAAATCGTACAATTTACCTTCCAATATGCATTATGGTGACCGTTGCAGTGACAGTGGTGCTAGTACAGTAAATTTATTTGCTGATTTCTTCTCAACTGTCTACCGCAACGATAACATAAATCAAGTTCCACTATATAGATTTAATAATACTGTAAATATTTGTAAATATAACATTGATATCAAGGACATTATTGTCAAATTATGCATATGCCTTGGAAATTGTCCTATGGTCCGGATGGTATTCCGGCTTATTTTTTTGAAACAATGCATTTTTACGTTAGCAAAACCGCTGCATGTGATTTTTAACCTATCGTTAGCGGAAGGATGTTTCCCTACATTTTGGAAAGTTAGTTATATCCAACCGATTCATAAATCTGGAAACAAAAATAATGTTGAAAACTATCGAGCAGTCTGCAATCTGAAATACCGAAACTATTTGAACATTTAATAACTAGATATTTAACTTGGGATTTCAAAAACATAATAATTGAACAACAACATGGTTTTTGTCAAGGAAAATCGACTTGTACTAACTTAGTACTTTATAAGAACTATATTATTAATGCATTTGAAAACAAGCTTGACTCCATCTATACTGACTTTGCAAAAGCATTCGATAGAGTAAACCATGAAATATTGGTAGCAAAACTTGATGGTATGGGTTTAGGTGGAGACATTCTTAAATGGATTAATAGTTATCTAGTAGATCGTGTACAATTTGTTAAACATGGCAACAACCTTTCATTTCCTATTAATGTAACATCAGGTGTTCCGCAAGGTTCCCATATGGGACCATTACTCTTTAACCTCTTTGTAAACGACTTAGGTTCAGTGATAGAGAACAGTTCATTTTTGATGTT
Source organism: Rhagium mordax (assembly GCA_963680705.1). NCBI lineage: Eukaryota > Metazoa > Arthropoda > Insecta > Coleoptera > Cerambycidae > Rhagium > Rhagium mordax. Next base: position 13,111,501 of record OY796660.1, on the reverse strand, counting down.
TGCAGATGATTTAAAAATATTTAAATCTATCAAAGATCCTTCTGATGTAATGCTTCTTCAAAGTGACCTCAATAATTTAAATAGATGGTGTGAAGAAAATATATTACAACTAAACCTGAAAAAATGTTACAAAATAACATTTGCTATGATTAACTTGCCTCTAAATTATAATTATGTAATAAATAACAGGGTATTAGATGAGTTAACCACGGTAAAAGATCTAGGAATACTGCTTGATACTAAAATGTCGATGAATACACATGTTGAAAAAACTGTATCGAAATCTTTAAAAATGCTTGGATTCATACAACGTATTGGTTTTGATTTCTCTGTAAACAGTTTTAAGATATTGTATTGTGCTTTAGTACGTTCAACTTTGGAATATTGTTGTGTAATGTGGTGTCCAAATTATAACGTTTATATTAATTTAATTGATAAAGTTCAACAAAAGTTTCTCAAGCATTGTGCTTTTAAGTTGGGCTTTGATAGAAATATTCATATATGCGAACAAATTCGAAATGATCTCAATATAAATACCCTAGAACACAGAAGGATCGAACAAGACTTATGTTTCCTACATAAAATAATAAATGGACAAATTCAATCTTCACCTTTAGTTAATCTGATAACACTCAATGTAAACTGTAGAAGTACTAGGAATTCTGAAATATTTCACATACCCTTTCACTTTATAAACTATTGCCAAAATGAAACAATTACTAGAATTCTACGTGTTGCAAATTCAGTTATCCACAATGTTGAAATTTTTGATACATCAACTTCATCCTTTAAAAAAATGGTTAAAAATGTGGAAATGGAATAATTTTTGAAATAATATAAATATGTTTGATTGTCTTAAGTCATTATACTGAATATGTTCATTACACAATTGTTATATATTAAGGATAATTAATTTAAGATTTGTATTGTTATTTATTTTTATTTGAAATGTAGTTATATATACCCAAGGAGACATATATCTACTTTACTCTACTGTAATGTAATGTATACCTAATAGGGCTTGTCCCGTTAATAAATAAATAAATAAATAAATAAACTTACTACTATACATGCAGAATATGTAAATCAAGTATAATATAAAACATTAGTTTGTTCAGGTTGTAAATTTTTAGTTTTAGTGGTGCTTCCGCCATGTGGCTTATCTACTTTGGATACTAAGAAATTAGTCATTGCATTACTTTATAGGATAGTACCATGACGTTTGTCGTTAGACGATACATGCTGGTCAGTGGTATAAAAAAATCGAAAGTAATGTAATTCAAACTGACTTTTTTTAATAATACTAGAATATTTTCTATTGGGCGTAACTTACAGGTATGATTTGGCATAATTTTGTTAGCTACTTATATTATGGAATTTTGCAATATTAAAGAGAATTCAAATTATACGCCAGTCATCTTGAACAAAAAAAAAGGCAAAGTTCGCAAAAAATCCGGTAGTTATGAATTTTTGATATGTTGTTAGGATTCATATCAGCTGCATAAAACCAAGTTTGCAGCTTCGAAAGACTTGTGCTCGCTACGTGGTGGGGGAAAAACCACGATATTTTTTAACTTTTTTTAGTTTTTGGGTTATAACTCGTAAATAATGGATCCTACGTAAAAAAATAATCTCAGCTTCTTTCAATCCAATAAAATTTCGTTCATTTAGAGACTAAGTGCAGTTTTGTACGACCAATAGGTTTTGAGATACAGGACTTCAAAAACTTGATTTTTTTTCTTTCGAGCAAAACATCAACTACCTATCCTATATACCTATAAATCCATATTATATTACAAATAAAATCACGGTATTATAAATGTAATGTAGCTCTTTATTAAATTAAGCATAAAACAAGGCATATAGAGTATTTCATGTACGGTGACTTCATTTAAGTTGCTCAAAAATTGTTTGTTCTGGACAAGTCCACGTTCTTCACTTACTTCAATTAGGTAGCGTGCATTGAATATAGGACCTATATTCAATGAGTACGACAAATAAAACAAACACCCAAAGGAACTGACGCCATTTTGCACTAAGCACTTTGACTTTGACTGCTTTGACAATTTGTGTGGATGGTGCCTAGTAGAGATGACAACAATGTATCGATATTTCTAAAACATCGATTCTGTTTGTCTTATGTTTAATTTAATAAAGAACTGCATTACTTATATACCTCGTGATTTTATTTGTAATATGGATTATATAGTTGATGGTTTGCTGGAACGAAAAAAAAATCAAGTTTTTGAAGTCCTGTATCTCAAATAAACCTATGGTCGTACAAAGGGGGACGTAGGGCAGCGAGCGGAGGACTGACTTGACTCACTTCATAGCGATATGAAAGTTAAGCAACAGCTACCACGTTTAGTGCTTGGATGGGGACTATCCACGGAAAGACGCGGTCTCGCTTCCCCACTTCTAGCGGCTTGTATATCAGCTATATCGCAGAAGCAATACAACTGTAGACGAGAGGTGTATTGAGGATATACCATCCTTCGGAGAGGATGTAAAGCAGTCGGTCCCTTGTCTATTAAATGTTAGGCAAGTAAAAAATCCCTACTCTTAGTAAGATAAGAGGTCCGCAAAATTTCCAGGTTGGGGGTTGCTCGTCTCCTGGCGTCGGTGATTGGCCTCGGTAGCGGAAATAGGCCGACGTTAAATAAGTGATTAAAAAAAAAAAAAAAGGGGGGACTTAGTCTCTAAATGAAGGAAATTTTATCAGATTGAAAAAAGCGCAGATTATTTTTTTACGTAGGATCCATTATTTACCAGTTATAAGTTATAACCCAAAAACTGAAAAAAGTAAAAAAATATGGTGGTTTTTCCCCCACCACGCAGCGAGCACAAGTCTTTCGAAGCTGCAAACTTGGTTTTATGCAGCCCTAACAACAAAAATTCATAACTACCGGATTTTTTGCGAACTATAATAGAGTGTATTATAAATGACTGGCCTATTATAATAGGTAGTTTAACGTTTAACTGTTTTTATTTATGTTAACAACCAACGACTTAAGTCGCTGTTAACAACCACTGACTTATTACAACTTGATAATAATAAAATAAAAGTCTAATTTGATGCTACCTATATAGAATGTAAACTATTACTATTAACTAAATGCAACAAATTTTTCGTTGACTCACCAAAAACTTTACAAATGCTGTTCCTTTCGAATGTTCCGATAACTTGTCTCTGCATACTAAGGCATAAAATATCCTACCAAATTGCAACATGCATTCCTTTACGTTATTGTTAGAGGCCTGGAATGGCACATTTTTAACGAATTGTCTTGTCATGTCCCATCATAGTTGAGATCACAGAACATAAAGGTAGTTGAGATCACAGAACAAATAAAGGTTGGGAATGTTGGGATAAAATACCACTAAAATACCTTCCCATTATTATATTATAATATAGTGGCCGACTCCGCTATCGACGAAAGAAAGCAAGAACGATAGACAACTATAATCGTTGGAAAGAAAGTACGTTTTAAATCATACATCATACAACACTCGCATATGGCGCCACTGATATATTCTTATACAGATTGGCGGGAAAATTTAAACCAGGTTTCTATTGACGGCTCCTGAAATTTAGGTTAGCTATTAGCATTGTTTATAAAGTTTATAAACAATGCTATTAGTATTGGAGCATGGGACCCAAGCCATACTTTGGGGCATGACTACCAAGACTAGTGAAGAAGTTTTCCTTGAAAAAACGTGCGATTTAAATTTGCAAGAAAATTTTGAAAATATTTGTAAAATATTTGCGACAAATTTGGTTTACGATCAGGAGGAAAATTGAAAGACAGATTTCAAATTTAATTAAGAAAATTTGATTTTTTAAAAAGTTACCTTTTTGCAATTTTATTTTAGATTGATCTTTAATTTATAAAATTTCAAAAAGGTGTAACCTTCTATATAATAAAAATTTCGTAATGAAATTTGAATTCTGTCAAACAATTTTCCTCCTCTGATCCAAAAGAAAATTTGTTGCAAATACCTATTTTACTATTTTCAACAAACCCAGAGGCTAGATGTTTTGAAAAAATTTTTTCGCAAATTTCAATCACAATTTTTTTCCGCTTAACCTCGGCATTTATTCTTGGTAGTCATGCCTTAAAGTATGCCTTGGATCCCAGCTCCAATACTAAGATATGGCTAACCTATATTTCAGGAACCGGCAATTCTTTGTGGTTAGACGCTCAAAATACTACAATTAAACAAAAACAGATCATTTCAGCAAGCAAACCAAACTTCTAATTATTAAAATGAAAAATGACCAATGTATTTGAAAACAAAATTTATTTTTCTAAAATGTTTTTTTTACGATGGCCAATATGAGTGTTGAATCAAGCAAATATATCAGTCATGAATGACAAACATAAACCACATAAACATTTCTATTGAAGCAAGAAACTGACTAAAATATGGGTGATCACTGCTAGAAAGCGATGCCAACATTCTATAAATATATCCTGGTGTCCTATAAATAAGTAATAATTACCGACTAGCTTACAAAGATGACCACGACTTTAATTGTCTATTACATATAGAGATTCATAGGGAACGAAATCTGTAAAAACAAACACCAAAATAAAAAAATAAATTTTTATTAACACTAATAAAAACTCAAATTACGGCATACATTCCTTTATTTATATACAGAGTGTTATATTAAAATCTTAATATGGTGAACAATAGATAAATACAGGGTGAACTCCAATGTATTTCATTCTTTTTAAGGGATGGTAGGTCCCTTAATGGTGAGTCCATACACAGGATGCCCCTAAACTACATTCGAAAAAATCAGGTGATTACATGCAAATGCAAAAAAATTACAAATAAATAAATTGGTGGAATTAATATAGGAGCCCCCTTTAGTTTAGTAAACAACTGGTTAATATTTTCTCTTATTGATAATGCAGATTCATGACCCTTACTAACGTTAGATAGCTGCCAAGTTTTATGTCAGTAGCTCAAAGAGTTCCTGAGATATTTAAACAAAAACACATTTTGGACGCCAACTTCAGGGGTGGCGTAGCTCCCTTAGGAGCCATTTGCGGACCCTTATTCGTGCATGCAATCACCTCCCAAATTTTCCGAACGTAGCTTAGGGACACCCTGTATAGAAAATTATAGAAATGTACTGTGGTTTTCGAGAAAAAAATTCATGAAAACGTCAAATATTTTGTGAACTTTTAGTAACTGACTTATACCTTTGCAATTTCAAAGAACTTGAATAAACAAAACAACAAAACATGTTCACATCATAAGTGACTCGCTACAGGGTTTCTCAAAAGTTCAATATCGACACATATTGTATGTAATGGAGGTCAGTTTTCAACTTTTTTTTAAATATTTTTTTGTACATAAGTCGTGTTACAAATATCAATAGAACCCCCCCCACCCCCCTTAAAAGGAATGAAATAAACTGGGGTTCACCCTACATGTGATGAACAATAATTACATTTTCTACAAGTAATTTTCACATATTAAATCAAATATAGCAGTCGCTTATAATTATTTATTCATCCCATTTTGTTTTCTTGGATGCAGATGTTGCATTGACCAACTTGGTCTTGTAATCATTCACTAGTTTCGAAAAATTATCGCTTTCCGTATTTTTCCTCTTATTAATTTTTTGTTTGGGTTGTTTAATAAAGTCTTGTTTTTTCTGACTTAGGGTTTTCTTAGCATTCTTTTGTTTCTTTTTTTCTTTCTTTAAATTTTCATAATGTAACTTTGCTTGTGTACTTAATTTGTACCTACTTCTCATTTTTTGTTTGGTGCCTGGTTTTGCAGCAATACCAGAAAATTGTTGGCCTTCATTTGAATATTTCTCATCTTCCCCTCTACTTTCTTTATGTATTCTTTTCCTGCTTATTTTATTAAATACTGTGTCTTTTTTGGTCTTTTGAGTAGGATCTAAATTATTAAATTTGGGATTATTTATTTTAGACTTCTCCAATCTTTTTATTCTAGCATTAAGCATTTTTCGATTTTCAATACTAAATGTGACGATGGGTCTTCTGTACGACGAGAATATATTAGGATTATTATTTAAAGTTCTTAAAGCTGTCAAAGCATTTTCATGCTTGGTAAATGCTACAAAACCGTATTCTTTGGATTGTCCTACACCATTTGCGTCTACTTTTTTCATGTCTCTCATAATTCTCGCCTCTTTTATAATTGCTCCTGGGCCACCATATTTTTGAAATAATGTACGAAGTTTCTTGTCATCCCAAGTAGCAGGTAAATTGTGCACTACTAGTCGATCATTTGACACAAACATATTTAAATTTCTTAACATTTGAGTTTTATACTGTTCTATTTGTAACCTTTTGGCCATATCAGTTGCAGAAACACCTTCAGCGGCTTTGGTTCCAGCCAGGATTACTAAAAAGATAAAAGTGTGTAAGATAAGTGTGATCGTCGTCGTAGACACATCACATAGGGAGTTTTTTTATTATCCATTGCTTCTCAGATAAACTTACTCATGATGAAAACTATCATTTTACTGTAAAAATATATTTAAAATATTGAATAATGTTAGTCAAACAAGTTGTTCCAAATTAAAAGTGATATTTAATAATTTGGTTAAAAATGAAATTTGCTATTAACAGTTACTAATTAGTCGCGTTTACTTTATTTAATTTGAAATTATGTATTATAAGTCACATTTCTGAATAAATTTTTCTGTAAAATTGTAAAATATAAAAATACTTTCTTATGGATATTCTAAAATAGGTTACTGTATGCAATGAGGAATAGAGATATAGAAACTTAAGAGATATTTGCATGAAAAATGGCAATTTTATATATTTATTATAATAGTCTGTCGTCCGTAACTTTAATTTTATCTTCCGGTATCAATATCAACAGGACGGTATAATTTTGAACATATAAAATGTTGCTTTCTGCGCAAGTACAAAACCTATTTGTTTATTATTAAAGCACATACAAATACTAAATAGTTATTTAGAAATTCTGCTAACAGGTTAGAAAATTATAAAATTAGTAATACCAGATTTTAACTGTAGCTCAACAGATGTAACAAAACTGAATGTAAAAAGGGACACGTCATATGATGCATGGTTGCTAGTCCCTCAAACGAGACAGAAAATTGCAACAATTTTATTATACCTATTTTTATCTCACTCATAAAGTATTTTTAATTCTTTCTTTTCTAAATCGGGATTTCTAAATAAATCACATATATATAACGTATTTCTATGTTGATATACCTCCTTCTTTGACTAAATATAAGTTTCTAGAATCCTTAGGCTCCTTTTTCAATTCCTTTTTATCATTGGCTCTTTTTTGTACCTCATTGCGATCCAATGCAATGTGACAGTCTAAAACATTCCCCATTAAAGTTAGTTCAGTACCTGCATTTAGTGCCTTATCAGCATCTTCTTTGTTCTGAAAACATGAAACGTATATAAGTATTCTACCAATATTGAATTTTATTATACATATATATTAAGTACAGAACTTATTACTATACATGCAGAATATGTAAATCACGTATAATATCAAACATTAGTTTGTTCAAGTTATAAATTTTCAGTTTTAGTGGTGCTTCCGCCATCTACTTTGGTATACCAGAAATTAGTCATTGCATTACTTATAGGATAGTACCATGACGTTTGTCGCTGACAATGTCAATGATATATGCTGGTCAGTGATATAAAAAAATTAAAAGTAATGAAATTCAATACTATAGTGTATTTTCATTTTCTATTGGGCGTAACTTACAGGTTTATGTATATGATTTGTCATAATTTTTTCGTTGACTCACCAGAAACTTTACAAATGCTGTTCCTTTCGAATGTTCCGTTAACTTGTCTCTGCATATTATGGCATAAAATATCCTACCAAATTGCAACATGCATTCCTTTAAGTTATCGTTTGTGGCCTGGAATGGCACATTTTTAACGAATATTGTCCTTCCTTCACAGATGTCATTCGAGATAATACGTGGATTCTGTGTTTCAGATATAGTACCTTCTTTTTCCTCAATTTCATTTATACTATCTTCATCACTTTGGTCCTCAGTATCATTATTTTCAGAATGTTCGTCATCAGAAACCTCAACTTTTTCTTTTTGATCATCTTCCTCTTTAATTTCATCTACATCAATTGGTTCTTCTTTTATTTCCATGTTTACCTTAATTTGTATAATGTATAAATAAATTAAATGTTTAGCCTTTGACATCAGAGAAGTTAGTACCATAGATAAGAGGAAAGTTAGCACCTTTTGAGTTTGAAGGTGCTCGCTCCTTTGACACTACAGTGGGCCAAACAAGTAGCCGTCGGTAGTCATCGTTCATCATACCATGAATTTCAACTTATATCGGTCTGGGAACAAATCTAGATTACAGGCATTGCTAGTATCACGTTACAAATACATTAACTTTAACGTCAATATGATATTTAACGTAAAACAATTATTATTTCGCTATATTGTCATGTAATTGATTGTAAACCTTTTAATGTATAATTTTAGGTCACAACGAATTAGAATGACTTAAAAGTTACCAACTTGCTGCGAAAATTGACCTATGTATAGCAAATTCACATAATGATTGGCAATGGATGAATGGCGATGAGGCTGAGAAAAACAGGTGTCTATAATACTATAATACTTTTGTATAGTGAAACAACTAGGCAACCTTATGCTGCTAGTTACATTCTGATGAAAATTAGTTTTGCTGATTGTATACTACCCTTGTATAATGATGTGTACTACGTTTGTAGATTGGTACTCAAAAATATTTATACAGGGTGTTTCATGAGGAACCGTACATAGTCCAATGGTAGATAGGGCCCATCAAGGTTAATAACAAACCACTATTTAAAATAATTTTAGCCAAGTATTTAGGGTTGTACAGGGTGATTTATGAATTTTTACCAAAATTTGCTTTCGTTGCCTTTTAGAAACTAATTGTCCGATTCAATTTATTTTCGGTACACATTAAGTACGATCAAATACCAACAGTTCGCCATAATTACAAAACCAAAATTCCAGGTCCGTATTAGGAAAAATTTCATTTTATCTGTGCCCCCTAAAAAGTTCACCCTGTATATGTTTTTTTTAAACCTTATTACTGAAGTTTGAAAGTACATAAACTACCAACAAACTGGAATACTTCGCTTTCTTGTCACACTTATAACAGATACAAAATAAACACATTAAATTTAAACATTATCTTGTTAAAATTCAAACTTTTAGTAATTCAATGTTATTTGTCAAAGTTCCTATCAGTTTAAGTTTCTAATTAATTATAACTATTATTAGTTAAAAATAGTATGAAATACCAACAGTTAGTCGCAATCAACAAGACTCCAGGACCGTATTAGGAAAAATCATCATCTCGTCGATTCCTCGTAAAATTTTCACCCTGTATATCTTATTCTTAACTTTATTTGCTATAATTTAAAAGTACATAAAGTATCAACAAGTAGTGTAGTGTGATCCGTTTTCTTATTACACTTTCAACAGCTTTTAAACCAACAAAATTTAGCTCGATAAAATTGACATTTTCAATAAATTGGTTTTAGTTAGAGCAGTTATTATGTCTGTAAATAATACGCATTGAATTTTATAACAATTTAATAGTAGCATAACAGAATAAGCAAAATCAAAAACGCAACATGAATACAAAACAACATAACAAAACAAAATAATATATATTAACATAATAAAAAGTAAAAATCTATAACTTATTTTCAAAATGTAAACCCCCCCTCTTCACGGCATTTTTTTGTCTAACTACTAAATGTCCCACAGATTTTCGTATAACGTCCGGGTAGTTTCTTATTACGTTACAATACTGTTCAATTCGGTCTATTAATTGCTGCTCTCAAGTTGGACTAATGGCATTAGTAACGTAGAAACAAAAGTTATACCTCATCAACAATTATACCTGTCAAACTATTGCCAAAGCCGACTACTCCTTTTGTTAACAGTGTCAGTATAAAAAGTCTATTATATTCCTACTGTAGAGAGAATTGACAAACTTTCGCAGAAATCCTGCACAAATGTCATTAGCTGCACACTAAATAAAATAAGTTCATTTCTTAAAACTAGAACTGAACATGAAAATATTCTACATTACAAATTAGAACAGAATGTACTAGATTACCCTTTAATTACTACACAACTTATGTGTCGGTAGTTGGACGTTCATAATTATTATTGAAAAGTGTGGATCACACTACACTACTTGTTGATACTTTATGTACTTTTAAATTATAGCAAGTAAAGTTAAGAATAAGATATACAGGGTGAAAATTTTAGGAGCAATCGACGAGATGATGATTTTTCCTAATACGGTCCTGGAGTCTTGTCTGATTGCGACTAACTGTTGGTATTTCATACTATTTTTAACTAATAATAGTTATAATTAATTAGAAACTTAAACTGATAGGAACTTTGACAAATAACATTGAATTACTGAAAGTTTGAATTTTAACAAGATAATGTTTAAATTTAATGTGTTTATTTTGTATCTGTTGTAAGTGTGACAAGAAAACGAAATATTCCACTTTTGTTGGTAGTTTATGTACTTTCAAACTACAGTAATAAGATTTAAAAAAAATATATACAGGGTGAACTTTTTAGGAGGCACAGATAAAATGAAATTTTTCCTAATACGGACCTGGAATTTTGGTTTCGTAATTATGGCGAACTGTTGGTATTTGATAGTACTTAATGTGTACCGAAAATAAATTGAATCGGACAATTAGTTTCTAAAAGGCAACGAAAGCAAATTTTGGTAAAAATTCATAAATCACCCTGTACAACGCTAAATACTTGGCTAAAATGTTTTTAAATAGTGGTTTGTTACTAACCTTGATGGGCCCTATCTACCATTGGACTATGTACAGTTCCTCATGAAACACCCTGTATAGTCAGTTCAGGGTATTCGACCACCAAAACAGACTGAATTGTGTTGTGTTTTAGAGTTAATTGGTACATGGTGAATGTATGCAGCATAGTATTAGCTGTATATAGTTTTTCCGAATACCCGTTTACGCAGCAGAGTATATTGTATGCGTAATGTTAGAAAAAGTGGTAAACCATAAATTAATCAATTATAGTATTTCATTGTACTTTTTTAATGAGACTTAATTCATCAGTGAGTAGAATTGTACACAATCATTTAATAAAATGTCACCATTGAATATGTACCTACTTGTTTTAAAATACGTACTATTTTATTTGTGATCTTAATTAAGTTTTTCATTGTAAAATTATTTGTATTTTTGTATAATATAAATGTTTATGTAATAGAAATTTTGTTTTATTCTTACGAGTTTCTTATTTCCTGTAAAATTTACTCCATAGATAATTTCCCAGAGTACAATTACATACAAAATTGTCTCCGTGGGATTTATCTATTGAGTAAATTTAGCGGGAAAAAAACAGGAATTTTATTGTAGTAAATAAACATTTAAAGAGCCCGCTTAAAGTTTAGTTCTTGCCAGGATCACCTCTTCCTCTTTATATTCTGTGTTACCAACTTTAGGGTTAGGTTATTTATTTGCTATTATTTTGATAAATCCAATGAAGTTAGTTTTGGCGTTTTTGGTTAGATAAAAAAAATTCTACCTTTCTAGTTAGAACCATTTTAAAAGTTTTATCTGCATATTGGACTTTCAATTTTTGTATTTGTTTTTTTGACAATGGGACGCCTTCGTCGTTTACATAGTACACCGAGTAGTACACTAATTAAATGTCTCTCGAAATATCGCCGGGAGATGCAGCTTCGAGTAAGAAAAAACTGCCTGAAAGATTATTAAACAATGAGATACATTTTATAAAACAAATAAATAATCTGACAAGTAAAGGATTTCCCATAAACTCTTAGTAGGAGAGTCCTCGACCAAAATTTGGAGTTATCGTGACACGGGTAATTTCATGAAAAATGTTTAGTTCGAGTCAAAAGAAATAAGTAAGTTTTATTTATGAAGGAAAGTCCCAGGACGGTAACGATAACCACACGCTAAATAAGAGGCTCAAAATCTCTCTAATCTAATATTAAGTTTTGTTTCTTGTTATTTTTCACTTAAATCCCTTTAAAAGTATACTTTAGGTCACCGTGATAGTACCAGCAATGCCTTTAAGCTAGATTTGTTCCTGGACCGATAGAAGATGAATTCATGTTACGATGACTATTTGTCTGGTCCACTGTAACATCAAAGGAGCCAGCACCTTGAAAGGTGCTAACTTCTCGAACGTATTTACCTTATTCTCTTCTTTTGCAATCTCCTTCTTATACTGATCTTTTGGCCTTGCGAAATCCACTGTTATTTCCCTTCCCATAAACTGTTTGCCATTTGTATAATGCTTGGCCTTTGCAGCTTTTTGTACCAATTTAAATTGTATGAAACCGCAACCACGAAGTTTTCCATCAGGTTTTTTCAGTAACTCTACATTAGCCACATCTCCATATTGTTCAAAATGTTCTTTTATATTTTCTTCCGTTGCTGTAAACGGTAAATTTTTTACAACTAATCTAGCTCTTTTGTCTTTCAGGAGTTTTTTTGATAATTTCTGCCTTTCACGTAATTTTTGCTTCACAATCTCTTTGGATTTGATCTTGTCTAAAAATGAAAAATATTATGAAAATCTTTCCGTACATGTTCATACCTGTACATTTATCTACAAGTACTTACCAAATTGTGCCATTTTTAATTGTAAATATTCACATTACATGCACTGAACAGTATTTATTAGAATCCCAATTCAAGACAAAAACATTAGGCTTTAAAAAAATTTAACAGGCAACACGTTACACGTTCCAAACATAGATACATAACCTAACCTAACTAACAGCAGCACAGACTAACAGCAGTAACAAAACATAACAACCTAACAAAATTTAAAAAAATGTGTTTCAAGTGTGAAGTGTGAAGCTAGCAACGGCCGGAAATAAGAAAGATCGGAGGCTTTTGTAAATTCGTAATCTCCAAAAACAATGTATTGTTCAGGCAACCTTATAACGGCTGATCGAGAATTTTCAAGTTTTTGAGAAAATGACGTTTTTATTTTTTTTCATTTTTGGTTGTAGCGACCTTTAAGGGCTGATCGAGGATTTTCGCCTAATATAGGGGTGGTAGAGTTGTATATTTGGAACTATTTCACTCACTTTAAAATTATCACATAATCTGACCAATCACAAACCAAATAAGACAGCTTGTATTACAGCGAAAACACCGACTGTCTTTCAATTCTAATTGGTCTATCAGCGTGGTGTTTTCAACGACGTAACCATGGATACGGATGGCTGTAACCATGGATACGGATAGCAACGCAAAGTTTGACAGTTTAATAAAAATTATAATTATAGAGACAGACGTCAAAATGAGTCGCTTCGGTGCAAAATATTTGCTGGTGAAATAGTCTAATAAAATACCACTGGTGATTGAAATTATCTTGTAAGTCCGTCTCTTATTTCTAAACTCAACTGTGTTGCTTGAAAACACCACTCATCCGTCCTACGGACTCGTGGTGTTTCCAAGCAACTCAGTTTCGTTAGAAATAAATCGACAGACTTATCGCGAAAATTCAATCTCTTGTGGTATTACTTACTTACTGATAATACGGCGGCACAATTTTAGACCGACAAGGCAAGATTTTTTGAGATTACGATTTTTCAAAAATTTTATTTCGTGTCCGTACTGTATTTAATTTATTAATTTTAAACACTGCAATAGTGTACAAAAATATTTAATTTTCGAGTTTAACTGCTTTGGATTATGCTCATCTCTTAAAATTTTTAAGATAATTTCAAAGAAATTCTCATCTGTATCAAAACTTATTTCCTGCCGTTGCTGGCAACGCGTTGCTAACTTCACGCCAGTAAAATGTCATTTTAAATTTTAAATGTTGTCAATCGTCAAAAAAAGTCCAAAGGCAGTGAATTTTAGCAGCAGCAGGTGTAAATGCAATCAATAAGTTCAATTGACATTTATTAAAAGCTGTCGGTGTTGTCTGTTCCCTATGTTTTTACTCATTTAACAAATATCGTTCACGTTTTTTCTGTTACGAGTGAAATATTTCTATACATGTTTAAATTTATAACCTCAAATACACAAGAGTTGCTACACGTGTTTATTGTTTAGGTATAGCTAGGTGGTTAATCATTTTCAAAAACTATGGCTGATGATAAAGGTATGAAAATAATATTCCTTGTTGGAACGTCTGTATAACCATTTCAATTGCTTTCTATAACAGGTATTTGCTCAGGTGGTCCCAGTAACGAAGATGAAGATTCGGATGGGTGGGATGAAATGGAAGTTAGCGGAGAACAAACAACTTGTTTGTTTTGTAATTTACAATTCCATACGATAGCTGTAGCCTTAGACCACTGTAGATCTGAACATAATTTTGATTTACTCTCTTTAAAAAATAAGTACAATATGGATTGTTATTCTTACATAAAAATGATTAACTATGTAAGACTGCAAAAGCCTGACCCAAAAATTTTGACCGAATCATCAGTTGCTCTTTGGGACGATGATGTTTATTTAAAGCCAGGTGAAATGGAAACTTGGTTAATGTATGGTAAGTTCAAATTTAGGTTTGTTTTACCCACCTAAGTTCTCTCGTATTTGTACTATATTGTACTGTATTGTACTATATTATACTATACATATAACTAAAGTAACATGAAGAGTTTTTTAAAGCGATATCGTAAAAGTTTACATTGTTATGCATGAAGTAAACCTACTTTCTCATTGTCTACTTTAAAACTCTCAATCTATATATTATTACACAATACCTATATATTATTATGCATGTAGTGCATTTCTAATTTTAGATTTTGATGACCTGGGTAGCGCGCCTTCAACACCACATTATGCTATAGATGGGAAGACACCTATAAGTAATATAAATTTTTCGGATTTACAGAGACAAATACAGGAATTAACCATGCAGGTAATATTATAATATACACACCTACATCTTGGCCTGTATTTTATATTTTATATGTAAATAAATAAAATTTTAATATGAAATGAAATATATCACCTTTACTTACGTACTGTTGCCCTATTACTCATCAGGGTTTCAGGGTATGCAAATATATATTTGTAATTTGGCTGAATAGCCCCAAATATTAAAGACAGTCCTGAAGATATTGGCAAAAAAATGCAACACTAAATTCCGAGCTAAATTCTTGAAACCTGCTCGTTGCGATTATTTGTTATTCTTCTTAATGACCTAATAAAACATATTCTTCATGTCTACTTATTTTTCATTGTAATTAAAAATTTTAAATATATTTTAAGAAATAATCAAACTAATAAAGAGATATTTTAGGTTAGACATAAAGACATGCTGCTTGAAAATTACTTGAAAGACATGGAAAAAATGAAAGAAGTGACGAGAACAATAGTAGAAGCAGGTGATATAGCAGTGAAGAAAATACCATATAACATTAATTCAGCTGGCTGTGATAGTAGCGATTATTTTAACTCGTATTCCCATTTTGGAATTCATCATGATATGCTCAATGTAAGTACTATTTACTTTCCCATCTTGTAATTAACACACTGCGAACAACACATTAGTGAATGACGAAAAAAGTATGTTTGGGTTTTCAAGATATTCGAAAAAGGATTCTATTATAATAATAGAAATATTAATCTCGCCTAATAATGTTTCTAAATACACAAGAAATCGCACTAAATGCCAGATTAAAGAATTGATTTATGTTGGTTACTGTAAAGATTAAAAGAATTGGTTGTAGATTAATTAAATTGCTATGTTATAATGTCTTTTTTTATTCAAATTTAGAAATGATTGTCTTTATAAAAGGAAAGAAAGAAGTATCCAATAAAGCTTTTACGCATCACTATCCTATATGTATATGCGTGAATCTATTTTTGTTATATTAAACTGAGTTTTGTCTTACTTTTGTTTAAACATTACATTTAATTTTAGGATAAGGTGAGAACAGAAAGTTATAGAGATGCGATAATAAAAAACTCAAAATCATTCGTTGGTAAAACAGTGTTGGATGTTGGATGTGGGACTGGTATTTTATCAATGTTCTGTGCAGAAGCAGACGCAGAAAAAATAATTGGAATTGACCAATCTGAAGTTATATATAAGGCAATGGATATAGTTCGGTAAAAATTTAAATCAAGAACTTTCTAAATTTGAAGTTAATGAGCTAATACGAATTAATGTTGAATATGAATGTGTATGTTTAGACTGTTTACGGTTATATACAAAAGGCTTGTTGCAGTAGTTTATTTAATTAATCAACTATAAGCTATATAAAATATTTCTTATAGAAGTTCGTAAAAGTCATAGAAACTTTATTAAATTTATAAAATATGAATATTTTTATTTGGGTTGAAATATACGGACACCGTATTTCCCAAACCAGAAAATAATACTAATATAGACTATATTCTTATAGTTTAAATAGCCAGCGTAGTAGCTTACACCGATTTCCCATTTTTTTCTTTTACCACTACAACCATTTTATAGTCGTATTTTTTTTAGGGAAAACAATTTACATGAAAAAATTTATTTAATAAAAGGCCAATTGGAAAAAACAAATTTACCAGTAGAAAAAGTTGATATCGTAGTTTCTGAATGGATGGGATATTTTTTACTCTTTGAAGGCATGTTAGATAGTTTTATCTATGCGAGGGATACATATTTAAAACCAGATGGATTGATTTTACCGAATAGGTGTAATGTTAGTATCGTTGGAATTTGTGATGTAGGTGAGAACATTTTTTAATCATATCTAGCATTGTTCTTTGCTTAATAGGATAGCGTATAAGAAAATAGTTATAATTTATTGTTTTATTATTGTACTTACCTGAATAGTTTCTATTAAAAAAACATTTCTGTTTCTTTAATAATAATAATTGACTTTTTGTATATTTACCAAGTAAATGAGAATAAAATACATCTACAATCTTTTATCACCTAATGAAGCATAGTGAAAATCTTTCTACTTACCGCAACCCCAGTAACAAAGGTTGTTAAATATCTGCTACAAAGCGGCGTAAGAATATACTTATTCCTACATTCTTTTAATTCGCTTGGCTAATATATCTTTTTTCTTTTAACTATCAATGTAAAAATAAGTATTGAAGTTTTAGTAACTAGAAAATTTGTCATAATTTGAGAAAGGTGATACATAAATTCTTATCGTTTTAGAACGTTACGATAAAGTAATAAACTTCTGGGATGATGTATATGGATTTTCAATGAAATGTATGAAAAGAGAGGCGTTAAGAGAAGCTTTTATAGAAATAGTACCTGAAGAAAAGGTACTAACGAATGCCGCAATTTTAACAGAAATAGACTTAAGGACATGTAACATAAGTGCGTGTATTTTTAGTTCCAAATTTTCTCTTATTGCAAATAATGATGGAAAATTGACAGCTATTGCTGGATATTTTGATACATTCTTTGATTTGGAATATAAAGTAGAATTCTCTACTGGACCACATGCTACAAAGACACATTGGCAACAAACAATTTTTTTCTTAGGAGAAACAGTTGATGTAAAGGGAGGTAAGATATATTTGTATACAACTAAATTATTGCCTACACATCCTTTGAGACAGTGCCGCTTGTTTCTAGAAGGTGCAAGAAAAATATATCTATATATATAAACGCCTTTGTTTTCACAGTATGTGTACATGATTCAAAATTTCACTAAATTCATTGCGACGCATAGCGGTCTTCAAGCCAGGTTTTTGATAGATTTTGGGTATCGGACCTTGTTGTAAAAAGGGAGATTTACTCCTCGACGAACTCATTAGAAACTTAACTCTTAGAGGGGTTCGCCTACAGATAATATTATTAATAAAACCCTAGAATTCTTAAGATAATTAATTGCTTTATTTGTAAAAAAAATTGAGTAATGAGTAAAATAAACATTTGCTATAAAATCAAATAAACAATGTTAATCATTAATTTATTTTTGGCAATACATAAACAAAATAGTAAAATAAATAACCTAAATCTGATAAAAGTTATTATCGCTTTATGCTTTTGTACTTTAGCTGTTATTGTGTTCACAAACAACATATAATAATAACTTTTAATAAGTGATGTACATATTTTGTTTTATTTCTAGGTGATGTTGTCGAAGGAACATTATCATGTACAAGATTATCCAAAAATATGCGAGGACTATTAGTGACAATCACAATTGGTAAAAATAAGTATCAGTACAATTTGGATTAACGATATATTATCTTGTATTTTTTTTTTTAAATTAAATTAGAAAATATATTACAACCAGTACCTAAATCACTAAGTTAATAATTTATTAGGCACGAAACTAAGGAATTTTTAAAACCCGTTATTTCGCACCCTGAACACTTGATTTAAAGGGTTGAAAACTGTTCGCTGTGTGGTAAAGAATGGCACCCTGCTCCTGTTGAAGTCTGGTTGTACGTCTGCTCTTAATATTACTACACCTAAAAAAAAAAAAGAAAAATTAACAAAAATATGACAGGAAACTGCTAGTCTTAAGCTCTCTGGGGCTCTTGTGCGAACTTTTTTCGCAATGCACCTTGGATGTAAAATTAGGAAATTGCAGAGACATATCAACCTGAATCACATCCTCGGATGTGAGCGTGACGTTACTGTCTTTAATTTAAATTTAAATACATTGCAAATGTTTCAATTACACCATAATAGTTATTAAAATAAATTTCTAAAATTTCTATTCAAAAATGGCACCATAACTTTCTTAAAGGTGATATTGTTTCCTACCTAACCTGTTAAAGTCGACCCCGAACAATAGGAACTACATGCTTTTTTAAGCTTCTATGATAACTTGATTACACGATTTGGGGTGTTTTCAGGCTTTTTTTGGGCCGATTTAAAAAGTATGTCTATGTGAACTCCTAAATACTGTCGAGGGATGGCTTATTGTTTATTTTAAGAATAATTTAACAGAGTACGAAAGTAGAGAGGTAGGTACATTTAACATTAATCCCATTATTAGAAAGTGGAAACTTAATATGTGAATGGATTTGTGCTTGTGCATATTTGGTTTTTCATTCGTTACAATTATGACTCTCAGTTGAGATAGTGCATAATACCTAGCTGATTTTGAAAATATAACTGACTTTAATCTACGAAAAAATTTAAAACCATGCTGAAGAAATGGATAATATTATGGCATCGGTGAATTCTTACTTGATTCCTTTAATTCAAACATTAAAAATATATATATATGTGTCTGTGTATATGTATAAATATATGTATTATGTATGTATATTTTATATTGTCTTTGTCTTTAGATCAATTTTACGTTCTATATTATGTTCCTGGTTATTTATGTTTTGTTGCGTACCTTATTTATTTGTTTATATGTTATATACATTCTTTTTTCTACTATTTTATGTAATATTTTAAGCTTTTGTATCCGTATATTATACAGCTAAACACAAATTATTATTTTATTACTATTTATTAGTACATATATGATGTCTCATACGTTAGATGGTACAGAAGATGATAAAATCTGGGTGCGGACGTTATACTGCATTTATGATCATATGCAGGATGTGCTTTATGCTCAGTACAGTTGCGATTAAACAAAGGTTTCCTCTATTTAATCACAATCTGTCTCTAAGGATAAAACTACTCTCAAGCGGCAAAAATTTACAAATTTAATTGTTCGCATTGAAAAGTTTTATTTGACTGGACAAATGGGTTTTTGACCAAACAGAATTTAAATTTATTTTTTCTTTTTAATTTGCTCCTTCATATAATATGCCATTGTAGTCTGCTTAATGGCTAATTTGGCACAAGAGTGTTAAATTAAAAAATATATATCTAATTTAATTAGTACTTGCATTGTGTTTAATACTGCATATTAATTTTAATTGACTATGTATGACGCATATAGTAGGGGAATAGTTATTGTTGATCTTATATATCGTGGGACAGAAGTTTTAAAACTTTATAGTTATTTATTGTAGCTAAATATTTCGATAATCTTTGTTAAACATTTTTAAACTTTTCATTAAAATATAACGTTACCAGTTTATTGTCTGTGAGGACTGCTTGTTTAATTCAGTTACTGCTTCATTAATTACATAGTCCCAAAATTTTTGTTATTCATTCTTCTAGACTTATAAACAGACTCACTCCCCACATATTTTATTGTTTATATTCATAATATGTATAGAAATAGAAATAAATGAAAAACAGTAATTTTTTAAAAGTGACATATTTTTCCTTACAAAACCTCTCTAAAAAAATATACAAGCTGTACTCGAAGTAGGACTTTTAATACAGATTACAGATACTTGTCTTGCCTAAGTAAATAACAAAGGATATTGTAGCTACCTGGAAAAAATAACACTTAATCAAAGTAAGTACCAAGTTTAAGATTACTTTCAGGTGATAGGTAGAATCAAACTTTCAACAAGTTTGGGAGAGCATGCAAGAATACTTATTTTGTCATTTCTTTTGAAACTTGATAAAACTATTTTTCTTATTCAAACTTCATCCCACTTCATCCACAAATTTAAAAATATAATTTTGTTGTACCGAAATATCTAATATGGTCGTAGAAATTACATTTGAAGCAAAAGGGAAGGGGAACATAAAACCTGCAAAATGTTAACCTGTGGATACTAAATAGGAGTTGAAACACTTGAAACTCTGTAAGTGCAATTTAAGATTTGACAAATTTATAGATAATACTAAGGAAAAAAAATTATTTAATATCATCTACCAGTATACTTGGGTGAAAACATAAGTGAAGTAGGTATATTTCCAGTAGAGATAGAATCTAAATGTTAGCATTCTTCGATAAAATTGTAATTACATAATAGTAGGAGAGCCCTCGGCTAGGATTTTCGACATCGCTACACGAGGATTCTATTTTTTTTCAACAGTTCATGTGAATAGGAAAAAAATGTATCGAAGATGTATAAAAATGGGTCATAATAGTTTTTTGATTAACCTAGTTCGGCCGCGGATGGTTCTAGCTCTTCTGAAAGTAGTTTATTCCTTTTTTTTATTAATCGCATATTTGCCCGAATTATTACAAATATTGGAAACCAGCTTCAGTTATAGAATATAATATCGCATTATGTGGTGAGGCTACATAAATATGTTTTAATATTTTTTTTCCTATATTAAACACTTTATGACATACTAAAAAATCATCGAATATCGATATTATAAAATGCAAATACTATCAAACAAATAAGTTCACAGAATTAATTTGTTATCGTTAAATCAACATTCTTGCATGGCCAATAATTAAATTTAAATAATTACCTGATGGATTTACTTTCACTTTGATTTTTGTTTGCTGCGATAGCACTCCATAATCTACATCTTCATATAAGTCCTACAAAAAAAAAAAGATATAATGGTAACTTTAATACAATTTGATTTCAGCTTCAACCATAATTACAGAAAATATGAGATGAGTCAAAATTATGTACATACTTTTAGCATATTAGTTATGATAATAATTTTATATTTTGGACCTTACAAAATGTACGAGGAATATTTCTAATAGACTAAATACCAAATGTGACTTGCTAGTCTTCTTGACCTATTGTCATATTTCAAATAGAAATCTATTGAAAAAATTTAAGACCAAAGATCGTGAATAAGGTTACTGGTTTTTTAAATATTCTGGCTCTTTTTATGTTCTGTAATACAGGCATAAGCAAACCTGGCTCTATCATATTTTAGTTTGATGATAGCTGATGACTGGGTAAATAATAATAATATGTTGATAACTATTCAAAAATCGGTTGCAAATCTTTATGAATTTTTTTTGTATTTAATTAAGCTTTTGCATAATAAAATAAAATGTATACTTAAATTGATAAAATACGTATTTTTTTATATTTATATTTTATATTTATTTTTCGTTACTTGATGTTATAAATAATACAATCAATAAAATATAATGGTAATTTAATCAGTTGTCTATCTTACACACGTGCATTTATACTTATAATATTTATTGTTAATTTGATAGAAAACCTTAATAGATTATTATTATTATTATTATTTTTAAAGCATCAATTAAGGCGAGAAAGTTCTAAAATTGTATGTTTCCCATTATTTATTATGTGTTATTACCAGTAAATTTCTTCATATCCAACACAATTAAAACGGCAATTTAACAGTTGTAATGCATTATAAACTACACTAACAAAATAGAAACAAAATTACACCCACACCTTAGAGGTTGCGTCAATTATGTGAAGTGGCGGATTTACATCTCCGCAGAGGCCCTATGTGCAGACCCTGCTATTGTAGAATTTATTTTTTTTAATAATTATTTTCTAAATTGGTAGGGGTTTTTCGAAGATCAAAATCATTGTAGTTTCCAAGCAATTGATTTTTTTATAGCGCTACAAAAACATTAAATATTTGTTGGCTAGCCCATACGCACGCCGCTGTATTCTGATAAAAAAAATTGCTACCACTATCCGATAAAGAATACAAAACAACCTATCTATGCTAAATTCCAAAAAGCTATCTTTTGTTAATATTGAGTTATGGCCAATTATTATTCTAAAAAATTTTCCATTTTTAACACCCTGTAGATAATAAACGAAGCAGAATTCGTTTATAGGGCAAACCTTTATTTTACGTTGAACTGCGGCTCCTGACAAAGTTCTGCTATTATAAACTGGACCACCCTGTATAGTTTCCTATAAAGATATAGATATGAAAATTATACTAGGTGTTTACGTTTTTAATCCCAGGACCTTAGGAGGTTTTAGAAAAACTTATTTTAGGCAGAATATTTCTAGTAAACTTATACTCCAAATCGCTTATTCCTAACGGAGCTACACCCCAATAAATAATTAGGGGGAAACCTTTTTTTCATAAATAGGTATCTGTTGAACGTATTCAGATATACTTTTAATATAATGATTGATTATATTATTATTGCACTTTATGTGAAATAAGCAGAGGCGTCTCATTTGGGGGGTTCTTGACGTTTTTTTTATCAATAATTTTGGGGATTGAGAATCTATAGAAAATAATACTTATATAAATAATGTACTATTAGTCAGAGTCGATAAGATGTATCATTTTCGAGAAAGTTTGATTTAAAGTGGATTAGGCTCACTTATTAAGTTCATTATGGGGTATAATAAAATAAAAACAACTACATAGAAAAATAATTTTAAATTTAATAAAATTTGACTATTCAGATTGTCATTAAATATCTATCCCGATATTCATTTTTTTATAGCACACTAGAATGATTTAGGAAATCAGTAGCTAATTCATACATTACTTAATACAAGTGAACTCAATCTACTTTAAATCCAATTTTCTCGAAAACGATGCATCTTATCGGCTCTGATTAACAGTAGGTACCTACATTATTTGTGTATTATTTTCTATAATACAATCCTCTATTGATTTGATGAAATTTCTATCAGAGAAAAAATGATTGGTAAAAAACTGTCAAGAACCCTCCAAATGAGACGCCTTTGTTTATTTTACATAAACCAAAGTACAACGTAATCAGAGGTATTTGGCGAAACAATCATCATATATCAGAATACGTTCAACAGTTTTTGAGATATTTATGGAAAAATGGTTTCCCTCCCTAATTCTTTATTGTGATGTAGCTCCGTTAGGAAGCGATTGAAAGTATAAGTTTACTAGAAATATTCTGCCTAAAATAAGTTTTTCTACAACCTCCCAGAGTCCTGGGATTAAAAACTGAAATATTTAATTTTTCCGATTTTGATTTCGTCATTACCTTTTTCTATGAATAAACTACTAATGAGAATATACTTTGATATTGGGTTAATGTCCGTTATCTGACTGCACCTTTCTCTTGCGGAAGGAGGCTACTAAATGGGGTCCTGTTACCTGTAATGTTGTCTTCAACAAGTTTAGTTTTAGGATTAATTTTGTATTCCATTCCATTTCGTTACGGCCTTTCAACAGGAAAAAAATAACTATAAAGGCAAATATTTTTATATGTTCATTTCCAATTTTTGACAGTTTTAAATTTATTTTGACACATTAAAATTTCAAATTAATTAATATGCCAAATTAAACTGATAGACAAATAATATTATGAATATTATGAAGTGGGTCTGTAAAGTATGGAATAAATTTAATCACATTATAAAAATGTTCAAAATTTTAAATAGGTTAATTTCCTAATTCTAAATGCGCATCTTTTGCTCCAGAGTTGTCTTAGTGGCGTCATCGATGTTCCGTGAAAACCGCTTTGTGGTACCCTCAACTGATTTTACGATTTTCAAATGTCTGTAGCTCTCAAAATATCAACATTAGAGTACAAAAGTGAAATTAACTCTTAATCATTGAGTAAAAAATAATAAAGAGTTGCAACTGTCAAGGTTTCGAGATTTTAGTATTATATTTCTTTGCCAATAACTTAATGATTGCCATAAATTTTTAGTGCTACGGGAAGGTATTTGTAATGTGGCTGTATAGCCCTTAAAATTGAAGACAATCATGAAGCTATTGGTGAAAAAATACAACACTAAAATCTCGACAACGATGATTAAGACAAATGAAGCAAAAGATGCAAAAGTCAGTGGTAAGTACTCGAAGGATGACAGCTATTTAACTCTAGTCATTGCACCAAAGTAGACTGATTAGTTGCTTATACGACTCCTTTATCAATAGAGTGCGCGTTGAAAAAAATTGTAAAGTAAATTAAAATACAACTAAGACAGTTACTTACTTCAACTCTATATCCTGTAGGTGATGTGAGACCTAACTCTTTTAGAGTCACTGCGACATCAGAAGGAGTACCATCTGTCCTCCTGTTAACAAAAGCTATTGCGTATGAGAAGTAGTTTTGGAACAGTGGAGTTATCGGTCTCGACCAAATTTCTATTCCTTTGTGCTGCAAAAAAAATGATTGATGATATTGGTTAATTTTTGGAAGAAGTTTGGCCGTAAGTGTATTTATGATTTGAATGAAGGATAACATGGCCTCATCGAATTGCTTTATAAGTACTTGTATAAATTATAAAACTGAGAACTGTATCTTTAAATACTTGAATCTTTCTCGTGTTTACTGTTATTTATTATATTGCTCCTACTGTAGCGTATCTACCCGCAGGTGAAAATATTTTTATTCTGAATTTAAGTATATACGTTTGGTAATTACCGTGTAATAACAATAATCAGCAAGTGCGAAATCAATGTCACGTTTTGAAAGTCCAAATTATATTTCTTTTAATAATATTATTTGTATTTAATAATAGGTGCTTCAGGTGTATAGTATAAAGTACTGTAAAGTGAATATGTGTGTACTATTATCCGAACAAAGAGAACTGTGCATGTCTGTGTCACTTATGTTTATTATATCTATACATAGTTATTTAGAAACTTTTGTTCCTTGCGGTTAAATTACATCTTACCCACAAATATCGAGTGTGCATTTTATTGCCTATTTTCCTTACATTAAGTTTGCCAGGCTGTCAGCAACCTACATTAACCAGATAAGCGTAAACGATTTTGGAGAAGACCCAGAGAGAGAGAACGCTCAGAACGCCCCTTGGAGGTGCAGATGTTATGATTTGGGGGAGGTTTATTTACGAGACTTGGTTCTTAAAGACAAAGGAGCAATAACTACCTCGAAGGTATATTGTTGTCACTTGCTGTAGATTATGTTACATGTATCCTATAGAGCACATCTGGGATCAATTGAAGAGGCAAATCAGAACACCGCAAAAATTTCAGAATTTCAGACAACACAAACACGAATTGCAATTTGCTATTCAGGAAGATTGGAAATGATTGGATACAAGATTGCCAATCTTATTGGGCTTAAATTGAGGCCCGAGGAGGCAATATCTGCTATTAGACAGGATAGGTATAGGTAGGTGTCTCAGAAATAAGTGCACAAAAGGACACGACATATTCCCGACGACGCACAGCGGGGCAAAAATCTCATTTTTTGAGCAATCGACAATTTCCAGGCCTGGTATTAATGAAACTTAATTTTTTTTTTTAAACTATTCGTTATAAAATTGCCTTTAATTCTATCGAGGCCGAATTTATAAATTTCAAAATTCAAGATGGCTAATCCAATATGGCGGAAATACATTTTTTAATAAAATTAAGATTTTATCAAAAGACTTAAAAATTTTAAGACATGTTACTTGGGGGATTTTTCTGGTTTCTGATCTCATTTTTGATCAGCAATTTTTGCGATTCCAAAAACCAAGATGGCGGATCCAATGTGGTGGCCATCATATTTTTTTTAATGAGGTGTGCATGCAGAAATTGTTAAAAATTGTTACTTGGGGGTTTTAGTCTAAATTACGTAAATTTTTCCTGGATATTCGTGAAATTTAATAAAAAACTACTAGATTGTGAAAAATTAAATTAAATTTACCTAATTTACTTTTTTTACCACTAGATACCTATTAGTAGATATCTTATTACCGAAAACGAGAATAAAAACAAAAGTTTTTGGAATCGCAAAAATTGCTGATCAGAAATGAGATCAGAAACCAGAAAAACTCCCCAAATTTCTTAAAATTTTTAACAATCTATTGATAAAATTTTAATTTCATTAAAAAATTTATTCCGCGATATTGGATTAGCCATTTTGAATTTTGAAATTTCGAAATCGACCTCGATAGAATTAAAGGCAATTTTATAAGGAATAATTAAAAAATAAATTTAAGTTTCATTAATTGTCGACTGTTCAAAAAATGAGCTATTTGCCCCACTGTGCGACGTGAAAATAAATCGATTAGACCAAATTTACCTCTGTACCAAAATGCTTCCCAAGGGAGCTGCAATCCCCTAAGAGCGGGCCCCTGAAGATGATTGTTCCAAAACTGTTCAAGTTAAAGTGTGGAAATTTAACACAACCACTAAACATTTACCAAGGGTAGATCAATCTGTAGGGGTGGGTGTAAAAATAAGAAAATCATTAGGCATGTACTAAAATGGCGGTGCCTCCAATCGAAGTTACACAAGAGGAAATTTCCTTTGTGAAAAACTCTGATAAACCATAATTTGACGTCAAATCTAAAAAAAATTACAAATAAAAAAGTTGTGGTCATTTTTACCCCACACCTTAATCCTTAACAAACAATAAAAGTAGGATAATTTTAAAAATTGAAGAAGAATGTTACAAATTCGATTTTGGAAATAATAACTAGATACTAAATAGCACATATTAGAAACAATGAACGATTCGTGATGCAAGATAAAATTATATATAATTTGTAAAATAACTGGCAATTTCAGTAGTAATACGGGAAAGTTATAATTCTATTAATAATATAAAAGTGAACGATTAACCCCAGTATATGAAAAATTATGATTTAAATTAATTATATTACAATTGTTTCTAATTAACACATATATATATCTTATAGTCTAGATAGGTCTATAAGTATTATTCTTTATTTTCAAAAAATCGAAAACAATTATATAAATTATAAACCACAACCATTGACTTCCACTGTTCTTTTTATTGCGGCAAGATAAATCATGTTTGATTTTTGAAGGAATGATTTACATTTTGGTTCCACTCTATTTATTTACACAAAATCCAAGGATCAAGTAACATTTTAAGATATGTAAATTGTGCAATTTTTCGTAATTATTATAATTAATATATAGGTGTGTACCTACCTTGTATATCCGCCTTCCTTGTATGCCTAATGGATCCTGGTCTACAGATATAATTTTTCTATTTTGCAGGATGGCTTTGTACTCTGGCCTTATAGTTCTTAAATCTACTGACATAAGGAGCGGGGCAGCAAGGATAGCCCACAGGGCCATTTGTGTCTTGCTTTGTTCATAACTTAATCCGAAATTACCAATAATTAACTGCAACAAAAAACAAATAGTTAATGACTAGAACACATATTTAAAAAAAAGTTGTAAAGGCTAAGAAAATTTGTCGAAAGTAAGACTTTCCTTTTAACGCGGGGTATTTTGGTATCCATCAAATTAAATTGGTTACTTGAGAACCATAAAGATCACACTATATTTTGCAATTGTCAAAATTGGTTATTATCTACCTGCCTATTTTTATTTCTAAATTTTTCCACTTATTTCGCGTAAAATGAAATGAAATGTGTTAAAAATGAAGTTCCGCTTTTAAAAGCAGTCTGTAGGTATATCATTTTATTTTAATTTCTGTTTAACATTAATTGAGCAAGTATTTCTTTTTTGGTGGTATTTAAAAATTATTTGTCAACTAATATTTATACTACTACAGGTATATTTTTTCAGTGCCATTTCGTTCAGAGTCATTATTAAACTGGTTTGAAATAAACTATAGGTACATTATTGCTTTAAATGATAACGAGTTTAATAATTTGAAATTAATATGATAATTAATTATTGACTTAATTTATTAACTTGAATACCTTGAGGAAAAGTGGTAAAACAGAGTAACCCTAATTTCAGTAAATTATAAAGCAGAATGAAAATTGAATATTTGGAAAATTAAGGTCGGTACTTAGTTTCTTACACTCAGATAGGGAGATAATAATGATTGAAATGATTCAAATCCACTATTTTTCATGCAAATAAGTATTTATCATAAATGTATCATTGATATTGTCATCATCTTTAGACAGTGGATGTTCTTGAATTCTATTTGTTTATCAAAATGTCAGTTTGTAAGCTAACCGTTCTATTTTTATTAATATAAACGAGTTAATCAATATGTTAAAATTTCTGGACAGTGATACAAGAGTGGTCAGTCTGTGGTAACTCATCCTGGTTCTCAGAACTGCGGAATTTTTTAGTGCAGACTATTATTATAGAATAGAATGTATTAATGTGACTCCTTTAATACGGATTTTGAGAGTTTTTATATAGAAATAACTTAACTTGAACACTGTCATTGAAAGGTTAAACGAGACGGGTTTACAAAGAGTAGACAATCATTGTGAAAATTTATTACAGGATGCGTTTCTAAGCGATTCCTTGGCTTACTTTCAAAGAAAAAGTTGCAGAGAGAAATTTGGAAAAACCGTTAAGTTCGTTTCAACATATCAAAACTTCAAGATGTTTTTCTGAAATTTATCTTATCTTTAATTTATCTTATCAGGTTTTACCAGGTTTTAGGAATATTTTGTAGTTAGCTCAAAATTTTTCTTCCATTGCCATAATAAAATCTATGCCATTTTTATGTAATGGACAGAAATAATTATTTCATGCAGAATTGAATTGCCATACATGTATTTTGTTTACGATCGTGCGAATGTAAAATTTGTTAAAAATATGCGTCTTTATGCAAAAATGTACCACCTAGTGTATCAATCATTCATTATTTTATTGCTTTTAGAAACGAGCAGTTTAAAAAAATTAAGTTGAAAATGGAGAAATTCGAATGTCGCAAATCGAGGCGTTCATTATATTGGAGAAGAAGGAGAAGAACTGGAAATAAATACGAGAAGAATTACTATCCTCAATGCAAACCCCTTTCTGTCACACTCAATGGGTTCAAGCACTCTTACCATTTTCCACAAAGTTATTTTCTGTCAATGACAAATCAAAAACTAAGGGAATATCCTAAATTTTTATCTCGCCTCTTATTTGATGAAGCTAATTAGACATTAGGAAATTTCGTAAAATCATACGTATGGGCCGAAGAAAACAAGGTCCGCTATCAATATCAATTTTCCATTAACATGTGGTTCGAAATTATTGGCGACTTTTTATTGGATCCCATTTCTATCTTTTGTCGCCGTTTTAGTGAAGTTAAACTACCTATGTTGCTGGAAAATGTGCCAAAACAAATGAGATACCAAAAGTGGCACATTTTGGCCCATTGAGAAACAAAAAAAAAATTCGCTCGATGGTTTTATTTATGTCGAGTTTCTAACAATAAATGGCTTGTCGTACACTTCAAAAGCAATGTTTGTATAAATTAAATTGAATACTCTTAAAAATCCAAATTCGAAAAAATCAAAAGTCGTTCTTTTTTTTTTAAAAAAAAGCGAATCTTCACAGGAAAAAGTAAAAAATAATCGATTGAAGTCTCCGAGAGGTGTTACAATTGAGGAACATGACATTCAGATTGTGTATACAGGGTGTTAAGAAAAAGTAGGTCATGCCTTTAACCACAGATTCTTTGGGCGAAAATAATGTGACTTTTATAATGTGATTTTTTATTTTGGAGCGTAGTTTTTTTTATACAGGGTGTTAAAGTTTACATTAAAATTATTTTTATTAATAATTCTGTTGCTTACTGTTTAAGATTTTTACCCGAATTTTTGCACAGACTTTCATCTTATACAAATACACTTTTTGTGTAATTTTGGTCAAAAAAGTCAAAGCGCAAACGGGAAAAAGGGGGGTTGTGTTGTTGTTCGTAGTAATCCTGGGTTTTCTTTAAATCGACTACTTTTAGACAAAAAATGCTAGAGACTTTTTTGTTGTGCATAGTCAGAAAAGTTCAATAAAATAAAAATCTTAAAAAAAAACAGTGACGTACACATTTTTGCTTAGGAAACCTAAATTAATACTTATCTATGCCACTGAGGTAGGGAAAATAAGCAAATAGAAACACTAATTTAAAGAAAATACTATAAAAAATAAAACATTGCTGTGTTTAAAATTAAACTTTTCATATTATTTACTTTAATTATTTATTAATTTTTGAATAATTTATCCAACGGGCGAATCCAGTTATTGTACATATGGTAAATGAAGCAGACAGCAAAAAGACAGAAAATACAATTATTACTAAAACAAAAAAAGTCTCTAGCATTTTTCGTCTAAAAAGTAGTCGATTTAAAGAAAACCCAGGATTACTACGAACAACAATAGTAAAAACAATAAATTCCGAAACTCAAATATTGAAAATGATTCTGAATTTACTGGAATATCTCGTTAATCAAGTCCTAAATCAAAATTTTGTAGGAGTAAAAGAAATTGGGGAAATAAGTGTTTAATCTAAAAATAAATATCTAGAGACCATAGGCGTACGTATGAAAAAGTTAGGGGGGTTAATGGGTAACACAACCCCCTTTTTCCCGTTTGCGCTTTGACTTTTTTGACCAAAATTACACAAAAAGTGTATCTGTATAAGATGAAAGTCTGTGCAAAAATTCGTATAAAAATCTTAAACAGTACAGAATTATTAATAAAAATAATTTTCAAAATGTAAACTTTAACACCCTGTATAAAAAAAACTACGCTCCAAAGTAAAAAAATCACATTATAAAAGTCACATTATTTTCGCCCAAAGAATCTGTGGTTAAAGGCATGACCTACTTTTTCTTAACACCCTGTATAAAGTTTTTGTCTTAGAAAAAGCCAAAGAATCGCTCCTTCATCATTTAATATCATCCTGTATAATAACATTCTACTAATATTGTTTAATATATTTGATATAATTCTTGATGAACGCAATCTACAGATTTCGTGCAGATTCGTTTATGAGGTCAAGGTATTATACAATCGCGAATCGCTAATGTCTTGTTGGGTTGGTACCATTTTAATATCGAAATCGAAATGTATCTGCGTTTTGATGCATAAGTAGGCTAAAGCCATAAGATAAATATTCTTTTTTACTTCCTATGAAATTGTGTATTAGTGAAACTTAAATATTATTGTGCAATGTCTTGATTTGACATACTAATTTTATAACAAGTCAATATATAATGTATAAGCAACCACATTATTTCTGTATTGAATTTATATACATTTTCATTTGGACGCATTTCGGACATTGAGTTTATGTAACGAATCTCCCTCAGAAAAAAAAAACAAAAAGAAG
This sequence comes from Rhagium mordax, assembly GCA_963680705.1. Lineage (NCBI taxonomy): Eukaryota > Metazoa > Arthropoda > Insecta > Coleoptera > Cerambycidae > Rhagium > Rhagium mordax. The sequence continues at coordinate 13,079,744 of OY796660.1, read as the reverse complement.
TGACGAAGTACCATGCAAATAAAAATGTAAGTAGATTGGTTTCTATTATACGTTTCTATTTTTTTAAACCAGAATATTTTTAATGAGAAACATTTTTAAAAAGGTGCTGAAAGTGTCCTAAAATAGTCTTCTTATTTGATGCAAGAGAAAATATAGTCCTGGACAATTGAACTGCATATTTGGACTTTTTCTTCAAATTTTGGAAAAAGATATCTCTACAGCGAGGAATATTATGGAGTTGAGGTTTTCGGCATTTTGTTGCAAATTTTATTAACAATAAGCGATTTTGTCTGTTGGAATGAGCATTTGCAATAAATATTGTACACAGCCCCTAAAAGTTGAATCAATCACTCTTCTCTTACTAATCGCACTACAAAAATCTATGAAAGAAGAGGCTGCGACAAAAATATTTTCCTGGTTTTTCAGCACCCCAAATGGTCATATTCTGGGAACTAACGTAATTAAAGTTTGAAACCAAGCTTCGTTGGAGAAGATTTTATCCAACAGCTTGTCGATTTCATGGAATTAAAATCATCCTTCAGTTACCTGCAGCCATAAACCGTCTAGATGTTCTACCAGCATTTTTAATTATTCTTCTTACATTTTCAGTGAGTTTGTGATGTAACTACGTCGGTTTTCACACAGAAATTCCAAAGTAGTATAACGTATGACCAATAGGTTTAAACGCCACCTTGTAACCAACTAATAAGAGTTTATATGTATCACCAAACTTTGGTATCACGTACAATAATTTATATTGTAAGAAAAATGTAAACGTTCTTGTGACACAAATTCCAGAGTTTGGAATTTAAAGTGGTCCGTGTATAGTATTAGCATAAAATTAAAAAGTTAAAGCTATCGGTAAATCGACATGAGTATTACATAAAAGATCAATGGTATTCTGAATTCCTTTTCTATATATAGGTAGGAGGCAATTTATATTAATTTGTCAAAAACATGTTTATTGTTTTTCTATTCTCGATTGATTGTATCCAGATATACGAATATATTAATTTTGCATACTTGCATGTAATACAATGTCAATGAAAATCACGTCCTGGTCTTTAAAGAATTCTGAACCTGACGAACATACTTCCAATAATTATTAAATTTTATTGTAAGTTACTATTAAAAATGATACTATATCATCGGTACCCTCTGCTACAGGAGGTTGCACTATACACCTTTCTGCAGCAAGCGAGGGTCCTAAAGAATAACATTCGGAATAAGAAAGAAGACCATGACATACCATATTAGAAAAAAGAAGTCGATTCAGCAAATGGTTCAATATGCTGAATCAGTGGGATGTAGATCATATTGTCTACTTCGTTTACATTTGCAATCGAAGTTAAAGAAATATGACCAATCATTGTTAAGTGATTATGTTAGCTATGTTATCCTTTTGATGTTTGTTTTTTCGTGGTCTTTATCTTATCTTTACAGGAAAGACAAACTTTTTTGAAATGGGGTCGCTAACGATAAATAGTGGATATTGATTAGCGAAAGTTATTAGTGTGTGTAGTGTTTTATAAGATTTGTTCACATTTTCAATTTCTCGCAAAGTAATTTTTATTTTCAAAAGTGTACAGATTTCTTTTTGGATTAATTGCTTAAGCTGATTTCTTAAACGTTAAAAAGATATTTTATTCTTTATTTGGGAGTAATTGTATTGAATAATATTTTTTAAGTTTCAAAACGTTAATTGTAGGTGGTATGGAAGCAGTAAATTTCTCATTAAGAAACTTCATTTAATCATCAAACAGGTCATAAAATTTATGTAAGAACAACGTAAGAGTTAACATATAATTAATTATAGCCGCGATTGAATAATTTTTTTATATTTTTTCTATTATTCTCTGTCATAAAAACAAAACTAAATATCCAAAAAAATTCTCCTTGCTGAAAGGTATTCTCTTTATTTCCAAAATATTCCAAGCAAAATTGAATCACTGTGTCTAGCGTGTGATAATAAATGCATGTGATTTCTTTTAAGGCAATTCGAACGTGTGCGCGGATTTCCAGTTTTATATATGGACAACAACGTCGTGCAACATAAGTGTGAAGTAATGTAGCATGTAATAAGATTGCATCTAACTGTACAGTGTGGCTCGTTTGAAACAAAAAGCCTCAAATAATTCTTGGAAAAACAGAACAGACAAGTCAGTTGTTTTGCTATTAAATATTTGAAAACAAAAACGCCTTAAAGTCTCTACAGACACCTATTACAAGTATCACACAATCACTATTAGTTGTTGTATGATTTCCCAACCTTAAAACTCGTGTAGCCACCAGTGAAGTATTTCAAAACGTGGATTTACCATACACAGGCAAAACAATTCGGTAACCTGTTCATGGTAGTTTGTGGCCTCAGTGTATGATTTAAATCTTTATTTTCCGGTAAGGAAGGAAATAACTTCCTTGTTAGCATAGCTCTGTATTTAATGCAGTAGGAATCTGCGTTTGTTAAGTAGTATCCGAAACCGAAATAAAAAGAATCTCGGTGGCGTATTCATAGCGCTCCGATATTTTGGTGTCCCGTTGGAGTCATACTTACTAGCCCCAGCCGTTCGATTTCCCCGCGTGGGTATATCTCGATCCGTTCGCACTGCGAATCCACCAACGGCCGCAATTAAATTATTTCCACGCGTACTCTTGTTTGCCAGCTTGTATATGATCGTTTCAAAAATTGTACATAGCCGACAGCATTAACTGCATTAACCGGTCCAGTTCTACATTACTTGTTCATGATTGTTTTCTTATAAATAAATATATTGGTATGTTATTATTTCCGTTGTCTATTTCTAATTAACCCGTTTCAGAAATTGTCCAGTCCAGTTGACAAGACAATCATCTTTCAACCCTCTGGACAAACAACCGTATCTCTACTGTTTTAGCTACCCCACAAGATTTCTCACCCTGGTGAGCCAGGCAAGTGCTGTTCCTTGCACTTAAAAATAAGGAACTGGCGCCCGAGTTTCCGTCCGAAAAGTGTCACAACGCCAGAGAGTCCTGTTTGTAGGTAGCCAGTTACAAACAGGACAGGTTGCGCAATTAAAAGTGCATTACAATATCCCAGAAAATATGAAAGATATTTGAATGCGATTTGAAGCATATTAGGGCCTATTGTTCGGTCTTAGTGATTTCACCATAGCGATTACTCGAAACTTGCTTTTTCAACTTATTGTTAGTACAAAATTCCTGTGATTTAGTAGTTAGTATGCCCCACCGTTAATTTTAATTTGATTAACTGTTATATCGTTTTTCATTTCTCAGTATCGAAAGCATACTTTTTTCTCACCCTGTATAAAATCTTTCCTAAAACAAGAAAAATGACAAGGATTTTGTATTAACAATAAATTGAAAAAACATGTTTCGAATAATCGCAATAGAGATACAGAGTGACGAAATCCGATTGTGAAGTTTTTTGATTGAATTCAAATTTGTTTAAAACCACGACTTTTATTCAGAAACCCCTAAAATTGTTTTTTACAATTTACAATTGAGCCACTGCTTCTTCCAAAACCCAGAAAGAAAACAAAATATTTGTTTGGAAAGAAATGATGGCGCAGTGAAATTTGTTGAAATTTGCATTGTTTTATTTACCACCCTGTATTTTAGAATTAAAGTTCCTACAAACCAAAACACACCGATCCACTCTAAGACCGAACAATAGGCCCTAATATGCTTCAAATCGCGTTCAAATATCTTTCATATTTTCTGAGATATTTAACTTCAAATATATACTAAAAATTTACTTTATGCGTTTTAAAGTTCCAGCAGTTTAGTTCGTCGGTCCATCTCGAAGGAGGCGCGAGTTATTAAGCTCGGACCGGACGCGTGTTTAGAGAAACTTGAAAAATCTAAAAAATTACGAAAATTCGTAAATCGCGCAACCCTGCTTCGGTTTTCGGCTCAGCCCAGTTGTCAGAGCATTAAAAAGGACTCTACCTGAAAATAATTCACGGAGTTTTGATTTTCGGTGCATGGAGTAGTGTCAAATGTCAAAAATAACATGTCCATTTTGCGACCTCGAAATCCCTGTGGAAATTTGAAGAAAAAAAATCATATTTTTGCGAAAAAAATCATTATTTTCGAAATATTTCGGTTCTCGTAGGTTTTGGGAAAAATATGCTTCTATACAAAAATGAAGGGTTACAATTTATGTTCTCTTCATTTTTACTGTTAAATTGATAGATAATTTCGACTCAGCGGATCTGTAAATGCAATAACTTTTTATCGCATTCACAGAAATTCCTGATTCACGAGTTTCCGTGGACATTTAGAGACTTTTCGTCATTAGTATGTATGGAAATCCTACCTATAAACATTCATGCTATTATATGTGCTACTCCATTTCCACACCACCCTTGCGGTAGAGTAAACGGCGCATTTTTTTCGTGGTTTCGCCATTAGTCCTAATCCACGAAAGGAGATTAATTGAGTTTCCTTCGCTTTGTACTTCTCGATGACCCTGGTTTTCCAAGCTCTTTAGCTTGTGATACGACACTTTCGCTGTCCTCATTGGATTCGAATTCTTGGTCATCATCCAATGTTCCTATTATTCCATCTATCGTGGTTGTCGGAGTTGCATCTTCTTCTTCATCACTTTCATGCAGCAAGTCCTGCGCATTATCGCAGAAGGCACCGTTAATACATCCACATATGTTAGTGTAATTAATGCAATCCTGTTTTCTTGCAGCCGCAGGCAGGTCCACAGCCTTCTTTGCATGCAAATGTATTCTGCGCAAAGCCTGCGACCAGCAGAGGCAAAAGTGCGACAAAATCAGAAGATTGATAAATGAAGATTTTTTTCTCTTTGGTTCATCTCAGATATTACCCGAGATTGAAATTTTTTAAAAAATTGGCTGCACGCTGCGATAAAATTAAATCGGCAGAAGTGCCTACGGCCGGAATACTTCAGGCAGATAAAGATTTCCTGAAAGGGAAAGGCTCAATTATATGCATGTGAAATTTCAAGTTATTATCTTATCACTCCGATTTTACGCGTCCGGCTTTCATATCTACTATTAAGTAAACTACATATTATTATTTGCCATAATAAGGAATGTATGTACATTATACATAGCTGAACGAATGGAGGAAACTACCTTTTCACTATATTGAAGAGGCGATTTATGAAAATTTGTTATTATTTTCATAAGCGTTACAATGAAGAAGGTAAATTAAATCAATAGTAATGTAGGTAACTACTTTCGTAGGATTTGATTCCTCTAGCAACAGAAAACGCAGCAGATTTTCTATAGGGTGTCGAAGGTGTATGGAAAACAAAATTATAGTTCTAAAATTAGTTGGTAAAAGCGTTTAGAAAGACACGATTGCCAGTAAACTGTATTACCTTTATATTTTTACCATTTATCTTCTTTACTCAGATTTAATTTTCACAATTCTATTAGTCAATGCGATAGAATATGAGGAAAATAATCAAGACAAGACACATATGAAATCTCTCTGATCTAATTCTAGAAAATTTTATCTGAGAAGTAGCGTGACGATCTTAACGGAAAAATTATGCATAAAGAAAGTGTTAACACTTTCATTAAACGTTGTTTGTATATGCACGTATCATTCAATAAAAGGCCTGTAGTGACCAAAAACAATAAAGACAATTATTTAAAAATGAAAGTATTTCACTTAAGAGCTATATTGTCCCGTGTCCCCAGTTAAAGAATAGGCACTTTGTGTGAAAGTTAACCGAATGGAGTAAATGGAATAAAAAACCAAAGAACAATAAGTAAAAATTAGTCCTCATTAAGAGAACAAAACGGTTATTTGCATGTTTATAATGCGGAATACTTCTAACTAAAAGCCAGGCTATTACGCTCTTGTATTTTTTATAGCACGTGCTACACATAATCACAAATTTCCGCAAAGTCATTGTGGAGATTTACTTTATTAGCTTTTTAATTAAGTCGACAGTATGTAAACAAGTATCCTGTTTTAAGTGGGAATTATTTATTAGTAGGCCCATCATCAGAAGACGATCTGCCCCAACCAAAAAAAAATTTTACCTGATTTCCTTCCTGTCGAAAAGTAAAAATATCTTACTTGTTGCCTTAAATCCAATAGAATAAGGTTCGACTGTTTTCCGAAGTATATCGCCTATACAACCTTTGTCTAAGGTTGCACACTCTTTACTGTTGTTATAAATCAACTAGAATATATTAGAAGGCAATCAGGACTAAATATGACAACTAACAACAGAATAATTAATTATAGTTGCTTCTTACACCTGCTTGTTACCATAGTCGTTAATTTTACAATTATAATTATTAATACCATTAAACTTGTCATAAACTAATGTTTTTCTAAACGGATGTAAAATAAATAATAATTTAATATGCGTAAAAGGTAAAACTGACCAAAATTAATGTTATAGTAATTAATTTTAATTTAGATTGCGTTAATCGTTGTCCTTCCAATACATTTCTCAAATTTTTGAAACTATGTATACAATTGTAGGAATTTTAAATCTGTTATGGTCATAATTATGCCTAATAGATCGTATAGTTCAAGGCTAATTATTGTACTCCAAATCCACTTCTACTTTTATTGAACTATTAGTATATTTGCCATTAAAGATTTGAATTTCGGCAATAATTCAATCGACTAGTAAAAGATCACGACGAATTAGATTTAGTCAAGGTTCATTGTTATTTTCTTCTCTCACAGAAGAAATTCAAATTATTGAAACAAATGATATTTTTAGTTCTTTATATAATAAATGTTAAGAAAACAATATTTACATATATAAAATAATTATTGCATTTTTCCAAATCCCAAAAAGAGACTTTTTAGGAACTGTTTATCGTCTGTTGGTTTGTCGGTCAAAGGACGATAATTTAAGAATAATAAGATACGGGCGATGAGATACGGGTGTGGGTACAGTTTATTCTAATTATAAGTAGGTATATTATTTTTAGCACATTTCTATCGTGAAAATTTCACTTTTAAAATAATTTTCATGTCATAGAATTTATACTAAAAATTTTCATGAGGTACCTAACAGCTTCTTAAATGAAGAACATCTTAATAATTTAGTTTTTTTTAAACGAATCGATTAGAAATTTCGACATCGTAAGATTATAAGAGAACAATTATTGAAATTTTTTATAGGTAGTATTTATGACATAGTGTAATCATCAATAAAGTATCTTCCACCAAAATTGAAAAAATCTTCTAAGTGTTTTAATTGTAAAATTTTCGCGTTATGGAAAAGCTTCCATGTTCTCCACTCCCGGCACGGGGAGGTAGTTGGTTAATTTGAATAAATGGCGTTTCGACCATCTGGTCGTATCCTCTTTTTGAAATTTCGGATCAAAAGAAGTCTACGACAGTAATGCAGTGGGCTAGATCTCGACTGTGAAACAACTTCGGCTGAACAGTCTGAACACTGCGTATAATAATAATAATAATAATAATAAATTTCTTTTAGGCACTGCATGTGTAGAAATAATTGCAAAACTAAGACACACAGAAGTAATCAGATAAAGAAGACGCTCTCCTTCATTTGACGCGGATTTACCAGATGGCCTGTTTTTTCCTAATAAAAAATCAAGCTACTAGGTGATGTGAAAAATTTTGGGGAAACATTTTGCTTTTGTGTTAACAAATTGTTTTTTTTTTGTTACCTACTCTCTTTTGTACCGACGGAACCAATCCAAAAATTATGTTGCTGATAATATTTATTTTGAAAATATAATAATAATGCGTCTGTTACAGTGAGAAACTTTCTAAAAGGACCCTATCGAAAAATTGCACTATCATTGTCCGTCCTGAATCGAATCGATAAATAGTTTTATTTACACGTATGAGAAATACTTTCTCTAACTAATCACACGACATAATTTAATTAATATTCAATTCAGTGATATGCTGTCGTTAAATGAGAATTAATAATAGCAGTCGGAAAACATTAAAATTATCATGCCTAGAGTAAGTAGGAATGAAAATACCATTTTGTCAACAATTCAGCTCGACTTCCACTAGCAGTAGAAAAATCAAATGCTTTTTCTATTACTGTACAGGATGCTTGTGAATGTAAAGTACCATTTTATCTAATATTTATCAATCAATATTTAAATCTCTATCTACTTCTACAGTTTTTTGAATTAAGTGCTTTATGAACATATTTGTAGATTTTAGGAAAATAAGCTGCTTCTGCTTTGAACCCAACCAGTATTATTGCAACCATCATAACGGATCTACCAAAAAACAATTGAGACTGTTATATTTGCATTTTTACGCGAGGATTCGTGTGTGGGCGACCCGGTTGGTCTATTAGATAATACGTTGTCACACTGGATTTTTTCTGACCGAAGTTCAAACGGACACTAATCCACTTTCAAATAGTTTAGTGACCTAGTGAATACAGACGGAATCGAAGGACAATATAACACGAGTTGAGATGCAGAAATTACCATTTTTAATGGGTGACGGCATTATGTACGACTTATTACATATGAGTAAATCCCACGCAGGTGGGTGAGCGATTATGTTACATTGTGCACCAATCTTATCGGAAACAATTACAGCTACATGAAAAGCGGTCCAGGTATATTACGTATTTTATTGTGATGTGGACGTGAAACGATTCGAATATCTGCAGTAGTAGTATTTATATAAATAATGTTTTTTTTATTAGGTCTGAGTTAGCATCTGACAATCAACAGCTACCTACCTATGACATATTAATCATAAATTCTATTTTACTGCAAGCTCCTTTAAGGGCACGAATGAAATGTGAAAAACTCGTAAGCTACTATATTTTATCGACGCTAGATGCCAGTAAGTGTACCAATGCTTGTAAAATCAGATGATTACTAGACCCGCAGCAGCATTGCCAAATGCAAGAAAAACTCCCTCTTGACAAAGAAATCATAAATTTATACGATTTATTTGCATAGGCAAATATTAAGATTATTACTAGCTTCATTTTTTTAGTTATATAATATAGGCATATTAAAAATAATAAAATATATCGCTACTGGGTGATAGTAATATCATGTTTATTTGATTTTAAAAATTTAATACTAATTTAAATGGTAACCTGTAAATAGAAAGAAAAGGAAACCTTACAAAAAAACCACAAAAAAGAATTTTTTAGAATGTGTAATGTGGAAACGATAATTACTCTAACCGATTTGGCAATAGCGCGTTTTATTAGTAAAGAGTTGTAAAGTTAACCTTGAACGCAGGAATTTTACCTGCTGACGATCCGACGTTTTATTCTTTCTATTTGTCCCAACGAATAAATAAATGTGATTTGAGGTATATTTTTGCGTTACGACTGGAACATGGTTATTAACAACTAATGCTGATTGGTTGAATACAAATTTTCTGTCCCGTGATTGGTTATACAAGTAAAGTGTTCGCTTATGGTGAAACGTAAAAATTCGGCTTTGGTTTTGGTAGTTGGTAGTTAGGTAATGGTAGTGAAAGTCGAATTTAAAATTGCAATAAAGTAAGGTTTTTCTTTACAATAAAATGTATGCAGTGACCGGAGAACCACAACATAAACAATAACAATATTTTAGTTAATAAAATATTTTCTAATGTTTCTGAAGTATCTAGGTAGAATATTTTTCATGCTGACAACAGAAATTATGCCAATATCTAAGAATATTACAAGAATGATAAAAATACTTAAATATCTACTACATCATCCTGGCTAGGAGACTGGCAAATATTACCTAACCTTGTATAGTTTTTTTTTTTTTGGTATAATTGAATTTAAAATTGCCGCCTATTTCTTTCATTCATAAATTCTCAGTTTCATTGTAAGTAGAAATAGCGCCCTCTCTCGTGATCTATTGAACTATTTGTCAAACATAGTGATGATTCATCAATTTATTAGTAAAATCTATTCGGTAAACTACACTTCACAAAATAACTTTTGCTACAATTTTTAATCAGGTAATAACTTGTATGTGTTCAAAGTATGAATCATATTTTATTGAAATTGATTACTTTATCTAAAAAATTATGAATTCGCAAATAACGCAAACAGGAGGAATTCAGTAATTTTTTTCAGGACAATCTTGTACTTTAAAGAAAAAATTACTGTTTCATTGGGTGCTACAATCTTTTGTTATTAAGCTGGACACATGGTATTTTTCAATTTTCTATTTATAAAGGAGTTATTTACCAACTAGTACACCGTTGTTTACATCCATTTTGACAAATATTAGGCAACCAAATATACACTCAATTCGCAGCCTTAATAAAATGTAGCCACCGAAGTTCACAGTTAGTTTTTTGAAAATCTCAGAAGAAATACTTAAAAAAATTATATTCACGTGTTCATATGTGAGAAAAATATTGATAAGAATAAAAATGGTAAATGGTAAATAAATATTTAAACACATTGGCTGAAACCGGTTTCCTTCCATACATCTTTTACAAGAATTTCCCAAGAAAGTGAGTCATCCTAGATTATTGTATTATTAAAACTAATCAGTCTTTAATCGGCAGCGTGAAAATAGTTAACGGACCATTATTCCATAACTATAGAAATTGGAAATAATACATTTAAAAATATTTAAATGATTAATAAAAAAAACAAACTGATCGGTATTCATTTTCTGATAAAAATACCAGACGATAAGACAAGAACACCTCAAACAAAAATGAAAAACGACACTTATAGACTGATAGGTTTATGAGTTTTCTAAATGTATTAAATAAAAATATTAAAATATCAGCAAAAAATATATTTAACGAACGACAAATAAAACAGTGGATCACCAAAGGTTTTGTGATACCAATAAGGAACAGGAACAAAATGAAACAAGGGTAGTTAAAGCAGAAAACTATAAATAATTTAGGAAAAAAATAACTCATAAACGAAAAAAATAAAATAGAAAGAGAATGGCCAAATTATGGAAAAGAAAAATGATACAAAAAAAATTGGAATATAGTAAAAGAATGTTCAAAGGATTATAAGTATAACAATCAAGTGGTAATTAAACAAGATGAGAAAAACGTAACAGATGAGAGTGAAGTAAGCGAAACCTTTAATAATTAAATGCTGGAAAATCTATGGCAGAGAAAATTATTGTTAATAAATAATTAGAACACCGACAAATAGAATTCCATAACAATTTTTTTCTTAATCCTATTACAGAGGTGGAAGTATTAAAAAATATAATAAAACTAAAAAATAATAGGTTTTCCTAAGAGCGTGCGGAAAATACCACTTTTCCGCACGCATTTTAGTCTCGAAAGTTGCACTTTTCCGCACTAGTGCGGAAAAGTGCAACTTTCGAAACTAATAGCGTGCGGAAAAGTAAATATATTTTTATTTGCATTTTTGGGTAAGTTATAATTACATTTTGAAAATGTGATCACGCTCCTAGGAAAAATATTGTTCCTAACACATGCGGAAAAGACAGTTTCCGCACTTATTAGGAAAATCACTATTTTGTAGTAAAATCCTCATATCATTAAAATCAGAAATTGCAAAACCACTATGTTATATTGTTAATTTTAGTTTTGTAAAATATTTCATTAACATATAGTTATATAAAGTAGTTGCTTTTATAGGATTCGACAATAATTGCGTGGAGCATCAATAAAAATAAATCAAACTGGATATTTTTTGTTATTATTTTGCTAGTATAAAACCTAAACAAAGGTATTTATAAAGTACACCTATTCTTCAGATTTTCGATTAAACATAATTTAGTTAAATATTTATGCGATCACATATGGTGGCTGGGATGCTGCGTTTATTAATTTCTTGAACTAATATATTTTTATAGTCGTCCTTGTACGGGATGAGTAGTCGTTTGAATAATTATGCATTATGATTTAAAAATTATTTACATAAAATGTACCTCGTTTTTAATTTATGATATGAATAGACGTACCGCATGACGACATTGACAGGATATGTTATAATTATTATCACAGTTTTATAAAAATAACGACATACTTTCCTGTTGATCGTTGGTCGTCGTTTCTAAAGATTGTCCTTGCGTAGCAAATGGTTCTGAATCGGAGGATATGAGGACTTTACAAGAAAAACAAATACAATTAATAAATTTATTTTTCACAATATTTTTTTATTTTTTTTATTAATGCTTCAACCACTAGGGTTATTAGCATATTATGCTATAATTACATTACAATGGTCAACTTATTGTGCTTAAATATTTCATAAGATTTCAAGATAGGAAGATAGGAAGATAGGAAGAACCTTAATTGTATGTTAATAAACTATTGGAAATAAAATAAGTACTATAAATAAAAACCGCTTCTTATTCCAACAACTTGAGTGTATAAGATCATATACTCGTAAAAGTTTTAATGAATTTTACTTTATGGTTCAATTTTCACATATTGGGAGTATGTAGGTACCTCCTAAAATTTTTTCGTATGTATTTGATATAGTCTCAAATCATCATAAGCACCCGTGAGATAGTAAGTGTTATTGGAGTAATTTGCCGGGTATGTCATAACATAAAGGCATTTAATACGTTCCGGGTAACATGTAAAAAAGGCTAACTGTTGTTTATGGTTTTCCAAGATCCAAATGTCTTATTTATCATTTAAATCTTAATGTTATAAAGTTAGAATATAAATAATGGGTTTATTGGCAATTTATATAGGTCAAATACCTATATAAGTGGGATATGAATATAATATAAATAAAACATAATTTATAGCCCTGCATAATAAAAATTATAAAAAATATGTTAATATACAGGATTGTTAGTAGTTCCTGTTGGAAATTTTTACAAATTATTAAGCCAGCAAATTCTTCATATTTCGTAAGAATTTCTTTACCTGCATTTCGACTTGTAGAGAGGTTCAGCTCAGTTGTATATACGGAGGCGAGTCCTTATGTAATGCACCACAATAATTGTTACGATCGCGTGTCTTTTTCATCATTAAGAAATTTGTCTTTATTTTCCATCGGTTTCTTGTGAGATAACTATAAATTTGATTATGTTGTGTATTCTCTTCATCGGCCTACATATGAGAATAATGCTAGATAAATACGACTTAATGAATATTGCTTTCGTTGGATAGCAAAAACTGTGTAAGTGACAATGGTGAGAGATAAATCCATTATTAAACTCTTTTGAGGCATAGTCATCCATAATTTTAAACTCTATTGCAAATTTAATTTATATCCGATTTTATGTCTTTGATTTTCTTAAATTAAATCCCAATAGCCGATTTTGATTTTAGTTTAAGTTGGACTTGTTTCAAAAGTAGTCGTTTACGTACTTACAAGCTTTAATCACAGGCCTACAACAACAAAAAAATGTTCTGTCCTAGAAATCAAACCCAATATTTCCCATGTATTTTGACGCGCTGAAACCGAATTTAGTAGAAAACATTTTTTTGACGGGTACATTTTTTTCTATGGCCCTCTATAACCCTTGATAATTCCCTAAGAGGGAAATTTTTTATAGAAATGTTTTTAATGACTTTGTATAATCTTTATAAAGGTTTTTTGGGTCACTTATCACGAATCTGAAGTCTGAATGAATTTTGACAAATGACAGCTGTTAACGGGCTGTCAATTTTCAAGAAAAATGTAAAAAGTCAATATTTGGAGCATATTATTAAGATTTTTGGGATCACGGATCGGAAGTCAAAAATGAATTTTAACATAATGGCAGATGACGGCTGTCACGAGTGCTGTCACATTTCTTAAAAAATATAAAAAGTAGAATGCATATAGGAAAATCAACAGATGAAACAACGTTACTTTTTCTAAACTAACTGCAGTAAAATATCAATCATTCGATTACTTAGAAATTATGTAATATTACGGTTTAAAAATAGTTAAAATATCTGTGGAAGATTTCCACTGAACGTAACTAACCGCTAGTTGACGTGCGGAACGTACCTCACATTTGTTTCATTGAACCACCTGAAGTCTGTCGACAATCGTGATAATACAGTTATCTTCTTACCAAAAATAGTTTAATTATTATTCATTTAAAAATAATATTGATAAATAAGTATGCTGGGTAAATATTAGCAACTAGAAATTGTTTGGAAAAAAACATAGTTATTTATAAATAGTCCATCGCATCGAAATGTTCAATGGTCCAAGAAATATAGGGAATTTTTAGAGTAAAATAGTGAGTTGGTAACACTGACGAATCAGAACTCAGTTCTATGAATTTTTTTGATTAAGAAAATTTTATAAAACGCGTTGTAAATGGGAAGATTTCCTGTTTCATCCATCAACTGATGAACCGTTAGTTTTGCTGTGTGAAATTTGTGATAAAGGTACTTTTGGCTTGCTTTCGGCTAGTTCCGGAATAACGCACAATTTTACATTTTGGTTTAGTTTAATACGTTGGGTATTAAATTTATTGTCGATTTAATCGGATTTAATAGCAAACTAGGCGTATCTACCCTAGACAAACTAATTTATGTTCTAAATAATTGTTAGATTTCAAGGTTTTATAATCACTTTGTGTAAATACTATTATTTTATTAAATCAGACTTTTATTGTTCTTAAAAAGGATTTGTAATACCCTGGACCTCATTACTACGATTTTAGGTCGTAACAGTAGATATATAGATATTTTAATTTAGAAAAAGTAACGTCGTTTCATCTGTTGATTTGCCTGGTTTAAAATTGAAGAGAATTTATTGATATGGATTCACAGATTCTGTAGAAGAGGTTCCCATAGTGGAGACAAATCATAGAATCGAATCAGAATATATATAAAAAAAAAATTCAAAATAAATACAATCACTGTTGCTATACAGAGCTAAAAGAGCAACTTCAGATATGGATTCACAAATTCTGTAGAAGAGGTTCCCATAGTGGAGACAAATCATAGAATCGAATCAGAATATATATAAAAAAAAAATTCAAAATAAATACAATCACTGTTGCTATACAGAGCTAAAAGAGCAACTTCAGCACGGTAATGATTTTTCAAGTCTTTCTCAGACTTCATTTCACCGTTTAGGGTAAAGAAGGATTGGACTCCACTGATATTTCTATCAATTTTCAGAGGCTTATAAACTTTTTAGATTTTTTAAGAAATATGACAGTATGTTAACAGCTGTCATCTGTCATTATGTTAAAATTCATTTTTGACTTCCGATTCGTGATCAACAAGAAACTTAATAATATGCTTTAAATATCGACTTTCAACATTTTTGCTTCTTTGCTTGCTAATGTCAGAGTACATTTTTGATTTCTGATTCACGATGATCAGCCCAAAAAACTTAATAATATGCTCCAAATATTATGTCAAAAGTCATTTTTGACTTCAGATTCGTGATCAACAGCCCAAAAAACTTAATAATATGCCTTAAATGTCGACTTTTAACATTTTTTGCTTATTGACAGCTGTCGTTATGTCAAAGTTTATTTTTGACTTCTGATTCATAATCAGCAGCCCAAAAAACTTAATAATATGCTCTAAATATTTACTTTTTACATTTTTCATGAAAATTTACAGCTCGTTGACAGCTGTCATTATGTCAAAATTCATGTTTGACTTCAGATTCGTAATCAGTGATCTAAGAAAACCCTAATAAACATTATATAAAATTATTACAAACATTTCTTTAAAAAATTTCCCCCATAGGAGATTATAGAGGGCCGTAGAAAAAAATTGACCAGTCAAAAAACTATTTCTTGCTCAAAATACATGGCAAAAGTTGAGTTTGATCTCTCTAGAACAGAACATTTTTTTGTTGTTGTAGGCCGGTGTAATGTATTGCCACCAAATAAAAAACCGTTTGGACCCAAAGCAGAAATTAAACTATTCACATCGATCAGAAATAGCGTGAGACCCACGATTGATCCCTATGGAACTCAATATTTACACCTTGCCTCAGTTAATTCCGTTTTTCTCGAAAACCATAAAGTTCATTAAAAAAGAACAAGAGTAAGAAAGTTGTAAAATGAAATTCCACATGAACTTGTTTTAAGATTTAGCCAGCGAAAAAAAGTTTTATATAATTTTAGGTTTTAAGTCAATACAATTAACCCCTTACAGTGTTCTCATTAACATTAACTTACGATTAATTAAAACCCATAAAAAGCCTAAACCGTTTACCAAATTGGGTTCTTCCACATTAAAATATTGTAGATATTACATGGGTGATTTTTAGTTCTCCTGCACACACCTGCTTTGTGCCAGATCATTTACGAATCACCTGTATTAATTAAAATTACTTATATATTAAGTGTATTGTCATTTTTAATACAATCCGTCCCTGTAGGTACACAAGTGACTCAGATACACACTTGCAACCAAACTAAGCAGCAAATTGTAATAATTAAATCATAAAAAATAAAAGTTGTTGCTCTACTTGCTTGATACCTGTAGTCCGTAGGAAAACTTAGTCGGCGAACCATCATTAGTCGAGTTAAGTACCCAAGCTATTATTAACCCGACTCCAAAACGGGATAGTTGGGCACCAGAGAAATAGAAAGCTGTTAATTGTTATAAGTGCAAGTGATATGTTGTTATTGTCTAGAAATGTAATGTAGCAATACATGGCACACAAAACAAAACATTATGTCCATTGTTAGATATAACTACTTCCGTTATATTTGGCATGAATTATGTATTAGTTTTACAAAAATTATTTAATATGCACTGACCGGCACAATGACGAGGGAAATTGATAATTTTCGTCCAGAATTTCGCCTAGAAAATGTTAATTTCAGAACACCTTGTAGGTAGTTGCCCATTTCAATATAAATTATGTCCAACCTTTATCTGTCTCCATTCATTATTTTAACTCTCATCGTTGGTACTGTTCTGTGGTACTGTGTCTTGAAAACAATTAGCGAGGTAGTCAGTTTCTAGAGATAGAATCAGTATCGTTTATAAGTATTACAAAATGAACAAAAAATAATGGTTTTTACCCCCTGGGGTTTGAAGAATAACTAATATGCCTCCAAGAGTACATTCCTTCCACTAAATTTCTGTATCAGCTTGGTTCAATTGTTTCCATTATTCCAGCAGTTGGAGTACTAGCTCCAAGGTTGAATAACATACTTTTGTGTATCTACTTCAGGCCTCAGGTGCTCCATATAAGCTCGGCCAGGTTTAGGTCAGGACTTCTTACTGACTACTCCATTCGACCAATATCAAAAATGATGTACGAACGAGTAATGTATAAAGAATAAATTCATTTCCAGATGGTGCTTAATTTGTACCACATATCGCTATAAACCAAAATAAATTCGGTTTAGTTTACGCATCAAATTGGTCGAATATTAATTAATAGTAAACTAATTCGAAAAATCCTTTTAAATCCAAAATTTCACCGGAAATTTAGTGTAATCCAGTTAATTTGTTGATTTCACATTTATGAATGAGATTTAAAGAACTGTCGCCTCTTATTATTCTTTCGACAACAGCTCATTTATCTGATTATACCTTAGGATGATTTCTGTATGTTTCAATAATAAATGCATTTAAAAATCACGTAAAAATTTTGCGTGGTTTCGCCTGATATTTTTGTTTCTTTAGTACTCCAAACATTGCTCTTTATCTGCATGTCACTTACTTCAAAATTTTGTTATTCAAAAGGATTATCCGCAAAAAAATTATTTTTTATTATACCTGCTTTATAATACTTTTCTTTAAACTACTAAAAATACGCCGTGTTTTAAAGGTTGCTAATTTCATTCACAAAATAGGAAAACATTTGCAGGGTGTTTTTAAAAATCACTACATAATTAGAATATAATATAATGTACTCCAAGGCGTTATTAGTTTTTAGTAGATAAATAAAAAAATATGAGTTTATGATCGAATGAAAAAAAGGCAAGAAAATTTTACGAAAAGAAGGTTCTAAGCATTTTTTTCATAGCTGCAATAATTTAAAGAAAACCTCTAAAAATTGTAATGGTAAAAGAGGAAACGGATGGAACAGTATACCTAGTCATCGGCGTCGGCTCTTGTAACTCCGTGTGCTGTAGAAGGGAAATTTAACTTGTAATATTTATTGGATCAAGTAAAGATAAAAAAACATCTTAAGGGGAGCGACTTTTGCTTTATAGTTACTTAGCAGTTACTTTTTTTATATTATTGGAAAATTACTTTATACATTTATTAAGAGGAATACGTAATGTGGAACCCCATATTATAATATTTCAGTAACCAGACACAAACCGAAATTTATTTTTTCTAACGGAATAAAATCTAATTTTATAACTATAAAGATTTTTGAACTGCATTAAATAATTTTTTAAATGTGCATCTATTGCTGTATAGGATGTTCTAAAAAAAGTAAACTGTTCTCCTGGGAATTCCCTAAGTTCAACCAGATTCCTCCAAGATAATGGCTTTGAAGTGACATGATTGTATATTTATATTAATTCACTTTCATTAAAAATAGGTAATTATAATGCTGGCAGAACAAAAAAATATAAATAAATAACTTTTCATTCTATAAAGTCCAAGTAGGTATCAATTTTAATTCGGTCACAAGTTTAAACGTTTAGTTGCCACATAAACACATTGAAAATATAGGAGAAGTTTAAATAATTTATGTTTATGTCGTTTTGCTATAAATTTAAAACTGGGAGGTAAGCTTGTCCATTTATTGTTCTTCTTTCTTTTTTATAATATACCGAGTGATAACGATATCACTAGCAGCCCTGTTTTGCCCCTTATTAATTTATCAAAATGAAACTCTGCACAGTTAATATAGACGTAAAACTCCACATTTTGACGTATTTGAAAATTTTTAGGATTTACGGTTTAGCTGGAAGTGACACTACATTTTTGATTTTTATATGGAAAATCCTGTATATTATTACTTTTTCAGAATTCTGGGAAAATTTTGAATAGGTTTGAATTATTCTGGTGAGAAAGGAAATATGTACCCATGGGAGTTCATCTTATAGAAAAATGATAATAGAGGTCTCATCTTCCAAAAAACTATTAGTATCGTGATTAGTTGCATTTGATAAAGTTTTTGGGAGATAAAGTTATAAGAAATTTTCTTAACAAACAATCCAGTTCTGTTAATACGTAGTGCAAATAAAAATGTGTGGAAAAAAAATATTTTTCTAATAAACTGAATTAATTTATACTACTATTGGAGTTATTGGAATTTTTAAGGTTACATTGAAAAATACGAAAGATATATTAATCTACATTAATCTAATAGTCCAAGCGGGTATTTCAAATGTCTTGCAAATTGTGATAAGAGCATGAAATTTGGTACAGATGCTTTTTAGGCAATTATAAGCGATTTGACCCGCATGACCCATATTTCGAACCCGTAGGAGCAAGATGGCGGCGGTTTTCAAAATGGCGACTATCCAAAACAAAAAACGGTTAATAATGTGTCGATTTCGACAATGTGGGGGTCGCTTTCAAGTAATTCTAGGATGAAACAAACTACAGAATGCATATTTTTTTTATCCAAAACTATTTTGCTTAAAAAAATGCATTTTACCAGTACTTAATGATTGGGGCTGGATAAAATCGAATGGCATTTGGGAACCATTGTGGTCTTCCTTGCCATATATATGGAACGCGTGTAGAGAACTTGAGAAGTGTGGTTGCAAATCAGGTTGCGATACAATGCGATGTTCGTGTAAGCGTGCTGATCTGCCTTGTACTTTACAGTGTAATAATGTTCAGCATCCTGTAATAACAAAAATTTAAATTTTATAACAATAAATATGTGTATGTTGAATGAAATAGGTTTTATTATGTATACCCTGTTGACCCAGTTGAGAGCTGGGACATTCTGAAAGAAGAGCGAGGCGGGGGGGGGTTCCCCTTACTTGTTAGCCAACATAGGTTACAAGACCAATATTTAAATTTCCATTGATCTTTTTAAAATAAGTAGATACTATCAAGAACCGTTAATTTTTAAATTTACGAAGCAATGTTTAAAAAAATGCATTTTTTTAAGCAAAATGGTTTTGGATAAAAATAATATGCATTCTGTAGTTTGTTTCATCCTAGAATTACTTGAAAGCGACCCCCACATTGTCGAAATCGACACATTATTAACCGTTATTTGTTTTGGATAGTCGCCATTTTGAAAACCGCCGCCATCTTGCCCCTACGGGTTCGAAATATGGGTCATGCGGGTCATATCGCTTATAATTGCCTAAAAAGCACTTGTACCAAATTTCATGCTTTTATCACAATTTGCAAGACATTGCCCTTTTTTCCAAATACCCGGTTGGACTATAAGGCAATTTAGTGTTCGAACTATTTTATGCTGTTATAGTTTTATTCCTAGATTTTACATCTGGTCAAACAATAATTTGTATACTTCAAGGATCCTAGTGCACAACTGTTGTGATAAATTAAATAGACGGCATATATTTAATGGGTATATTTTCCTACAAATTATCTTATTTTGTCTGAGCTCAATCCACAGTTAGACAAATATTTTATTTGCAATTAACGATATTCGAATATTTAATTAAGTAAATAATTTTCCATTTTATGAATTTCTCAGAAGAATAGAATAAATTTGCTATCCAGACTTCGACAATACTGTTCTTATTTTTATTAGAATTAAATTTGCATTTTATTTGCAAAGTACACGAGTAAATAACTTATTATGCTACATTTAACATTTCGAAAACAAAGAAGGTTACGAGACACATAAATAAATATTGACACAAGTAAAAATATTTAGTTAGTATCTATTTATTAAATTATGCTGTTATTTGTAAACTCGGTGCATTTTAAAATTCATAAACAAAACTGTTAAACATTACTGGTAATTTAATAATGCACAACCTAATTTTCGGTAGGTGTGATTAAATTTTTTATTGGCAATTGAAGACATGCAAGTCAGTACGTTCCAGTTTTAACGGCCTAAGGAAATCATATAGGTGTGACAAACGTTACATACCTACATAATTAACAAATATTACAACATGCATTATGTGAATCACTCTATTCTTTCTTTTGGTCTCTATATGAAAGTTGTTATTATTTCGGTGCTCAGATGCATAAAAAAACAACTCGTAACATGATTGGTTTGTCAATGGATATAGTGTTACAAAAGCTTTATGGCGATAATTATCAAAAAAAAAAAAATTAAAATTGCTTGAATGGCCTACTTTTAAGCACCTATATTATATTACTACAAAAAGGCATTGCGACAGGATGATTTCGCATTAATATCTCACTTTTTAAGTATATTGTATTTTAAGTATATTGTACAATTATATTATTGAAACAAAATTGCGATTTTGAAAGCTGCAATTTCTTCAAAATATTTATTTTTAAACAACGTTTACATCTTTACATCATAGCAGATTATAAAAGAAAAAAGTGGACACAACAAATCTCAGGATTTACTGTTGGAATTACTATAAATCAGTTCAACATTGGTTTTACACAATTTTTTAAAATTTGCTCATATATTGTATTTTATATCAAAACTATACCAGTAGACTCCAGATCGTTAGTTTTCTCCGCAAAAATCAGTAAATTGATTCCATAACAAAGCTTTTGATTCTTTCATAATAGTAAAGGAGTAGATTTACCATTCCAAGGTTTTTCCTGCGTTATCCTAAAGTTGACACCAAATCAGAAAATTGATTCTGTAACGAAGCTTTTGATTCTTTAATAATGGTAGAGGAGTGGATGTATGATCCCAAGGATTTTCCTGCGTTATCTTTAAATTGAGACGTGAAAATACGAAACTAAAAAAAACTGGTTATTTCATTCCGATATCATGAGAAAACGAATTACTCCGTGTGCAGTAAGGCTAGTTCCAAATTTCTACGGTTATCGCAAACACGTGTACGTCCATCGTAATCTTACAAATAAAGCCGATCTAAATCCATTTTGGAATCCAGTTTCAGAGCTCATTACCCAGCATTACCCACAGACGTAAAATTAAGTGAAATAGAATGATGCATAATTAAGGGTAAGAGGTAAAGTGATCGAAATTGGCGACATCCAAAATACGAACATCTTTAAATCCCAATTGTTTTTCTTCTGGGGAATTTATAATGGCGTTCATTAAAGCAATCTGAGATAAAATTCTGAGACGACGATCCTTGCAATAGCCGTTTTTCGAAGTAGATAAATTCACGGTCACATTCATAGACTCATTTTCTTGAGTCGTTCGACCATATCTCAAATCAAAACTAAATAGGACCCATTCATAAAATAAGTGAACTAACAATTTCAAAGGAAACTGAGGAAAAGCAAGATAGACGTCTCTAAATAATAATGTTTATGTATACGTACCTAAGTATAAATAAGACTATAACCGCACATTGGGCGCCAAATGTCAGAATTGATTTAGGTGACTCTTAGGTGTAAGACTTATATTGGAATAGGTTCAGCACCAACGGAATAATATTATTAAATATCTGGAAACCGAAACGATGAAATTATCGACAAATTTGGAAACTCTGAGCTTTTAATAGTAGGTAATCAAAGCAATGGATCTTCAACGTTTTCATTATTATTAGATGATTTATACGAGTGAAGAATTTAAAGGCGTTTTATTAGAAGAGCACTATTATGCTGTCCCTATATGATATAATAAAAACAGTTAGCCCGAATGTTGTAATGTAATAAAAATCGATTTATGTGTTTTTACGAAGGCCAGATACAGACCGAAATATGAACACAAATATTATGATTGGTTTCCAAATTCCCAAATATAAACATATTACATACTTATTATTGATGGTTTAAAACAACTTTTACTTGATCTAAATATTTATAGTATCCCACATTGCAAATGGAAAGTATTTTTGTCGTGCGGCATAATATGCTATTGTTCGTACGCCCCACTAAATTTGCTGAATTAATTGCAATCGGATGTTGTCAAATAATTAAGATTGTATAGGAGTTTCTATAATTCAGAAACATTTAAACTAAAAAAAATCACATAATAAGAGAAGAATTCTCAATAAAGAATTGAAAATAATTTCAAAGGAAGGCCACGATGGTCAAAACGTCAATTAATCAAATTAATCAATGCGGACGAAAAAAATACATGTTTCGGCTTTTCGAGTAGAAACTAATGTTTTCTGATTTAATTTACTAGCCAGTTGTAGAATTTCCAACTGCTAAATCAATTTCATTCTTTCGGATAAATTGTTGTCTGTGGGCAAATCACGCGAAAGTCATATAAGGAATGCTCTGGTATATCTTTGATGGTAACTGTTTTCCTTGTCGAAAAATCGTGATCTGATTTTATTTTTGTGTGAAAGCTATCAACGGTTAGTCACAGATTGATATCCTTTACTACTTTTCCTCTACGGAGGATTTTTTCAACCGAACTTTCAGGAGAGCTAGAACCAACCTTCCTCTCGAATCCCTGAAAATTTCGTTGCTTAATATCCATCCGCGGCCGAGCTCGGATAATCGAATAACTATTATGATCCATTCTTTTTTTATCTTCGATAATTTTTTTCACCCCTTTAGCAACGAGATAGACGTCAGTCGCAATAGAATTTTTTTTCATATTGACATGAACTGTTGAAAAAAATAGAATCATCGTGTCGCAATGAGGTCTAAAATCCTGGTCGAGGGCTCTCCTGCTATTAATACTTTTACTACTAAACAACTAATAATAACAATTATAATTAGACATTACAATTTATATGCATTCATTTATAGCTAAATTTACGAATTCATATTTATTTTACGATAAAAGTTATTTACATATGCAAACACAATTTTATGACTATTTAATTTTCAAGGAAAAAGTTTCAAACGTAAGTGGCTATTATAGTAGGCAAGGGACTATAGTAAGTATAAATTAATTTGTTTTTTCCCAGTAGCTGTTTCAATTATAATAATTATTTTTCCTAACTTACAGTTACTACAAGTATCAAGTAAATATTTTTATCTGGAAATTATTTGGCCTAATTAATAATCCCAATCTGCTGCCTATTTTTAAAATCAGGTTATTCGCTAAAATCTCTCAGTATATATACCATATACCGGGTGACCACGGATCATGGTAAACCCCCGCCATTTCCACAATTTTTGAGCTATCCAAATGAAATTTTGCAGCAAAAAGACTCATTCACCTGTCAAAGTTACGTCTTTTAATTGTTTCTTTCATGGCTAGTGTGATTAATAGTAAAAAATGACGTGTTGTGTTCGATGATTTTTTCCCTTTTTTTATTACTTGCACATTGCAGATTTATGAAGGATGGGCACATCAATGGATTCCATTAAAAATGTATTATTTTATGGTATCGGTTTACCATTATGATATCTTTTGGGAAAATGGTCAAAATGGACAAAAAAATGATTTGGTCAAATTTGATTGCACGCCAAGTGAAAATATAAGAGACATATCAGTTATAGGAGTGAAAAATTTGTTTGTTATGGTTACAAAATGTTTTATTAATGAATACAATTTTGAGTACGAGTTTTCAAGATAAAGGTAGAATTTGAATTTGACGCGATCTGGGTCTCCCTGAAGAGCTGAAATAACGGCGAAAGAACATGTACATCTTCTTGGGGGCATCGTTTTTGGTTGGTGACCATAATGAATGAATTTTGTGGCGAGTTAAAAAATTTTTTTCAATAATTAATTTTCAGGCGTTTTGAATTTTGTAATTTTTAATCCAATTTTTATCATGCATTAAAGAAGATCCAATAAACTCAATAATTGTATGTTTAGAGGTGAAACATCAATGTGAGTATAATTGGATATGTTTTTTGTTATTATGCTTGTATAAAGCCTAAATAGAGTCATTTATAAACGACATGATAGTCATAACAACCACCAAATTCTCCAGCAATGGACATGTTAGCAAAAACATAAAAATAAATAATAATTTATAGCATACAAAATATTATGTTATTATTTAAACATTCCCATTTTTATGACTTACATGCAGCATTTACTTGTTTTTTAAATTATACAAATGTTCGTGTTTTAATTAGCAATTAAAAAATAATAAATCATATATGGACGTAAATTGCATATGCATTAGTCGACCTTCCATTTCAATCAATATATATATTTTATTAGGTTTTGGGTCACTACCAAATTTTATAATTTCGAGTTTAATTTCGTCAAATTTGCATTTTACAAGGATAAACTGATAAAAATATAACGATAAAGACTTGATAATATATATTAATGGTAATACTTACTTAGTAGTCAAGGTTTGAAGAGATTTGTTAAGATATGAACTGCCAAGTTAGGCAATTATAGTTTTATTATAAGACAGTTTTAATTTATTGGAAGTACCTATCACTTTAATTTTAATAACTTATGGTTGACAATTCCATTAAATTGAAAACGTAAATAAATAATTTGAGGATATTTTCATCATATACCTATGTATAAGGTTTTGCAGAAGTCATTAGTTTTCTTTTGATACGAAATATATTCTTATGAGAAAATACACAAGGCTAATTTTTTTCATTTTCTTTCTATTTTATTTATTATTATCTTTAGGATATTTAATAAAATGCCTTTTAAATTACACAAGCTGTACAACATTCATCAGCGCATATGGATTGATGGCTATAATAAAAAGCAAATCACAGATGGCACATAAAGAAATGACATATGCAATAAACTGCAATTATTAATGCCAGTTTGGTTTTAGTTTCAGTCGTTTTGTTTGAATGAGAAATACCGTAACTGGACACATTAGCACATTTTATATGCAATAATACTGTTAAATATTTTTTAAGTATGGGATTTATATTTTACTGTTTGCAGTGTTTTTATTTAGAAACGTGATGCCACTAATTTATTATACAACGTCACTTCTAAGTCATTTTACATAACTTCAAAAAATGCGTGAAAGTATTAGTACCAAAGATGGAGATATAGATTAGTTTTATTTAAAGGTTACTCCTATGCTTATACATCTGAGAATTTCGTTTGCGCTAAGCTTTCCAATAACACGTGTATTTATTTCAACAGAAGTAGCAAATAAATTTTCTGTAAGAGGCCCCGCTGAAAAATACTAAGATTCTTAAACAAATTCATTGTTTAAGAATCTTCATGTTGATATTAAAGAAGAGAAATTATGAATTGAAATCCTTGGTTTTATTTATGGTTATTGTCCCCCAGTTAAAAATGGAGTGTAATGGATTCTAACGGATTGTGTATATGTATGCGGGTCTGTCGACTGTCTTCTTCAAGATATAGGCCAGTAGAATTAGACGGGAATCTGTAACTAATTCGTTTCAGATAGCCGTAGGTAAAAACAGGTGTATTTAGTTATAAGGAATATACCTCTGCGATTCCTCCCAAATCAAATATACAGAACATTGTTTATAAGTCACTTGTATGTGAAAAAATCATGAAATTTGGAGTGTTTTAAAAATTGCAGTAAGACTGCAGTAGATTAATTTTTTTGAATGCTTCTGTTTACTAGGTAATTCCAAACCGGTTAATTTAGGCCCCGGTTGATTTCATTTCATTGATTATTTATTTAAATAATTGCCGAAAACCATTGAAATTTTCGAAAATTTCAAGCATTTTTTACTCTGAAAGGAAAAATGCTAGACTCTTGAAACTTTGGTGGAATATGTGTCTCATTACCCTCAACTTACAAAAAAAATTTCGTTTCAAAATGTTTATTAGTTTTCGAGAAATTCTATTTGTTTATTAAAAACGTCCCAAATGTTTAATGAAAAATTGACCTATTAACGTTATCAAAAATAATTCAACCACAGCTCATTTTTTTCGTCAAAACGTCAATTTTACGAATCTGTTATGGGCGTATCGATTTTCAATAATTTTGACCGTCAAAATGTCGTTAACAATATTGCTACTTTTCGGAGCAGCGTTTTTTGCAAATAACTTTACAACAAATTAACGTATCTGCACAAATCTTTCATATTTGAGTTGCTGGTATTTTTCTACAAATTTACAAAAAAAAATTGTTGCTCTGGGACATGTAGGAGCCGAGATAATTTTTTAAATTGTTTAATGCGCCAAACGTTTATTTATTAATATTTATGTCCAAAATTGAAACTGGTTGTTAATAAGATCTTGAATTTTGTGAATTCATCAAGTCCTATTGAAAACGGGCCTTTTTTGAGGTCAAAATATAATTTTTAATAATTAGTGATTATAGAGCGTCTTCAATTTGTTTGGCTCAAGGGACAGGGGAATTTTTTATCAAACGATTTTCAAATTGGGGTAGCGAGAAAAATTCGTCATATCTCCGTTATTTTCCGGCCAGTTTCGACGTTTTTTTTTTTAATTTGGGGTAGCTCACGAAAATAATAACAATGGGCACATTTGCAATATCCAAATAATAAACAGATAATTGTTATAAACAATTTATTATTATTTTTTTTAAATTTTTTCTTTTTTGGGCTTATGCAACTTATAATGTGCTAATGTATTAAATATAAATTTATAAAGATTATATAATCTATAAATTTATGTTTAATACATTAGCACATTATAAGTTGCATAAGCCCAAAAAATAAAAAATTAAAAAAAAATAATAAATTGTTTATAACAATTATTTGTTTATTATTTGGATATTGCAAATGTGCCCATTGTTATTATTTTCGTGAGCTACCCCAAATTAAAAAAAAAAACGTCGAAATTGGCCGGAAAATAACGGAGATATGACGAATTTTTCTCGCTACCCCAATTTGAAAATCGTTTGATAAAAAATTCCCCTGTCCCTTGAGCCAAACAAATTGAAGACGCTCTAAAATCACTAATTATTAAAAATTATATTTTGATCTCAAAAAGGGCCCGTTTTCAATAGTACTTGATGAATTCACAAAATTCAAGATCTTATTAACAACCAGTTTCAATTTTGGCCATAAATACGCTGACGATCAATTGAAGTGACCCAAGAAAAATTTGCATCAACTTTCAACTCATATATCTTTTGATACAAGAATCGCAGAGCCATAAATCTTTTTAGGTATTATAGATATACGCCTCAAGAATATGTGACACATTTTGCTTGTCCTTGTCTCGTTTATTTTTGGAGATACGGTGATGAAGGTTGAGCTATGTTTTTCCGCCAAAGTTTGAGGTCGTGTATGGAGTGTCCCAAACCGTTTTCGGATATGACAATATAGTCATTTTGTACCCTCATTCATTGCGTTCATTTTCATTTTTGATTGATTGTGCTAACTTAATTGTTGTTGAGTTTATGAGGATTTCTATACAATAGTACATTTTTTGACTTTTTGACAGGGGGAGAACTGAATTGATATTTTTCGCAAATGAAATTATGAATGCGCGGGATAGGTACCTCAATCATATTTTGCGGTTTATTGTATTGCCTTTTGCGAATCAAAGAGACCCTGAATTTCTATATATGCAAGACCACATCGTGCTCGAGTAGTAAACAATTTTTTCGAAGAACATATCACAAGAATGGTATGGCCTTCCTGCTCGCCGAATCTTAACCCTATCGAGCATGTCTGGGGCGCACTTGGAAGACGCCTTCGCAAGCGAATGGTACCAGCTATCAATTTGGAAGAACTTGCTTTTGCGGTTTCAGAGGAATGGCCTCTTTTGGATCAGCAAATTATAGATAATTGCATTGTCAGTATGCCCAGACGGTATCAAGCTGTTATAGGAGCAAGAGGTGGACCAACTCGTTATTGACATTTAATGCTAACATTTTTTATTTGTGTATTATGTACGTGTAAGATTTAATTGTAAACATTTAAAAAAGTAAGCATTTAAAGTCAAAAAATGTGCTGTTGTATAGAAAACCTCATAAAATCAACAACAATTAAGTTAGCACAATCAATCAAAAATGAAAATGAACGCAATGAATGAGGGTACAAAATGACTATATTGTTATATCCGAAAACGGTTTGGGACACTCCATGCACGACCTCAAACTTTGGTAGAAAAACATGGCTCAACTTTCACCACCGTATCTCCAAAAATAAACGAGACAAGGACAATCAAAATGTGTCACATATTCTTGAGGCGTATATCTATAATACCTAAAAAGATTTATGGCTTTGCGATTCTTGCATCAAAAGATATATGAGTTGGAAGTTGATGCAAATTTTTCTTGGGTCACTTCAATTGATCGTCAGTGTATTAATAAATAAACGTTTGGCGCATTAAACAATTTAACAAATTATCTCGGCTCCTACATGTCCCAGAGCAACAATTTTTTTTTATAAATTTGTAGAAAAATACCAGCAACTCAAATATGAAAGATTTGTGCAGATACGTTCATTTGTTGTAAAGTTATTTGCAAAAAACGCTGCTCCGAAAAGTGGCAATGTTGTTAACGCCATTTTGACGGTCAAAATTATTGAAAATCGATACGCCCATAACAGATTCATAAAATTGACGTCTTGACGAAAAAAATGAGCTGTGGTTGAATTATTTTTGATAACGTTAATAGGTCAATTTTTCATTAAACATTTGGGACGTTTTTAATAAACAAATAGAATTTCTCTAAAACTAATAAACATTTTGAAACGAAATTTTTTTTGTAAGTTGAGGGTAATGAGACACATACTCCACCGAAGTTTCAAGAGTCTAGCATTTTTCCTTTCAGAGTAAGAAATGCTTGAAATTTTCGAAAATTTCGATGGTTTTCGGCAATTATTTAAATAAATAATCAATGAAATGAAATCAACCGGGACTTAAATTAACCGGTTTGGAATTACCCAGTAAACAGAAGCATTCAAAAAAATTAATCTACTGCAGTCTTACTGCAATTTTTAAAAAACTCCAAATTTCATGATTTTTTCACATACAAGTGACCTATAAACAATGTTCTGTATATTTGATTTGGGAGGAATCGCAGAGGTATATTCCCTATAACTAAATACACCTGTTTTTACCTACGGCTATCTGAAACGAATTAGTTACAGATTCCCGTTCACATCGTCTAATTCCACTGGCCTAATAATACATAAATTTACTGACCTACTGTTTCAAGCAAGCTAATATCGCAGCACCTAGTATTTCACAAGTGGGAGTAATATAATGCATTAATTAGTAAAAATGTAGGTACAAGAAAATAATCTGAAGAGGAATGATAACACAGGCACATAAAAAAAGAGTGTTCTTTTGACTAGACCAACTTATCTTTATGTATTTTGGCGCGTCAGAATTGCCCCATCACCCTCCAGTTTTTTTAATTATGGAAAACTACCCTTGAATTCGGAAAATTTCTCTATATGGGGCGATAGCAGTAGGTGTAATCGTGAAAGCCGATTGGATGCGATTAGGAAACTATGTCTTCACGTATTTGGATGCACTGAATTCGAATCGAAGACGGAAGTGCTCCATCATCGTTTATTTTTTTTCAAAAGCAATAAATAACGTCCTGTATTACCGAAAAATTGTCAATACTTAGTTATTCTGTGCCTATAGAGAGACTAAGTTAGATGCAGAAGTGAACGTTGTTTCTTGTTACGTAAATATGTTCCACTTACTAATTTTTTCTCTTATAACGAACTATTTTGTTTTCGCTACGCAGCGGTTTTCTCTTTCGTTTCTTTTCATTCTGCTTGGTTCCCCCTTAGCGTCCAACAGAAATCTGCCATCATGTTAATATCCCACCTTCCTTGGTATCCATTTCACTTATATCTTGATGAAATCTTTTTCCTTGTTCTTCGCTATAGTTCCAGAGATTTTCGAGAAAATAGTCTTAAAGTGACAGTGTAAAAAGTGCAATTTGAGATTTATCAAACGACCTAACTGTTTGAAATTTTTCAACAACTCTTCAACTAAATCCTGGTAATCCTCACTCTTCGCATTTTCCAAGAAATTCTGAGAGACCTTTTGCTTTTACAGTCATTTTGACGGTAAATTTTTCATCCCGAAACAGGGTACGAACACCCGCATCATTTATTTCGGGAAACTTCTTTCATAAATATTGACAACAGTCGATATCTTTGTCCAAAGCTTTGACGAACTGTTTCATGAGACCAAGTCTCTTTAACCATTTGCCACACTTATTCCCGCATCCAAATTTCTTGATCTTCTAATAAAAATCAGGATATACTTCGATTCGCGAAAGCTCCCTTCTTGAGAAGCACTGGCCATTGAAACG
Organism: Rhagium mordax; assembly: GCA_963680705.1. NCBI lineage: Eukaryota > Metazoa > Arthropoda > Insecta > Coleoptera > Cerambycidae > Rhagium > Rhagium mordax. Next base: position 13,048,770 of record OY796660.1, on the reverse strand, counting down.
ATCTACGTCTTAAACAGGTTACACCTATTGGGCATAGGTGCCCTTTAAGTTTGCAGTGGCCTCTCCGAACTCCGATTAGATAGTCAAAATCTTCTTTCTCTACCCATTAACCAAGCGGATTTTAATTTATTCAGCACCATCACAAATTCTCAAGTTTTTCTGCAACCACTGTTCAGCTTCTAGTAGGCTCAGTGTCTTGTGGCCCAATTATTAAAACTAGCCCTTTCGTTTTACCTATCATATTCTCCAGCCCAAAACAGGACTTGGAATCCGAATTTAGCAAATTTTACGATTTATTCATTTCCTGGTATCTTGGAATCCATACCGGTTTACATCTATGTTTAGTTCAAAGCCCGTAACAAGACCTAGACCTGGGTAAGATCGATTTGGTCTGTCTAGCACATTAAAGAGTCTGGGGAGAAGTTTACTTGGAAACTTGGGGTGTAAGTTCTTCCAGTCGTAGCTACGTCTAGCCTACGTATTTTACACTTCCATTCTTTCGAGATGACCTAGCCATTGTAGTCGACGGGTTTTGATGAATTTTGTTATGTTTGGTTCTTGATATAAATAATAAACTTCTCATTCGCTCCCAAATGTCTTCAACCTTCTTTCCACCGAATATGTTTCGGGAATCTTCCGTTCCCACGCTTCTAACTGTAACTGCACTGTTTTGTCCAATGTCCATGTTTCACTGTCTTATGTTGGTCTTAAGCTAGTCTTGTATATCCCTATCTTTTCTTTCCGCGATAGTTCCTTTGCCATTAAGATTCTGTTGATTCCTCCTGCGCATCTGTTGCTTTTTGCTGTTCTCAAGTTTATTTTTATCTGCTCTCTGCACTTGTTATCTGTTCTTAGATAGATGTGGTCTTCTACTTCTTCAATTTCTTCAGCTTATCACCGTTCCCTGTTTGTACCCTAAGTGTTTTCATATTGGCCACTCCTAGCCTATTTTTTTTTAAGTTCAATGTATTTGCTTTTGTTCGTATTAACTTGGAGACCCATTCTATTTGCTGCTACTACCAACTTGCTTGCTGCTTCCTCCAACTCCTTTATGATCCGTGCTATTAGCAGTATAGTGGAGGGAAATTAGTCAAAATAATTGATGAAAAGTGATGTAATCGGGAAGTTGAATTTTTTCTTTGTTTTCTTTTTATACATGCAAATGAGTCAAAAACCGAAAAAAATAACAAAATCTGACTAGGGCTTCGCGAGAAAAGCGCATAAAAGTGCATTTTTGATTCATTTCGAGTGCATCGCTACACTATTTTTGTAATCCGATACTGTTATTTATGCGCTATACACATTTTTAGGTAAAAAAATGTCATTAATATTTGGATGTGGGCTTAATTACTTTTGTTATTCCAACTTATTCATTTAATGAAATATAATTACGAAATAGATTTTTTTTAAAGGAAGTAGAATATTTTTACCAGTTGTTCAAAGTTAGCTATTCTCTCACTATGCGCCTAGATAATTACTGTTATTTTGTAACAGATTCATGTTTAATATACACACATTACATACTAACATTATGACACTACATGTTGGTTAATCAACCGTTAACTACTGATGAGGATAATGTACAGATCCGTCTTTATACAGATGGCGGTACATCTCACATATCTGATGATATTTATTATATTTATTTCCAATAATAAGATGTTGACACTGATTCAAATTATTGCTTTAGAATAATATTTTATAATATGACTACAGGCAGTGTCACAAATTTCTGAAATCTTCAGTTTCATTAATATCAATATAGGTGAAATATATTTGTCCGCTTAAAATAATTGTGAATCATCAGATGCAGACTGCCTTTTTTTCCTATTATATCAAAGTAATATACCTTGATTGTGGAACTATTAACTGAATGTTTATATCTGCTTGGCTGCAAATAAGTGATTATTAATTTTATTCATTATTAATTTGAGATTTGTAACTTATAATCGTTTGCTCGCTGGCAAACCAATTGATGTATAAACTACGTCAGTAGTTGATTTGGAACAAAACGTTTTATATATTAAACATAATCCGATTTGAAAAGGATAGCATTATCTGACTTGTGCGTTTTAATTGCATAATATTAATTCTAATATCATGAAACTCTTTTAATAAAGTTCTGTAATAATATCAGAAAGGAAGCATCAAGCAATGGATTAATTCCTATTCCCTTCTTTTTTTGCTCAGTGTTGAACTAAATAGGAGACGACCTTTAGAATAATGAAAGAGATTAATGTTGTGTTTAAATGTTAACTTAAGCCGGATCTGAATAATAAATCAGTAATTCAACGCAGTTGTTAATAAATCTGGTGTAAACCAACACTGGACTTCCTTATAAGAATTATTTAAAAAAATGGCACACAAGCAAATAACGAATATGTCCGAAACGGTTTATTTAATAAAAATAATGCATTAGCAAAATACTTTTGTTTTTATAATATGATTTGAGTTGTTATCGTTTTTTACAATTTGATAAATTTTTATCGCTTCCGATATTCAATGACCATAGCACTGAACTTTGAAAGGTCTATGCACATATAAAATTTCATCAAAATATGTAGTAGTATTCTTAGTTTAACATTTAAAAAAAATCAGTACAGATTGACGACAGGCATTACTTCAGAAATATTTTTTTTTATACTCGTAAGATCGAAACATATAATTTTAATGTCGATTTTTGCCACGACCAGGTACTTCCTCGTATTTAATTTCATTATATAAGAAAGTAAAATTATAAAATATTAAGTAGCATTACTTACGAGAGGTAGGTACCTAAGTAGTCTTCTTTTAATTAATTTTATTTGATTTTCCCTTCAGATACCAATTCAGTATCTATGTAGTAACTCAATATTGAACTTCTGACGGATGATTGTATTATCGTAAGCATTCAAGATGATAATAACAAGTGTAATTTTTTTGTATTAAATCGAATAATGGGAAACACCACTGTGGTGCCGAATGATAAAAGAAGAGACGTATTTACTTTCATCATAAAGGTCTAGAAATACTAACTCTCAGAAAAGACAGTCGTTTATGGAGTTACGAGCAACTCAACTTTTGATGAACAATCTGCAGGAAATTAAAAAAAACGTAAATACAAAACAACAACTTTGAGTGGACTTAATTAACTAATTAAAAATTAATAAAATAAGATTTAAAGTTTATTTTGCATTACAAAACGCAATTTATGCAAGTCAGTTAGTAGTTATGTAGTGCGGGTTCTGGCTCACTTCAATCCGTATGAGTGAATAGATGCGCGGACCGAGATACTCGGGGCGGCGGAGATGGGAGGGGGGGCCAATGGCTGTTCGTTAAGATTTTGGACCTAAGGTGGGAGGACCTAGGATCGGGAGCGGTGGAGACGTGGACCAATGGCTCTTCACTAAGATTTTAGATCTAAGAGTGAAGAGGGTGGAGCTAGGGGAGGCAGGTAAGTGATGTCGTTGTGATTGATAGCTATATGGGTGGAGCTAATATATTTTAGTTATGCTATGGAGAGGGATTGAAGTCGTAATAAATCATAAGATTAAAGATGACTGCTGCAATTACATGTATTCGTATAATTAGATGTTTTAATTATAACCAATAAAAATATGGCTACTATACCTAATGTATTATGGTAGCCATATTCAATCTTATGATTTATTGCCACTTAAATCTCCCCCATAGCATAATTATTAGGCTATTAGCTCCACCCTCATAAATAGTTATCAGTCATAGCGACATCTCTTACATAATTACTTGCCACTCCTAGCTTCACTCTCCTCACCGTTAGATCAAAAATCTTAGTGAAGAGCCATTGGTCCACATCTCCCCCGCCCCCAATTCTAGGTTCTCCCACCTTAGGTCGACAATCTTAACAAACAGCCATTGGCCTCCATCTCCCTCGCCCCTAGGATCTAGGTACGCGCATCTAGCATCGCCCACGTGGTCTCCCCATCCACCCATATGGATAACCTTGAAGTGAGCCAGAACCCGCACTATTGTATAACTACTGCAACTTATTTAAATTAGCACATTTTCTTTGTTTCATTGTACGAGAATCATAGACTTATATAGACTGCATATTTCGATAATTGAAGCTATATTAGACAGTCAGGGGGCTTCCTAGCAGTATTTGTCCTCCTTTGGGTGGGTTGGTAGGGAGCATAAACTCAAAAATACTGACACGTGCGAGCGTCAACTACTTCCTATTCCGTGGCACCAACTTTTTTGATGCAGTTCAAGCAAGACAGTATCCCACCAAACGTGTATCTGTTTTCTAGTGTCTGCTTCAAACGAACCGTTGAACTTCGCAATTTATCTATCTACATCTGCAGCAAGTTTATGAAAAACAATATTGTTTTTTCTTGAGAAGCCTATGAAAGAGACTGAGAAAATGAATGAATTCGAAATTGTTAGATAACGAATCATTCATCGGCTCTATTTTTTACTGATTAGAACATTTCAATGGAGTTCTTGAGGTATCAGGTTGTTATATATCCGTACTAGTTGCTGTGAAGTATAATCACGATTAATTTTGTACAGGAATCTTATTTATGTAATTAAAAAGTTATCATTGGTAAATCCAAGCCTATCGATTTCCAAATCCATTTGGAGTTAAATTCCTCACGTTTTAGATACAATGTGTAACAATTCAAAAATAATGTCATGTTTTTAGGCTAGTAGCGAAACAAAAATTATATGGTATCATGGTACAATTTAAAGGACGAAACGGCTTCATGGTCAATGACAATGCCATTAATAAAAAAAAAATAAAAAAAAGTACAATTTTTCTCATTTGTTGGTCATGTTCAATAATATAACTTGTGTTAATTTTTGGAAGAATTAACTATGTTAACAAAAGATACTAAAAATAAGAACTATTTTAAAACACGTTCCTAGGAAGCCCACAGAAGACAAATTAGGAAAGGAGATTTAAATGATAATATGAAGACAACTGCAGGTACTGTCAGAAAGATCTCGGTTTTTGGTCAGTCTATAAATTGGATTATGGAAAACATTTCAATGGTGTCTGTATTTTATGTCACATTCATGAATTATCAAAACTTAATTCAAGCAGCGCTTATAACAAATTTTCTTCTACAATTAAGTCGAGTCAGAAATTTTGAATATATAACTTCTGTGGAAATGAATGGTAAAATCTAGCAAAATTGGCTTATATTACGCAAATTTTCAGACATAATTAGAGATAGCAGATCGCCTTGAAGGTGACCACATTAAATAAAGGTTAATGATATATATTTTCTTCTTATAGAAAGAGTCCTACGTATTCAAACAGTTTTTTTGATTTATTTGCGATTGATTAATTGAGCGTGAGTTGTCGCAATTTCCATAATGGGCTAATTAGTTCCTGACTTCATTTTTGGACTTAATAGTTCTTTAAATAAAGTTAAATTATTCAATTCAATAATTGAACTTTATTTACGAAAAAATTATATGATGTTGTAAAAAATAATACGAGGTTTCATAAAATTAATTAATATAATAATATATAATCATTCGATACTAGTTTCTTTACCGGTCAAGATGTTCAACTAAACATTGTTTTTATCATTAACCCATATTGGAAATAATGAGTAAAATGTATAGACGAACAGGTGTGAATAACAAATTAAACAAGAGGTGGAATTAAAAAATGAATAATGAATACATTGTGCATCTCAATCGGCTAATATTTTAGGCCAATCTCCACAACGTTGTCTGATTTGTCATTTATTTTATTGGATTTAAATATTACATATACGTGAAATGCTGAATTTTTGACTTATTTTCGAAACAAGAACAGCTTGAGAACACGTAAGAGTTTTTTTTTACATTTTAACGATTAACGAAGATTAACTTGCTCATATACATGATAGAGAAATCCTGGATGCGATGATACTAGTGGACTCACTTTTCCAGTACATAAAGGAAAGAGAAATATTTCTACGATGGTATTAGTACCTACAGCTCATGAGATATCTGATGCTAGTTTAATTCGCAAAGACGCATCAAGAAAAAGCTCTGCGAGGATGATTATTTTATAGAATTTTGATTAACTGCAGAATCTCGTTATTCATTACTGAACAACAGTTACAGTTAATTTTCATAGACATTTAATTTTGTTTATCCAATTGAAAAATGTTTGTTAAGAATAAGAGAAAGAAAAGAAAGTGTCGCTCAACATTTCGAGCCTCCGTCGTTAAAGCGGACAGGATATTGCATATAAAGGCATGCTTTTACTTTTTGTTGCGATGATAAAAAACATTGATATTAATCATTTATTTTGAATCTAACGACTTCTCATTATGATACAGTTTTAATTTCATTGCACTACAATTGCTTTCCAACGTCGTCGTCTCGACCGATACAAGACATAATATTGTCGATAATTTCTAATTACCTGTGGAATCGTTAAAGGATTAAACTTGGCGGAAATAATCGCAAATATTTACGTTCTTCACGAACTAATCTTATACAGGAATGGGCAATGCATAAGGCATTTGGTATTGTACCCAAGAATGCATTGAAAATTGTTTCGGAGTGATATGTTGAGAAATCTTCAAAAAAAGCAGAGAAAGTCATACAAATTTTAAAGGAAAAAGGAAAACTAGTTGGCAGCCATTTGAAGGAATTGGAGACAACTTAGCCGAGCAGCCACTAGATGAAGTTGCAGATAAGATTCTGAACGAAAGCCCAATTTTAATTCATCAGCATCAGCACAAAATCGGTTAATAAATAATCGTAATTCCTTGTCGTTTTCCCAAGGTTTCAGTAAATTTTGATTCGATTATTTCAACCAACCTCATCGGTATTACATATCCAGGAAAAACAAAATCGATAGTTATGTTTGGTCACGTGGTTTACGACCATTTATGAAGGCTCTGTATCAAGAATGGCATGAAATTGATAGCCAAGAAGTGGACAATATAAGGAATTTTGTGACAATGGGGACAAAGAGGAGTTCAATAGTTTGGAACAACAACGATTATCTACAAAAATCAACAAAGGCCCTTAGTACTGAAAACTTGTATAGACTAACTCACAGGTACTTTCGATAGACGTTTCGTAAATACCTAATGAAGGTATCTAATAAGTTCACCATTAACTGTCTCAAAAATCTTTATCTAATTTTGTGATTTCTTCGTTATAAATTTTCGATAAAAATCATCACCGGAATCATCATGTTATTATTATTTTAATATCATACCAATAATTTAAACTGTAATTGTTATTGATTAACACTAGCGATACCTTACACTCTTATAAGGAGTTATATAAATAAATGAAAGTGGTTTACCAGGAAATAAAAGATAATAAAAATAAACATCGTGGCAATGAAAAGTAACAACTTAAAATAATTATATACTCAGCGTTTATAAAATTAGGGCAATTTAAGTAAAGTAACATACTTTTAATTAAAATGAAACAAAAATAAAACGACTAGGAAGAGCTGCCCACGGACGTTGAAGACTACTTGACCTAAAGACTCATATTAATTAATTTAAGAATGTATTTAAATTTTTTGTCGGTTGACTAACAATAAGAAGGTTTCCTCTTTGATTTATAGGTGAACCTACTCTACTTCTTGAAACTTGTGCATGAACATCCAATTTGCTTTTAATTAATTTAAAAATATGAAGGAATCAATGAATCAACAGAAAAAAAATAATTAAATTATTTACCGGAAACTTCAGTTATTATAATATTAAAAAAATGTGTTGATCTTGGTATCGCATTATATTTGCAACATAATTTTAAGAAGCAGTAAAGAAATCAAATAGGATATTTTGTAACTATTGTGCAAATTCGGTCTTCAGCATTGGGCATCTTAATATAAATAAAGTTGATTTTTAATTCTTAATCACTATGCGACACATTAAGAATTACGTAAACAGACGATTTATGGTCCCAGAGATTTAACAATTATGCGTAAAATAAACGGTTGTGGTGAAACGCTTACGAGGAATTAATAATCTCGCTTTTTTGTCTTGTAATTGTGACATGTCATTAATTAAAAAAAAATAATAATAATAATAATAAAAATAAAATAGACGTATTTTTTCTCACAACACGAAATATAGCTCTCAAAAATAGGAAAATTCTTGCCTTTACACTTTTCTGTTATGTATGAAAATATGTGTATGTATAATGTCACACAGTGATATGTTTCAACATATACTTTTAGTTAATGAATCGAAAATGGTTCTAATATTTTTTCCTGTCAAATAACTACAACAGTTTTTTGGGTCTGAGGCTTTTGTAGGACTGATGATTTGTAGAAGAGTTTTCGGGTTATCTTCCGCGTTGAATATTTTAATTTCTTGCCATTTCCACCATTTTGTTGTGGTCTCCTTCTGAATTAATGACCTCACTTCAGAAGAAACCACGACAAGATGGTCGAAATGTCAAGAATTCAAAATTTTAATACCCGAGAGGAAGATTCTTCTACAAAACTACGTAATTTGCTTCATTAACAAAGAAATTTTAATTAATGATTTAAGTAATTTTCGACGAAACTGCACAAAATTAAATTAATATCTCGGTTTTTGTCTGCTAACCCCTTCCAATACATTATATCAGAACTACAACTTTGTTATCATTTTTAAATTAGTGTGTTTGTAGACACCGTGTATGTAAACACAAACATTATGTAGTAAATAATTCATAACAAATCAGTAGCATTTATATACTATTTATTTACTTCACAATCTTATTTTTAAACAGAAAATTTCCAGAATATTTCTGGTCGTAATAAAAAAATATAGACCAAAAATATAGACAAAAATTAACTTTTTGGAAGTACTAAATTTAAGGACATTTTCTATCGGGTGGTCCAAAAAAACCGGAATTTTCATTTTACCTTATAACTTTTTTATTTTTTCAGCGATTTTCAACTTTTTGGATTCGTTCGACAGCTAAAGCTTTCAGCTAAACGATTCTCTGTCAGAAGCTGATATTATGATCATAAATGTCAAGGCAGACGTATTTAAACTTGAGCAATTTTTAATAACTGCTGGAATTTTGTTGAAATGCCCAATTTACAAACGGTTTGTTTCATCATCATGACTGACCTTGTGGCAATATTTTGATGGGTAGTTTTAAAAAATCGGTCAAAGAACTACGGAGCTGTACCAAAAAATGTAGAGGAGTGTTATCAACGTCTCGGCAGCAATGGTAAAAACAGAAATTTTTATTTTCCTTTATAACTTTTTTGTTTCCTTACCGATTTTAATTCTTTTTGGATCATTTAAAACCCAAAGCCTTCCACTACAATATTGAATGTGAGAAATTGACATGAATCATAAATCCAATATGGCGGAAGTCAAATTTACCTAAAATTTAAAAGCCGCTGGGATTTTTTTTAAATGACAAATTAAATCGCTTTTCTTTTTATCTTCTAAAAATATTTTCACGCATAAATAACGAAAATCGCCTTGGGCCACAGAGTTCGGTCGAGGTCTTTCGAATTGGAACATTTGCAGTTTTACTACTCGCTTCAATATATACAAGTAGAAAAGAATATACCTCTACCCGGCTTTTTGTGCGGTAAGTTGTACATACCTACTGAGCTATTTACCAACTCTTATAAATATTCAAATTTATTTGTCTTTAAAAAGCCATAACTCCGATAAAAAAATTGTATTTCGGATACATAACCTCAAATATAGCCAAAAAGTCATGTTTTGGTCATTTAACCTCAAATACCTCAAAATCCTGACGTGATGGATAAATTCTGAGGTCGATTCGGATTTGGTCAATCATCCTTAGTTCACTTCTGTGGTATTCTAAGCGCTAAACAAACACCGTGTATGTTATATACAGGGTGTTCCAGTTTTTTGTAGCAGGACTTTAACAGTCGATAGACAATTGAAAATTATTAAAAAAAGTTCCTATAAACATAGGTTGAAAAATGCTTAGTTTTCGAGATACAGGGTGTTAAAGTTTGAAAATAAATACGGATTTATATTAATATTTCCAGAATGCTAAGAAGTATCGAATCCAAACTTGCCAATTCTTTACATATAATTTAGAGGCCTATTTTAGAATAACAAACTACTACTTTACTTAACCATGGGCGTAGATATATGGATTTACTAAGGCTCTTTTTTACAAAAAAGTAGTACGCCACTGATATTTTCCCATGTTTTTAGTTTAATTCAATAAAGCAAGAAAAAACAAAAATTTAATGTCTCTTGGTACTTTTTGATATGACAAGCCGTTTTCCAGAAAATTTACATTCAATCATTTGATGCACGCATCTGGACGAATTTTAGACAAACTTGAAGTCGCTCAGAATTTCACCAAATTTTATGGTACGAAAAGTCTTTTAAAAAGAAAGAATGAAACATCGTTAATGATGCTTGTAATGAAGTAAGACACTTTTACATGTTGCTAGCTTTTGTGTTTGTGTTTCTAATAATTTATTTTAGTTCGACCGTTGCGTTTTAATACATTTATTATGTTATAAAAATTTTGATTTACATGATTATAAACTTTTACAATAAATATTTTAAATGTTTCATTCTTTATTTTTAAGAGACTTTTCGCACCATCAAATTTGGTGAAATTCTGAGCGACTTCAAGTTTGTCTAAAATTCGTCCAGCCAGATGCGGGCATCAAATGATTAAATGTAAATTTTCTCGAAAACGGCTTGTCATATCAAAAAGTGCCAAGAGACATTAAATTTTTGTTTTTTCTTGCTTTATTGAATTAAACTGAAATCATGGGAAAATATCAGTGGCGTACTACTTTTTTATAAAAAAGAGCCTTAGTAAATCCATATATCTACGCCCATGGTTAAGTAAAGTAGTAGTTTGTTATTCTAAAATAGGCCTCTAAATTATATGTAAAGAATTGGCAAGTTTGGATTCGATACTTCTTAGCATTCTGGAAATATTAATATAAATCCGTATTTATTTTCAAACTTTAACACCATGTATCTCGAAAACTAAACATTTTTCAACCTATGTTTATAGGAACTTTTTTTAATAATTTTCAATTGTCTATTGACTGTTAAAGTCCTGCTACAAAAAACTGGAACACCCTATATATTCCAAATAATAAATTCCATGTAAGTTTAACAACACCAATTAGATACTTTTTCGTATGTAATTTTGTCACCATATTGGACAATCGCTTCTAACTGTCTTCTAGCTTACTTTACTTTTATTTACGTTGAACTTCTATAATTTTAGAAGCCTTGCTGCTTACGATTTATAATAGTTCAGGGCAGTTTTTTTTTTTGACGTTACGCTAGACTAATTTAGCTGAATTTTAATTTTCGATGTGAAATAGTCCTGGGAATTCTAATATAGGCCAGGTAGATAATTACATAACAAGCCCGCGCCTTACTTAATTGAACATATTACGGTATATTTCCTGCATAATCTGTTACAATTGGATTTACAATATGAACAGAACATGCTTTAATATTATAATCTGACTCTGAGGCAATCGGGCTCGAATTATGTCTCTAGCTGAACATGATTTATTTAAAAGGATGCTTGCAAAAGTTTTATGTAACTCTCGGAGGTTCATCAAATCTGATCTGATATTCATTCATCATAATAAACAATTAAACAATGTTTATTTAAATGCAGATTAAAATATGCTTTCGTAAGATCAGTTTTCGCAATTTTCGTCCGACCGACATTTCACAGCAATATTGAAATGGAAGGTTAACCTTCTGTTAGTCATTAAATAACAAATTGATACAATAAATATATGAATAAATTGTGTTTCTCGAAAGTCAGGGAAATATAAACTATAAATCTTAAAACTTAATAGTTATGTAGAAGAACAGTTGCATTAATTCTCTAGGACTTGTTCGTAACGGTACAGTTTGCATTTTCTCCTACACGTTCTACCTCCACGTTATAACCTCAGATTAAATAATGTGACGTTTTTACGTTTATACAATTTGTATATCGATTGATTGAATTGTTCTTCCTCAAGTTAAAACATATGGAAACGTTGTCATGTGTTTCCATGTCATAACTATCGGCAATTTTTTTCTCTGACAATATATTGTTATAGACAAGTCGTAAATATACCATCTAGGACTATAAATCGCATTTTATTGCCAACTGGGACAATGTATTGACGTAATTAAAGATAAAGCAAGTAACGAGCTTTACCCGATTAAAACTTGTATTTGTTAAGTTTTAATTTTTGTAGTAAAAACCACGGTTATTTTTTTAATAAATATGTGTCCTAAAATGCGTCGATGCTTATTCTCCATATATGGTATTAAATTCGATCCCATCTTACCGAAGCACCTATAAGTCTAATAAACACGTATTATTTATTTAGTTTAGTTCAACACAATATTTGAACTGCAACTGCAATTGGTATTCAGTTTTAAGATGAAATATAAAACCCATATAGTTTCTTTAAGAAATTCCTATTATTTAGTAATTTTGAGGATTGGATTGCTTTTTGAATTGATTCGCCAGTGTTCATAATCTATTATATTTCCTTTAGCAATAATATGCAAAAAAATCGGGGCAAAAGGTTTAATTTGCTAACTAAAATACTTTTTCTTCATATGGATATGCAATGGATATTTCTTTTAATTTTAAATGGGCAGTGACCCATGTTCTTTCAAGGTAGTATTAATGAGAAATATTACAATAAAAAGTAGTTACTGGCTATACTGGTATTATAGAAACCAATTTCGTTTGTTTTTTATTGAATATTATAATGTAAATACATTTTTATTAATGGTCTACCGCCAAAATTAAACTGAATAAAGTTTACAATGATTTTTAACTTTTAAGGCTCGTTAGTTAAATGTGTAAAATTATTCATAACGATTATAATTTAATTAACGCTACGCAGTGAATTTAACACGTTGCCCCAAATTGCAATTCTATTATATTGTATTCCATAAATTTTAATTTACTGTTTAGTTAATAAAAAATTTGAGTCACTTTTCTGTTTACAAAGTATGCATATTGAATGATGTGTATTAATTTAAACACAGTTTTCAAGTGTAAGTATACTTGTGTTTAGCAATTCTCAAAGTCGATTTCTTTAGGTATGCGCAAATATTACCAATAATAAAATAGCAGTTAATTATGCATATTCAGGGTTACATTTTTTATGGATTTTAAAACGGTTCTGTAAATAAAAGCAACTGTTTATTTACTGGTTTATTTATTTTAGGTAATAAATAACAAAATCGAAAACAAATTGCCTTAAGGGAAACAATATTACTAAGAGATAAACTAAAAGATATAATTTTTAACTAGGAAAAGCATAGATGTTTGACCAAAGTGGTGAATGGTAATTACGTATGTTTTTCACATAGTTCTTCTAGCAAACCATAGAACTCCTCTTCCAATGAAATAATCATGTACAACAACCGACTGCGTAAACAGGAATATGAATGCAAATGCCTTTTATGAATAATATCCTTAAAATAGGTTCCTCTATATCACCTTTAATTGCTAATCTCTCATGAGTATGTTCGAAAGAGAAGAAAATGCCATTGCTTTTCTAGGATATGAATCAGATATAAGGACAATTTTGTTCCCAGTCGTTTAACTTCTGTAAAATTCATCTATGCAATCGAAAATCATGTAAACTACCATTTTTAGTTGTATTAGTAATTAGAAGTTAGCATTTGATATTATAGAAGATATAGTCCCACTTTTAGATATATCCTTAATAATTCCCTTCATTGTAACCAATCCAAAATGGAGCTGCAACTCTTGGCTCATAGTTTTTTAAGTTTCTTTCTCAGTAAGGACAGGTTTGAGAAGGAATTGATTGCGGACATAACTAGGAGTAACGGGTAATACAAGTGGAATTTTTAAAGACATAGCTAGGGGTAACAGGTGATCACTAATCAGAAAATAAATTAATTCGTTAAATCAAAGGACAATAAGGCTTATTGACTATGTAATTGAATAAGGAACTAATTCGTTAAAGGTATTTTATTGATTCATATGTTCAATTGTACCCGAAAAATGAAAAGTCCACAAAGCGCTATTGAATATAAGCTTGGATTTTTGTGAACGGAGTAAATCTGTCCATATAACTTAAAAACTATACATTTTTAGTATATACACATTGCGATTTTTTATAGAGAATCAAATTTTCTATCGAAATGGTACTTTAAAAGTTACAAAACTTTATTCAACAAAATAAGTCAAAAAAACTTTTAAAATAAAACCTAAAAATTTAATTTTTTTTAAAAATTTTTGTGTAGGTAACTTTTTTCTGAGTAGATTTAGGTATAGGTATTGGTTCACAAAAAGGGAAGTTGACGTAATTCCCGTCAAAATGGGCCCCGATAAAAATACTTTTCATAAAAATTGGCCGAGACACAGTCGTTCAAAGTTACCAACTTTTTTACAATTTTACCGCTTTTTACCTTAAACCATGTTACTTTTAATTTTTACAAGCAAAAATTATTTTTATTTAACACAAAAATTATTTTCGGTTTATTAATGATAATGATAAAAAAAATTTTGTTATTAGATATAAAAAAACTTTAATGTTGTACTAATTTATAGCTGTTTTAAAGATTCTTCTTTTGACAATTACATGTCTATTATATTTCTCCCATAATGTTTTCGAATTGAATATCAATTTCTTCATCAACATCGTTTTGGATATATTCTTCCGTAACACATGGAGCAGCTAATTTCTAATTTTCTGCAGCCGCAATTTCCCTGACAATCTTGCACCCGTAAGCTATTTCCTCCAGTAAAATCTGCGGTGAAGGAGGTTTGGTTGTGCTAATTGGCATTAATCCATTTTTAGATTTTTTCCAACTCCAGTGAAAAGGATTTAAAATATTTCCTTTCCACTGTTGAATTTGGTGGTACGTCCTTAAGCTGTGCTGTTTAGTGGCATCAAAAGTTGGTGGAAAATGGGCTAGAGAAAATGTTGTGCTCTTTGATAATCTTTGAAAAAGTTGTAGGCGACAACTAAACTTTTGGTCTTAATGATATCTTCAGGACTTGCATTATTATTTAAAAATACTTCCAAAATATTTTTCCAAAGATAAAATAGTTTTATTGATAAATTTCTTGATTTTTTTTTCTTGCCAATATTGAAAAAAGCAGAAGTAGTATCGCATCCACTAAATGCATGGGTGAGGTCGAGAAATTCTTGATTTTGTGGAAAGTTGAAACTATTGCGATTGTATAATGTAGCTGTTACGTTTCCGTTACTAGGTGTTAATAAATATACATTTGTATCCTCTTCCAGTAACATTGATAAAATGATGTGAAGATCGACATCTTGGCCAACTATAACCACATTTTTCAAACTTCTGATGCCACTAAACATCACGGCTTAAGGACGTACCACCAAATTCAACAGTGGAAAGGAAATATTTTAAACCCTTTTCGGTGAGGTTGGAAACAATCTAAAAATGGATTAATGCCAATTAGCACAAACAAACCTCCTGTTTGCAGACTTTACTGGAGCAAATATGTTGCGGGTGCATAAAAGATTGTCACGGAAATTGCGGTTGCAGAAAATTAGGACTAGCTGCTCCATGTTCTGCGAAGAATGTATGGGCTTACATTGTAAAAAAGCTGATGTTACGGAAGAAAATGTCCAAAAACGATGTTGATGAAGATATTGAAATTCAATTCGAAAACATTATGAGAGAAATATAATAGATATGTAATTTTCAAAAGAACAATCTTTAAAACAGCTATAAATTAGTACAACATTAAAGTTTTTTTATATCTAAGATCATATGAATAACAAAATTTTGAACAAATACCTTAATCATTATCATTGATAAGCCGAAAATAATTTTAGTGTTAAATAAAAATGATTTATGCGTGTAAAAATTGAACGTAACATGGAATAAAGGTAAAAAGTGGTAAAATCGTAAAATAGTAGGTACCTCTCAGACAATTTTTATCAAAAACACTTTTGTCGGACACCATTTTGACGGGAATTACGTCAGATGCCTTTTTTGTGAACTAATACCTATACCTAAATCCACTCAGAAAAAAGTTATACACAAAAATAAAAAAAATAAAAATTTTCGGATGTATTTCAAACAGTTTTTTGAGTCATTTTGTAGAAAAAAAAAGTTTTTGACTTTTAAAGTGTCATTTCAATAGGAAATTTGATTCTGTACAAAAAATCGTATTATGTGTTTTTACTAAAAATGCATAGTTTTTGAGTTAAATTAAAAAAACTATAAAGTGGACAAATTCTCAACAATCCAAGCCTAATTTTAATAGCACTTTGTGGATTTATCATTATTCGGGTACAATTGAACATATAAAACAATAAAATACCTTTATCGGTTTCAGGATTTTAATCCTTTGTTTACATATGCAAAAGTAGGCTGGTAAACAAGTCATAACTAAAGTTGTACAGTTATATTTAAAACTTGTACGGTAATATTACAAATACAGATCTGTCAATAACAACTGTCAACAGATGAAATAATAAATAATGAAACTATAGGGCTATTTATTAATACAAACAGACAGAAAACTCCAAACAATAATAATTAAGTACTGAAATCCAACTGAAATGTATTTTCAGGCAATCCAAGGTCCATTTTTATGTAGCCGTTGTGACATTAAAAATGTAAACATTTATGTAATATGAAAAAAGGTAACAAATAAAAACAAACAAAATATAACTGTAACCATGGCGACAAATCAACCCATACAGACTTGACCAACTAATGAAATGAAAACGTTATTAATAAGAGAATATCAAAAGGTAATATCTATTAATAATGTCTTTATTTTCTGAAACCGATAAACTATTGAACATATCACGGATGTTATGAATCATAACAGCCTTAGATGTCTTAAAATCCTCGCTCTACGAGCTCGGATTTCAAACCGACATCTGCGGCAGTTATGATAGTCATAACATTCCTAGATATGTTAATAGCTATTAACGAATTAGTTCCGCTTACCCATGTTTTTTTTTTCGACATAATCAATAGCCCTAAACTGAAGCTACTAAAAGAGCGTATTAACAAAATTTGTTGTAGAGATTGTAAAGTATGGTATTGAAGTGTGTTAGAAAAGTGAAACGATCAATTTGGGTTGAGTTCTAGAAGCATAATAAATAATAGAAAAATATATACTATTAAAAAATCGCAAAATGTAAAGATAGTAACAAGTAACCTGTCCCAACTACTTCGCTCCATTAAGTATTAGGTCACGATTCGCGACAAGAGATTTTGTGTAGATGGATTGTATTGTTAGATTTAGTTTAATCTTAATCATCTCTTGATGATGTCAACTTGAATGGTGAAATGATCGGTAAGTAAAATATTTGACCTTCTAGTGTCAATTAAAAACTACATCAACGTCAGTCTCATCAACGTTTCAATTCTCCTCAGGACTAAATTAAGGAGTAAATAGAAGAGTTTATGGACGTTTATCGTTTCGCAGATTATGCGATGTTTACTAAACGTGAGTTTCGCCCAGGAAATTCATTAACATAATTTTAAATTAACAATATTTATGAATACTCATCGAGCAAAAGATTCGGTAGTGCGTATTTCTTTATCAATAGCTTCAGAATTTTCATAAGTTTTAGTACTATGGATTTGGCTAATTTGGTAAAAATTGAGGACAATCCTCAAACTATCAGCACAGAAATGCAATGCTAAAGTTTCAGAATCTGCTCGGTTGCACCTTTTACTCAGCAGCATAATTGATTATTTATTTTTGAAGTGGCGTTTAAGGTTAAAAACAACAGTGAGGAAGCATAGTAAACAAGCATAGTTGAACTTACCATATCTGGATCGTTCCAGTGTCCAGGACCAGCATTAGGCACGATAACATCCTGATTATTTCCGTAATAGTCGATTATACTTTCAACACTCGCCCAGGAATCTTGGATATCATCAAAGTTCCGCCACATATTACAATGTTCGATAATCGAGGAGAAATTCGGCTGCATACCCGCGTAAATCTGATACACCGGCCAACTGCACGAATATATCATAGGCCGACCCGTTCTATTTAAGTGAAAACCGAATTCCGGATAACCCCTGTCCATGTCACTAGGGTGCGCATAACAGCCATCTAGCTTAACGTAATCTACGTCCCAAGAGGCGAACGTTGTAGCATCTTTCTGGAGGAAACCAAGCACACCTGGATAACCCGCACAAGTATAATTGCCGTAGTCCTCGTAGATTCCAAATTTCAGACCCTTGGAGTGGACCTGAAATGGAAACAAGTGATTAATGATTGTCAAGCAGCATATTAAAGATACATTTTTGTTTCTTGTTCACAGTGGCACTTCAACAAGTTGTTACATAATATTGCTTAGCATTTACCAAGGGATTTGGCACAGAAATGGGGAATTATCTCAAACTGAATAATAATATAAACATTTTTACTTGATGTACATCTTTGGGAAATTAATGCAGTTCCAAATAAATTACTTGTTTTGGATAAATACGATTAGAAAAATTTAAGATTTGTCTTCTTCTAATAGATATATGCAATTATGAATTATGACTATGATGAAGCAAAAGAATAATCTGATGATGATTACGATGTAATTAATTTCTCTAATCATCCATGTTCCAAATATTATTAGAACTCAAAAAACAATTTTTGCAAAATGGGAAAATATTCATTTTCTATATTTTATTCTTTTATTCTGAGTTAAGGAATGTTGTGCATTTTCGGAACACGTTGTATTTCTAGGTTAGCTTGCACGTGAACTAATGACATTTTGAATGGACGTTGTTTTGAATATAAAAAGTATAGGTTATGCAATTTAAATATATGTATTTTTTTTTGTTGTTTAACAATTTGTGAAATCGTACAAAGTAGTTTTTTAGTGTTGCAATAAATTTCAAGCCTGTAGTCTTTAGTATGACTTTAGTCTGCCATATTTCTATAGATATTAATATCATGTAATGCGTGTGCGAATACCAGACTGTTGTTCCCACACGCCATTATATTATTGGAATGATATTTTCACTGACACAATTAAATTCTTATGCCAAATAATGATTCGAATTGAAAGCGGTTATAAAACAAAAATCTATGCTGGATATAATGTGCATAAAAAATATACAGTTTGTTATGCCCTCTAAATATCCAAACCCACACTCCAAAGTTGCATTCGGGGACTAATTAATTTAGACATTTAAACTACTCATGAGATAGCATAAAATTCGAAACAAACAGTCATGAATTTGAAACAATCATATATTTAATTTCCATAATCAGATATGGTTTAAGTTCATCAACACATTAAATCAAGTCGTCAAACCTACCCTGCAAATATATTGGGGATGTAGAGCAACTTCTTTCAATTTCATATTCCTGAACATTGGTTGCCTTGTCTTTAGTTTTCGCTTATATGAGATATTTTATTTTTTTCTAAATTTTATACAAAAAGATTGAAATCTAAAATCGAATCAATCTGCCAACTTGCCAAGATATACTTGTGTCCTAAGAATACTTAAACCCGTCAACCATAATTCAAACATAAGTATAAAAATGGTAAAACCATTTTTAAAACAGTGTATAATAAAAAAGTGATAATATATAATTAGCAAAATTCACACTCACAAATAATTACTTAAAATAAAATGGCATTTACTGTCCGCACACTTTATGTTTCTTCCTTTCTTCTATTATCCATTGAAGAAACTGTAAGTGCCTTGTCACGATCAGCAGGTGTTGGATATAAAAACTGTTACTATAATAAGTGGCTTACGCGAGATATTAACATTACATAATATGAGGTAAAAAAATCTATTGTAAAGAACACTTCCCTATTAAAAAATCGTATAAAAAAATTCGGCGATATCAAAAGATTTGATTGGACATTATCAAAATGATAATTTTAAAACCAAAGATGAAGATATTAAATATGAAGTTGCATTACGAACGATATCAAAAACTGCGCCAAGAAGGCACCTATTCCATTTAGGTGACGTCACAGCCCCAACATTGATGACATCATATTCAAGTTATTACCAACATAAAAAACACAAACAATTGATTTTCGAGTCACAGTAGTTTCAGCGTTGCAAAGACTATGTCTAATATAATCTTTGAGCGTTGTAAACTTATCGTTATATTATTTAATGTTCATTTGTCCTTGTTTACATATTAACTAGAACATAACTGCTTAAAAACAATAAATAATAGTTGCAGGTATACATTCGCCTTATTTATAATAATTAAGTATACATAATGAAGCACTTGCTAAAAAGCAAATATAGGATTAATATCAAATTTATAAATAAACATGCGTTTGTGAGAGTTGGCTTTAGACTTCTTGGTTTATTAATAATTTGGAATTAGTTAATCATATTCAGATTATCTGCTTAAATATTTTAAACTATGTTAATAATTGTATTTTTACTAAACGCTTTCCCTACTTAAGTACTTCTTAATGTTTCTAGAAGAAACTTTGCACAATGAAATATGCATATAATGACCAAAAAGAGAACGTTCTGGTGCTTAGACAAGCAAAAATTAATTCGAACCAAAATTTACGTGTTTTCTGTTGTTTTATTTTATCAGAAATTTTATTAGACTGTCACAGGCTGTACAAGTTGGAACTGCTTCTTTTTTTAGCAACTGAAAGTACCTGTTTAAACTGAGATGACAGTTTATTCAAAATTAATCAATGAGAAAATGCAGATCCTTTTTTAAAACAAATTAGAAGAAATATATTCCATCATACCTCTAACATCGTTAATCACTTCCTCTGTTCCTTATTTGGTTTTCAATACTACCCACATATTTAGGAGCTAAACCATTTGGTGTATGAATTCCCGAAATGATCAAACCTACTGGGATAAATTAAGACTAAACAAATGAGTACTATTTGATGTTTTTATTATTTTGAGCATGCGGATATTGCCATTCTAAATGATTAGACGACTTTTATTGAAGTTATTTAAAGAGAGAAGGAAAATTTGTGGAGTAAATTCTTTAGGTTGGAAACTTTTCTTGACCACAAGACTCGTTCCTGTAAAATTTTTCGCGATACTGTTGACTAGATTATATAAGTGTTATGAATACCACCTATAAATTAGTTGGTATTGGTATTATCAGTATATGTTGCGTTAAGCAAATTATTGAGTAAAATATAATTCTTCTTCTCAATGACTAAATGTCCACCTGCATCTTTCTCTATTTCTCTCATTCATTAAAATTTCGATCTTTCTTTTTCAGTTAATTTAGGCAATATTTCATGTGATGAAGGAGAAGAAAAAGAGGAAGAAAAAGAGGAAGAAGAAGAGGAAGAAGAAGAGGAAGAAGAAGAGGAAGAAGAAGAGGAAGAAGAAGAGGAAGAAGAAGAGGAAGAAGAAGAGGAAGAGGAAGAAGAAGAGGAAGAAGAAGAGGAAGAGGAAGAAGAAGAGGAAGAAGGAGAAGAAGAAGATGAAGAAGAACAAGGCGAAGGTTTCATGTTAAATCAGATCTCGTTTCAATCGATTCGATATGATTGAAAACCTACAACAAATTCATAAATAGTATTTCCAATAACGTCTGGTCATTAAAAAAATTTACGAATAAAAACAACCAAAACGAGCTGTTTGGATTTACTTTTATCCGTAAATTTTTTTAATCGTGGGAAAATGATATGAATTCCCATAATGATCAAAGCTATTGGGATAAATTAAGAGAAAATCATTTTCATTATTTTTAACAACAATAATAAGTTATTTAAAGAAGTTTGAATAGGACTAGAAAAATATGTGAAATAAAATTCTTTAGATTGGAAACCTTTTTTGGTGCCGACTGTACAAGATTTATCTGCAAACAAATCCACTTTCTATAAATGTTTTCCTAAAAGTATTTTACTATGTCATAATATGTGAGAATCTGTAAGAATTTAGAATAAAGCATGCTGTTCAATTTTTATGCAACCGCAACACGTTTAATCATTTTCTCTTTCTCAACCAGATAAATTATATAACGACATGTTTTTAAATGTACGCGGTTGCTTGAACATCCTGTGTCCTTACACATTTATTGAAAACACCTTTATCTTATGTAAATCAATTTTTTCACATTGCGGCAATAATTATGTGTTAAATAGTAAATGATTATTTACGCGAATATAAATTTGCATACCAACAGTGATTTTTTTTACCGAAATTAAGATTCAGTTCAGTTAGTCTCACGGCACTATTTCCCGTTACGAACATTCCGAATGATATGTAAAAATTACTAATCATAACTAAGACAATAACAGCAATTAAGAAATTTAAATGTGAAACACAACGCATCTCTCAGTGCGGATGTTCTGGATCAGATATTTTGAATGGTGTTACCGATAGCGGGTTGTTAGCTAACATATCATTAAGAAGCGATTAAACGTGATGTTCAATTATCAGAAGATACCGCATCTTCTTGTACTGGAATTGTTAATGTATCTGCCCAAGCACCAAGGTTATTACTATTAATGCCGACAATTATTTCACTTCCTCTATTTGAGCCTATGGGTACATTAAACCGACTCGGCAACGCAGTGGGCTAAAGCGGGTTGTAGTACAAATGAGGGTTGTCTAATTTAGGTGGTGTGTTTATTTTTTTTTAAATTATATGTTACTGTTATATTGCTTACATTTAATCGAGCATTTAATATTGGGCCAAGTGAATTAAATAACTAAATAAAGAATTTCAATTACCACTTGCTGTTTTTAAACATTTCAACTGTATTTGATTGGCAAAGAATTTCATATAGTATTATAAGTAACGAAAATTGAGAAAAAAAAATCGAAAATTCAATATTTTAATTTGAGTATTACGTGTAAGATACCTTATTATTCGGGTAGATTTCGAAAAAATTATAAAATAATATAGGTTGCCATTAACAAAAACAAAGGTACCTCCTACTCAAGGTGCAATGGGACACCCTATATAATCGGCATTATTTTAATTTTGTAGAACTTGAGAAACTAGGCACACAGCAAAAAATCTATTTACTTATCTCTTTTATAAACCAAGATATTGAACTTGCGCGCACTAGGTGGACACCCTGTATATAATCCATTATAACTAGCATATTTATTTCCAATAAAATATCAACGCCAGCTATATTATGGACGTATTTTGTCTAAATACGATTTTTATTGTTTTGCCACAAATACATTACAACTTCCTTTGCAAAAACATGTAGCCGAATTTTCAACGGTCTATTCTTGTTTTCCTAGTAGATTCAACATTATAAAGGTATTTTCCTTACAAACTTTGTTGTCATACCCCTTAGTCACTACGAGAGCCAAATTATATTATCAACACTATTGTTTGTTCCGTGTCATGTCTGTTCAAAACATCTGTCATAATATATTAAATCTTCGGAGAAAGTAAACTTCCATTCAGTTTTTGTGAATAAACACCTACATATGCAAAGCAAATATTTAATGAGTAATTAATATAATTTTGTCATCGGTTCACCAATATTATGAAAATGGACTTCATAACAATTTAATATGAACCATATAAATTGTATCGAAATCAAAATGTGATCCATAAAATAAAACGAATCAGCAAGCTTAATTCCATTTTAAACAGAAGTAATATGGGTACCATGCAATATTTTAAATATTAACCCCAATTCCAACACCACCACCACCGATCTCGACTACTTTTAAAAAAAATAAATTTTGATTAAATTGTCATGTTAGCATACCGGGTGGCCACGAGAACCGGCCCAGGCCCATAGTTCTTTTGTTTATGAACCAACTGTTTTGAAATTTGGAACATGCATATAAATAAGACTTATTTTCCAATTTAGTGGTGTGTATATCCAAAATGGCTGACTTCCGGTTTCGACGGAAATAACATCAAATTAGATTTTTTAAACACCCTGTAAGTACCTATATTTTATTATTTTTGGAAAAATAATTTTAAAATATTTAATTTCATTTTGCAATCCAAAAGGTTGTGACTTAGGAAAAATGTATCTATCTCCATTCTGTCATTCACACAAATAATAATTCTTAGTATGTAGTAAGTTAATAATATTAAGAGTATTGTGGGCCAATAAATTTTAAAGTGTTAGTTTTTGATAAAGAAGTCAATTTTTTTAAATGAAACGTGTACAGACCATCCACAACATTAGATAGAACATTTTATTTCGAATAGGACGATATTTGATATGTCTAGTTTTATTTCCATTTAACACTAAAAAATTAAATAGATACTTAATTAAAAAATTTTAAAATTCTATTTAAAAAATCAAATTTGATGTTATTTCCGTCGAAACCGGAAGTCGGCCATTTTGAATGTACACGTAGCTAAATTGGAAAATAAATCTTAATATACATGTTCCAAATTTTAAAATACTTGGTTCACAAACAAAGAAGTTGTAAGCCTGGGCCGGTATAAAAGTACTTTCGTGGCGACCAGGTATAAACATTACTCTTAAAAGCTGCTCAAAAATTTTTTTTAAATAATCAGTCTGATAGTCAAATGTTTATTTTTGATGTTATGGAGCTGGTCGAAAAATTTAAATGTGGAGCAAAATGTGCAGTTCAAATTTTTTTTTAATGTACTATATTTTATGATGGCTTACTTTTAGAGCTACTTATAAAATTATTAAAATACGACCGTCTACTTTTATTTTGCTGATCACATTTTGCTGTTCAATCATCCCTATTTGCCTAACAAAACTTAAATATTTTTGTGAAATAAAATTTCGAAAAAAGTTTTGAAACTAGATAATTACATTATTTAATATTTTGATGCCTAAACCAGCTCGTTACAAAAATTTGATTTTTCCACCCTTCATGAGGGTACAGTGAGTAAGTGACGGGTATCTGGGGTAGCCAAGAAGTAGCTTGGTGTATTCTATCAGGTGAATTAGTATCTTACATTCTTCATTTTTAACCTACGGAACTACATAAACTCGCCAACTATTTAGTTGAATTTATTTATACTTTAATTAAAAGTATTTCTTTTCTTCACTGAGTCGTTTGTGTTCTACCGGGTGTACAAGTTTTAGCAAATGTTGGAAATTGGCAAAAGTATTATTTGCAATGAAATTAATCCGAATTTTCCAAAAATTTCAAACCATGGCCAGAATTATAAAAATTTTGTCTTCTCTACAGGACGTGAAAAACATCAGTGAGTAGGTCGGGCTATAAATAGTATCTAGTAAGTCGACCGAAGCTTTACGTCATAAAAACTCCAACACTATATTTCGGTAAATAAGAAGAAATTATTCGTAAGGAATGCACTCACACATTTCATAAAACTTGATAAATGATTTAATTAATGGAATGCCGGATATAGTCAGAACTGATATTTTGTTGACTTATTATTTCATTATTGTTCTGATTTGGAACAGTTAAAAATATTAAATACAGTTTGTTTTACGCATATTTTTTCTACACCCTGTATGATCAAATTTGTTTTCATCCAAAAATTAGAAATAATTTCAATCAAATTATTCAATTCAGTACCTATCCAATATTATTTGTTTAAATTGAACATTGAACACCTTTAGAATATAAATTGCCAGTGGAAAAGTATCCATTCAAAACTTAATTTTTAACGTTAGGAGAAATAATATCTCCTAAATTCACATATTACCGAAAGTAATGGTTATTCTGAGAAATTCATATAGCAAAAAAAAAATGAATTCACCTTAACCAAATAGACCAATAATTTTCAAAAAGTATTCAAGAAAATAAAGTGAGTTATCAAAAAGTTATAATTTTTACTGATTTTGTTTAAGCTGTTATTTTACACCATATCTACTTTAACACTCTATAGAGGACTAATAGCTTACCGACCGACAATTTTAAAATAAAGTAACACTATAAAGTGCATTTAATTTTCTTTACCAGCAGTGGTAATTACCCATAGTTTTTTGTTAAAGTCACACCTTCATCCACACGAATTTAGATGGATCGACCTTTAAGTCAATGAAATTTGCTATCGACCGGTGCCGATTTAGGGTCCCTGGAGACTCAAAATCTAACCACCTTGCTCTATGTGACATCATCATCAAGTGTTCTGCTTTAAGTTTTAAGTAGGGTGGGTTAACCGATTAGAAAAAAAAAGAAGTCACTTGGTGCCAAAAAGTACCCAAACTTCGAACTAATTCTATAGCTGCTTGTAATTTTTTTTGCTGATTCTTAAACCTAGGATCGCAACTTATTATTAAAAAGGATTAGATATGCTTTTACGCCTAAGAGGGTGAAAACTACCCCTGAAGTTCAAAATTTCATACTGACTCAAATATTAAGAGTTAGTTATAAAATAAATTCATGTATATGTGTTTGAGGTCGCTGATTACGAATCTCAAGTCAGAATTTTAGAATTCGCAATTCCACCCTTAATATGACCGATATAATAGGGGTACAATGGAAAAACATATTTTGTCTGCTTCTTATTTCGGTAATATCTCCTTTGCAATTAATGCTAAAAATTATCCAAAAAAGCATTTTGAAGGCCTTTTAATCCTCTTTAAGGTCAGGTAGGTCAAAATAGTACAAAGGTTGTCAGTTTTTCTACATTCATCTTAAATGCACCAATTAAAAAAAAAACTTTAATTTAATAAAAACAGAAGCATTTTCCTTAGTTTAATGCTATCATTTTTTGTCATTTGCAAAGCCAAAAAAATTTATTACTTCAAAAATTTTCAAAATACATTAAGTATAATATATTTTATATATTAGATAATACATCCATCACGGTCAAAAGAATTTGAGCGTATACATAATAGTAATGACTAACAAAAAACACAATTTGGAATTTTTTTTCAATTTGGAATTTACTGAAACAAAAAACGGGCACTTTTTTGTAAAAAATCAAAATTTTGCCTTTATTTTCCTTTCCTTTTTCCATTTTTGATTTAGTAGATATCAAAATTTGCCAAATGACAATTTTAAGCTACTGTAATAAGCTTCAATTTGATTCGAGGTACATGTCAAAAGGTTTCTTTAAACCAGAGTTATGATTGTTTGAAGCGCGTGACCTTTTCAGGGCTACGTTCAAGTGCACCTAACATCAACTGTATCTCGGAAACGATGAGTCTAAACAAATTTTTATTTCATGTATTATTTTTGTTACTTCATTAGCTAACTTGCTAACTTTTGCTAAGACAAACTTTGTCGAAAATGTGATCCTCTTCGAGTAATTTGCTTAAAACCTTCGTCAGTGTTTTTTCCCTAAAAATCACCGTGGTCAACCCCTGTAACTCGGTGGGTATTTTTGGGATAGAATTCGACGATCTATACTTCTACTTCAAAACCCCTGAGTTGGGGGTGAAACTCACCCCCAACGAAAAAGCACCTTTATTCATTTTTAATATTTGTTATTTGACCCATTTTGAATCAAACTCAAAAATATTTGAATTTAAAACAGCTATAGAATTAGTTCGAAGTCAGATCACCAAGTGACTGTACTATATGATCTAAAATAGTAAATATCTTCCCTTTAACACTGTTTCTCGAATCTCTTGTATACGATGTCCTCATAACTCGCGCTCTTGAACTACTTTGTCATCGATCTTATTAATCTTGTACTCCAAAACTAACTAAGTACGTACGGTTTGAAAAGTATTCTAAAGTAATTTGTAAGCTTTATGAATCTATAACAAGGGACGTACTAGGTTCGTGATTGACTATTTTAATTTTTATTCCAAACCGAGAAACTATCGAATCGCGAAAATAAAATTTCTTCCTAAATTATTCGTCTTTGTTTATAATTCTTTTGTTCTTAAATAATTTACTGAATTTCATATCTAACTCCTTATGGCTGGTTCTAACGACATACATGTTTACGTTAGTATTTATTATAGCGCGAAAAGATTAGTTTGTAAAAGAGATAGAACTTACATAATCAGATAAGGCTCTTATTCCTCTGGGAAACCTTGTCCTGTCAGGAACTAGCTCTCCATAGACATTCCTCTCTTTCTCTAACCAACAATCGTCAACGTTTATATATTCGTATCCTACATTGGCATAACCCTCAGTCACAAGAATATCTGCCATGGTCCTAAATAAATTTTCGCTGAAACAGAAAAACGAAATAAACCTTAGTTCCACATTGTTAGATTTTTTAATAAAATTTTGCGTAACATCTTGTCGCAATTTTCACTAACAATAGCGTACCGTGTCATGAAGGTTATTGTTCCATGCGATCGCTTTCTTATTTTGTTTTGAAATTAATGCACATAACAGTTAAAATAAACAAATGAAAATACCTTATGCAGTTGTCAGGGTCATTTTTGCAGTCGGTGTTGCACCTAAATCTTTCCCAGGCCAACCAGCCCATTGGAGGTGTCCTGGCCAATCCATTTTCCAACGAGATCACACTAGTTCCAAGGTAAATCACCATTAGTCCAATAAAGGTCCATGTTTGAAACATTTCACTGTGTTTACTTAATTATAACCTAAAAATAATAAGTCTGTCAGGAAGATGACAGCAGAAAAATAAACACACACTTAATTTTTGAATTACAGTGGCGCAACACTTTTCGCCTTTTTGTGAACTTTAAG
Organism: Rhagium mordax; assembly: GCA_963680705.1. Lineage (NCBI taxonomy): Eukaryota > Metazoa > Arthropoda > Insecta > Coleoptera > Cerambycidae > Rhagium > Rhagium mordax. Next base: position 13,020,334 of record OY796660.1, on the reverse strand, counting down.
ACGGGACGTTAAAACATAGTGATTTCTCTTGACACAGTAAGGATATTAATTTATTGGCGCTTACGAAAGAATCATCTTAAAAGGACTCTAGCTAGAACTCCACAGGCAGCACCATGTGCTTTATTTGTTGTTTATTTTTTTTTAACCACCAGCGCTCATTCACTTTCACTTTCCAGTTGCCCTATTTCTTTATTTATTATGATGAAAACCAGTCCAAATGCTAATTCGAGCCGTTTATCTTGAAGCAAAAGCACGAAGTTAACGGTTTACAAAATCAATAGTAATATTAACAGTTCTAAATTCTACAGCATTCTAATATTGACGATAATGTTTAATACAATTATGAAAATTTTGCCGACAAATTACAAATTAAAACAGTACCATAACTCATAAGTAATTACCTTGATTTTTCACTATTTCGTTTTCAATTTTTTTTTTAATGATTCACTGTTATTAATCTGAAACGAAGGTAAAAGTGAATTGTCTTGCGCCTACGGTCAACTACCACGTCCATTCGCGACCGCGGCTGTACAGTGAATAAAGACTGACTGATTGAGAACTAAGAGAATTGAAGACTTAGAATGGCAATGGTACGTATGTGGACGTAGGTAATGCTTTGAAAACTTCAGCAGAAACGTGTGTGAACCGCGCGAGGCTAATAATTCATCTATTTACTAGCCCGGATGCCACCAGAGTTTAATCTGTAATGACGCGTTCTACCGGGGCAATCAGAGAAGTTATGATCGAAACTGCATTGTTGGTATCTCAAAAGCTGATACAAACATATATCGTTAAAGTAATTTATTTTCAGTTAGATATTAGATGAGAAGTTCACCAGTATAGAAATAATCTTAGCTATATAAGTGACATCCATATTGTTTATTAGAATTTCCTAAACAACAATTGGATATTGCTGAAGGAATTTTGCTAATCCTTCCTTGAAGTGATCAAAATTGTTCGTTCGGGACATTCTTATAAATAAAACATTTGTAACTTCCCCCTCAAAGAGGTCGAGAAGTGGTTGGGATGCACACGTTGAACAATTTACTAGATTCATTTTTACTTCAATTAATTTAGGAATATGACATAAACTTTTTTGAATTGCTCAAAATCATCAAAAATCTTAATTGTAAGAACGACAAGGTAACGAATATTTAAAAGATATCTGAAATAAGGTAACCCTATACTTTGAGTCATATAAAACTAATATGACATTAAAATTATTGTTCCAGCAAATCACATTTCTTTTAACCTCAAAAAATGGCTCAACATCATCGAAAATCTCAACTACCTAGTTGAGAACAATTGTGATATTTTTTAAATATTCGTTACCTTGTCATTCTTACAATTAAGATTTTTGATGATTTTGAGCAATTTTTTGATGTTAGAAAAAATTGTGATTTGCTAGAATAATTCTGAGACATATTCAAATGGTACGGCTCAAAACACACAACAAACAAATAAACAAACAAAACACAACATTTTTCGTTGGGGGTGAGTTTCACCAAAAAGAAAAGTGACTATTGGAACGTGTAAAACGTCGTTTTCCAGGCCAACCCCCCCCCCCCCCCCCCATAACGTTCTTTTTGCTTTAATACTCGCTGAGTTGCAGGGGTTGAAAACGGTAATTTTTAAGCAAAAAACACTCATTTTTCAAAGATTTTAAGCAAATTACTCGAAGAGGATCACATTTAGACTCATCGTTTCCGAGATACAGTAGTTGATGTTAGGTGCATTTGAACGTAGCCCTGAAAAAGTCACGCATTTCAAACAGTCATAACTCTGGTTTAAAAAAACATTTTGACATGTACCTTGAATCAAATTGAAGCTTATTACAGTAGCTTAAAATTGTCTTTTGGCAAATTTTGATTTTTTATAAAAAATGTGCCCGTTTTCTTGTTTCAGTAAATTCAAAATCGAAAAAAAATCCAAATTGTGTTTTTTGTTAGTCAATACTTATGCGCTTAAATTTTTAATTTTAGCAAATTATTGCTCGTTTGGCGGTAATTTATTCTCTGAAATTCGTTAATTATTGATTTTTTAATTTTAGAGGTGGTTTTCATCCTCTTAGGGGCAAGATCAATTATTTTTCTTATTAGGGGATGAGTTTTATGTCTTAACATGTAACAATCTGCTAAGAAAGTCCTAATTTCTCAAAATAAACAAAAAATGATTAATTCATCCATTTTACCCCATTTATATCGGCCATTTTGTGCAACATAATTTTTTTTTTCTGATTACACATTCGTGAACAGCGTGAAAAATATAAATAATATAAGTTTCCATAATTTACTCTCAGTACTTCGATAATTATTGATTTCTTGATTTTAGGGGTGGTTTTTACCCTCTTAGGGGTAAGGGCAATAAATTTTCTTATTGAGATATAACTTTTATGTCCTAAAATATAAGAATTTGTAAAGAAAAATTTCTACTTGCTCAAAACAAAAAATATTATGTTTTTCCATTGTACCCCTATTATATCGGCCATATTAGGGGCGCAATCGCGAATTCTAAAATTTTGACTTGAGATTCGTAATCAGTGACCTCAAACACATATACGTGAATTTTTTTAACAACTAACTTTTAATATTTTAGTCAGTATTAAATTTTGAACTCAGGGGTGGTTTTCACCCTCTAAGGGGTAAAAGCACATCTATTCCTTTTTAATATTCCAAATTAACAAAGTTTAAGAATCTGCAAAAAAAATTACAAACAGCTATATAGAATTAGTTCGAAGCTTGAGTACTTTTTGGCACCAAGTGACTGTTTAATTTGTGAAGCTGTGTAATTATTACATTAAATAAAATTTTCAGGTAAAGTTAAAAATTACTTATTAATATCTCTGTTGAATAAATTGAAATTATTTCAAACGATAATTTCCAAAAATAATGAAAGCCTCTGTAGTTGTTAAGCATGGACGTTTGTTCATAAATTTGACAAAATCTCTTTTTTCATTAGTTTTTGTCTAATTTTTTGTGTTTAACGTTTAACGTTTATACCTACTTCTTTTTGTGGACCACAATTCATTTTGTTCTATTTACCATACATTATAGTTAACGCAACTTATCTTTGGTCCCCTGTAAAGGCAATTCATTCGAGCGAAAGTAGATAAGTTTTAGTCACGAATGCTACAAAATAAATTGTTCCAGTATCCACAGTAATAATGATACATGTCTGACCCGTGTATACGTTTATCCTTGATTGTTACACAAATGTAAACTAGTATAATAACGTTAATAACAATCCTTTGTTTGTCTTTTTTGTCTTCAGATGATCTGATTGGCTTCAGAGGTTGTATCATGAGGTAATGGTTTTAATAATCAGGGCGATTTGGAATTAAGTGTTTGGGCGTAAGTTTAGCGAAAATGCTTTGTTGTACATCACACCTACACATTGATTGATTTCATTCATCAATTAAATTATGCATCAACGATTTAGATAGCTGTAAAGTGCGGCACCGTCTCTCTCGGTTAGATAATCTAAATGCAAAGTGCTACAGGTTCTGGAATAATAGGACACGGTGACACACCTGTCGTTTTTGACAAGATTATTAGGTGACACCAAAAATGTCCAAAGAAACATATTTTGTACCCGAAGAACGACTAGTCCTAAGTAAATGAAGGAAACGATCTTTGATGAGAAAGAAACAACACATAAAACAGAAAAATCATAAAAATATATTGAGAAATTTAAACACCTTAATAATTTCACTCCTAATTGGCTGAATTGAGCTGAATGGCTTTAATGGTATATCAATCAGCCAGATTTCTTGACATTAGCTTCCATTTTAAATGAGCCTCAGTGCATACAACCTATATTTAACTGCGCTACTCTGTATAACTGCGTGTTAGATGCAATTAATCTTTTATTAATTATTATTTAAATTACTTAGGAAATATGGATAATTATTCATCAATGTCATATCTAATGAGCGATCCCGATTGTCAACCATACGTCACCATATTAAGTGAGTAATAGAAATTACGTGCAATGTCCATGCAAAATAATCATCTATTTAACGATTACTTCATATACCTACCTGTTTTTCTGTTTCTAGATAAACGGGGAGTCAGATAGTACACCTCCTCAAAATGTTCAGTGAATGTGAAAAAGAACACGAAACATGACTGTGCTCTACTATTATGATGTAACTCCTGAATCAGAAATATAATAATAAAATTGTGGCTCGATTTACCCCTATAATATATTTTTAATAAGGTTGGCAGTTTTCTTTGACATACATTTCGTGATATACTGTAACGAAGTGATTTTTCCAATCAAGGAATGTTCATTTTTGCTTTAAATATTACCGTTACTTGGGTACACCCTGCCGCTGTTTTTAGTAAGTAAGTCCTGTTTTAGTTAAGTTAGTAATGAGTTGTTAAAAAGTCCGCTGGTAAACAAGCAGTCAAGTAATTAATTGATTAATTTTCGACAATCCCCCGTATAAATAAAATTCGTGAATTATTATAAATAATGGCCGAGTCGGAAATAAAAACCATTCGTTACCTACTAAAAATGTTAATCCTTGCCCGTTTTAATCCGTTTCTTTTTGCAACATAGTCTAGAAATTGCAAGTAACTCATTTCCGGTTATTGGCGTTTCGAATTGATGCTCCTAATTGCATAATCCGCTTGACCTCTGCAAGTAACGCCGGATTGTGCATCCGAATCCTTCGTTTCAAGTCGGTGACCGCCTCTCTATCATGCCACCTAGATACGTCATAAAGGTAACAAAAGGGAGAGGAGCGTCCACTTCGTCGTCATTCCGAGAAAGTCGGCAGTAGTCCAGGTTCATTCCAAGATAGTCCGCAACATCAGATCCGATCTACCGCCAGCAGTTCTAGATCAATCCGAAGCCGTCAACATTCCCGTCCGTACCGCCGCTCCAAATTTAATAGTAAATTTACTTGAATATAATATTGGTAAGAACACACCGTAGTCCGCTGCAATTTGTAGGTACTGCCTTCAGTTAAGTATAGATATTCAGACATCTTTTGTCCGTAAGTATCGTTGTACTATACTACTAAATCAAACCAGAGCTAATTAGGAATACCTCCGTTGGTCTTTTGTTTTCTAATATATGCATCGGCTGCTGAGATCTGTTCACTTGGGCCATCTTAAACGCCTCAATGCATAATAGGTTACCGGAAAACCTACGTTAAGCCAAATAGTCATTATATGCATCAACTGGTTACATTTGTTCACTTGGGCCATCCATAAAGTTGACATGCATAGAGTTGACTCGGTAAACTTACGTTAATCAGCATAATCATTAACAAATAGCTCTACGTTTGTGGCAGTAGTTCGCCGTATGTTTAAATATTCCGTATAGACTACAATATCTATAGCTAACCGATTTCCCACCGTGCATAATACATCCTATTGGAAAGGTCCGTTTGCTTGTCGTACGCAGTAATTTATTAATCAAACTTATCCCAAATTCCGTAATAAAATCGCGTGAAGATTCTTGATGGCCAGCTTGACTTGTTTTTAATCGTTTTAAACAGTTTTATACATACTCGACTGTACAGTCGTGGAGGTATTAGAGTTACATTAATTTGTTCATTTAATATTGCTGAATAAATACGTTGTTTTCAAGAGGTCAAATTCACGAGTTATTATTTCTGTCATTTATTTCTGATTAACCCGTTTGAACAAATGGTCGAAGTCCATTAGACAGATCTTCAGTTCACGACCCCAGACATTCCGTATCTTCAGCTGTTTCGCTATTCAGGGTTGTTCTCCCAATAGGAGAGCCAAAAAGTGTAGTTCTTTGCACTTAAAAATTAAAGAACTGGCGCCCGAGTTTTCCGTATAAAAAGATTACGTAAGTATATTAAAAGAAAGCACCGTAATAAGTAGGCACCATTACAATACTTTATTTTTGTGGCCAAAGAAACAGAGTTAAAATTTGTTATAATATCTTTGAAGTTAATATTTGCATAAAACTAATCGTGTAAATTTTTGAGATATTTCAACAAAAAATATTTTCTCAAGGCTCTGGAATTGTACTCTGGCTCGCTCCGTTTGTACTTTCTTCAGTAAGTACAAATTCGATATGTCTTCCAATACATAATACGATATCACTGTTTATACGGTCCACATGCAAAACTTTTAGGGTTTATGTTAATAGAAATGCGTTGAGCCAAGTTGGAACAAGGACATAGAATTAGTAAAACTAATTTAATTTTTCTTGGGAACATATTTTGTAATGAGACTCACCTGCAAATCAGTATCTTCCTTCACACTGTGACCACAACCCCTAAAATTTGATAAGTATCCTACCCCTGCATACCAAACAATAAGAATCTTCAAAATCTATTGGCTTGTTTTCTAAATAATAATTAAGATAAAAAGTTCACATCATTCAAATGCCAAACGTTGGAAATAACTTTATCAATCAATTAAATGTTTAAACTGCACCAGTTTCTTTGCAAAAGTACAAGTTTTGTTCGAAACGAGTCAAATCTACCCAACCACAAAATAATTATGGTTTAAAGTTTCAGGAAAACACTGTAACTGGGGCTCATAAAAATGTGATGTCAGTTCGTATCCTGGTTGCTGAAAGAGAGACAAGAAATCGGCAAAATTTTTGATTTTAACTTAACACCATGTACCTTGAAAACGTAAAAACTTGAACACTTACTTTTTGAAACATTATGGGGATATTTGAACACTCCCCAAGAATAAGACACAACTATTTCAGAGACTCCTGTCCTGTCCCGTTACATAGATGATAACTTTTAAATGGCCCCACAGGAAAAAAATCGGACGGAGTTAAATTTAATTAAACTCTATGAAGGGGCTCTGCTCTGTCTTGGAACATTAAATGATCCTCCAGATAAAGACAATCATTAATAATAATATCACCAAATAATGGGTGGAAAAGATCGATTCCAAATATGTTTAACCTGTTCTATCGATGTTAATAATACTAAGCCAATCACCTGTGTCTGCAACTTCTTGTCCTAAAACTGCAACCTCAACAGCATCATTTCTTACCGAAAGTTCACGAAATACTGACAAAATTGTTGCAAAAGTATTGGTTTTAGTAAATCAATTAACTTTTTTGACAAACTTTTTGGAAATACATTGTTTCTTTTATTTGAGCAAGAAACGTTATTTAATTGTGCAAAATTGTTATGTCTTATTGGAGGCCCCAATAAAGAGAATAAAATTTACTCCAGCCTTCCACCATTTATTTCCACACTAAATCTTTACCGACTGACCCATACACTTAATTTCAGTTTCGTCTAATACTAGTCTAAAGTTGGCATAGTTTGTTCGTTATAAATTTCATAAACCTTCCGTCGAATTAACTCGTGTCACTTCTATCTAACTTTGCTGAAGTATCAGCAGCACTTCTTTTTTCCATTCTGAAATAGGAATGTTCAGAATTTTTCATAAATGCAACGTAAAAAAGGTTTTTCTATGCAAGGATAAATAGATTATAACTATTTGAACTACCTATTGGAATTATGGCCAGGTAGATAAACCACTGTACCATATCTATAGACAAATTTTATGCTATGATCTTTAGAAATAAATCTTCTTCAGTCCAAAAATATGAAAATTTGTAACCTATCTCCCAATATAACTTAAAACCGTAATGAGTTCTTTGACCCCCTACCCTAAATATTCCTATTTTCCCAATTCGTGATATTTTGACAAAGTATAACGTTTTGCAGGAAGTAAGTTTGGCTTTAGTTCTATTATATTTTTCAATTACTTCAAACAAATTTCAACATTATTACATTGATATACAATAATAAGTGAATGTTTACTAAAGTCTTCAATGTATACTTTCATTTCTGTTAGAGAGACTACGGCAGTAAATATATTTTTATCATATCGTTATTATAACATTCCTCAGATATTTTTTGTCGATCGTTACACTTATTTCTTAAAGTATGTTAAGGTTAAAGATGGGAGTAAGAAACCATTTATGAAACAGTGCTTAATTATCAAAAAACTTGATGTCATTCTAAGCTGTATATAATAGCTGCATCAACTATGTTTATAATTATTGTGAGGAAGTATTTGGTTTTAATTTAAGTAGCTGTGACCTATATAGTAGATAATTTCCCAAGAGGTCACTTGGAATTTATGTAGAAATGTATGCGTGGTGCATTCTTATCATTTTTGCGATACGCTTTTCTGAAACTTTTTTTGTTGTAATAAATAGTTAATATCAAATATTCCAGGTTATAACGCATCTCTAACGAATTTCCAGGACACTGCATATCAGAATTTTTATAATACGAACCCTTTGGTATTATTTTTACCAAAACTGTAGGTTACAGCGACTACGACATTACAAGAAACTCGCAGCCTAGACAGTAACGTATCCAAACTTTTCCTTTCGTTTCGATATTCGTATTCAGGTTATCGTGAAACGGATTTCAGTGAAAACTTTTTCCGGTTCTAAAAAATATTTGTCCGGATGCGACTTATTAATATGACTTCCTTAAATTAATGTAATAGAAAAAGTGTTTATTGTATTAAAGTTAAGTCAGTTTCTGCATCAGATACAATAAATAAAGAAATGAAGACTATTTTACACGTCACAATTAATTTAAATATTTTTTAACGTTTATATAAAATTAACTTGGGGATTTAAAAGTATTATAAATAAAAAAGTCGATATAACCAACTACGACCTTAATTACTATCATAAGAAGATAACATTCAACATTTTTCAAAATGCAATAAGGAAAGTCGCGATGAAGTTCATTACCATTTAGCGTTATTTTGTTGCTTATTAACACCTTTTAACACGACTACTGTTTATTGTTTTGCAGTTTCTTAACAAAGAACAACAATGAATTGTATTATTAAACAATATTCATTTATGTGCCGCATTTTATTTGATCTCTGAATATAAATAAGGCTTTGACCATGAAGAGCCAAATGGAGAAATAGAGACTTTTTTTGGTAATCCAAATCTCTTCAATTCATTTCATTGTATTGGCTTTTATGTAGATAACGTATTACAAGAAAAACCTCGTTTCTATGGTTAGTTATCATCAATAATATTACGTAATTTCGGAAAAAATCACAAAACAGTTAATAATGAAACTGGGAATAAGAAAGGAAAATAAGACTATAGATTAATAATAAAATACAAAAGGAATAGAAAATTCCTTACAAAATAAAAATTAAATCAAATAGGACTTCAAACAGGTCAATATATTTCATTCTTTAGGGAAAGTTTTTTCATTTTAGCAGAAAAGTAACATTTATTGGTTTTAAAAATATGTCAGTCGGTCTGTTACAATAGCTCAAAAATGTTTTGAGATAATTTGATGAAATTTATTAATTGTATTCGTGCATATACAGGGTGTGCAATTTAAGACCGGAACACCCCATTATTTCGGAACGCGTTGACCGATTTTAATATATATTTTTTTTGGGACATAGTGCTCGATGAGCTCTATTTGACCATGTGGAAAAATTTTAAATTTTCATTTTTTCAAGGCCTGCTAAGACCCGCTAAATGGTTCGAAATTTAGAGATCGATTTAGAGATCGACCATTCGATTCAGACGTGCCTTAAATACCTTTATGCAAAGTTTGAGCTCTATACTTTATATAGGGTGTTTGTCACAGCTTAGCGAATTTTCACATTTTTCACTTTTCGACTGACCCTGTATAAAAGTCTATTATGCGTACAAAAAAGGTAAAGTATTCATTCGACTTAGAGCCATGTCAGATAAAGTCGGGCTCACCAATGTTTGCGGTTGACTTATAACTTACAGAAGATATTACGGAGATGCACGCTGTAATACTAAATATCCTCTTTGCACGTTTAGTGCAGTTGATCAAACTATACTAAATGTGCATATGAGATATTTAGTATTACAGCGTGCATGTCCGTAATATCTTCTGTAAGTTATAAGTCAACCGCAAACATTGGTGAGCCCGACTTTATCTAGGAACGAAGTTTTATCGCTGTAATTTCTACAGGTAGATGTCTGGATTTCAACAATTTTTTTTTATTAAGTAGATACTTTATTGTTGAAATCCAGACATCTACCTGTAGAAGTTACAGCGACAAATCTTCGTTTCTAGATATCTGACATGGCTCTAAGTCGAATGAATACTTTACCTTTTTTGTACGCATAATAGACTTTTATACAGGGTCAGTCGAGAAGTGAAAAATGTGAAAATTCGCTACGCTGTGACAAACACCCTATATAAGGTATTGAGCTCAAACTTTGTATAAAGGTATTTGAGGCACATTTGATTCGATTGCGCTATCCATTTTTTCGAAAAAAAAATTGCCTAATGGTCGATCTCTAAATTTCGACCCATTTAGCGGGTCTTAGCAGGCCTTGAAAAATGAAAATTTAAAATTTTTCCACAAGGTCAAATAGAGCTCATCGAGTAGGTATGTCCCAAAAAAAAAAAATATATTAAAATCGGTCAACGCGTTCCGAAATAATGGGGTGTTCCGGTCTTAAATCGCACACCCTGTATTTGCCAAGTTTACAGTCACGCAATAATAGTGAATAAATTGCACCAGCACCTGGTGCAATTTCCTAAATTTTAAAATTAATCGCCAAGCCTGTATGGAATAAAACGACCATATTATAAAATACTAATTCCGATTCTTGTGGATTGTGGTTGTCCAATAATAATTAATACATTTGGAAATATGCATTATTCCTTTGTCTTAAATCATTTTCTATTTTCGTTTTGTGTATATTGTTACAGATTTGCGTTTATGACTAAGAAAATTACCGACAATTCAATGATTTTATGAATAAGCATTTTACACGCCTTTCCGGTGGAAACATCGATAAGTATTATTTAATATTCCATGGTATAAGATCGACAAAACTTTCGCAAAATATTCTAAATTGTAGGCACCCTCACTTTAATAAAAAAATTAGAAAAATTAGTTCATATTGTAAGCACTCTTTTGAATGTGGTAATAAATCCCAAAAAAGAAAAGGTAGAGAAACACTCTTTTGAGCTTTAACAGTAATGCTGGCGTATTTTTGGTAGCCAGACTATAAGATAAATATGTGAAGAGAGGTAAACTTATACGCCCTAAAAAAATTTGTTTAGTAAAATTATTTTTAAACAAGCAAGAATTTACATACCTTCTGTAAATTAAGAACCATCAATGAATTATTAATACTTATGAAGGCGAAGGTGGCAGATGGAGGCGACACTTACATTCTCATTAATATTTGAAGTTTTGTTTAAAAGGAAACAAACTGTTAGTATAATGCGGAAAAATTTGTAAATTATATTTTTTAAATTACTTTCACATATTTTAATTATCTAGCGGGTGGGTGGCAAATAAATTAAGTTTAAAACTTCGGTAATTATAACTGTTAGTGCACCAGCTTCTAAATTATTTAAGGAGTACATGTAGTCTCCTTAACGATAATTCAACAAAAAAAAAACGTTCGTTTTTAGAGACTTAATTTTGTCACCTATCTACCTTAATAACATATCCAACGTACATCAGCATTATTTATGGAGGTGCAGAGGGTTGTTTTCCCTACTTCCCTACTTTTAACATTTAACTCTAATGGGGAAGTGTCCCAATGTATCCTTATCAATCAGCAAGGCAAATATTGATCTCCTTCTGAACCTTGCAACGACACTCCAAGTTTTTATTGGTTTTCAAGCCCTAGTGCAGCTAAACAATTAGCTCCAGCTAGCTGCAGTGCGGGTCGTAACTCCGTGGAATTTTTATTATAAAATTTCTGAAACTTAACCACTAGCGATAGTTGACCGCCAGAGTATTTATATAAAAAAACACAAAATTTGTATACTTAAAAAACCAATTATTTACTTAGTATATAGCACTGAGAAAGAAAGAAAAAATATAGAATTAACAATATTAATAATACAAATCCTCTACAAAAATATGAATAACAATAAAAAAATATTAAAGTGACAATGACAGTGATAGAAAAACAACAGGAAGAATATAAAATATGTTTCTATAACCAATCTCTCTGTATCTGGTATCTGTATTATTCTGTTATATTAGTGGATCTTACGCATAGTTGGAGATGAAGCGACGATAGATGGGTTCATCTATACTACGACGAATCCTACGAGTACTCGAGGTTGATGCGGATGGGTAGAAAGGCCTGTCTACACACTCTTGCTCAATCCAGGGTGACCAGGTTCCTACCACAATGAAGAATTTCAGGAACACCCAACTTATCGGTTCACTTTGGATTTTTCCCCTCAGCGTCGAAATCCAGTCAACAAGAAGTTGTCAAGAAATAAATAGAGAAGAGTGAGAAACAGGAAATGGAGAAAAACTTTAGGAACTAGGTTGAAATTTGTTTCAACCGGTGTAGAAAAATTTACAAAAGAAAAGATCACGGCAATCAATTGAATTTACTAAATGAAGTAACAAATCAAACATAAAACAATGTTCACTAAGATTACAATAGAAAAATATTTATAATGACATCAAAATTAGAATTTGTAAAAATTATAACATTTACACAAAACAAAGGTAGGTATCTGACTCAAATTACTAATTTATAAATTACTAATTAGGTAATACAAAAGATAACTCAAATTTCAACACAAGAAATTTAGTAAAGGTACAAAATTCTATTATCAGTTCGTTAATAAATAACTAAATTAATTAAAATTATATCCTAGATGTTGCAAACCGCGAGGAGACTGCAATTTATAAAAAATGAAGTTTAACGTCAAATCGGTAAGAAAGAAAAGTTTAATTAATTATCCAAAATTTAAATATTAAAGTATTTCATATTTTAAGCGATATAACGATATAAAACTAAATAATACAATCTTTAAGAGAACTAAATATTTCGAGATGAATAAGTCAATTACAATTTTTAAATGAAAATCCGAAATTTTATCGGAATGAATATTTTGAAACTAATATTTTAGTAACGATATTTAAGCAAAATCTCAAGTTTTCAGCAAAACAGTATAACAGTAAAAATTAATAAAAAAATTAAGGAAAAAACTGACGGTAAGGTCCTTCCTTTTCTGACGAACACTTATAAAAATTTATTAGGCCCCATATGGCAGAAAATAACGGGAAACCAGGTAAGATTTATACTTTTGTAAATTATGCCAAAAATAAACGATATAGAGATAATAATCTGTAAATAAAAAACGGAATAAATGCCTTATGACGTCGAGGTGATGGAGAACCCGAAAATCGGATTTCTGTCACACCCAGAGCAAGTGATCAAATGCCCAACAAATTAATAAATTAATGAAAAAATACAATAGATCACTTACCTGAATGTTTGGAAGCTCCTTGACAGAAATCCTTAGCTCTGGACAGGAATGAATTTGGCAAAACCCAACCCCTGCAGCACAGGTCTGTTGGGCCAATATAGGCCCCAACATATTGGGCCAATTTACTGAACGACAGATTTTGTCTATAAACGTCCAATATTGTAATCAAATACTGGCAACATATTGGATATCAATATTGGCGACCTGTTGGTGCACAATATGCTGCCAATCAATTTTATCCATAAACGACCAATATTGCAATCAAATATTGGCGACATTTTGGAAACTAACATTGGCCCTATATGGGATAGCGACATTGGCGCCATATTGCTACACAATATGCTGTTAATATTTCATTTATATATGTATATAATATATTGTATATATATGTAGTACCCCATATTGCAATTTAATATTGCCGATATCCAGGGGCGGCTGGTGAATTTCAATTTAGGGACATGGGACCTAAATTAAATTATAAGGTTTCATTTCGGATCAAAATATTCGCCAATATTCTCATTTTGATCCCAAATAAAACCTCTTATAATATGGTATAGATCCCATGTCTCTGAATTAAAATACTGATTATCGAAAAATACACCAACCGCCGCCGCGCGCTGACAATGTCTAAAATTAAAATTGAAATCGAAAATATTGTATATTTGAATTTTGTATGTACTTACATATAAAATAGGCTCATATGTGAGCAAAATATTGATACAAATGAAATGTATATAATTTCATTTAAATTTATGATGCATGAATATGAAATAGGCTTTCATGTGAAAAAAATATATTGGTGATACAACTGATAAGAAATCAATATAGGCCGAGTTTTATTTGAATCAATATATGTATGTATTGCTTACATGTGAGCCTATTACATATTCACGCACCCAAAATTTTCAATTTTTAAATTTTAGACGTGAATTTAATATAGTAGCCTCACATAATCAGGAGTATGGATGTTAAAATCAAAATCTGTAAATTATGAAAATATGTATTATTTATATGAATAAACTGTATAAACAAAATGCAAACAAATAATAATTTAACTGTGATAATTAATCACATAAAATATAAAAAAACTTAAAAATAAAATAAATTTCTGAAACTTAAAAACGTAAACAAAAAATAATACAAATTAAAATTCATCTGGTTCATTTCTTGGGGAACCCTGATACCGTCTGGATTCCCGAGATTTCCTTCCGAAGATGAAAAAGAGGCTAGATTAGCAAGATCTTCGTGAGCCCTTTTCTTGCGGTATCTGTATTTGGCACAATAATTAGACTTTTCATTAGACATGATAGCTGAAAAAATACACACAAAATTAGAGCCATGTGCAGAGTGCAGACGATTTCAATAAATTTTATCGAATACTCAATTGATTAAATAAATATTTTCCTGCGTTTAGGGCCTGAATTACAAAAAAATTATTACTTCGTAGTCTAAATTTAAAAATAAGGATTTAACAAGTTTCTCGTCAACGGTATAGTACCTACAGTGTGTCCACTTTAAGGACTTACCACACCCGTAAAATATTTATTTATGGACCGATCTGAACCAAATTTTGCCTGAAAGATAGAACACGTCATATCAGAGTCTACTTATGACCAAAAAACCAGTCGCCCCCTTCAAATGCAAAGCCACCAGCGCTACCAAAATAAAAGGAAAAAATCAAGAAATCATATTGTCAGTATAAATTGTGCTGCGAGTGTCTTCACGATTTGTAAGTATTTTAATAAATATTCTTTTGAAATTATTCTTTTAAGCCACACTTATTTTAGATTAGAAGGACAGACTCAGTTTTTGCGTAATAAAAAGTACTTTTGCCTCCACTGCTAATGGCAACGCACAGCCGTCTAAAATGTCAAACAAAATGTAAGAAATGTCATGGTTTTCTGACGTTTGAAGAAAAAGAAATTAATGCCAATAATTTTTTGATTTTTTAAATTTATTTTGGTCTCGCAGGTGGTTTTGCATAACCAGGAGACAAATGTTGAAATTATGTTTTGGCTATAATATACATGTAATCTAGTTGAATAAACTTTTTGGTTCAAAATTTTAAATAAAAATTAAAAAAGTTTACCTACATACACTCTTTTAAGTAGGACACTGTATACCTATCTACACTTAATTTACTTCTGTAGTTTAAACTTTTATCTTTTGTATTTGCGTGCAATGTATATTAAATTGTCCGACATATACGAAATATATCTATTATAGTTTCTACACAAAGCGTCATATTGGAAAAATATTGTTAATTTAGAATCTGGTTCGCTAATCTCGGGAGAAGATTGGCCCAGTATATAATCCATATTTACCTAAGTATAAATTACACGCATAGAGGCATTTAAAGGATTACTCTAAATTATGAGCAATTAGTGGTATATATCGTAGTTTCAAAATATACCTATTTTACAAAAATATCCTGGACATTATACACCCGCCTTGCCACAATTTCTATATTAAGTGGTTGGAATTCCGGGACAAACGCAGAAAGCGTCTTTGAAAATGAGTAAAATTACCATAAACTAAACGAAGTTTGTTATTAATTATTACTTAAATAGAATCTTGCACACTTACCTGTCAAATCACTGCAGTTAACACAAGCCGTACACTATTTTTTATTCACTAAATTGGTGAATTTATGTAGCACAAACAACAAGTTGTTGTCACAGGCACCCGCAATTCAATATGGTGCTCTGTGCTATATCATATGACCAAGATGAGGCGCCACCGTTTTCGAAGTTGCTAAGCGCGGTAAATTTAAAATTAAGAATAATGTAAGTGTATCCCCGAATGGAAGTAACTAGATACTTGTAAACTTTTATTTTTGATTTTTTGATACAATGTTATTTTATATAAAAAGTTTTGCTTATTTTGAAAAGTCCTTAGCCATAGTCAGAATGTCGATATAACATACGTGGTAGTTAAAAAGTAAGGAAACTTGAAACATATTTCAAAAGAGTAGGTATAGTACCAATTTTTATAGAAAATTTAAAAGTTGTTTCTAATGTCAATGCAATTAAGTTCAAATACGCAATTTAAAAGTTTTAACTTAAATAATAATAACAATAATAATAAGGTACTTAAACATTATTAAATTTATTTTAATTTTACTTCTCTCGCTTCGCTTTTTACGCAAGGGACGTATTATAATCGTGAAAATTTCCATCTCTGAGATTTTGCGGATTTTCACGTTTCAAATGAAGTATATAGATTGCGAAAATGAAGGTTGCTCAATTTCGTCTGTCTGTTTGGCGCTATAACATATCGACCAACCAGTTAATTAACAACATATCGAAGAATCATTATGGTGCGGCTCATTTTAATAAATGAATATCGCCATATTCATAGTAACGCCTTACGATACATTTTCCCAATAATTAATATTAGTTCCTACACATGAGACCAATATTGGTTTAATAAGGTTAATTAGTAGTGAATGGTTGACCAATCTTGGTAAAATATTGAATATATATTGGGTTAATATATTGAAAATACTGTTGAGAACTATGTTGGTACAATATTGGACATAGCTGACGTATATCGGTCCAGCTTTCAATATAGGTAGCATATTTTACCTTAATCCAGCCAATATAGCGACAAAAGAGTCATATATTTTCCGAATTAATACTATTTTCTACACATGAGGCCAATATTGGTATAATAATGTTAATATTGAATGGTTTGCCAATCTTGGAAAAATGTTGAATATATATTGGGTGAATATATTGAAAATACTGATGAGAACTATGTTGGTACAATATTGGGCATAGCTGACATATATTGGCCCAGTTTACAATATAGGTAATATATTGTACCTTTATCCACCCAATATGTTGTGCTACAGGGGAAGTCCCAAGTGGACTTCCTTCTCTGTCCAATAACTATGATATATTTTTCCTCCCTCTGGATCAAGAATTTAGCAATGCTCCAAGGCGTGATTTTACCTAATAACAAAAAAAAAAAACCCACAGAAATTGTTCTCTGTACGAAATAAACGATAATTTGTAATTTTTAAATTACAGCGATAAGTTATACCATTTATTTTATTGTACAAAGCCCGAAAATACGGCACATGCAATAATGTCAAATGGGTCTAAAATCTTAAAAATATTACTATAGCAAAACTATACGGCAATAACTAAATGGATTTATATTCCCGAAATTTACGTCTACAATTGACAAAATACGGTAAAAAATGGTTAATCACTCAACCACGTGCCTTAAGCACAGGTTATTAGGTAAAACTTCACACAACAAATTCACGATAAAACGGCAAATATCATTCACAGAGAATTATCCCATTTTAATGTTACAACTAAAGCAATAATTAAACGAAAATTAAACCAATTAAGCGATAAACGATATTGACATATACAAAACTATTATATAACTTACATGGTGTGTAGTCAGAAAACGAAAGATCCCGTTTTCCTACGCGAATAGTAAGAAATGCTCCCCCTTTGTTGTTTTCTGCGTTCGGTTCTCAACGCAAAGCGCATACAGGGTTACTCGGAATTGAGGCGTAATTTATTAATACTCAAAATAGAAATTACGCAGGCTGTAAGGAATTTAAACTTAAATTCGTTACAACCTACATAAATTAATTTTGACAATGTGCTCAGGACAGAATTATATGTCCTTTGTCGAAAGTATTCCATAATCCTACACCAATCGAGGAACAATTCATCGTTCCTCCGCATCGTTCATCTTCTATAGTGTTCTTATAGAATCCCGAGAAAGCAAGTAGCATATGCCCCAGTGTATTTTAGTGCCAAATTTGTATTTTCTATTTCAGATAAAACAGTTAGTTATAGTGAGAACCTTAGTAGCTAAATGTTTACACCTTCACTTTTTGCCTTTTCCGCTGTGGAGACTCGAAAGAGACATGTTAGCTCCTGGGGTGAATTTGTGCTTTCCCTGTTTGAATTACTCCACCCATTTCAGCATCTCACTACTTTTGACCAAGTAACTCGTCTGTGTGTGTACCAAATTAGTCAAGTTAGTCCTTTACAGAAAACATCAGAAGTTTCTGATTGCTATTTCTCTCTGTTTCAAATGAGGATGGCGTAGAGACGCTTATGCAGAATGTAGTGAATTTTCTACTTTACTTACTATTCTTGTATATTCCAATCTCATCTCATGTGGACTTTTAGAATTCTGCCGCCTCTGTGCCCTCATTTGGTCTTTTAATTACCATATTAAGCGGAAGTGATTACAGAATCTATAATTCTCATTCAAGCTTGTCTTTGTACCCTGTCTTAGCTGCAATTATTTGAATTTTACCTTAGACTATATATGACACTAATCTGATCATGAACCTTATTACTTTCATGTAAAACCAGTGCAGCATAAGAGTCGGTATTATTATAAATTCGTCTGCATGTTGCCAGTATTACTACGATCTTTGTATATTGCTATTTAGATATGGACTTTGTAATCACTCAAAGGTTCCCTTCACCTGACATCTTCTAGTTGTGTGCTTTGGAGTATACCAAAGATCTCAAGAATCTTCCAAGTTCCTTCATTTTGTAAATGAAATGATTGTTGTTTTGAAAGGAGTTCTTGTCTTCGTCGTCCATATTCCCACAACATCCAGGGCTTTTTGTTAACGGTTTCCTGATTATGTTGTTGAACTTTCCACAACTATGATAATTGTACTGTCATCGTACCTGTGTGTTTCAAGACCTTCGTTTGTTTTCTTAAGAAAATCATCAGTTACCAGGTTTCACAACATTAGGGACAAAACACCCCAATAACAGGTTTCCAAAATCTTTAGTAAGCAGGTTCGATGCTAACAGGTATATTCCCTCTTGAAGCATTGTTGGCATAGTTCCGTCCAGCCCTAAAGATTTTATATGGTCCAAAAGTTTCATTGACTGTAGATCAATGTGTCCCCCGGGTTGCTCTATTTTCAGACGCTCTAAGGAAATTAGACGTGTTTCCTTACATTTTTTGGTTTACTGGCTTGTATCAGTTAAGAAAGCGTGCTTTTATCATTTAAAATACTTCTCTTGTTTTAAGCAGTATGCTTTTTTCTTAATCAACAACATTGCCAAAGAGAAAGCAAAAAGATATCTTTAATAATATAAATTTTACGTTTTGTTGTAGTGAGACATGAAAGGTTTCAGTAAAGTTACATGCAAATGTAATTCAAAAACTGAGTTATAAAACAGTTAGATATTCATTTTTTGTTCTTAAAAAACATGTTACGTCTTTTATTTCTTAACACATCAATCATGTGATACACTTGATTTGTATAAACAAAATAACGTTTAATATTCTTTTACACGGAAGCAAAAAATTGTAGAAGTCATGAACCTTTCGAAAGGCTCCAGGGCATCATAAAATACGGTGCCAGTGATACAAAAGCGTGCTTACTAATCAAATGGCGATTAACGTTATTAGTGTAACTGTTTAAAGGCAACTGCATCCATTACATAGATATGGTTTTTATAATAATAACCAATGTTGTAATTTAAAACTATCTCCACAAAAAAGTTCGAAACTTATGAAATGTTGGCCAGGGTCGGTCTAAGTACGATTTGGCATTGAAGCAAGCACTTAGCGTGTTATTTCCACAGGATAGCCAAATCATAAACTACTTTAACTTTAAAATAGTTTGTTAGTAGCATTTTCACAGCTTAAATAATTTAATCGGTAAGACAAATTTTGACACGGTTTTTTCGGTAAAATTTTTTGTACTATGCGAGTTATGACAGGATAATTGTAAATTTCACTTAGTGAAGAATTAGAAGTTAAAACTGATTTATACATAATAATAAAAAAAAATATGTTTCTGACTGGTTTACGTCAATAAAATCGATAGAATATAAGACGCTCTTAATTTGACAGCTATAGTTTTGAAGTAATTCATTAATTTAGATATGAAAAGTTTGGTAACTATCTAGCTATCTGACAGATAGCAAACGAAGTTATTAATGATTCAAGAAGTCATTTTCAGAATAAATTAAATTCTTCTAACTTAACTACTAACTGCAGTTAGCTAATGGACCCAATATCATATGTCTTTGATAAGTTATAATGCTCAATCAATATGACATGAAATTAGGCATGTAACTAACGTTTTTAGCTAACATATCAATTTACTAAACGAAAAAAATTTAAGAGTGTTAAAAAACATGACAAAGGTGGCATGCCTCGTTTTAAATACTTGTACTTGTAATTTTTGTGCCATACTGATTATCGGAAGCAGGTGTTTCTTTAAATTTATTCTTGAATTTATTTTTATTTTAATTATATCTACATTATTAGATTGTTTGAGTTTGTTTTCATACTACAGACGGATCAAATTCTACTTTTTATTATTGACAAAGCACGGTGTGCACCTGAATATTGATTTACTCTTTATATAAATAAATGTACATTTTTATGCAGTTCATTCAACCAGTATATTTTTTAACTTGGAAATTTCGTTATTCACACTTAATATTATAGAAATAAATAATATAGAATGTTGTTTAACCTTGATATTTAAAATATAACGAGGTTGTTAAGCAAGGTATGGCACGTACCTATATGGACAATACTGGTTCTTCTTTATTTTTGACACACGAATGATTTAAGAATTTGATGTGTATGGAAACAAGAGAAACAACAATTAAGTAAATGATCAAGGAAAGGCACAGTTTTTTCGGTAAAATTTTTTGTACTCATTCCTCACAACATCACGTTCTTTGGCTTTGGAATGTTATTTTCATAAAATTATTTTAGTTCATAGTTCATAATATTCATATTGTTCGTCTGGGCAGTCACGACGATTTGCTTATGGTATTTATAATACCAAGTTCGTTGCGACGAACAATATGAATATAAACTAGACGGTCACCTTCTGCTACATTATGAAAACATAGTTTAAAAAACAACCTTCAGACGACCACTTCAAGTAAGCTTTACTAGGTATACTAACAAATATGACACAACACACAACATATTTCGTCTTGTGTCTCCCAGTCTATATCCAAGAACCTCAGTATGACTTACAAACGACCTATCAGAAAAACAGTCTAGTTAAAAGAAGTTGGAATGCTTTCTAAAGGTGGCGATACGAGTAGGTCCGCTCTGGAGTCACACTATTTCGTTGAAGTCATTGGCTAGGTGGCATTCAGAATTGAACCCGAATTGCTTATGTGAAAGAATACGTGCCACTGTCCGCTATATCGGGCAGTACCCGATTATCCACGGTATATTGTTTGGTGAACAACAAGGCGAAATATAAAAACAAGGGACATTTACTGATGTGATCTTATTGTCTTTTATTTACAAAAATTAAATTGAAATTAATGTAAAACATTTACTGTTGCTACCTCCCTCCCTACTAATGGTGAGTGATCACCAGCAGTTGATGACTTGCCCGTTTTGTTATTTTATTTCACTTCAATAACTCAAGCAATACAAACGAATCTGACTGTCATGATAGAAAGAAGTACCTACTCGTAATAGCTATATTTTAATGCTGTTATCCCATATTCGACCAACCCCAGCTTCAAGCACGTAGTAAATTTCAGGTGTTAATGTTCTCGTTATCTGTCGCCAGTGCACCTAACCTAACCACTCCCAGAAACAAAACGAATCAGATACTTCTCGCATCTTTAAGTGATATTCATCTGTTTCTGTTGCTTTTGTTTTTGATCTTTTAAACAATTATTATAATTGTTAGTTTTTTTTATTCTCTAGATCAGTGGGTCGCGGCCCCCCAGAGCGGTAGTGAGAAAATTTTTGCGCGTCGCCAAATTCAAAGAATGTGATTTGACAAAAAATATAAAGCTTATCTTCAACAAGTATCAGGTAACTGTGAGAGATAAGTACATCCCTCTGGTGGTCAGTTGCTACTACCAGTCAAGACATCGAAGATGTCTAGTGACCGATAGCGGCTTGCCAAGCAAGCACCAAGAGCGGCGACCTCTAGCCCTGATGGACTAAAACATGCTTAATAAATAGGATTATAGGAAACAACTACTGGACGGGCAAAGGCCCCGACTCCCATTGAATTATACCTATAAATCCAAAATTGGTAGCCAAATTTGTTATTTGTCTTTTCTCCACCAGACACAGACCGGTTTCGAACTCTTTATGTTCTCATCAGTGTGCCACAGACAAATAATAAATTTGGCTACCAATTTTGGATTTATAGGTATAATTCAATGGGAGTCGGGGCCTTTGCCCGTCCAGTAGTTGTTTCCTATAATCCTATTTATTAAGCATGTTTTAGTCCATCAGGGCTAGAGGTCGCCGCTCTTGGTGCTTGCTTGGCAAGCCGCTATCGGTCACTAGACATCTTCGATGTCTTGACTGGTAGTAGCAACTGACCACCAGAGGGATGTACTTATCTCTCACAGTTACTATGTGCTGGGTCTGCCATAGACCAGTTTGGTTTGCCTTTGTTATTTGTCTTTTCAGCTACCTGTGGCACACTGATGAGAACATAAAGAGTTCGAAACCGGTCTGTGTCTGGTGGAGAAAAGACAAATAACAAATTTGGCTACCAACTTTGGATTTATAGGTATAATTCAATGGGAGTCGGGGCCTTTGCCCGTCCAGTAGTTGTTTCCTATAATCCTATTTATTAAGTATCAGGTAGACAATACCTGATACTTGTACCATCCAGGGGTCGCGTCAAAATTTTAAACAAAATAGGGAGGTCGGAAATGAAAATAATTTGCGCACCACTGCTCTAGATAATGAAAGATAATACTTAAAATGATACAATATCAAATAATAATCTTTATATTCTTCATCATCGTCGCTGATTTCTGTTTCCTCTTGAATTTCCTTATTATTTTCTTCTCGTGATTTTAGTTTTCTTTTTGTAATCATGTTGCACACACGAGATGCTTAATGCACCACATAATCCACTGCATATAGGATTTTTTCCTACAGACCAATTCATACAAAGGAAAATAATTTCCAGGTAGGTTCTGGTGTCCTGAATAAGGTCTCAAAAGTCCCCAAAAGTGGGAGTGTAAGGATAAAATTTGGCAACGCTGTAATGGGCTAAAATCGTGCTCTGAAACGAATTCTTCGAGATATCTACGACAAAAATACATCAGGCCAAAAATAAAGCTATGGAAATTCTCTATAAAAATGATGGAGGGTCTTTTAATCGTATACGCAATAGCTTTTTTGAAAATCTTGCATTGAATATTGAATTTGAACTTATGTGATACTAGGAATAATTTAAGTACTCTATTTCACACCACCCTTGAGGTTGAGAGTACTAGGTGCGGTTTTTTTATGTGGTTTCCCCGGCAGGCCTAATCTACGACTGTCATACTTATGAAAATATATTCAAATTAATAAATTTGTTCTTGTTCGTTTTCTCCTTCTATAAATCGATTCATTCATTGTTCGAGGAAATCCGAGTCAATCTGAGAACTTTGAATTTCTGCTTCATAAGTGACGGCTTCTATTTCTGACGAGTCTTCAGTCGGTTCAGCATTCAAGCAAGATTGTCCATGGCAGTTGTCGCAAACTGGTGAGCAATTAAGTCCCAACCTCCGACATCCACACAATGGTCCACAGCCTTTCGTACAGTTGTAGAAAATCATCTTCAAAAGGCAATTAGGTGCAGGAAGTTGGAATGCTGTTTTTGGCCACAATATGGTATCTTTTAACATTCACCCCCACTGCTTAGGATTCAATACATTACCCAACCATTTCTGCACTTGAAAATAAACACGAAATAGTTGTTGTTGAGCTGCGTCATGACTGGGTGGTAATGAATTCAATTTCACTGGTTTGCTTTTGCTCACAGCTTTAATAAAGCAAGAATACTGATAGGTATCAATGGAAACTTATTTAACCGGAGCGTCACAGATTTCCAGAAAAAATTTTATCCCATTCGAAATAACTGTCAGGAGAAGTACCAGTCATACTGAACACTTCTGCTACAAATTTCAAGTCCTGCCATTTCTTCATCATTTTCAAAGCTGCAGACTTGCCTTTATTAAACAGAGCAGATATAGTGTTACATCAAGAGAATGCGTGCAGAAATAATATGTGATCTCGAATATCTTTATGGTGAAGAATACATTTTTCATTCGATTTTCACTCTGCCTGGTTTGAGTAGAAAAATGTCTTTATCAATAGATGTACGAGCAGTTAAAATTATAAGAAGATCCAAATCTTCCCCAACCACAACCGTTGTATTTTTACATGATTTCTCAAGCACTGTTTCAACTATCAAAGTGTCAGCATCATCTTCAGCATGTTTAACAATATAATTATTTGCCTGAAAGGTTTCTGTCAACATTGAAATCAATCTGGTTTTATTTTTATTATTGGAAAAGAGCTTCTCTTGGCTTATAGTTGCAACCATCTGCTCATCAAAGTAAATATCAACAGAGAAAGCTTTTGAGGACCGGCGAAGCTGCTCCATAGCCTTCACACTGTTGCTTATATTTGCATAACCACCAGAAACAATAATGGAGTTCGAGCCAAAGTGATTTTGTACATAATTAACATATGCTTGGCAAATAGCACCGTAGGTTTCATGTTGATGCCATATAACTCGGTGCAAGAGAAATCCACCATCAACGATATAAGTGGATTTTGGAGATCTGGTTCAGATTCAGATGACCGAAAATTGTCATAGAAAGCTGACTTGTTAGTCTTGCGCATACCAACTTCGTCAAAGAGTGACATCGGATACGGAGCCAATTCATACTCCAAGTAGGTGCGAAGCTCTTCATTTGTTCTTTTCATGACAGTAATCCTTTGAAACAACAATAATGGATCAATGGGCGTTGCGGTATCATGGACTGTAACATTGCATTGTAACTCTATCTGCACGTGAAAATTCTATCATAGAAATTGTTGCCAATTTTTTTTATTTTAGTTATGACTTTTATTCGAAATTTTTAAGAAAACTATTGCGTATACGAAAAATATCATTTTTATAGAGAATTTCTATAGCTTTTTGTCGTAGATATCTCGAAAAATTCGTTTCAGAGTACGATTTTAGCCCTTTACAGTGTTGCCAAATTTTATCCTTACACTCCCACTTCGGGGACTTTTGAGATATTATTCAGGACACCAGAACCTACATGGAAAATCATCATTTACATTTGTATGAATTGGTCTGAAGATTCAGCTTATTTTTCACTAAATGTGATGGACTAACAAACAATAGGGATCGAAGCAGTTAAGCGAGATCAGTTACGTACAAAACGATCATAATAAATTGAATGTTTGCACATTTATTATTGTTTTATTACGGTTACAAACATAAACATTTGTTTTTTCTTTTATGTCTCATTTCAGTTTATACTTAAGTTCAGTTTTAGATACAAGATTGTTTCCTTTTATCTTTATCTTTATGTCATACGAACTATAAGAAAAAGAAAACATCATTTTCTTAATTATGCGTTTCTACATATTTTCTAACAAAAAGTGACTTCTCAATAATCATATAAAATGATGTCATGGAGAAGCAGATACTTCAGCCTTCCCTTTGCGTTTCTTTACATTAATGGGAAACATTTTGAACATCTTTTAAAATAAAATTTCTTTTAAATTAAATTGATTCAACTACAATGTTTAATTTTTAATTTGTTTATTAGTCGTTAAGAATAAAAATATTAAGTGTTTCAGGTATTTTAAATTGTTGCATTTTCTATCCATAAATAAGCGTTACAAATACTGCTCATATAAGCATTATGAAGCTATATATACAGGTTGTTCCTTTGAAAAAAATAAGTTATAACGGTTTGAAAATGGCGAAATTGGATCGTTAACTCCGAACACCCTGTACATTTTAAATGAACATAAATAATGTGAAAGTTTTGGTACATACCTTGGCAACTTGCATACCTGGATTTTTTAGTTAATCTCTAAAAAATATAAAATAACTTATTTTTTCCATGTCCATGATTTTTCATTAAATTTTATTAAAACATGAATAACTTGGCAACGTTGCATCTCATACCCAAAAATAAAATATCTTAGTAAATGATGACAGATTCTAAAAATAAAAAGGTTCCATTTAAAAAAGGCCAAATTCGTTGCTCTGGATTTTCGGTACATCCTGTATTCTCAAAAATAATATTAGAAGGTAGCATATTTATGGTCCAATAACTTACAATTAGATTTTTTTCTTAATATTCATTAGTCTAGTAGCTGTGGTCCGAGCGAGGATAGGTGGGCCACTTTGTATACAGAGTGGTCCAGTTTATAATAGCAGAGCTTTACCAGGAGCTAGTTCGGCGTAAAATAAAGACAGTCTGTCCTATAAACTATGGTCGAATTATGCTTTGTTTATTATCTACAGGGTGTTAAATATGCAAAAATTTTTTAAATAACTGGCCCTAACTCAATATTTACGAAAGATAGCTTTTTGAAATTTAGCATAGATAGGTTGTTGTGTATTCTTCATCAGATAGTGGTTGCAATTTTTTTTATCAAGAATACAGTGGCGTGCGTATGGGCTAAGTAACAAATATTTTATTTGAAAACAAAGGTACGCCACTGTTTCTTTCACAAAATCGATGTGCTTGTGAGATTTCGTGTGCTATTTATAAACTCTTTTGTATCTTTCAATGTGTTAATTAAATGCACCGTTCTCAAGTAAATTGGCTTCGAAGATGAAAGAAACTAGCACCAAATACTGACTTGTAATAAAATAATTTTAATAACAATAATTTTTTAATAATAACAACTACAAATTAAATGATCACAAATATATTAATTTAATAAATGTTCCAAATGAGAACCATTTTGTTGAATGCACAATCGGTATTGCATTTCGATCTGTTGAGGTAGATTTTCGATATTTGCAACTAATTTTTAAAAAAATTTGCGTTTGAATTTTTATCAGTCTTTAAAAAATTAGGAAGAAAAATCGAAAATCTAGCGACAGGTCGATGGGCAATTAAAAAACGAACTTTTGATGAAAATTCAAACTTATTTGAAAAATTTTGAAAAATCAGAGACAAAAATCGAAAATATGGCAGATTCGAGAATATCTCGAAAACGAACGCCTCTGGAGATATTCAATAAGAGCATCTTTATTATAGCATTTTGATTTGGGAATTTGAAAACGAGACGATATTTTCAAAACATCTGAGAGCAAATTTTTTATTAACAAAAAAGTGTTAGGCTACCCCTTTTTCTACGTCACTGAATGGTGGTATCAGATTTAAAATATTATTCAGTCATCGGTAGTCTTACGTAACACTCGCTCACAAAAATTTAGATTCCTCTGCCTACTCTGTTTAGAGATATACCTAAATAACTGATCTGCCAGTCGACACTATAACACCCTGTATTTTGAAAACGAAGCGTTTCCCGACTAAACTGTATAAAGGTTTTAGTTTTATTTTAACGTTCTCTACAAGCTCTTAAATTTATGGTAGTCAATTTAGAAGCACCTTGTATATTTCAAATAACATTAAAAACTACCTATTGGTAATTTGCCTATCATATTTTTAACTATTCTGTATATTATTATCATTTTGTATTTGTACTAATATACTAAATTAACTATAATAGTGGATTATCTCCAACCATGGTCCACAGCAGCTGGCTGCAGTTATTTAATATTCCATGGCATGCTGTCATAATTAAACAATATAATGTGCTCATAAATGGCAGCAGTTCTTGTAGATATAAAAACCAATATATCGCAATAGTCACATTACCACAGGTCAACAAGATAGGATTAATAATACATAAGCGGATTTGCAAATATGCAAAAATATTCTAATTCAAGTTGACGCAAGTTTTCTTAATGAAATTT
Source organism: Rhagium mordax (assembly GCA_963680705.1). Lineage (NCBI taxonomy): Eukaryota > Metazoa > Arthropoda > Insecta > Coleoptera > Cerambycidae > Rhagium > Rhagium mordax. The sequence goes on along the minus strand of OY796660.1, from coordinate 12,992,309 downwards.
AGCACAAACTAATCCTTGTCTTGTCGCTACTTAAATTTAATTAATATTGACCAACGTGGTTATACACAACAATTACTAATCGGTACCATTTCTGCTTTGATGTAGCACGTGACAGAAAATGCAAATTTTTTAAATGTTGAAGTTGAAGAAGTTCAAATTAAATTTTCAATGTTATTCAATCATGATATTAACCTAAGAACAAACAAATTTTGCTCATTATTCATCCCCACCAAATATGCCTCGAATTCTGCAGTGGATGTGTTCTTGAGGTTTATTTAAATCGCTAATCTATCTAACCGTTTGCTTTTCTTATTTTATTTATATTGGATTGACGAAAAATCAGGTGATTTTGAGACCGTTCTGATTAAGACTACTGTAAGGAATCTGGCACTATCAAGCTGGAAATAAATCCAATTAATTCCAACACTAAATAAGAAAATGTAAATGTACCCTTGTATCTCCATGTTTCTTTCTAACAAAACCTGCTTCCATATAGCATAACCACTTAGACTTTCATAAGTATTGGATGGCGTAAATACATTGAGCATAAGCTTATGGAGTAGACACTAGCTCCAACCGTTTTAGCTCTTCTGGCAACCTACTGTAACCCTTTAATGTTGTAGAGTTTCCCTTGGTGGTAAGACTGTGTTTTGCTGATATTTTCAAGATTTTCAGTTCTTTCCTGCTATATTTCAGTAGTTTAGATTCTTATAAAATAGATTTTGATGTTGCCCTGATTTATTTTCCTTCCTCCTGGAAGCTTCTGCTTCCAAAGAATCCACTATCTCTTTATAATTGTCATATCATAATCATTGAAACATTTGCACAGAGGTGATGTTTGGCTACATTTTATCATCATCGATCATCGGCATTCTGCTCAGCTCTACTGAATTCGACATGATTTTATCCGAATTTCATTGGAGCTTAAATCTATCCACTGTTACAGATACAGATAAACACAATAAACATGTATTTCCATCTTAACGTTCCTCATAAAACTATTACTACAAGCTATATGAAGGTATACTTACATTTGATTCAAAATGAAATTTTTTGTTTAAAAATCGAAATTATAAATGATGTATTTGTAAAGAATATATTATTATATGTTTTATGGTTCTGTTTATTATCTTCAATAAACCAAACTCATATTTAATTCTGCGTCGTACATATCCTTTGAACAATTTGTATAAGTTGTTTATGTGTATATATTAATAGTTGGTACTTTTGGTCGCGATGTAATTATAGTTATTACCTTATACAAAAAAAAAAACACCAATGAGGGAAGTACGAATCATTTAATCATCTCTCCAGTTCAATAGCCAGAGGTTTATTGTTTTCGGTTTTCTGACTTAATGGGAATGAACTTAACAAATATGAGTATCTTCTTCAAGGTTATTTTTTTAGAGTTCAAGCAAAAAATATAATATATGAACTTTTGTGAAATACAAGGTGGCAATTTTTGATGAAACTATTGGATAATGGACTTTTCAAGCTGCTTTAAAATCTAGACGATATGCTCTCCTTGATAACACGGCCAGAGCTTTCTTTGTTTTGTAAAAATTACGATTCATAAAAAACGACGAAAGATATAATTATGCTCACTTATATTTTTCTGCATAAATTGATTGATTAATTGTAGTAATCACCTTGTGCAGTTCAAAGACACTATTACCTTTAAATATTAACCAGGTAGTTTTTAAGAACTACTAAAATATACCTATCTAAAAAGCTCAACTAATTCTTCGAAATCTTTTGTTTGAGCTGACGTAACAACGTAATAATGCAAACATGGTTATGATTTAGTAAAAGCTATAATTAACAAAAGCAGACACAATTAATTCTCTGCATAGTTTATTAGCCTATAGTTGATTGACTTGGCTAATTTTTGGCAAATATCTGATTTGGCGTGAAGTTCTTATGCAAATTACTAAGTAAATTATCTAATGGATTCTTATTTTTTAAATATTTAATGATGACACAGGTTTCTAGTTGGATGTTCGATTAATGTGGGATATTCAACACTTCTTATACTATTAATGTCAATATTTACATTACAGGTAACTCGAAGAAAGTGAGTGGACATAGAAATGTTTAAAATAAAGTCGAAAAAACCATACTTACTGAAAGTTACTATGAATTTTCTTTTATCGAATAAATATGCTTCTTGATAGCTCATGGATATATATGTCCTAACCGTGAATTGACGGCTGTTTTCTCCATTTACTCGTCTTAGGAATGTAATAGAACTGGAACAAGAACTAACGAACAAATAGAGTTGAATTTTATATCATCACGATTCTATGTGCTTACTTTACTTTATCTTGGTATTATTTTATTTTGATTAGGAAGATACTATTTCAATTTTATCCAAGTATTAATATCAAAATAAAAATAAACCACGTGACGTAGCTCATATTTAAATAAGCAAATTAATTCAATCGAATCGTTATAAATTATTTATTTATCTATTCAAGAAGTACATTAATTTGACTTTTAATAAGTCATATCAGTTTTTATAAAGGGTCACCAATGTGTTTTGTACAGTGAACTCATGTAACAAATAATAGTATTCGTATGGCCTGTTTTTATTTTTCAAATTAATAAAATAATATATGTTGTAGGTATATATGTGTAAACTAAGTAGTAGATATACCGACTACTTGGAGAAAGTGTAGGAAATTATATAATTTATGTCGTTTTGCTCTTGTGTCGTATTTGATGAAGATTAATAGGAAAGAAACTTGTACTATTATCTGTTCTTAGTCATTTCCTTTCTAGGGTCTATAGAAATAAGAATACAATTTAGACCATGTAGGTATTAATATAATTTGGAGGATATCAATAACAATCTCCATTATTCACCTGCCTCAGGTAAACGAAATTATTATTTTAATGTTTTCAAATGGATTAACTTCTAACTTAATTTAATACAGATATTTATATTTGCAAATTGCAGGCCCTTCCGTTTAATTAGAGTACACAGCACTATTCCTGTGGATGTACTGTCCAGCGTCGGTTTACCCGAAAAAAATAAAAAGAAATAAATAATTAGTCGCAAAACTGATGTTCAAAAGAACGAAAAAACACAAGTTAGGCATATACTTTATCGTTGAAATCTCGTTCAAGAGAGTTAATTTCTGGTAATCACGAATATTACTAATTTACCGACCTTCCAATAAAATTGCATAGTCAATGGCAAAAGTAGATTAACTAGATAAAGCACAATTCACTTTCGTTCTAGAAGACATTCGAAATGCTGCAATTTAAAATTAAATTATACTAGCTATTTACCTGCATAATTATTATTGGAAAGCACCTTATCTATCAGTGGTTTAAAAGAAAGATTATTTTATAGCTTAATCAATACTTAATTTATCTTTAAAGAAAATCTTAAAATATATTTTTAAATATCAAAACAATATTAAATTTTCAACGTTTCTACAAATTTTGTCCAAAATAGTATAACAAGTTTAGCTTGAATTAGGCTGATTAAATATGCATAATCTACAATACAGGTAAATAATTTTGTACCTAAAAAGATCTAGAAAATATTGTTTGTTCATTTTAAGTTAGCCACAGAGTTTGTGAATTATTTCAAGGATTTACGAAGAGAATAAGATATCAATCCAAAGTATATTTTTATTATAATATTAGTAGTCCAAAGATATTTTGACATTTTCAAAATAAATATATAATAATTTTTAAGCATATACCTTATTATCGAGTTTCTGTAGGAAATATCGTTGAAATATAGTATTCTTCATCGATGTATTTAAATATTTGCTTTACATGTATGAGTTTCATTTCTAATTCTTATACGAATACATTTTGTAATCGTTGAGTGAAGAAAGAAAGTGGTTTCCAAAGATAATGCAGTTTTTTTACTAATATTTTATCCACCAATCTTTGAAATTTAACACAGAAGAAAAAGAAATGCTGTGATTTTAAAGTTGACTTTGGTACAGACAAATCCAGTCATATTTTTTGAGAACCTTTCTAAAGTCTCGATCACATGGTAAGAATGAGTGGCCTCTAATGGGAAAGAATTTAATAATAATAAGCTCTTCAGATATTTAATAATTATCCATCTGGGGTTGCCAAAATGAAAGTTAATGTCCATGAAAATATTTTACAAAATAATACTTTACTTTAGAGTTCGGATGTTTTTCTATAAAAAGATTGCACATTATTTTAAGGTTTAGCCAAGAGTGAAGATATTGAATACATTTTCCAAAATAAGATTCATTTAAAGAGAAGGAATTTACATGCTGCCAAGTCCAAACGTTTTCAGCCTCAGGATTACATGAGTTTTTGGACTATGTTCGTTTTTCCCAAGGACTTAATGTTTTTTATGTTTTAAGTATTCTTACACTTCTTGCTTTAATTTTGTTCAAACCTTGAAACGCATTTTGACAAACTTTAATCTTCACATTAAGTAAATATGCTAGCTCAAATTTTTCGTGTTTAACGTATAAGTACAGTAACAGTTCTTATAAATTTCTAATTTATTATCTTCCAAACTTCATTGGGCATCCACACAGTCATTTGACATCATCAGAACAAAGCAACAAAGCATTATTTGAAGAAGCAAGTATTTTAATCGCATCGATAACTTAAACAATATAAAAATACGGTTAATTATTATTCCAATCCGGAAAAATTCCTTGTGTCACGTTTAAGTTAATATTTAGCCAAGAAATATTAGTAATAAAATTACGTAGTAAATAAAATAATAAAATGAAATAATTAATGTACATCCTATTAAAAATAAACAATAACAATTTGAAGGATGAATTACTTTACAGCATTCGTTTTAAATATTCTTATCTTTGTCGTACTTATACATAACATTGCTCTTATTTTGAAATTTTCAACGTTACATAAGGCTTAATTCTATAATGTACATCTCTCATAATAATAACAAAACCATAAACAGTATGTCCCTAAGCTGCTGCCTTTGTGAAGGAGTGAGATTATATTTAGAGACAACAAACCAATATCCTTGTATAGTATAGTTAATTAGTATGCACCACCATATTGAAAAATTCAAATATTATACATCTTACTAAGATTTTGGTGACCACCAAATGCGCCCACTGATATGTCTGTTCGCTTATTGGATTTTATTATATTTAATAATTTGCCCAAGAATTATGAGTTGGTGCCTTATTTTGTAGAATATTTGAGACGAGTTTTGGCGCATAAGGATAAATTGTCTATATAAATCGTTCAGAGTTGGTTTGAAAGATGTAACTGAATTAAATTAGTATTCCATAATTCCATATCAACAATAAATATAGAAACTATTTCAGAATAAGTTATCTGCCATATTTTATGTAATGTTTATATCAACAAAAAACAAACCAACATTCCCCAAATAAAAGGCCAAAAATACTGCTTTGTTTCTTAGTTTTGTTGAATCAAAGTCAACCAACTTGCTGTATACCTAATAGTTTCTTCGTATTCTGAATGCGGTGAGTCGTCGCATCAAGTTTATCTTGAATAGAAGAATGATTAATTATGGTCTATGTTTCATGTTGAACTTCTCCAAGGACTTTAGAATATTAACTGACACCTTCCGTTATATGTATGTACTTATATAAAACAACGAAACAATGTACAGTAATTGATTACAAATAGTTGCAATTATTGGCATCTGCGTGGTCTCATTTAGCTAGAGTTCTTTCTGCATATGCTGGTAAAGGTTTCAAATGCTTAATTCTATTGTGTTTCATTCATATAGACGAAGATAAAAGAATCCAGTTTATTGTTGGTGAAGAATATCAACAAAAATATAATTGCTAATAAAATTATTATGTAATTATGTATTCCTTTCCTGCGTCTTTAGTTTTCATTATATTTCCTATTATTAAGTAGAAATTAGTATATTTTAAAGACTGATGGATAAAAAGCCAATTAAATTAAATAATGTAGATTTATTTACCCGTGTATAACTGACTTTTATGTCTTCATTAATATAAGAAAAAAATCATTGCAAATATCGGAAATGTAGCATATGCACATAAATATTTTATCCACTTTCATTGTTATTATTTATCGACGCATGAATCCTTCAATCAATTGATTTTACTTACTAAATTCCTTATAAAAAATTTACATGTACCTACGCTGCGCGTCATAAGTATAGGTAAATGTGGTGTAACCCGAAAATGTTTTTCAGTTTTGTAAGTTGATCTTATAAATAAATAAATAAATAAATACACTTTATTTTCATTAGACTTGAATACACAAGTATAGAATATTGTCATAAGGGTAAGTATAATGTATAAAACACAGTTAAGACAGAGAATACAAAAATAAATAAAAAACTATAAATATCAACAGGGATACATAGTAGACAACCTACAACAACATAGTATTTAATTATTAAAATTCGTATTAAAATATTTTGTTACAGAATAGAAACTAGATCTAATTAATAGGTTCCTGACAGCTGCTTTAAATTCATTTAATTTATTGAGACTTTTTATGTTATTAGGGAGCTTGTTAAAAAGTTTAATACCCATAACAGTGGGACCATTCGCAACCAGCGACTACCGGTGATGAGGTACACTTATATTGTTATTCACCCTGAGACAATAACGAGCATTTCCATCTCGAGCCTGTATGAAATTTTCGGGATTTGACTTAACAAAAATCACCAAGTTTAGAATATACAATGAGGGGACAGTTAATATGTTTAATTTTTTAAATAATTCTCTACAAGAAGTATTCATTGGTTTAAATAACATTGTGCGAATAATTTTTTTCTGCATTATTAGAATTTCATTGACTCTAGTGCAATTTCCCCAGCATAAAATACCGTAGTTGATACTCGAGTGAATATGTGCAAAATAATACAGTTTTAAAATGTCCAGGTTAACTCTGTTTCTAAGTTGCCATATTACGAAACAATGTGTCGCTAATTTCTTCCTCGCGCAGTGTACATAGTATCAACCATACTGAGGTTAGATTACTTTAGTTGTTTTGTGTAATCTGATGCCTACTCTGAAATATGGATTAATATGTTTACTAGATGTTTCGTATCCACAATTGTCTATCTCTAAGGTTATTCGTCGGTGGTATTGAGTAAAAAGAAAAAGAAAAAATTCAAATTTTCATTAATGGCCTAGGCAAATTAGAATTCTACCTTGCAAAAACTGGTGCAGTTGTGGAAACTGTTTTAATCCCTCAAGTGGGTCTCTGATATGAATAATCTGAGTTTGCCCCGACTTCCGAGTGGGGCTTCAGCTTGTTTAAAAAAACTACGGAATTTTGGAACCTTTTCTGGTTTTTCTTGAATTCCTCCGAAACTAAGCGCTTAATCGAAAAGTCCACTATTACCAAAATGTAGAGCATTAAATTCTGCATCGAGTACCAACACTTTGGAATTTGATCAAGCGGTCTTGTAGAAAAGCTACGTCAAATAACATCAATTTTCACAATTTTTGAAAAACACTTGTCTCTAAAATGTACAATATCTATGAATCGACCAACTTTAACGCAAAATGTAGATGCAAAGTTGTAGAGCCAAATTATATATTTAGAAAGTCTAAGAAGATGCCAAAAAACCTAACGTCTAAACCCCGACAATAAGTAAGAAATATACATCAAAAAATCTGTCTGTCTTGTCTGTCGGTAAACGTACAATGTCGTCGCTTTTATCGAGATATCAACTTAATATGTGGATTTCTGATTCTGTCGTAAATCCAATGTTATAATTAAACAGATAATAAGCAAGTTAATTGTCTTTGCTATGCTCTAACCTGTATCTAACCAAAGTATTGGTACTTAGTCGACGCAAAATTGAATGCTCTACATATTTTTGTAATAGGGGCCTTTTCGATTAAGCGCTTAGTTTTGGGGGAATTCAAGAAAAACTGTAGAAGGTCCGAAAATTTCGATGTTTTTTTAACATTACTGCTGAAGTTTCTCTCCAGAAATGGGGGCAAACTAAGATTATTCATATCAGAGAGCTACTTGAGTGATTGAAACAGTTTCCACAACTCCGACCATTTTCGTATCTAATTTCACTAACCTATAAGTCGTCGTTTCGACAATTATTTATCGTCTTCTTCAGAACTAATGAAGTACTTAATTGGTTTTCTGTACTAATTTATTTCTGTGTTTGCCTACACTGAAGTCAGATTAAAATTTTCACTAGTAATCTTATTTGTGCTTGAATTATTACCGGAAATTTTTCGTGTGCACGAATACAAACAAACACAAATAAATGAGGTTAGAAAATACGAAACGGCCAATTTTATGGTAGACGTCAAAATCACCTATTTTTGTTCGCACTTCTTGCTCCGAAAATCGCAGCGAGACCGTGCGACGTGCGATTCGCGATGTGGTTCCAAGTTGGACCCTCTAACTTGAATTTCTTGCCAGAACGGCGATCCGGCGGCGGTTTTTTGTTCGGATATAGCGTTTGAAAAGCAAATATCAAATATGATCATATTTAAATAATTTGACAGAAAAATTTTCACTTATTAATTTCGTTGGTGGATAAAAATTTCCGGAAATTTTTTGGGTTGCCATGGTGACGAAAGACGAAATAGAAAACAAACTTCTGATTTGCAAAAAATGCGACGTGTGAAATTTTCATAATAATTACTATAGTATATTAAATAATCCCATTAGAAGTTGCGTTTTTATAAATATAGACAATATAACTATTTTGACAGAACACCAAATACCTCATTAGTCCCGAAGAAGCCAATAAATAATTGTCGGAACGCGGACTTAATTAATGGTGGTAATTAAAATATAAAAAAAAACTTTGTGAAGTGATAGATAAAAATATTGCCCGTCACGAGTAAAATTTCTACCAGGTCTGACATTTTTATATTTCATTTCCTGGTAAATGCTGATATGGTATGTATATAAAGTCCAGGATATTTTAAATAAATTAAAACCTATTAATTTAGGTTAGGTTAGACTGTATCATTGATTAAGGAATGAACTTCCTTAATCAATGACTGTATAGAATCCTTTAAAGCAAATTTTGTGGCTAGTTCCTAATATGTGACTGTACTGTAAAATTGCCATCTTCGCCTTTATTTAAAAAGAATCATTAAGTGGTGTAGGTATGAAGCGAATTAAAATAAAAGAAAACCAAATTTATAAATTTGTGAAAAGGAAATGTATTGAACATTTTGTTTCTGTTAAAACCCGGCAGTTTTTCAAACGATTTTGGATAAATGATTATGTCCTTCATATGCACTCTTGGCTTAACGATGACAGTTTTAACTATCGTAAAAAATATCCGAGTTGTTAATTACGCACTACAATAGTTTTTTGACAAAAAATTAAGAACGATATCAACGGCCAGCACATTGTAAAAGCTTGTAGAACGTGGTTGACCGACTTGAAGGAAGATACTTTATCCCAAAAACTATAATCATGTGTTGACTTATCGTGAATATCATGTTGTCAAAAATTTGTTCATTAAAAGCTTTCTTATCAGTACAAACTTTACAAAAAAAACATATATCACATTTTATTAGAATTTACTCGGATATCCCGAAATTAAGGGTTGGGTGGCACGTTTACCCGTTATCCGATTGAGCCCAAATTTGCCAGGAACCATTTTTTTTTATATTTGGAGTCAATCTAGGGATTGGAATAAAAAAAAAAGAAAAACGGTATCGTTAGGTCCCTAGGCCCCGTACATACATGAAGAATTCGGTATAAGTGTGATTTCTGACATTTTAAAAAATAAAAGAACAAAATATTAAATATGGAAATTTCAAACTTAAAAGAACAAATCGCGTATGTAGATTTAAATATTTTTACTTATAAATTTGTCCACGAAAATGAAAATATTGATTGGCAGGAAATGACAAGTCAATTGATATCAATGTAGCTGGAAACTTATGATATTCTATAAGGAATTTAAATCATTATCCTTTTTTAGTTGATAAGTAATCTATGTGATCTATTTTTTTCCTTCCTTTTAAAATAAAAATTTTCCTCAAATATGGGCTAACAAGCTTAAAAAATAAAAAAAATGGTAACTAAAATTTGGGTGAACTCCTTTCTTGCAGCCTCGAAAACGGTGAAAATCACCAAGAAGAAATTTTTACGTCTAAATTTCTTGTGAACCCTTCTTTTGTCCAATACATAATTTCCAAGAAACGTGGAGGCTCCAAAAACATCGAGATTAATTGTTCAAGTCTTAAAGTGAAATAATCCTTTTACTCAATATTTTGTCTTTTCAACATACTCACAACATACATACTGCTGCCATCTGATGTACACATCTCCACATATTCTAAATAACACACGAAATATGGTGGGTCTCTACAAATTTGAATGTATAGGCAATATAACTATTTTTAACAGTGTGTTATTTAGTTCAGCTCTCTAAGATGTAGTGGGATATTGGAGGGTTACTTAGGTTTATACCTATGAATATTTTTACAAAATGATAGGTTATAAATATGGTAGAGATTAAAAAAATTTAACCACCACCACCCCTCAGATTTTATATTTTATTGATCGATAATTATTGCACTGAATTGGGACTTATTTAGGCACAAAATTAAAACTGCATAGGTATGTATTTCTCCTATAAAGTTCGTTGCTAGAAACATTTCCTGTAATAAATTTCCCATTTGAATAATAAGAACCAACAAAATGGAAACTATTAGCTTATAGACAAGCACTTGCTTTTCATCCTAGCCCGGTTCGATTCTCGATCGTGGTATTGGGATATTTTAAAGTGAAGAAATTAATTCTAATGACAGTGTGTGCGTCACCTGTCTTTGAATATATAGCCCTCTTCATACAAAGCTCTGCCAGGTACAAAGGAATAAAAATAATGTAACATATTATTTTGGACGTGACTTTGATAACTGTTGCCAAATATTTAATCATCGCACAATATAAAAAACGCGTCATGTTAATTCATAAGTAGTATTGGACTCAGTACAGGACCCTGTGGGACACTAATTTTGATTCTGTGGTATATATTATCCATCTACTAAACAGGGGGGGTTCGAGCAGGCACAAATAATAACACATTTAAATTTTATACACTTTATATACTTTATTTGTTTGAATTTGGCACAGGAAAGAACAATGAGCCTATTTTCTACTATAATATTTCAGTTTGTCACCAGGTTCGAATATACGACTTAATATTAAGTTTTACATTGAGAATGGGATTTTTACATACACTCACTAGCCGTCTAATGCAGTATGGAATAATTCAAGTATACTTCCCTTAACTACGTAACTCGCGTTCTCATTCTGGAAATACCAAGAAAAATACCCGATACGGTTCCAGAAATGCTGCATTTTTTAAATACCGACATATGCAATCCTTTCTGTAACAGTAACTATCGGTTATGATAAATTTGGTATATGCAGAATGTCAAGGGAGTTGATAGTTATGGAAAATACAAAAAATGCACTACACATTCTCATATTTAATCCTCTTAGTTTATACATTTTGTGCACACGTAACTTGTAGGGCATTAACTAAAAATTTTACACTATAGGTACCCTAATCAACAGGTATCACATTTTTATATAGAGTTTACATATTTATATAGTTATGTAAATTATCATGTTTAAGTACGGTTCTGAAATAACTGCTCAAAATATAATAACGTCAGTTTGCCTATAAAGTGGGAAAAAGTAGAGAGCCAAGGAAATTAAATACATTCAAATTATTCTCTAGTTTGTTTTCTGTGTAATTATGTATCTGCATAGTTTATTTAATAAAGTGGCGATTACATAATATTATTAAAATGTTTTTTAATGCATAATTACACATTATTGTAATATTTAATTTTTCATGAGGAGATTAAACAATTGTCTTGATAGATAACGATGCCAATTATTTTGCTCATCTCCTATTATTCGGTTTAATAGTGGTTTTTCCTCGCCTGACGTGATTGTTGTAATAATAGTATTCACACATGCTTAAGTCAGATTATGATTTATATTCTGAAAATATATTGTTCTTTAAATGTCTGTAGACATACCTGACTTCAAAGTATCAGCACAGTGGTTCAAAATAAAGTGTATTTATATGAATCTTAAAAAATAGTCATTAAAAATATTCTAATTTTATTAATAAACTAGTTATGATATTTTATTTATTCCCAAATTGAATAATGGAAATATATTGCACAAAATATGTTTACATTTATTTAATGTCCCTTGATTATTTGCAAGACAGCATAAATTAAAGTATAAGAAAAACTTTGTTATAAAAAATCATTTGACACATGGATTTCACTAAAAGTAAGGTTATTATGTTTCTTATTTGTATTGAACTAGAGCTAGTTACGGTCAGTAGGTACCAATACAATTTGAGGTGTGATATATTTAGGATTTTCTTGAAAATTTTTCATGTTCCATTGTCTATTTAACAAAGGACAAACAAATTCCTATTAAGCTACAGAAGAAGTTTAATTACTTTAAAATAAATGTTGAAAAAATTTATTGAAGTTTCAAAATTCTTTTAAATTTTAATAAACTTGCACTATTGGTTGTTTTAGACATTCACTTTCATAATTGGATTTAATCTGGCACAACTTTCATTGTCTGAGTAAAAAGAAATATTTTTTAGACTATCAAAGTTTTTGAAATATGCTATTGCTCTTTTAAATTTAAAAAAATTTAGCTATAATGAAATAAAATGGGACAAAATATACACAATTGTCTCGAACCTAGAAGCAAAATTAAACATTAACTCGCATGTGTAAATTATTATTACTCCTGAAAGTACATTTTACGAGGAAAATGGCGAGGAATTTTCAGTTGAAGTACAAAAAATCCGGTGTACATAGAGTAAAATTCTACAGTATAACACAAGTAAATTTTAGAGCAATATGTATCGTACAAAGAGGAGGTCCTAGTTGAACTGTTATAAGAGACATCGTGTAAATATTAGACATTATTAGCATTGAAAAGACAGACAGACAGACATGGGATATTAGATAGTTTTCCTTCATTTGTCTGTTAATTTCTGCGAATATATGCTTACATGTGTTACACTGCCAATTTCTGCATATTAAAATAATCAGTAGTTAATTTGTTTCTGAAAATTTTTCTCCTTAATGTTACTGCTCTGCTTTAGTATTAAAGTACAGAAATAAAGTAATGAATATGAGGGATATTTATATAATTTTTATGTCTAAGTACATAACATGGGTATATTATCTAACCATAAAGTATGTATGTATATTTCGAGTTCGACTGTACATCATTAAAAACTGTTGAAAATAAATAATATTACTTAAAGTACTGGCTCTTATATTAAAATATATAAACATCAACAGTTCCGAAACAAATCTAATGTTAGGATACATTGCACTTTTCAATTTAAAACCTTTCAATTTTCTAGTCTTCCTATTATTAAAATTTGTACCATAACGTTCTAGTTTAAAATTAATACATTTCGTTTAAAATCTAATAAAGCTACGTTCTTAAGAGTTCTGTAATAATCAGAAGACTAGATATGAGAATCGCAAACCTTTAAATCTTTAAATACTGCTTGTTTAAACACTGGGGATTCTCTTACGTAGTTGTAGTAGGACATCCGTAATAAATAAATAATGGCTTGTATTTTAAAGAATACACAAATAAAGAGTAACTATGGGATGTTTTTTCCATTTATTTCTTAAATATTCAGATTTAAAAGTTTGGTTTCTTAACGCTGTATTCACAATAACAAAAATGTCAATAACTGAAAATCAAAGATTCCTCGACAATGCAATGTGAAACTATTTATATAACTTTACAAGAATTTACAAAATAAAAAACAAAAAAGAATAACTAGATATAAATAAATAACTTCAAGATCTTAATTATATCTACATAACAATACAACTACAACACCAATTATTAAGGTATAATTTTGAATAAAAAGTCTTTTGGTATTCCATTCTTTTCACATTCGATGGCACAACGAATTTTTGCCTCTTAATGTCTTTTTTGCTATACACAGTTCAATAATAAATAAACCTACAAGGTTTTTCTTAAAAAAACGTCCAACATTGGACCAACAAAATTATTTGTATTTTCAAGTAATACGTTCCAAACCTTAGTACCATTGAGGGAACGAATGTTCCCTGTTTGGCCAGGCTCAGTCATCATCGTGCCTAGGGCTCGAATCATAAGTCATACTATGATCCTGAGGAAAATTCATTACGTCAGGAGATGCGCTGTCCTGAGGATAATAATATCCTCCTTCTGAGCTTGGACCTGCCCCATTCATCATGCCTAATGGGGGAGATACTGACGGTCTTCCGGAAGTTGAGGTTGCGGGCGAGGCAAGGTCTGAACCCGACATGCTGAAATTCATTTCAGTACCGTCCCTACACCACAGCTGCCTCATTTCCTGTCGACGTTGCCTCATAAGCATTTTGTATTCTGATATGCGCATTTTTTTACCTGAAATGAACAATATATCTTACTAATAATATAACGATACGGTTGTACTATTTTTGGTCCTGATCATTATAGATATCCTAAGATGATTAAAACAGTTTATTTATCAATGTAGCTTTGAAGATTGTTTAAAAAAAATTGTTACTACAGAGGTTAGGGCTAATCTAACGAAATCCAATATCTGAATCTAGGATAATTATTCAAGAGTGCCTCAGAGTTCTATGTTGTGTTGTCCACTGATTATTACTCCGTTAAAGATTTATTGTTTTTAGCAATGAAACAGATACTTACCATCTACTATACATGTTCTCTTAGGTCTCGGCCGATATCGATAATCGGGATGTTTTTCCATGTGCAACTTCGACAATCTGGACTGCTCCTCATAGTAAGGCTGTTTCTCAGAATTGGACATAGCCTTCCAACGTGCTCCCAGTATTTTTGATATGTTTGAGTTATGCATGTCTGGACAAGCCTTCAGGATCTTCCGCCTTTCGTCCTTCGCCCATACCATAAATGCATTCATTGGCCTCTTTATGTGTGGTTTATTCTCATTGTCTCGTTTTGTTTGTTGGCGGATTATCTTTGCTTTCTCTGAATTCTCATCTAATTTGAAGCTGGAGTCGGGTGCTCCCCACACTAAAAATAAATAATTAATAAACACATTAGGTAATTAAGGAATACAAAATTTTGGAACGAAATTATTCACTTCACATATTTATGTTTCCTAGAAATTAAAATAGAGGCACTTGTCTCTTATCTGCAAAATTTTATTTCACCTAATTATAGATATACTTTTGTGGTTAGATGGTTTACTTGTGTAGTAAATGGCGTTTATTGTAATTATGTTATCTACCATAAACTTCAACACAAGCCCAACCTCACTGGTTTATCGTTTCTCCAACATCCTCTGTAATTACTGTTTTTTGTAAACATTTCTTGACTAAACTGAAACAACCGTTTTAATTCTCACTTCCCCTTTAGTAGTAAAATTAACGAATCGCCCATAATCATGTTTCTGTTTTGAACTTGACGCAGTGACCACTATACTGTAATCATTATTTTTAGTTAATCATAAAAAGTAAATGAATTGGAAGATTTGTAATAATTTAACTACCTAGGTTGTTCCTGAGTCTCGATATGGCCTTGTCACGATATATTCTGAGCGATTGGTAAATAATGGTTTAGTCTAACCTAACCAATAGAATACAATCTAGTATCAATTGGGGAATACATCTACATTTCAGCTTTCGTTTAATGCACCTTTGAGGTACTTTGTCCATACATTTTCAGATTTTTTGCAAGGTAATAATCAACTCCAAAAATTGTTATTTTCTTTAAGAAATAAAATCATTAACAGAAGCAAGAACAGCCCAAGGAGACTGCTGAAAAATGTGACCTTTTCAATAAATAGATTTACGTTTCATGAAAAATTTTTGGAAGCAGGTATGATACGTCCCAAAAGTGCCAAGTTGTTTGGTATGCACGTAATAACTAAATGAAAGTATTCAAAACAATTAGAGTTGAACAAATAAAACATTTGTGATTAAGAAATGTATACAAAAATATTTATTTTGGCAAAAAATCTATCACAATTCAGTACTGTGCAGCGCGCAGTATAATTGAGAGCTAAAAGCATTACAGAAGATCAAGAAAATTGCCATTCAAAGCAGGTGATATTTATAGATCGGCATTGTTAATATCGATTTAGAGGTTGGTGAGGCAGCCAATTTTCAATAACGTTTAAAACGTTTTAACTTCTAATTCTAGCAAACTTACAGTGGCAGGCAGCCATGAAGTCCTGCTCCTCCTTAATATTGTCCTCCTTTTGCCTGACCGTCAAATGAGGAGGTGCAGGTATTCCATACAAACCATGCAGAGGAAAGTGAGGCTGTTTCTCCTGATTGGACATATCCTTGTTTGACTTGTTCCTGTCCACCCCTGGAGGTATAGGAAACTGTGGCGGAAGTCCGGCGTATGGCAAGAAAGCCCGTGGCATCATTAGATTCGGAGGTAGAAGTTTGGGGGCGGTGGCGGCTACTGGCTGATCTGAGATTTGTATGTTGGGGGTGCTATGGGGACTGGAACCTGCGGAACCTGAACTTGATGATTTTGGTTTGCTTAAATTAAGGGGCGCGTCAGGATCGGACGGGGGCGGGGGTGGTGAAGGGGTCGGTTGTGGGGGAGGAGATCTTTTTTCTGGAGTGACGTTGGACATTTGTGCTAAGTGAGCTGTCGCTGAGATCCAACTTGGTACTTGGTGCGGAGGAAGCATCTAAAATGAAGAAATTATTATTATTTACATTATTTTTGCATCTGAGGAGGAAACTGGAAATCGTAGGTTGCAAAATATTAATTTATTGACAACTTATTGTTATATTATAGCTCTTATTATTATTACTCTTTGTGTCCGTAATAATGCAGATTTATGGTTATAGTAGAAGTTTTTCATCATCATTGCTTATTGTATGCGTTTTTACTAGTTGTACTTTTTGTTGCATAGGGTGAATTAGAAAGTTTAAATTATTTCTGATGAATCATGAATCCGAAATTACTTAAAAATTCAGAAGCTAATCGGCGCATCTGAAAGTCATTCTAGAAATCAAAGAATAGCAGAAATATAAAAAAAAATAATTGTTTAGATATTATTGTCCCCGACAGTATAGTGTAACTTTATGAAAACACCTAAAACTTTTGAAACTACAGTACCACTTTATAAAGAGAAATAATGGTATTTATAAAGTAGAAAAAAATTCCGCAAGAATGAATTAATTCTTAATTTGAGAATATTAAAATTTGCAATGTGCATAGTTTTGCTGATGACAAACCCATTTTTCCAAAAATGATAATAGGTATTCACATAAACTTGGTGTTCCATCTAAAACGCAGTCATGTATATTTCATAAGAGAACTAAACCTGTTTAAAGTTCTGGGTGAAAAATTTTACCAACCGGACTGTCTTTAAAATGAAACATACCTCTACTGCACCAAGTTCAAATAAAACGCAACCTACGCCAATGTCTACTATACCAATTAGTTCTGCATGAACGTAATCGCCATACTTACGTGATTACTGAGTGGCGATTTGGCGACACTAGGGGGTAAAGCTGCCGGCTGCAACCCACGTAGTTGCTCCAGGAAAGGAAGGAACATAAGTCCTTGCGGGCCCACTGCTCCAGTGGCGGCATACTGCGCTGATATTTGACCTTGAAGTTCCTGCAGCTTTTGCTGCTGTTGCAGGAGATGCTCCTGCTGTCTTCTTTGAAGCTCAAGCTGTTTATGGGTGTCGTTAACCAGTTGGCTTGCGCTGGGAGTCTGCAAATAAGACGTTTATTGTTAGTTATTGCTCTGAACTGAAGAGATAATTGTATGGCGTTTCTTAGATTATTGTAGGTTTTTTTCCTATATTTGTTCATTTCATGAGGGCCTGTAGGGATGTCTCTATTAATAGATATCAGTAATATAAACACATATTTTGACCGGTATTTTGTAACGATTTTATAAATTACTTCGCATAAAAATTTCTTTATTATCACTTGCGCATTCGCCATTTTCTATAACAATAATTTATTATTTAATAATTTTTCGAAATTAGCTCACATCGTATTTATAACGCCGTTAATTATAAAAATTTAAACACAACAAAAAGTCAACGTTTCAAATTTGCAGATGACAAATTTATATGTCGCGAATAAAGAAATTTTATAATTTAAAAATACCTCGGATTGTGTGGATCTATTTTCAGATTATTGCATATTAAACCAGCCAGTCAGCGCTTCCCTCAAATATTAGCAAGCGACGAAATGTTAACAATACTTATAAATAATTGCACTTCTTAAGTGTTATTCACTGTTATTGTTAGTAAAAGATTTACGCACGAAATAAGCATGTAAAATATTGACATCTTCCAACAGCTTGGATAGTTAACAATGAGAAATATTCTGTATCTAAAAGCGAATAAATGTCATAATAGTTTTGTTTAGAAGATATACATTTAGGAATTGTCCATCTGTTACATTCTCCATGATCTTTTTTTCAAAATATTCGCAGGTTGCCAAGCCGCCTACGGCTCCTAAATATATGTCGGCACGAGTCCAATTTTATCCTCCATTCACTGCAATTTTAATACTGAACGGCATACTTCTAGTTTCTTATACAGTATATTTCAGGAATTCTTCCAAATTAATCGAAGCTTGCTACTTCTTATAAATTACAATGTTTGTAAGCATTTCACATAATTATTTGCGATATTTTTGTTCATATGCACGAATATTTGCCAAAAATGTTAATTATATAGTTTACCTATAAATTGTGTGGTGATCAAATATTTCCTTAACAAACATTATGAAGGTAAGGGGTAATCATATGCCATTTCAATTGTAGTTGTTATATTATAATTAGTAGTTAGTACATAGTTTTTTTAAATAATATTCAACAGCTTGTTAAGGTATTTTCGCCTCAAAAGCTTGGATTACTAATTGAGAAATGAGATAACGATAGTGTAAATGAAAATAATAAACCAAGCCATTTATTTATAATGAAAATTTGATCTGTGGAAATTATTTGCGAACATTACAGCAACAAATCGTACAGCAGCTCTCAGGATATTAGCCAAATTTGGTTTCATTATGATGATCGTCCAACACATAATAGTGACACGATACCAAGAGGCATTTTTAATTAAATTATTGCAAATATTGGAAATGATCTATGACAAGCTAAGTCTGCTGATGTCAGTCCTTTGGAGTTTTACATTTGGGGGTATGCAATATTCAAGAAATGAACCAGTAAGAAATACATTGGCTGATGAAATATGAAATACATTAAGGATGGTGTATAGGTCAGTTTTATATCAATCAACAAGGAAGTCATATTGAATAAGTAATTTAATTTTGTTAAATAATTCCTTTGCATGTAGTCACTATTAGTGTCAAAAAGTATCCAAACATAAAACTTATATCCTAATAAGAAAAATGATTACTCTCACCCCTAATAGTGGATTAAAACCTACCGCCAAAGTATTTCGAAGGTCTTTTAATCTTCTTTTTTAAGGTCAGGTAGGTCAGAAGAGTAGTAGGTTTTTCTATATTCATCTTAAATGCGTCAATTTAAAAAAAAACTTCTATCTTCTAAGATTCTAAGCTATTTCCTTTAGGTATCAAAAAAAAATAAAAAAGCATTTTCCTTACTTTACTACCATAATTTCTTGTCTCTAGTAACATTTAGCAAAGATCCTACCCTGCTAAGTTATTTAACCTTAAAGCCAAAAAAAAAAAAATATATCATTTTTTCAAAAATTTTCAAAATACATTAATTGTAAAATCTTTTAGATAATGCATTCGTCATGGTCAAAAAAATTTGAACGTATTCATAATAGTTAGGACTAACAAAAAACACGTTTTGAAATTTTTTTTAAATTTGGAATTTACTCGGGAATTTACTAGAACCAAAAAACGGGCACTTTTTTATGTAAAAAATCCAAATTTTGTCTTTACTTCTCTTGTATCATTTTTTATTTAGCAGATATCAAAAATTGCAAACAGACAATTCTAAGCTACTGTAATCAGCTTCAATTTTTTTTCTGCGTTTTTTCAAATGTGTAGCCCCCTTCCGGACAGCCTTTGGCTTTGGATTTGGGGGTTGTCTAATTTCTGTGGTGTGTTTTATGTTTATGTTTATGTTTATGTTTATGTTTATTTGGTTCAATGGTTCAAGGTATAGGCGGAACTCACCCGTAACGAAGAAGCACCCTTATTCCTTTTCAATATTTCATATTTGACCCATTTTGTATCAAACTATCCAAAAATATTTGAATTTAAAACTGCTATAGAATTACTTACTCTGAAGGGAGATCATCAAGTAACTGTACTATTAAGTTAAAAGATAATAAATATTTTGGGATTATCGAAAATAATAATAATAATCTTCAGATAATCTAGTTCCTTAAATATACACCAGTGGTTATTTTTTTTTATTGTATTAAAACATACCGAAAATTTAGAGCACTATTTAATCATAAAATATCCAATATGGTGACTAGAAGAGAAAGAAAATGTTTTCTGACCGTCTCTCGCGGAAGCAACCCCCGGAAAAATTCTAAGGTTTTGAGTCAGGTTAAAAGAGACGAGGCCTTACAGTTGATTGTTGAGTTTAAACCACAGCATCAACAATTTTATCTTCTATCTAAGTCCAAAACAAACCACAAACGGAAGGACGATACAAATTTTTTGGTAACGTCAAGGTAGGCACCTTTAAGAAGCATATTTTTTTTGGTTTTATATTGGCCTTGGGTAAAGAAGCATCTTAATGTATTTATTCAAATATCACCGGTCGTCAAATTAGAAAGCATAAGCGGATAATTACCAAAAATATTTTCCATTTTAATAATCATATAATAATGAAACTAATTTCTTAATCTTCAGACTCTTCAAAGGGAGGAGACCATGGGGGGCCATGCCCCTCCCCTTGGCCAGTGTTGGAACGTTTTTAAAAACAGACTTTTTTAAGTTTTAGAAATTATATAGAAAACAAAAATAGTAGGTCAAATTTGAAAACGTCATAACACCCTTAAAAAAACTTAATTACTACCGTTTCTTCAATAATAACCAAGACATACACCATAATTTGGATACACTGTATATTTAATTTTATAGGTAGCGTAGCATAATAATTTGGCAGTAAAACGTCGTCTATATTTTTGTCACAGGGACACTTTAATAACAATCGGGTCAGTGGGACCCTCATAAATTAAATAAATTTGATAAGAACCAGCTCGTGATAAAGAAATTATTCTCATTCAAGCTGCACATAACATAACCATAAACATTTAACATTTCTAATGGCCACTATAAATAATAATATAAACTCTATAAATAGGAATTAATCTTTATTTGATTTATTCGAAAATTTCACTAAAATATCTGGAAGCGACGAATCAATGGATAATTTTTTTTCACATCTGTACTTAATTTCTTTGAAATATTTCAAAAGATTCTCAAATTATCCAATGCACACTTTTTCAACAACATTTTATTAGATTCAGTAATTCCAATGAAATCGCGACATCGAATGTTTCCCTTGTCCAATGTTATCTTTTATTTCTTTATTTTATCCTTATCTACGATATGACTGATGGTCGAGAGGGCGTACCTGCCTCTCACCCAAAAATTCCGGGTTCGATTCCCGGTCGTGGCAAAGGAAAATATTGTGAGAGGGATTTTTCCATTATACACGGATATTGGATGTGTGTCCCCTGTCTTTAAATGTGTAGCCACCTCCCACGCTCTCTAGAGCCTTACGGGATAAATGGGGTTGTATTACATGTGGTGTTATTATTGTTATATTTAATATAAATTATAAGTTCAATAAAATTTCCAATTTAATTCTTGGAAATACTTGACATAAAAATATTCATATATTTTGCTACTAAATTTAAAACATTTTTGGTACTGCTGTACTACTTACTGTCACTTCTTTCAAATTTGTTCCCATTTTCCAATTTATATTAAAGCTGGTAAACTACTAAATATATTTCCGTCGATATATTTACAGTGCTGTTCTGTCATCTGCCTGTTAGAACAATGACGAACTGTATTCACTTCCTCTTTCAAATGGTATATGCAGCAAATGTTTCGCAAAACATTTTGATTTGTCACCCGGAACGATGACTAATTATTGTATGTTGCAGTATCTATATGGGACAATCTTAACAAATATAGAATATAGGGAATTATTTGTTTAATTTTGTGTATATTTTTATTTTTATAAAAACTTGTAAGTTAGATTTTACACGGAGTTTCAACGTTACCCAAAAATGTTTTCTGAATGCTGGACCTCAAAAGTGAATAAAGGTCAAAGGACGTTTCTTCTGAATATTTAGGAAAACTTTACTAACATTTTTTAAGAATATATTTCTAGTGTCACCATAATATTGAAGTTAGTTGCATATTCTCAGACCCTGAGAGTCATTTTTATGCCCATCCTATTTCGAAATTATTGTTTCTCATCAGCACCAACAATAATTCCTCGTTCACATTTTTAACCTGCAAACTAACGAAAATGGCGATAAGTTGGGCTAGTTAAAAAGCTTCTATACATTGTGCTACCGTGGCTGATAGTAACTGATTTTTTTCCCTAATAAACCTCTTTCGAAAAAGGCAATTTATGCTACTTATTTAAGGATTAGAATAAATACAGTTAGTTAATTACTGCATTAAAACGAGTAATATATTTTATAGAGCTTTTCTGGAAAAACTTTATTTTAAAACTTTGTAAACAAAAGCATCTATGTTCTACTATCGCCCAAAATATATATTTTTCAAAACGCTTAAAATACTGTAAACGATATAGGAATCTGTGGAAACATGTCTCAAAGGAAATATTCAACCTTGTGTATTTTGGATTCTACTATTATTACAAATTAATTTAGTAACGTAAGTAATTAATTTATGGCCCACCGCTTGTGGGGTCCTCTAAACTACAGACTGAGTATTCTAATAAAATGCGTTCGCTACTAAAAGATCTAGGCATTCCAAGAATTCCTCTTTTGTGGATGCAAATGACTAAGTAATTGTATGTGATTTATTTGACACTAAATAATTATTATAAGTATCAAGAATTTATAATAAATATTCTTTTTTCGGTTTCTCCAGCTGCACATACAAATACAATAATTAAACACACTTATCTTGTCAAATAAGTTTTTAATTCCATGTTGCCTCATTCTAATCAAGCTATTTATTACTGCTGCAGTTCTGTTAAAAAATAATTATAAAAACGACACAAGTTTTTATGATTATTCCGCGAAGAACCAGCCCACACATTATTATAGTTAAAGCTACAGATTAACTTGGCTATTCATTTTGTTTTACTATAAACGCATTCATTATGTAAAACGTCTTAGCATTACGTGATACTCGTACATATTAACCATAAACACTTAAACGATCTAACATAACATCAAAGGCCGTTTTCTAAGCGAAACACCACAAAAACTTATTCCTGTGGAGACAGGAGAGATCGGGTCGAAAAAATCAAAGGGGTTGCTGACTCTTGTTAAATAGTTATCTTTATCACTCATTCATTTAATTCTCTCGTCTTCATTTCGATCTACAGAACCGATTAAAGTCGGATTAAATTATTAATTCGCTCTACCTAACAGGTGGCTTCTAATCACTTTCGAATCGGTTCATTTATTGAAAAATTCATTCTTGTAAAACTGTGGGGGCAACTGGACAAGAAAGGCATTGGAAACAAAGAGGCATTCTTTTGTTATTCTCACACATACTTATACCCTGCCAAACAATCAACGCCAACAGCTATTAATATTCACCAAGTTTGGCGAGCCAGGAAATTTTCACACCACATTGGCAAGCGAGGAAGTCGTTAAGGATCACGTTTCTAGGAGTCACAGAAGGCGGAAAAATTTTAGTTGTTTTTGGCGGGTGGACGTCGTGACGCTATCGGTCATACGAAACCGCACAAATTACTGGTATTATTTATACTTAAATCATTTTGTAATGGAATATATCAAAAATAAATGTCGTACCAAAAAAGGAAAATTCTGCTAGTATTTTATATTTAGCATCCCCAATCGGTTAATATGTTTAATGGCATAATTTTCTTAACATAATTAAAATGCAATTTTTGCTTCTAATGCGTTATAAATTTTGAATTAAACCCATGATCAACCCTGATTTGTTAAGAGATAGAAAATCTGAAGCAGGTGATGATTGAAACATGTCGCCGATCAACCAGAATACAAAGCCGGACTGGGACTTAATTTTTTATCAGATGATGCTACACGACCATCAGGCATTGTCTGTCTATGTAGTCTAGCAAAATCTTCTCATCTATTTTAAGAGCAACGTGTTGTCAAAAACCGTTGACTATAGATAATTTTGAAGTCTTCAGGAAAAGAATCTATGAGAGTATAAGTCTATTCGATAACGTCACTCTATAGCACACTTCGAGGATCTCTTCTAGAAGAACCAAACGAAGTGTGCTCAATGATCAGAACTGAAGAAGTTCAACATTTGATTGAACTGACATAATGTGGCTTTACGAGTGCTATACTATCATCTTCAAAGTAGACCAAATACTCGTTCCCAATCGTCATTCTAATTCGAGAATTCAGCAATTAATTTTGAAACGGTTCATCAGATTTGGTGATTGATGTATGTCATCGAGTTCCCAGCTTCTGTTGAGAAAAACATCGTCTTGAAGGAGAAGGAAAAACGAACCAGAGGCTCTTAAAATTAAAGATCATACCGGTTTGTAAAAATCCGTCGATTAGTTGTGGTCAAATGCAGAAAGCGTCATTTTGGTGATGTTTCGGAAGACGTGGAGATATATCGGATTATTGTTATAAACAATAGTTAGATATTGCAGAATTGTTGAATATTATGTTCAGTTTTATTTCACGTCTTCGGAAAAATTAAGCAATTAAATAAACGAATTGCTTATTGTATCACTTCCATAAATGCATTTATTATTATTATTTTCGAAACAAAGCGTTCTGGTCTATCTTATTCTATTCTAAGTGCCTTGGAGTATCGGCAAAAATTATGTGCATTACTGTCACATTACTGGGTTGTTCCTCCTTCAAACCGTAAAACACCAATATAATGGACATTTTTAAGACTATTATCGTACAAGTAATGATTTCCTGCCACTCTCAGAAATAATTCATTAAACAGCCCTACTCTCCCCTACTATTCCCAACAGCGCCTGTTCTTGTTCTTAGCTGGCCGAGTAATTAACACGCACCGGAAGTGATACATCATGTCGTAATAATGACCGACACCAGAATATCTGCCTGCCTATCCTTTTAATCTTCTTATTCTTTCAGAAAACTTGCCAACTCGTATCCCTTGTCTTCTGCAATCTGCACAGTTTGCTAAATGTAATACGCGTCCACTTTCGTACTTCGTGTTTAAGTGTAATAAGTATGTTCATAAGTCGACAGCAGTGCGAATGTAACGTAACGTCGTGATAAATACATAATTTTGACGTGTTGTTACTCCAAATAAGGAATCAGGAAACGTACTATTTTCCGGCAATTTTTAAATACATTTTCTCGGATTTAAATGCTTTAGGCATACATTTGGTACGTTTAATCAATAAATGGAAACGTTTTTGTTCAGTTTGTAGAAGAGTTTCCGGATTCTGTTCCGTGTTTATTATTTTAAACTCATCTTCTGAAGCGACGTCGAAAATTCAAATTCAGTTGCGAGAGCGAGAGTTTTAGGTAAATTTCATCAACGCTGTTATTTATTATGAAATCAAACATTAATTTTACCTTCGATGTATGACAATCTCGTAGATGGTCATATATTTTAATCCACTTCTCCCAACATGTGTGCACTCTCAATGAGTTCATCGTCTCAACTGCTGAATGAACGGATAACATTTGCATTCATCTTTTCAACAAAGGAAGTTTCCGTGAATTTCCACCAAGCAAAATGAACTTTAAGAGGAGAGGCGTGGTGGTTTTTTTACTGGCTTAATTCTTCTGACATAACCATTGATGAAATTGTGTTTATTTACTTTTGGGTTGAAACTCCACTGGAAATGTTTACAAACAATAAAGCATCTGACAAGAACAATGATGGTATTTTGATGTGGATGCCAGAGAATAGAAATGGATAAGATTGCAGATGACCTTGCAAAACAAAGTGTTAAATTATTTTTTGGGCCTGAGTCGTTCAGTGGGATAGTAAATTGATTCAAAAGTGCAGGTAAGAAAATGGGAAGATAAACAAAAATATTTCGGAGTCAACTACAACCACAAAGACTAATGAGAAGGTATACCTTTACTCTACCCGAATTGTCCATTAAGATATCAAAATGTATCGCTTTGGTACTCGTATGCAGACAACTGCAACTACCGGATGAATTCCCTGTTCAATCAGTTCATTCGCGAGGAACAGATAGCTTTATCACCTTCAATGTGTAAGAACGCGTTCAGGGAGACTCTAGAATTTCTTAGAAGCCTATGATTGAATGGGTACAAATGCAGATCCAAGGATATTCATAAAAGAATTCCTAGTTCAGGTGATGAGAGGCAAATTCAGATTCTCTAATCTAACCTAATCATCATCGTTTAAATTGTTCAGGAACCACGCAGAAAAACCAATCAATCAAGTCCATCTTTAAAATTAGTAATAATTTCCATAAGACATATTCGTCATAACCTCAAAGATATAGAAGCATCTTTTTCCAACATCCCTCTGATTAGGTCTACGTCTACCACTTTCTCTATTATATTGGTCTTTCTGAAGCTATTTTTCTTTCAACAGTACTTATTTTGAAAAATTTGGTATCATCCTAGGAGTAATTTGAAGATATTAGTTTTAAAACCACGATAAAATCAGAAAAAACGCGCCTATATTCATTACAACTGTCATGGTGCGAATTTTCCACGCACCAATTCCATTTTTGGATCAATTCCTAAAGTACGATTTCAGTAAAAGTGGTTTTTCTTCAAAGAAGACTAGATAGTTTTATTACCTTAAATGGTTAATAAGGTCTTCAGAGAGAATCTAGAATTCTTTAGAAGTCTATGATTGGATGGGATGAGAGGTCTAATCTAACCTAATCATCATGGTTTAAATTGTTCAGGAACCACGCAGAAAAATATGCATGTCCTTCTTTAAAAGTACTTAATAGTTTCCATATGCCTGTTAGCGCCACAGCCTCAAAGATGTAGAAGGATCATTTACCAAGATACCTCCAATAGTGTCTACGTCTATCACTTTCTTTATTATATTGGTCTGTCTGATACTCTTTTCTTTTCAACAGTACCTATTTTGAAATATGTGGTATCATCCTAGGAGCAACTTCAAGATATTGGTTTTAAACATCACAGTAAAATCAAGAAATCGCCCTTGAGTTCATTATAACTGTCATGGTGGGAATATGTCCACTCACCATTTTCATCAATGGATCAATTCCTAAGGTATGATTCAGTTAAAATGAGGAAAACTCTCCTGGATGCATTGTAACAGTCAAGGTGCAAATACGTCCACTCACCATTATCATTTTTGAATCAATTCCAAACATTTGCTCGCAACAGTAATCGTTTAATCAAAGACATGACAATTATGATTGTCTTTGCAAATATGTGGATATATGTAGTACAGTGAAATTAAATTTAAATGATAGTACCTATGTCTGTGAGTGAATTAACTGATCTGGATTGGGCATTTTTTGGTCACGACTATAAGATGAAGAATGACTTTAGATTGAGTGGTACCTATGGGAAGGCAGTTCCCTCTCTTCTAGCAGTTTTGAAGTTGTGGATAGCTGAATGCTGAATGTGTAATAAAATTTACTTTAGCAAATTAGTTTTAATATAGGATAGAAAAAATAACGAAGAGTAGAGTATCTAAGTAAAATCTTGTTAGTGATTTCGGTTAATTCAGAAAATTAGTAAACTATAATAGAAAGTAAACTATTATAAATAATGCCTTAGTACCTTGATTCAATAAGCTTTCCAAGCCCTAAGTGAAGATGTTAAAGTTAATAAAATGCTATAATAGGTACATTACCAACTGACCATTTTCTGTGTATTTGTCACCTATTAAAATTATTATTTATTATTATTTCTATAATAAACCAATATTACATAATGTTCCTTCTCTGGCTATTTTTATTCAGATATTCAACAATTCCGATAAACATAATGTGGAAAACAAGTCGTACGTACATCTAATATAAATAATAAAGGTATTAAAATTAAATGTAAATAGAAGCGACTGGTTCTAATAAGAACAACAAATATTAGAAAGGAAACAGAGGCGGAAATAATAAAAACGCCAACTACAAAACCAGATGATAATAAATCCATAGCTCCGTTATGATTTATTAGACAATACAGAAATATTAACCAAATTATTTTTTCAGCTTGGTTTCTAAATTACGCCTTTGTTTACATAGTTGGTTATATTAACATGATATTATATTAGGTTATGGTGCTGTTTATTACAATAACATCAAAAGAGCTTATAAGCTAGTATCCACATGCTTTGTAAAATGTCGGTTGCGATGCATAACGTATCAAAATTAAATAACTCAATGGTGGTTTCGCGATAATGATACAAATGACATTTAAAGATCATAATAACCGGACTGTTTGCCAACACAATGTAATGTTTTCATAAAATCCAATATATTGTTTCGCAAAATTGCTACTCTACATCTGGCAAGCATATGTTAGTCGCTGGGGCGGGCGTAGAGATCGTAGGCTATATCTGCAGCCTACTTGATTTAAAACAGATCTTCAAAGCACAATATTCTATTGTCTGTAACTTTATTACAGTGCTCCTAAAACTGTTCCCCTTTTAAATCGCCTCGTGCAGGATGTCAGAGGTGTAACTGAAACGGAACTGTGTCACCTCGTATGGGATCATGACTTGTTATTCAAATAAGAGTTTTGTTTTTTCTCTTCCTTTTCTTTTATGGAATTTATTACCACACTTCTTGAAAACTTGATTTACCTATCTAAAAGATTTAGATAAATGAACTTTTTTGGATTGGAATTTCAAGAAATGTGGTAATAAATCCCAAAACAGAAAAGGAAGAGAATTTAGTTAAATCAACTTTTTTGGATAGGAATTTCAAAAAATATGGTAATAAATCCCAAAAAAGAAAAGGAAGAGAATTTAAATAACTCAACTTTTTTGGATAGGAATTTTAAGAAATGTGGTAATAAATCCCAAAAAAGAAAAAGAAGAGAATTTAGATAAATGAACTTTTTTGGATTGGAATTTCAAGAAATGTGGTAATAAATCCCAAGAAAGAAAAGGAAGAAAAAAAATTGACGAAATATCACAATTAACATTTTTTTGTGGTGTATATAAATTTATTTTCATTAAATCTAAAGACAAATTTCCAAGTTTTTGGAAACCTCTTTTACGTTAATGGTTTATGGACCATTATTTGGACAGATAAAGCTACTTCTATTTTGTTCTTAGTTATCATGGTAACACAGCAAATATGGAAAATTTTATCTATTTGCAATTTTTTCCACTAGTAACGTAAACTTCCGTAATCTAAGGAGATCAATAATTAATTGTTGAAGACAAGAAAACAAAACATCAAAGTATAGAAGTGCGTTGAAGATGTGAACTATTTATGAATAATATTCAAGAGGTGTACAAAAAAATATGTTCTCATAAAAGGAAATCGTATTGAGTTTAAAGATGTGGATAAGAAACCACCGCATCATCAAATAAATTTACCCAAGAACGAATCAAATATTCTACACAGGCTAGATACTAGATACAATTTTTGGACGCAGTACCAGATAATTAGAGATATGACTTCTGATCCTATTTTATTGTTCCAATATACACAAATATTCTATATTCATCGTCATAATAATATGGCTAAAATGTAGGCTGCCAAAAGCCTTCTGTCAAACCCCCATTCTTTTATTAGGGTGAAATTCGTGCCCTGTCCTTGTAGAATGCATTAAAAAGGGCACCCGAGATGTATAATATATTTGTAAGCAATCGATGGATCTCCACCTTTATTTTAGACCCAATTAGGACACATTCCAGAATTTTGGAAATTTCATCCGGATTCTTATCTCCCTCACTCAGAATAGCTACCTTGTCACTATGAGTTTCCTCCTAGTACTTTCTCATGCTGACTAAGTCTTCATTTTGCTTTTTCCCTTCCCCAACAGGTTCGGAATAAATGCGTATCCCTACTGCTCACTTTCCTCCTAGCTGTCCTCCTCCCCCTCATGCTTGACACTAGGGTTTCTCATTCAGGGTACCTCAATTCCTTGATTTCAGGGAATATCTCTTTAACCCGTCGAGTCATCTTCTTCTCAATCTCAGTGTCGTGTTCGTCCCTAAGCCAGACCAAAGTCTATTTCACCTTCTAATGGACCTGGTTTTCTGAAAGCACTCTTTTAAAATCTTCATAGCTCTCCACCTTTCTTGATGCTATTCTTTAAGATTTCAGCCCTTGTTTCCGTTGCCTCTCTGGTGCTCTCTTCCTTTATTTTTCTAATCTTCACCATATGCTTTTTTTTTGTTTCCTCCATATCCTCAATTAATCGATAATTAATAATTATCTTCCTTCATTGACTTAATTTCTTTTTCCAATTGCTCTACCTTGCCTTCTTTCCCTGATGCCATAGTTGTTATGTTATCGTGGTTACGCTCCCCCGCCTTCAAGAGAAGGTCTTGCAACCTAACTTACCTAAATAGAAGGCAATGATTTTACAAATGACTCTGCCAGCCTTGGTGTTAATTGTTACTTATTGGACCAGAACCAGTCTGTGGAACAACAAAATGGCATACAACGAAAGAATAAGAAAATGGAAGACTAAATAGAAAACTTAGAGATAGGCATGTGAAACACTTTATGAACTGCTTGTAAAAAAGAGCTACAAGTCACTCCTATTAACTTCTTTAGTATATTTTCTAGACGTCGATAATTACTTGCTAAAGCCAATAAAAAATTTACTTTGTCGATGAAAACTACACATGAAAGTATGGAAGAGTTTTTAAAGCTGTGCAATTGTTACTAATGCTAGTTTCTATACGATATATACGACAACAAAAAACCTCTTCTAAAGAAATGATCTCTATTAACTTTATGTTAAATTGTTTATTGGATGGTTGCAAGTAAGGAAATTCAACGTTTCTCAAGCAGTTTTGAAAATAAATAACGTAGCAGATTAAATCGTCTCCAGATGATGCAAACTTGGTGGGCGAAATGCACATCGATGTCGTGTTAGTGTAGTAAAATATTTCCACCTATCTTAAAGTGCTGTTACATTAGATGTTACAACACTTGTGTCGGTCGGTCTTCTGAAAATGTCATTGAAACCAAATTATTATTTTTATACTTCTAGTTCTTCTCGTTCAGATCCGATTACCAGTTATAACAAAATACGGTTATTACCTGTATCCTAATTGGACAATTACAAAAGTTATTCGAACGTAAATAGTAATATCTACGTCACAGAATTATAAAAACTTCATTAGAATGTTTATCAACATCACGCTGCAGCCCACAAATAACTATTGTTTCATTATGAGGTTGAGGTGTGAATCCAAAACCGTACGTTTGATTAATAAACATTTTCATACCGCTGACGCGATTTGAAAGCATAAATATAGTATATTTATAAACTCTAATGTTTATATTCAATTACTTATTGATACACCGGATTTATTACAAACATACAAAGAGTTAGTCAACGTTGTTGAACAATTAAATAATGATGGAGATGAAAGAGATTTTGTTTAAAAAGTCGATATCATCAAAATTATTAATGGTCGGTTCTGTATTGTTTGTGCACAAAATGAAAAGACTTCATGAATGGCATTCAAAGAGTCTGTGTTTGTTTCTCTTTGTTTCACTTTGTCCCTCCATGCTACTTTGAATTAATTCGACTCACTCCTTGGTATAAAACGAAATTAATTAGCTTTAAATCTAAGATATGTTTTGCTTCTTTCTTACATACATTATTTGTTTATGTTTGTAATTACGCCGCTTAGAAGTGTGGTAATTAATGACAAGTCACAAAGGAGCGGATACTTAATAAAAATATTTTAGAATATGGCAGAGTCTTTGAGTTGCAATAAATTTCTGGATACCTAAAAAGAGTGCTGCAATTTAAATTTTCACTGAGATTAATATTTTGAGATTATTTATTGACACCAAAACACGTTAAAGATATATCTTTATAGATGCATAAAAGTTCTGTTTTATTATTGTACAATTTAATAAAATGACAGGTGCTCAATCTATATCGTAGGCGTTTATTTTGGTTGTACTACACTTCCTTAATAAGAACTCCCAAAGCAGTTCGATCACCGCAAGATAACTGTTAATAACCACAAAAACTATATCCATATAATACGGTAGCAAAATTATCGTACTGAATTTTGAAGAGATTCTGTAAACAAATTGTAGGAAGAAATGGAAAAGGTTTAAAGAAAACGTGTTAGATTAGCACTGAGAATAAGCAGCGTATAATCAGATTTACCATTAAACTATTCCATTCACTATGGTTGATATCTAGCAGGGAACATAATTTTATACAGTATCAATCCAATTAAGATGTTTATGGAGGAAGTCAGGTCAGACGTCAGCAGATTGACTTTCCAGTGCGTTCAATAAAATTGAATATTTTTGTAGAAGAAGAGGTTTGGGTTAAATGCTTGTGGTTTCGTTTTTCTTGTCGTAGTTTCTAAATCTTCTTAAAAACAAAATCTCTACGAAATTCTTAGATCAAAACCAAGACTTGTCGGTGCCTTACCGTTGAACGGTCTTGATTTTAGACGAGGCATCTTGTTTCATTACCGTGATGTGGGAGGACTCTAATAACCATATTAATTCAAATTCATTATTTAGATATAGTTGATTTCAGCAATGGATTCTGATTGGTTGATTTGAAAAATTTACAGTGATCGAAAAATCAACGCGGAAGAAAACCCGGAAATTCTTCTGCAGGCCTTTTATTTTAATGAAGAAACGTCTCACAAGATCCGGTATCATAGTTGTAACTTTTTTTCAGAATTTAGATTGACATATTGACCAAATTTATCATTTACAAACAAACAGACACACAGATTTATTGTTTTTTTTTTTTCAATCTAATTTTGGCATAAATTTGCCACCAGAAGCCTTTTTACTACTTCACACATTTGCGCCACACTGTATTCCCATACGAAATGTGCGTATTGTACGAAAGATATTTCAAATATCATTCCTAGTTATAAAAGAGTTCTGGTGCACTTAAAGCCGTTGAAATTTAATTATAAGCGTGCTCCTATATTTAGGCACCTTAGTCTTTGTAAACCCTTCTCGGAATGAAAGATGGCATCGTGAATGATTAAATCCAGTTGTCTCGGTAAATCCAAATCGAATTGAAGAGCACCGACCGAGTCGTAAAGAAGAACAGGGCTCATGACTTGGTCGTGGCACTTTCAGTTCGACTTTCGACGGCAGTGTTGAATTTATATAACACGTGAAGGCTGTTGTTGCTAGCGGCCCATCACTCACTCAACCGAACACACTAAATCAGTCCAGCAGTAAAGGCAGAATCAACATTTCCCAGTCTATAAACTTAAGTCAAGTTTATTTGTTGGAATGGAATATTCGAGTTGCTCTAATGTGTTTCAATTGTTCTACAATAAACAATGTCGAGTGCTTAACGTATGTTCCTACTTGATTTACGGGGCTACATACGAAAATTATGGACGAGTATGCGCGGTTTAATACCTGAATATTACATGTAAATGGTTCGTTGGACAGTATCCCATATGAATTATCTTAAAATCGCATATTTCGAAAAACTACATTGATACTATATACTTTTACTGTTTATAAACTCTAATTCATAGGTAACCTACTTCTATTTGGTATTATTAAAAACGTTTGTACCAGATTATTACCAAAAAGAAAATATTCCAGAGGATAAGTTACAACAAAACAAAAATTTCTTGTTAATGTTAATAGTGTGCATCTCGTCGCAACTTTTTTTGTCTTAGCAGCTGAAAGTTGGCATAACGTTTTCTGCGCAAATTGACGAAAAATATTTAATATTTGCAGCCTTAAGTATTGAAAGAAAGTGTATGAACCACAAAATAAATACTACCGAATAATGTTGTCGATGAAACTCTCAAGAAGCACAAGATCATAAAAAAGAAAATATAGTAAGAGGTGCGTAAGTGAGTGAGGTGTAAAAGAATTCTAGAGGAAAGAAATTAAAGAAATAGACATAGAAGCTGTATGTTATTGGTATTGTAACGTAAACTCAATATTTTTGTCGCAATTTTTTTGCAGAAACCTTGTTTATCATCTGCGTAAGCAAATTCCTAAATTTGCTAGTTTTCATGTGTAATGTGAATAAGCTTACACGCTCTGTAAAATTAGTTTAAAAAAATTCCTTATTTAACAGAGACCTAGCCAACGACAACCCATTGTCGGAGACAATATTAAGTTGCTAATTATTCAAGAGAATCCAGTGACACCAGCTTGGCAACTGGCCCGTGACAATGTCAGTTATATTACTATTCTGGAAATAGTTAAAAATGAAAAGATGCATCTTTACAAGATGTAGATTTATCTGGAATTAACTGAGGATGACCTTGATCGCAAATTTGAATTTTGCGAAAAAAATATTGACTTTATTATCCGTATCCAATAAATATTTTTGGAATAAATAGGATAAAAGTACGTTAATTTTACATGGTGAAGTTAGCACAAGTACCGTTATTCGGCTGACGATAACCCTCCTTAATTGCGTTCACAAAAAATAATTGTGTGTGCTGAGATAATTGGTAATCGAGTAACAGGGCCAATTCATTAACAATAATCTTAATGGAGCAATATATAACTTTTCTTCAAGAAGTTCTCAATTCGTGTTTAGCAGCTATATTTCCATATCAATCAGATCCAACTTACCAGAGGTTAAATTATCAAACAGACGAAGCTCTACCACACTATGTTGTAATCGGTCGTCGGTATTTAAACTAAATTTACCCAAATAGGTGGATTGGAAGAAGAGGATCAGCTGAGTATTCGGCAATATCTCTGGAACTTATTTCACTCGATTTATTTTACGGGAATATCTGAAGAGTAAGGTATATAAGTAACAAAACCAGATAATATTGAGGCAAATTTCACACACAAAGGGATGGGTTTATCACCGATCGGCTTTTTGTCAAGGAAGATATAGTGTACATTTTAAACATATTTTTTTTATATTAAACAACATTTAACTTAAGATGTAACCACTTAAAATATTTAGAAAAAAAAACTGCATTCATCTGGAAAGGAATTTTCAAACGATGTCACTTGATATACTCCTACATGTAAAAAAATAATTAGGGGCGGTTGCACCCCTTCAGATGAAGAAAATTGCAGCTGAAATGTTGCTCATGAAAAACCAAGGGGAATTTCGCTAAGGTGTTTTCGTGTACAACCTCCAGGATTTGATGTTAAAAAATGCTTGAAAATAGATAGTTTGTTTTGGAGGAGGAACCAAATTGGCATTGTTTTTTCATTCTACAAATAAGAAGCAAGCAACTTTTGTGTGAAACATTTTTTTCCGACGTCAATTTTATAAGATATTAAACGAAATAGCTAGAGGTTTGGTATCAATACAATAGGCAATCATTGGAAATATAGATGTTTCTTTGGTGAATCGTAATCAAAATTCTGGACTTATAAAAGGCATACATAGACACAAGTGAGAACGAGGTTTGGGACGAAAATGATAAAAACTTCAAAGATCAAAAATTGATGGAAATCTAGCAAAAAGAAATATGAATAATGAGGACGTTATGGTTTTGGAATTAATTTTTTCTCTCTTTCTCTCTCTCTCTTGGCTTCGAGTTCAAGGATGGAACTCATACACCACAAACTGTTGATTAGTAGCAATAACCTATCTAAAATCTAACATACTAACCTTACATTATATATTATTATGTAAACGGCTGGAAAGGAGAATGTAAAGACGCTTTTCCCGCCCAGGGGTTTGTTAGGGTATTTATTTTCAATGAAGGTAAAACCATGGTTTGGTGGGAATTAAAGGATAAACAATTTTAAGGATGAAAAACAGAGATAAAACGAAACTAAACCTATACTAAAACGCCAAAAATAATTGTCATAGATCCAAATTTATCTCTTTAATAAATGTTACAAGGAGACCGAAAATTTGTAGTTCATTATCATATAATAACGTAGTTATATCAGTAGGCAATTGAATTTTTAGCGAAGAAAGTTGTTTGATTAACTTTTGTTGTAGCATTAGTGTTATGGCCACAATAAAAAAAATAAGGTTTAAATCTCCATTAGATTCATGATCACAGTTACATAAAGGACTATCTAGTATTCTGATCCGATATAAATGTTGTGGGAAACGTCCACGAAAAGAATCTGGATACTTTGGGACAATTTATTTGAGGTAAGAATGTTGGTAACGTGGGGTGAATTTTTCCATGATTGTTTGAATTGGCTACATACGTTTTCTACATCATTTGCCATTTCTTGTTTTGTTCATTTTTATAGACAAGATTAAACTCTGTTAATGGAAAGTATGGTTGGATTGCACCTAGTTCATTAATAGATTGTTTTGCGAGATGATCTGCAATACAGTTACCTATAATATTTGAGTGACCTTTAACCCATACATATCTTATTGTGAATCCAGCTGCGATCAATATTGATTCTTGGTGTTTAATTTTACAAATTATGTCATCTTTATAGCTATGGTATCCAAAATTATCCAAATAGATAACAGGACGGATTTTGAATCTGTTAGTATGGTAATATTTTTAAATACAGGGTTCGGTTTGTTACTATAGATCTCAATGATCCAGGATATATAGATAATTAATTTTTGGTGAGGGCAGTAAATCTGAAACTTCTTCTGACACAAAAACTTTTAAAGATTATTTCGAAGAACCACCTTATGTCAAACTTGTCATTGACAATAAATCATCAGTGTTAAAAAATCTTCATACTCCTGGCTGTTGGACCAATCAGATAGAAGAGTCAATAGTTATCGATAGAAACGATTTCTCGGTGGTACTAGGAAAAAGCTCCAGAAGAAAGTTCAGAAAAGACAGCCGACCTCAACTACAAAAATATTTAACAAGAAGTGAAACAAAAAAAACCAAACAAGAGACAGTGTTAGAAGATTATACAAATATGGAACTCAACGATTTCGATTCAGTTAATTTGGAAGAGTTGTTGCAATTGACGTCTTGATTGATGTCTTAGGCGAAACACTTGAATTAAACTTGGAATATTATTACGCATTTTTCTATGATTGGTATTGGTCGAATTATTGAAGATAGTGGAAACGAGCACTACAGTTTGTAAAAGCCGAGCCCGATACTTTTATTTGATATAGGATCTTTAAAAAACAGTTAAAGCCTTTGTCAATCTTTTCGGTTTATTTAGCTAATAATATAAATATTATTTTTATTCTCATATTATACCTTCACTCCTTCACACTCTTTTAAATAATAATATAATATTATACAATAATTAAATGTTGGTTTTCACGAGTTTCTTTCACAAAAATTTCGACAAATTCTAATTTTGTGACCTAATTGAAGAGCATAATATTAATGCTGTTACCTTGATGTCATTACTTCAGCATAGATAGAACTAAGTAGGTATAGTATAACAATTTAATTTTTAATTCTATGACGGAGTCTGTAGTTCAATGTTTCTTTCTGAAGAGAAGAATTTGTTCCAGTATTCTGAGACATTGGGCGTGAGTGCCAATTGTCTGGAAATAAGTATTAGTTGATATGTTTAATTCTCTTATATGTTATCAATATTTCGATAGCAATAGTATTATCAGTCTGTTTGCACTAATTTTGCAAGATATTAATGTATATATAAGCAACAACTAAATTAATTAACGAACGCTGTGACCTCATTGAGACAGGCCCAACAATAATCAAGGAACAGTTTGGACATTTGCGTAAAAAAGAAACATTTAAAATTAACTATTGTACCAGCATACCTAGACTTCAGGAAATTTTTGATTTATTGACTAATATCTGTTTAAAAATTGTTAAGTTTGTTTTTACACATATTCACACAATAAATCAAAATCGTGATGAAATCGGCATGCCGCCAAATTATAACACTGAACACGTATTTGTATCTTTTCAATTTTAAAATTAGTTTTTCTCTTGGAGAAAAAATTATATTGACGAGAAATATAACAATTATACATCCGCCACATTTTTCTTTCTGAAACTGCTGTATGATCGTTTGAGTTATTAATCCTTGGGGGAGCTAAAAAGCATTCTTGGCTCTTTAAACGCGGGTCAATTTCGACAGATTGAATCATTCAAAATTTACTTCTATAAAATTAAATTTGACAAGCAAGTGCGTTCATGCATATTCAAAATCTAATTTAAACGTATCAAAGCACATAATGAAAAGAAATGTCATAATGATTTTGTCATTAGAACTTATATTTTTATAGTAATGACAATTTTCATAAAATTAGAGGAAACTTGTTTTTACTTAGACAAACGATTTTGTTAACGAAAACTGTCATTCCTTGACAATCCTCTAACAACCAATATTGTGTAATAGCATTAAGATAATAACTACATCTTACATTAACATTCTTTACGTCTGGCATCGAAATTAAATAGAATTTCGTGTCACTTTTAGCATTTCCCGATGTATCCTCTCAGACGTGAAATATTGTATACAAATTTTTTGTCGCATATTTCCAAAATTTATTATATCAATAAGATTGTTACATCTTGTAACAACAGTAACTAAATTATCCCAAATAAGCTAGGTGTTATTTATTTTACGTTTATTTTTAGTTTTAACAGCTTCTATATATAATTTTGAAAATAAATCAAAAGTTATTTTATGTGTCACTAAGCTATTCGCCATTGAATTTATTGTGCTGTGTTCGATTTAAATTAAGGTACAAAATGCAGATAACAAAAAACATATACACTATTAACCGCTCAACGCTTATTTTTGTCAACTCCGTTATGAATCTTTTAATACTCGCAATATAGATGTCGGTGTAGATATTGTCGTCATTAATATGGCAATTTAATTTTAGCTTTGTTGTTTACAAAAGAAAATATGCTTTAAAAATAGAATTCATATATTGTCTATCATAAATACGCTCTCAGAGGTTTCGGTGCGTGTAGCTTTATAGAAAAAATAAACCGCAAGGTATTTGATCTTGTCGTTAATATTATATTATAGAAGTGAACAAATAAATCATATTTCATGGGACATAAATCACTTCATGATTTGCCAAAATAGCTGAACTATTAATACGGAAAATAACTGGATTATTGGGGCAGCCAAAGAAACTTACACAGGATCAAGATGAATATTTTTAAATATCGTTCGCGAGTGGATCATTCTTTGTGGAGGCTGCTGTCGTATCCAAGGATTGTTGCAATAAAATAAATATAAGGTCAGATACTAGTTCTTGTCAGTATGGACGTGAAATTCATTATTTATACTTAAGGTAAGCAGTGTTTCCATTTTTGTTGAAGCTAGTGAGTATTCCAGATATTATTCAACTTCTATGTATGTATAAGTTAATAAACTAATTGAAGCGATCGCGATAACAAGTCTAGAAATGTGTGAAGCAGTTTCGAATTTAGCTTTTTTTATTTTAAGAAAATTTGTATCCTTTTAGTATTAGTAATAATGGAGGTTTGTTTGTCTAATAAACTGATTAAAAATTAATGGTTATTTACTGTATTTGTCTATTTGATTTTTCTAAATTATGATTAGAATTCTTCATTCTAGAGGTGTATTTAGATTTTCCTTGTGTCTACGCTTTTCCATGTATTTCCTGAGGCCTAGTTAACCCATTTCACTACCTTGGCCGGAAATCGAAGACTTTTTGGTGAGAGACAAGTGACAATCAAGAAGGACTCTTCTTATTCAAATATGCATTGGACAGTGTGCCCTGAATTTTAGATTCGTTGTAGATTTAGTCGGCTATAATTTATAGTACATTACTGTAATTGTTTTTTAAAATAATTTAAGAATTTGATGCTGATATTATTTCGTAAGTACTCTAGATATATTAAAAATAAATTTATTTTATATTAATAATTAACATATTAATATTGTGCTACATAATTCTTAAGTATGTGTGAATGTAACGAGGGTGGAAGATGGAATTATTGTACGACATGATATAATAAAGCAAAACTGGTTACCTACGTCAAAATAGGAAGACCCGACAAGAGCTATAAAAAGAAATAATCCAGAATAGAGTGTAGATGTGACAAGGAGGATATAAGCCGCAGTCAGGAAAACTCCTGAGGGATTTGTCACGTCAGGCTACAATACCAGACCATATAATGCTTTGGACTGAGATGACGTCTAGGGGATTACGGTCTACACTAAAATTACAAGTTTTAGTGTACTGCTTCTAAATACTCTTATAATAAAAGCATTAATGATAGATTGTGTCTG
Source organism: Rhagium mordax (assembly GCA_963680705.1). Classification (NCBI taxonomy): domain Eukaryota; kingdom Metazoa; phylum Arthropoda; class Insecta; order Coleoptera; family Cerambycidae; genus Rhagium; species Rhagium mordax. The sequence goes on along the minus strand of OY796660.1, from coordinate 12,951,923 downwards.
AATTTGGAAAAGTATAAAGTTACAGTGAGTATTAACATTAAAAATTACTAATATAGGGATAAAATATTTATTTTTCTACTTTAGAATAAGCAGCAGATAAATTTAGTATTAACAATACAAAATAATTAACAATACAATAATTAAGATAAAAAATAGGTGTAAAACAACACTATACTTTCTTTTTTTAAATTAGTATGTAAATAACGAATATTTCTAGTATTGCTTATTTTATTAAAAAGGGTACTGGCAAATTTCTTTTTATTTAGAATTTGTTTAAGTACTGATCATGCGCATCATATGATTAACATAACCTTAAATGATTTGTTTTTGCAAATTTATTTTCACTTTCAAATTTAATTTTAATTTTTGTAGTTTTATCTTGGATTCGTTATAACATTTAAAAACTTTCTCAGAGAGTAGATTTGTAAAGTTTCAATATTATAGATTATCAAAAATACACTGTTAATTATAGGTTGGAATTCCAATCATCAAATAGTATCTTATTTTATTATATCAAGGCAATTCACACTTTATTGATAATGCACCGAACAAGATTTTGATTGATAGTACAGGATCCAGGCAGAAATTTTGAAAAAATTGACTTAATATTCGGAAATTTTAGATAAATGCATATTTTTTAGGTTAGTTGTGACGTCACGTGCGAGGCATCCATAGGTTTGAACAAATTTTGGAATTTAACAAAACTTTACAGTTATCGCCGCGTCCTTATTTATATATCCAACAAATTTTTGGAAACACCATGTTGCGATGAGACATTTTTTTAAAACATAGATGTTAGAAGCAGTAAGTAAAATACCCAATTACATGAAATAAATTTTTCGATTAAGTCGTTTTTTTTGAGTATTTTGTCAGCTGCCACATGGCGAGGGAAGTGGTAGAAAATTTGTTATCTGTCAAAATGACACGACAGTTGTTGCTGTCATGTTGTTAAAAGTATCAGCTCTTAAAATTACAGTATTTTGTCAACTCCTATTTTTTGATGAGTGCAATTGTTGGCTATTATTTTATCTGACAAAATGAAAATATTAGTTGTCAAAACTACAATGCCAGTTGCCCCCGTCAGAAGTTGTGGTTAAGTTTGACCATTAAAAATAATAGTCCATCTTCTAAACGCTAAAAATTCGCCAAAGTTCTAACTTTGTTGATTCAAAATCGGTTTTGATAAATATTTTTTTTAATTTCGGAGAAAGTTTATAGAAAAGCTCCCCTTAGTAGTTGAGAAGGTGTGCTTTTAATTTTTTCAATTATTATTGACAAACAAGCGGTTTTTTTACACTCTTAATTAAAAAAATGTAAAACTCTTTTATTTATTTAAACAATTGCCTGAAGATTTTTGGGGTCGCAGATTACGAATATGGCCTCAAAGTCGGTCTAAAAACAAAATGGCGTCGAAATTTGTTATTTTTATTAGATGTCTGGGGGTTTTAGGGGTCGCTGATTACGAATTTAACATCAAAAGTCAACTAAAACAAATGAAAAATTGAGTAGGATCCAAAATGGAGGAAAAAAAATTTTATTCGATTTTTATTTCCTACACCTATAGGGGTTATCTGGATCGCTGATCCCAAATTTTATATGGCGCTTCCACACGATTGGTTCAGCGACTGTTCGTGTGGTTAAAAATGCAATTTGAAACGATTGACACAATAGAAATAATTTAGGTTTGATCTAATAGAAAAAGTTGATATTGGGTTTTACCATTGAGTATTATTATTTACTCAATGGTTTGACTCAATAGATAAAACTGTTAGGTTTGACTTTCCAGAAGAATGTGGGGTTATTTTTTACTTCAAATCAGTAGACGTTCTTCTCAATTTCGTCAACTGCTGGGTTACCCCAACACATCACTCTTTGTTAAATATTAATCTGCAGTGTAAGATTTCCGTTACGTAGACATGATTTGTTTTTCGGAAACAATAAAATGTTCCTCAAATTTATTTTCAACTAATTAAGTCTGACAGGGTGATTTGTTTCAGTACACAAATTTACCTTCAGTTTTATTATAACTCATATTCTTCTATTTATTTTGAAACCCTTTAACAATTGCTTTCTTTGTTTATTCATAATTTTTAAATAATATTGCAATGGAAACGCATTTCTTTATGTTTAAGGCAAAAATGGGCTTTTTGCCATATATCCATAACATAAATAATGAAACAGCTAAAGACACGTGTTTCGGAATTGTTGCATCTCTTAATAGAATGTGGACAATCCTTCCCTGTAAATATCCAAATCAATTACGAAACCAGTCTCTACCTGAGAATTTAGTTTTAAGATTGATCGCGAGAGTGCACAAAAGTGGAGCGAACTTAAGTAAAAAAATTGAATGTCGCGTGTGTCGCAAATGGAATAGGGCGTATCAATTGTATCACAAAAATAAACAAAATACTTTATTCGACATTAAGCAAAAGGTAGACTCCGGCCGCTATAAGAACAAGCCACCTACGTCATCAAAGAATATCTTCGCGGTCGTCCATCGAAGTCCCGCCCTCTAGCATAAGCGTATCATCATAATATTTTTAAAATTTGTTATTCGCAGCGTTGAGTTTGATAAATGCACGTCATTACTTACTTTGTAAAAGCATTGTATCGCCAAAGCTAGCGCAGCCGTTGCAACGCCCCTGGCTTGTTCTTATAGCGGCCGGACTCTACTGTGCTCTAATAGCTAACGAAGAGTAGAACAGCATGGAATATAATTTAGAACAGTAGTTCTGACATTTATTTTAGGAATATATGGCAAAAAATCAATTATAGTTCAGCCCCAAAAATGTAACTTCTACTTTCAGAAATCGTGTAGCTAAATATTTATAAAAAAAACTATACATTATTATTAAAAAACAAGACTAGATGACACTGTGCTAATAGTTAAATAAGCTCTGGCCAATGCTTGGTAAAAAAAAAAAACAGAAGTAGATAGAAAAAACAAACACCGTGTATACTAAACGAAATGGCCAATCTGCGCCTGTTTATATGAAAAGATTAAATAAAAATGAATATTAACTGCCAGATTGAATGAAGTCTGAAGTCACGTAGACTGATGTACCAAAAATATAGTGATTTACCAATTATTTACTATTATATTTATGTGAAGAGGCAACACAGTCAAATAAAGTAAGTTGTGATTTTTCATTTAAACTGGGGGAATAATAAACAATTAACTCTCATGGGACCCGCTATTTTCATAAGAAAATAAACCCATTTATCTATCATATAATCTTTTGAGTTTTAAGTACTTTATTGTTTTAAGAATTTTAATATCGGAATTATAACTTTTTCTTGTTTATATTTCTTAACTTTGTATCGAATATTTTCATTAGAGTAATGTTGACGTACTTTTTCGGCCTCTTTGATCTATCCGCACTTCATTGAACGCACTTTATTCTTTATAGTTTTCTTGATTCATTATGGAACTTAACTCTGCTGTTCATCTCTTAACAGTTGACGTCTGGGCCGATTTTATGTGACTCACGTGTGTATACAATACACTTGTTATTTTTCGTTTGTTTCCTTTTAACTTATACCAATTCACTAATAGTTTTCATTTGATGTCATGTTGACACAATAAATTTCCTCGGATGAAGCAACGACAAATAGAATTAATGGATTTCGTTTTTATTGTGCCAATAATTCAGAAAATTACGATCATAATACATCCGGTCGTATGTATATTCTGTCTATATGTATATACCGGGTGACACCGGCAAAGGTCATGTTCCAATTTCTCGATTGGGATTCAGAAAGGCATATTTTACACAAAATTCAAAAATCTAACTGGAAACGACGTGAACTTTTTATATTTAAGTAGCAAGTAAGATATTTGAATATCAGACTCAAAACTATAAAATATAATTTCTATATAGTACATAATAAAATGCAGGCAAATCCACTTATTCACATATATAAGTAGATTAATTTCTAATAAATTTATTTTTATGTTTTGTCGAAAAACGTTTAATGGCATAGTTTTGTAGACATTTGGAATGCTATTATAAAGGTTTACAGTTTGGTATGAGAAAGATTTTCGACATAGGGATGTACTATGTTGCAACTCGGTTGCAACATTATAAGTGGCATAAAAAATCTAGTCTAATCTAATTTAAATTATAAACGCCCCTTAGTTTTCAGTTTTTCAAGGTACTCCGAAGTTGAAGTTAATACCAATTTGTGAACAAAATAAAATCCAACAGAACAAAAAGGACCTGTGACTAGTGCAGTGACAAGTAGAGAATAATAGTAGTTAAAAGTAACGTACTATGCAATGTATTGGATTTGATCGAATTTCTTTTCTGTATACAATTTTAGGCAATTGATCTAAACATAGATACTATAGGTACTATATCACAATAATTGAATATTGGTATAACATGGGATTCCTTAGCAACTCCAGATATTACTAATTTTGCAACAGATATATTTTCATGTATTTAGACCCATTGGTATACTTGATATAGGTAAAGTTTAAAAAATTATTTATATTTTGTTTTTTTTTTGAAAAATTGAAAAATTTAAAAAGGATTTGTGCACAGAATAAACTTGAAATTTGACAATAAAAATTACATTAATTCGTCATTTAAGACCTATTAATTAAATTAGGTATTTGAAAACACTTTCAAATAGCAAACACAGCTTTGTTACCTTCCTCAGAATTTAAGGAATAATTAATTTAAAAACTCTTATTTCTGATACATCATTATCCAACGAAAATTTCATGAATAATTGTAATGCCATAATATACAGGGTCTTATTTAAAAATCAAAAGCTGGTATCACTAATTAGATTGGTACCACTGGTTAGATGAGTAGTGAAATATTCCACCAAAAAATGATTTTTTTGTATTTAAATGATTTTAAATTTTTAACCCTAAATACTAAATACAGTCAGAAATTTAAATCAGATTGTTTGGTTACAATTCGGTATACAGGATGTTCTCTAAGGTGAAAATGTACTCATAATATAAAATTATTTATCCACGGCTACTAAATAATGTATGCATTATGTATGTCCTTCCTCAAACATAATGCTATACATTATTCCCTGCAGTGAATAATGATTTCATTATTCACTGAATGATCAAGATTTCTATGACAACGTATCGGATATTTGTTGAAAATTTCATTAAAGTGGCCATGGCATGTGAGTCAAAGCACGAAATTAATTAATTGTAAACAACGTCGACGTTTAAATTTAATTTATGACAGGTTTTTGACACATAACGGCCTGCCCATAAAAAATGTTAAAAATAAATACTTATAAACTTAGAGATGTTTTCAGTAAAAGATTTAGTCAAAAATATTTAATAGTCGTGGATAAAATAGGGTATTCTACTCGCATACAATGGCTATTATTCGCTCAGGTGATTTACGACACTCGCCTTCGGCTCGTGCTTTAAACTATCACCCTCGTGAATAATATAGGGCATTATATGCTCGTGGAATAAAATACTATTATTTAAACTGTCATTTAAGTGGAATATTGTCGGAAAATTGTGAAAAACCCGCGTATTTAAATAATAAAAAGCATTAACTTGTACTATTTACAGTGCAAAAGTTTTACAGTGCAAAAAGTAACTTACTTTTTGCACTAGTGCAAAAAGTAAGTTTGTTACTAGGCAACGAAGGTTTATTCATAGTTATTTATGGATGGCGTTTGACAGTAACAATTTTATTTCTCTAGTTGTCAGTTTGACATTTGAATATTTTGTGTTAATGTAATATTCTGTTTAAGAAATTAAAAAAAAATCTATTTAATTCGATCGTAGAAAAAATTTTGTTGCATAATTGCAGCACGAGCGAAGTGAGAGCCTCATGCAACAAATATATAAATTTTTTGCACCAGTTACACAAATAACTATTTTATTACTTTTTTGAAAAATATTTTGGTAGAATCTTTAAGATATTTCTTGAAACTAACATAATATACCTAGTTGCCACGAAATATATGGTAAAAATGAAGAATTAAAATTAAGCAGATTTCAATCGATACAAGTTTATAAATAAAGAATACTCGTAATAAATTTTGGAGTTCATTTTTCAGGAAGTCGAATTCTTTAATATTAACTACATGCCCAATACTAACTTAGATGAACTATAAAAATTAAATACACCCATGTTATTTTTAGCGAAGCAGCTTAACTTATAAGGAAGGCAATTTGAAAAACTTACAAATTTATGTTATGCATAGAAACATTAAATACAACAATAACCAAGAATAATAATATCGTAAGAAGTTGTAAGTTTAGTATTTGCCTATGGTTTCTCACTGTAAATGTTTGGAGGAAAATGTTATCTGAGCTGAACCGACAGAGGAAGAAGAAGAAGAAGAAGAAGAAAAAGAAGAAAAAGAAGACGACGAAGAAGAATTCAAAACTTTACAGTATTAAGATGCATCGCCCTGTAAACAAAAAGCATTTTTCCAGATGCAAATTGTACTATAATTTTACTTGAATTAATTTCTTTTTACCGTGTTTTTTTTAAACTGTTGGCGTTATTTTCCACACATATACTTTAATTAATCTTGTTTTAAAAAACTTGCCTCCTAATTCACTGAAGTAGCTGTGAATACTAAAATATTGTGATAAAGGTAAATAGAGACGAGACCCTACAATTTATTATGGAATTCGAAATATATTGACAGTTTCCTCTCCACATAAGTCCAAAACAAATAACAAATAAATTTTAATTGTTGCAGAATGGAATATGAAACCATCTTCGCGATTAAATTTTTATGATCTTCGGAATAGATCGAGAAATTCGTGTAGCTTTAAATAGAGCACTATTTAAAATCTATATTTGTCATCAATTTTGACCCAAAAGTTTTCCTTTATCGCTTTACATAGCGATGATATTCGTCTTTTAAATATACAATGTACAGTGTGGACGAAAAAAGAAAGTTTTTTATTTTGCTTGTAACTTTCTTTATTAATAATTCAATATTTATACAGCAGATGCCACTAGATGGCCAGAATTATAGAGTAATTGAATATCCAGGTGCATTTTCTATAACCTATAACAATTTTGGGTATCCAATAGGATCTGCTGCATAAAAATTGGTTAATTAGTAAAAGCTTAGAGGCAAAATAAATCATTCTGCTTACTTCCTTTTCGTAAATTTTCCTTAAATTTAAATTGGTGTATATGCTAGGTCAAATACTCTTAAATAATGACATTTTGCTACTGTTTTTGATATTTCAAATTTTTCTTAGATTAAGCAAAATTTTTTTTTTCTTTTAGGAATTAGGTCATTAGCCACACAGCCAGATACTTACAAGAATACAGAACTAATCTACAATGCCGACGTAAGCAAAATTTTATTTATATACAGGGTGTCCCTTAAGTAATGGTACACAGAGCAATAGCAGATTCCTTACGTAAAAAAGCGTCAAAGTAAAATTTTTCTTTTGGTTTTTTTTTAAATAATTTCTTTAAATGCTCTTTTTTTGAAAGCGTCTCTTATTGGTTTTGTTGTTGTTGCCTACTTTGAAAAATTGTACATCCCTAATAATTTAAATTGGTTAAACTGAATACTTTAAAATCACTTGAAAACCTTTTTTACATAAGAAAGACGAGAAAACAGAAATTTTTACTTAAAAAAAAAAATTAAATCCCCAACATTATGATGTATAAACGACACGCAAACTACCGTACGTGGCGCCCTCTACAAATAACAGCAAAACTATGAATATATTTGAATCCCTCGCCTTAAAAACCCCCAATCCCCAAATTGTGATAAAATATTTCAATTTTTAAAGAAATTATTTAATAAAAACCAAAACACAAATTTTCGTTTTTCTTAATATCAACTTTTGGATAAAGGTAAGTTTGATCGTAATATTTTTACGTAAGGAATTTGCCATTGCTCTGTGTACCATTACTTATGGGACACCACAAAATTTCAACAAGGAAGAAAACGCTTCTTCGTCCTGGGGTCGGTCTGTCAGGACATTTTCTAAAAATATTGATTTATCCTATATTGTTGATTATTGTGTGACATCTACTACGTAAAAATTGAAAGATTAATAAAAAAGTTACAAGTAAAATAAAAACTTCCTGATTTTTCTGCCCTCCCTATAGTTTTTTCTTTCATAATTTGTTCTTTAGCTCGTTGCAGCTTCAATAGATTTTTTTTATTATTATCGCGTATAAATACATTTCTAAGCGGTATTTAAAAATCCAATCAAATGACAATCGCCAAATGTCAGGGGTGGTTACAACATCACGTGAATGAACAATATTAGTTTCGGAACAAAGTTAGTAGGCGTGTTTTCTGTCATCTGTGAAATTCTTAGCGACAGGACGCGTGATTCTTATATCCCAGGGACCCTTACTTGTGTGCGATGCTGGGTAAGTGTCTCTAGAGGTTATAATGACAGAGGAATTTGCCGCGATTATAAAGAAATGATAGAAATCATAATCCGGAAAGTTATAAAAGTTCTTCTCTAAAATATTGTTTTTCGGAGTAGCTTGGTAAAAACTCATTAATTTTCAAATCAGTAAAACCGGTTTCGAACATGTGTATAATGATTTTCTATTTTTTGATCGTTGATGATATCAATTAATTTGATAATGATTAATAAAACCACCTTGCATAATGGGTATAATTTTATCTAAATATATTGCCTGCAAGGCTTTAAGTAAGAAATCAATAACGATGAACTTTTCCATGCCAGAATCAACTAATTTGTTTATTATCTTAAAAATACTTCATGTAATCATATTTTAAGTGTAAGCTGAAAATAAAGGTGCAATTTACTAGCCGCCTCGAATTATTCACATTTCTCGTCAGATAACGTAGAAAATAGCTGACAACCCGGGCAAGGACAAGTGTAACAGTCTCCATGCATTATTTAGTGTTAATATGCCCTTTGTGGTTATCCTAAGGCGAGGATAAAAAGAAACATAACCAAGCTCTACTTTCAGCGCTGTATGTCCCCTAAGAAACCCTAACATGTCTCTGACAGCAGACTTCACGACCGTCACCACTTTTGATGTTTCTTTTCAGGCTTCATACAACGTGACGTTAAAATGTTTGCTTTGAAACTATGCTCGGTATGCGCGATTTTTATCTATAAATTCAAATATCTTTCAATCGTAACTCAATTCGATGAACATTACACATTACGACAATCGTTTCAAAAGCTAATAACGTGTTAAAACAATATTAACAGAAGAATTCGTAAATATTTGTGTGAAATAATGAAAACAAAATTATATAGACCATAGGCCAATACTTAAGTTTAGTTTACTGGTACGAACAGATTCGTAAACAAATAATTGATCTGTTAGTGGGCTTAGTTTAGATCCACAATATTACTTGCCTTTCAGATATTTATTAGTCATAATGAGTTTTTAGACTATGTAATAGATGATTAATCAACAGCCACAAAAATTGGTGAGTGAACTGACCTCATCAAGATGAGTGACAATTCTGTCTCTTACTCCCTCTGACTTTGACTCTGCGCCCTTATGAGACAATATAATAATTCTATGGTTTTATTGTGGAACATAAATGGATATGAAATTCGTTAGTCCTGAAGCTCGAAGCAAAATAATGGGCTAAAAATGTGATGCCTTTGGAATTTCAAATTTCTGAACAAATCCCATAAAAATAGCAATAACTGACACTTAGGATCGTCATCATCATCATCAGCATGTTTTAAATAATCCGTTCAGAGCTTAGACAGCCAAATAGTGTTATTGGGGTTAAATAGTACTTGTCTTTAATATAGTGATTCATTTAGCTAAAGAGCTGAAAATAATACTTTGTGTTTAAAATTTCGTAAAAAAATTAATTGCCTTCAAAAAACCCTAAGAAATGTATAAAATAAAAACTCGTAACTTGGATGTGCGAAAAGAATTAAACGTATCATATTTGGTGTTCTAAAATTCTTCTAAATTGTCAGATTTTCCCAAATTAAATTAATTTCATGATGACATTTATGCTTTCATTGGTGGAAATCAGTCAATTTGTAAAATCTACTTGAACGCTGTTTAATTTGCAAAGTAAAAGGAACTGTGGGGTTGTGTCACAAAACTTATGCTGTTCACTAATTGAGTGTATTCAAACAATGGAGTAGCGCGGCGCGTACCCTTGGTGGTTGTTTCAACGCCCTCTATGTGTCTCTTCAAGCGTAATAGGTTCAAAGAGGTTGCCTCGTAATCCGTCTGTGATTTTAATGCGTATTATTTCGGTAGCTTTGTACAATATTATCGGAATATCTGATTATCGCTTTTTAGTGCTATAATAATTCATCAGATGGCAATGTATTTAGTAACAGAAGGAATAAATAAAAGGAATTATGTTTACAAAAGAGTGAATCGGTGAAAGTAATTCCTTGCATTGAAGCGTTGTGGAATCTACAACATGCACGAATGGAAGTGGAATTTTCTAATCCGATGCAGAAAATAATTTCTTGTTTATATGCTCTTTAAAATAAATTAAATAATTGTTCTAAATTTATTATTTAATGGAGAAACTGAGCCTGGCCCTTTTAAGGGAAAGTTAATTTGTTTTTGATGTGAGAATTTAAAATAAAATTAAAAAAATTCACAATATATCCCAAAACCCTAAACTAACGACAAAATGAGACAGATAACGATAATGCCTCTCGCGGCATAATTTCGAACCAGTGAACCAAATACCAACGCATTAAGAGTTGCCTATAGTTAAGGAGGAGTAGGTATATATAACGTGGTCAATTTCCTAAAATTACAAATAATCCTTACTGAGAGATTATTGGTTATTGAATTATTACGAACTTGTACACCTACAGGTAACTGATTTTTATCTTTACTATTTTTTTGTTACTTCTTCCCGTTGATTCTGTATATTTATTTTATATCACGTCACCTAATTTATATTTATTTCATTAATCATATAAGCATTGGAAATACCTAAGTATTTAAGATACTCAAGGGCAAATATGTATTCGAAATTAATAAGAGATTATGTTATCACTTAAATCCCAACAATTGTCTCATTAGTTTTATGAATATATATTGTATGTTGCCTAATACCACCCCTCTTGTATAACCCTCTACCCATCCCTGCTGAATCGTTTGTATATTATGTTATTTCAGGCTTTAACAAGGGTTTCTACTTGACATCAAAGGGGAAAGAGAAGGCAAATAAAACATTTGTAAATATTGGTGTACACATAAGCTGCGGTCATGTGAGTATATTAAAAACATCCCTTTGTACTTATGTTATTGTGGTATAATATTAATTAAATATTGCCGAGAGTAAATTCGTACTTGTTGATATAAAAAATATTATACAAATACAAAATACTTGCTTTTTGTGTTTACCAAAAATACTAATCCCATAAATTTGCTGACGCTAAAGCGGAAAGTCACGCAAATATTGGAACGGGAAATACCAATTAAAGTAACAGGACTATTTTCTTGACACACCACAAGCAAATAATAAATATTTTCGAAAGAACCAATCTATAAAAAAAATTACGTGAAAAATATTTTTCTTTATAAACTTGCGCTACAGAGTTGAACAAATGTGGAATTTAAAAAAGTTCACTTGTTGATTGAGCATTTATCTAGCAGACGTAAACTTTTAATACAAATTTTTAAAACATCTCAAGCCTTTTCAAGTCAAGAAGACTAGACAGATGGATGACATTTTTTGTGCACATTGTTATAACTGCCTTCTACACAAATACAATTTTAAGTTTAAATGTATGATATTTAAACCCACCGCAAATAAGTTGGCCATCCACACATTTGTATGTTTAATTCAAGAAAATGTCTTCAGCTGTTTAGCTTTCATAAAATTTGATGAAATGAGGTGAAAATAAACCTGTTAAGCCCTAATAAACTGAATTAATAGTAATGAATAAAATAAACAAAATGTTAAAAGGGAAGGAAAATTTAAGGAAAACTTTACCATTTCTCTCTTCTAAATGTTTATAAAGTTTAAGTTTTCTCTTTAAAAAGTGAACTTGTTAAAGTGGATAAATATTTTTTCGTTGCCAATTTGCAACACAATAGCTAGAATTTTTTTAACAAGCTGCTACGCAAGTATTTAATTGAAAAGCTATAAATAATATACAAAAATATTTGTATATATATGTTCGTAAATGTGACGCAAATAATTAAAAATGCAAATTGGTCAATTTTTGCAAATTTCAACCTGTTCCTAATTAAAATTCTTTTGGTGTATTAGAGTCAAATTACTAAAATTTATTTAGATTTAATTATCGAGTAAATGGTCCTAGCCGATAAATTTGCATATCAAAAATTTTAACTCATTTTACGTCAGTTCTTCCAATTCGACTCAAAGTTATGCTTGTTTGGAATAGAAACGATCCTATTTATTACAGAATTAACGTATTTTATGTACCAATACAATTAAGAAATCAAAGTAGTTCTACCCAGCCCATAAAAATACTTTAAACATGTTTCAATAATTTTGATATATTTAAGGAAAAGAAACGTATTAATACTCAATTTACATAAGCAATGGAGGCTCTGTGTAACATTAGTGATAACACTGTATATTAATCCTTAAATTATGGTCCAATTAATACATTAACATGCATATTTAATTAAATTAGCGTTTTAGGAATGATAAATAATAATAATAATATTAGATTTATGTTAACGAATCAAAAAAGATACGAAAAACGCAGTTTTTTATGTAATAAGAAGCTACCATAACAGTTATTTTGAGATTAAATCAATAAATTATGTTAAATTATCATAAAGACTGGTAATTAATATTGTCAGCTTAGTTACTTAAAATCAATAAATCTTTTTGCTGCGGTTGGTGGCAGAGCAAGGCGTGAAGACAGTGAATAAAGCGGAGTGAAACGTATTGTATTCGTCGCCCCTAAATATGAATTATGATTTATGAGAAGATAGAGACATGAGCCAACCACAGTTCGGGGTAATTAACTTCCCGTTTAGGGGTAACGTGCAGATTAACCATTATTAACCCTGCTACAGCTTGGTTGGTTTGTGTTCAACTCTAAATCTCATTATTTAAGTTGTAGAGGCATTGGTGGTATGTTCATTGGTCGTTCTTGTCAGAGTTGGTAAAAACTGAACGGTTGATTGATGTTACTTTTTATATACATTTGGGATACGCGATAATTAAGATTTTAGATTACTCAATACAATAGTTAAAGTAAAATAAAAATATGTTTAATTATTGCACAGGGTGTTTCGTAAAATGCTACTTACTAAAATATTTTCCAGATGCAGAGAGTTAGACGATTTTTTGTCCAGGAAGTTTAGAGGAGTACAATTTGGTGAACAAATTACAGATGGTAGAATAATGTACCTTTGTTCATTCTTTAGGGTGTTAAAATAAACCGTTCTTGTTGATATTTCAAAGAGAAACAAAACTAAAATTATTTTAAAAATAAACCCCATTAACAATCAATTACAAACTTTTACAATTTAAAATTTTTTTTTAACTAAAAAATACAATATATAATGGGTTCTTCCTTCAAATCTTGTAAATTATACCAGATTATAGTGTTTTTTAAAATAGCTCTGACGTATTTTTTCTTTTTGCTAGTATTTTTCATTCAAGGTCAAAAAAATTTCAAAAACTAAATAATTAATCTATTAAATTTTTGTGACGTCAAAAACGGATAGCCATTGGTATAGATCGCGTAGGTATATCATATGACTGACATAACCTTAAATTTTTTGTTTTTGTAAATTAATTTTCAATTTTAATTGTAATTTTTGTAGTTTTAACATGGGTCCATTATAACATTTAGAAACTCTCGCAGACATAAGATATATAACTAAAATTTTAATATTGTAGATTACTAAAAATAGACGGCTAATTTTAGGTTAGATTTCCAACCAACAAAAATAATCTCAATTTATTATATCAAGGCAATTAAAACTTCATTAACAATAGATTTTTGAACAAGATTTTTGTTGATAGTACAGGAACCAAGTAGAAACTTTAATAAAAGCGACATAATATACGAAAATGGTAAAAAATGCATATTTTTGAGGTTAATATTGTGACGTCACGTGATAAACGAATTTGTTTGGAGTTTAACCAATAGCAAACCGTCCGTTTTTTGACGTCATTAACGGAAAACTGGCGGGACTTTTGAAATTGATATAACTTAATATTTAAAGCAACTGTAAGGATGATATAATGGAATTTATTGAATTATTGTATTCAACTTTGAGGTAAAGCCATCGTTATATATAATTGATTTTGAAAAATTTAAATGAAATGGCTCTAATTATGCTATACCTAAAGGGAGTCTACCGCAATATTCTCCAACTTTTTTTCTTGAATGGCGATAGTCAACTTTTTTCTTTTCAAATGGTAATTTTTTATTTACTCTTGTGAAGATTTTTTTCTGAATCCAAGGATGTATAACAAATTGATTTTTGTGAAACATTTATCACAGAAAAATAGGCTATTGCGGTATAGACAAACATTTTGACTCTTAGCAAAGGAGTTTCGTATCCACAAATATATTAATGCGGTGTATAGTCGGATTGGATAAAAATTGGAAAAAAATATCAAATTCTCATTTAGTCGACGTTTCGACAATATTTATTGTTTTCCTCAGGGCTACAAAATATAACATAAATTAAATCACAAATATATAAATTCAAATAAATAAAGATGTAAAACTTAATATTTAAATACAGTATATGACTTTTTTATTAATCGACTAAATCGAATTTGAGGTTTTTTCCCCATTTTTATCCAATCCGACTATACACAGCATTAATTTTGACTCTTTTCTGTGATAAATGTGTCACAAAAGTCAATTTGTTATACATCGTTAGATTCAGAAAAGAAAGCTGTACAATATTGTAAATAAAAAAAAATTGCCATTTGATATCACTTTCCAAAAAAAATAAGTTTTAGAATAATGCTTCTTCTAAAGTGTATTTAAAGCCATTTCATCAAATTTTTTTGATTTTAAAATCAGATTGAGGCGTTCTTTAGCCTGTATAATCAGATGGTATACAATATACAGGTTGATCTACCTACCACGAATGTGCATAACATCACAGGTCGCTAATTTATAAAAAAAATAGACTTTCATTAATAAACATATGTCCTACAATGTCCTTGATGGGGGATGATGAATATCATAATTTCAAATTTCGATTATAATCCATAAGTGGTGCAAAAAAAATTAAATTTTCCTGCATTACGACCTAGATGAAGCTGCATAAAATTACAAATTTCATATTTAACAGCTTGCTTTATTAGAGTAATTTTAAGGGGTGAGGGGTAGTTTTTTACTCCAATATTTTTTTGACGTCACTTTCAAAGCAAAAGTTTTATGAAATTATTTCTCGCATGTAATGGATTTTTGTCACACCAGCGGTTTTTGAATAATTTGCGTTGAACGGCAATAGGGTTTTCCAGCAGCCAATTACCGTTCAAATTATTCAAAAACGCCTGATGTGACAAAAATTTTTAAACAGTCCATTGCATGGGATATAAATTTTTAAAAATGTTTGCTTCCAAAGTGTCAAAAAAAGTTTAGGGTTATGAAACTACTTCTCACCTCTCAAAACTACCCCAATAAAGCAAGCTGTTAAATATGGAATTTGTAATTTTATCCGTCTACATCGAGGTCATAATGTATGAAAATTTAATTTTTTTAGTCACCACCATATTGGACTTGTAATCAATAAATTGATATTCATCATCCCCCTTCAAGGGGTTATAGCTCATGCGTTTTAGGAAATATGATTACGAAAGTCCATTTATTTTTTGATAAATTAGCGGCCTCTGAAGTTTCGCACACTCGTGGTAGATCACCCTGTATATTTTTAAATTATTCATTACAAGAAATAAATATTTGCAAACAAATTATTTTCGTTACATCCCGCTAGAAATAAGTAGGTATTGGAAGAAATAGTTTATTAATATTTTAAAAAATTTGTAAAATAAGAATTTACCCAAAATTATTGGGTGTTTTTAATATTTCTGTGAATAAAACGAACTACAATTAAAATGTGTTTTATTTTTATTTGATTTTAAACAGAAAAAGTTGATTTAAGAATGGATCATTATTAAAAACGTTTTTGGAGACGATTCTATAAAACGACAGACTTATCAGTGCCACTTATTATAAACTTTAGGCAATTTTTTGGGCCTAAGTTTTTTTGTGATAATAAAAAGTAATGACTCTTGGTCGTGGTACTTTGCTCAATAAGTAGAAGAGTAATTTAATATCTGTTGGCCTACCTCTGCACTTGATAATTAATTATAATTTGATTCGTAGCTTTTTAGGTTTCTCGGTCATATAACAAAACAAAAAACAAAATATATTTGTTTTTGTTTTAAAGATCTCTGCATAAACAGGCATACAAGTTACCAGCATTATTTATGATGTAATTTATCTAACATACACAATTTCTCTGAAGATGGTTATTAAAACCGAAACGTTAGACAATAGAAGAGCTGTTTTTGATTTAACCTAAGGGAACCTAATAAGCTACAATTCAAATTAATTAATATCAACGGTCAAGAAACAGGAAATCTTCATACATACAGGAAATTTTGCCTCCAAAGCATCTGACTTCCAAAAATAACGAAAATACTAGATTTAAATGTTCTTGTAAAGTTTTTTTGGTCATTTATAATTAAAAATCTATTTATTTGTTTATTCTCTAGCTGTGTTAGAAAACAGATTTGTTTTGGAGTTATCTAAGTTTTTTCTGTTTTGCTAATTTAAGAATTTATTTGAGACAGACAGAAATTAGAAACAAGGAAGTATTCTTCTACTTTTTTTTGTACAACAAAGCAGGTTTCTAAATTTTACTATTGTATTTTTTTGCCAATAGCTTCACGACTGTTATCAATTTTTAGTTCTACGGGAAGGTATTTGTCATTTGGCTGCATGGCTCTAAAAATTAAGGACCATTCTGAAGCTATATTGGCAAACAAATACAATTCTAAAATCTCGGCTGCGTCTCTTTGTTATTCTTTACTCATTGGAATAAGTTAAATAAATTACTGATGGTAAAATTTATTTAGACCATTTTTGTGAATCATTTCAAATAAAAGTAGAAGAAAAGTCAATGGTGTACTTAACTTTGTAATTTATGTAGTTACTATTGCAAAAACTTTGCTTGAAGCAAGCCTAAGAATTCCATAGAATGATTTTAAAAATCTTGGGTACTACCTATAGAATTGATTTTGCACCGAAAACTTAAATAAACCCAAAGCAGGCGATATTTGAAACAAGGAATTAGTTTCTTTTACGTTTCGAAACTAATCAAGCTTAACAAATTATAGATAATTTTGTAAGAGGCCAAATTATCTAAATAATTTATGTCTATAACTTTTCCACCAAATGACAAGCGCCATCAAAGTTCGACACATCCCAAAAAACACGCGACATAATGTAATTAATAATCTAAAAAAAAAATGCACATAATATTATATTATTATAGTACCCATGACCCGATTTACGTATGATGATTACCGGTTAATTCGGAAGTTAACTCTTTAAATGTTTCACTAAAATTTGGTAGATAATAGAAGGAAGTGGCGAGGACGTTAAAATTAGTTCGATTTCCTAAATTCCACGTCGGTAACGATTAAGATTGCACTTATAAACGCATTCTTGTCCTATTTCTTCCTTTGATATATAATTTTTTCAGGTTACCAACATGAGAAAATTAAATTAATAAAATTAAAACAATATTTCTTGCACAAATTAGAGAGGTGCGCAAAAGGTTGATTTTCAATAAACTTTCCACTCTCAAATAAGGAGCAAATATTGAATACCGCAAATATCACCCCTAGTTTGCAAAGGGGTATTAGTTTGTTTTGTTCACGTGAGGCCTTGTTTGTGACACGTGTCACGGTCTCTACGACACCGCTGATTACCAATTATGATGTTCAATTGCGTTGCCATCCCACATTGAGGAGAAGTTATACAGCGTGAGGAAATCGAACAAAATAACTTCAATTCCCTTGTGATTTAACCGCAATGAAACAAAGATTTCTGTTTCTTTCTTGTGTATCAGGCATTATTATTCGAAAATGATCAAAAGGACGATATAATTCAGCATACACGGTTACGTTACTGAAGTCGTATAAGCATCTCGATTATCGTATGATTTTTGTTCTATTTGTAATATTTGTTTTAGCAGGCAAAAGAGTTATTAGAGTTAGCATTATGGAAGACAAATATAATATCAATTTTCTTGATATATCAAAGTTTTAAAGAAACTGGGATTAACATTTTACACCAAAATTACTTACCAGGCTAGAAATATTATAGAGAAATCTCCTTACCTGAAACAAACAAAATGCCATTAATAAACAATTTAACATCATTATCGATACAAATATTAAGTAGTCCAATTTTTCTCCTATGTTGTAATTCAGTAAATATAAATACAGAAGTCTTGGAATACAGTTAGTATTCCAGTGGTGAAAAAAAATTAATCCAACCTAATTATTATTCATAAAGTTTTCTTAAAAAGTTACAACAATCCAAAGACACTTCTACGAAAAAATTTTCTTCCAGTTTTAAGATGATTTGTTACTTATTTGACTAATTTTTCAACATTTTGGTGAATTATTTCAAGTTATAACTATTGTAACGCTCTGAATTCAGGAGGTATGAACTTATAAAACTTATTTATCGTTACGCCTGTGCCACTGTATGTACTTCATTACTCAATGGGTTTTCAAATACACGTCGTGCATGGAATCAAAGTGTAACTAACTAGATACAAGTTTTATATTATAAAGATAAGAGTATTAGTACCCAGTTCTTCTTATGGGGAAATTAAATCAGTGAGTATTTCTAGGCGATTGCTTGGAAAAATTAACCAAAGAAGTTTTTAAGATTTCGAGTGTGACCTTTCTACGGATAAATAATTTTCACGAGTACCTATAAGAATAGCAAAAGGTTGCCATAAATCTGTTGATGATCAGAATGGCTAAAAATGGAAGAATCTTTAACTGAGAAAAAGCATGAATTATTACAATGCGCTGGAGACGGTGAAATTAATTTCAATGATTTGATTAAACTGAGAACGATACATGTGTGTTACTTACATTTCTGCTTTCGATATATCTTACTATTATCTAGGCCATCTATGTTAAAATAATGAAATTTAGTAACAGTGGGCCCGACCTCTTCTAAACTAATTTCTAAGCGTGTGTCCGTAAGATCTTACTGCTTTCTCGTCCTTTTTTCTATTCATAAATATTTAGGCAGTTTTACTTTAAATTATACTATCGAAGTTTTTATTTCCTAGGTTAGTAGTGATCTAAATTTATTGATAAATGTAAAATGCCATTAGAAGTCAATAAATAGAATTATAGGAAACAACTACTGGACGGGCAAAGGCCCCGACTCCCATTGAATTATACCTATAAATCCAAAATTGGTAGCCAAATTTGTTATTTGTCTTTTCTCCACCAGACACAGACCGGTTTCGAACTCTTTATGTTCTCATCAGTGTGCCACAGGTAGCTGAAAAGACAAATAACAAAGGCAAACCAAACTGGTCTATGGCAGACCCAGCACATAGTAACTGTGAGAGATAAGTACATCCCTCTGGTGGTCAGTTGCTACTACCAGTCAAGACATCGAAGATGTCTAGTGACCGATAGCGGCTTGCCAAGCAAGCACCAAGAGCGGCGACCTCTAGCCCTGATGGACTAAAACATGCTTAATAAATAGAATTATAGGAAACAACTACTGGACGGGCAAAGGCCCCGACTCCCATTGAATTATACCTATAAATCCAAAATTGGTAGCCAAATTTGTTATTTGTCTTTTCTCCACCAGACACAGACCGGTTTCGAACTCTTTATGTTCTCATCAGTGTGCCACAGGTAGCTGAAAAGACAAATAACAAAGGCAAACCAAACTGGTCTATGGCAGACCCAGCACATAGTAACTGTGAGAGATAAGTACATCCCTCTGGTGGTCAGTTGCTACTACCAGTCAAGACATCGAAGATGTCTAGTGACCGATAGCGGCTTGCCAAGCAAGCACCAAGAGCGGCGACCTCTAGCCCTGATGGACTAAAACATGCTTAATAAATAGAATTATAGGAAACAACTACTGGACGGGCAAAGGCCCCGACTCCCATTGAATTATACCTATAAATCCAAAATTGGTAGCCAAATTTGTTATTTGTCTTTTCTCCACCAGACACAGACCGGTTTCGAACTCTTTATGTTCTCATCAGTGTGCCACAGGTAGCTGAAAAGACAAATAACAAAGGCAAACCAAACTGGTCTATGGCAGACCCAGCACATAGTAACTGTGAGAGATAAGTACATCCCTCTGGTGGTCAGTTGCTACTACCAGTCAAGACATCGAAGATGTCTAGTGACCGATAGCGGCTTGCCAAGCAGCTACCTGTGGCACACTGATGAGAACATAAAGAGTTCGAAACCGGTCTGTGTCTGGTGGAGAAAAGACAAATAACAAATTTGGCTACCAATTTTGGATTTATAGGTATAATTCAATGGGAGTCGGGGCCTTTGCCCGTCCAGTAGTTGTTTCCTATAATTCTATTTATTAAGCATGTTTTAGTCCATCAGGGCTAGAGGTCGCCGCTCTTGGTGCTTGCTTGGCAAGCCGCTATCGGTCACTAGACATCTTCGATGTCTTGACTGGTAGTAGCAACTGACCACCAGAGGGATGTACTTATCTCTCACAGTTACTATGTGCTGGGTCTGCCATAGACCAGTTTGGTTTGCCTTTGTTATTTGTCTTTTCAGCTACCTGTGGCACACTGATGAGAACATAAAGAGTTCGAAACCGGTCTGTGTCTGGTGGAGAAAAGACAAATAACAAATTTGGCTACCAATTTTGGATTTATAGGTATAATTCAATGGGAGTCGGGGCCTTTGCCCGTCCAGTAGTTGTTTCCTATAATTCTATTTATTAAGCATGTTTTAGTCCATCAGGGCTAGAGGTCGCCGCTCTTGGTGCTTGCTTGGCAAGCCGCTATCGGTCACTAGACATCTTCGATGTCTTGACTGGTAGTAGCAACTGACCACCAGAGGGATGTACTTATCTCTCACAGTTACTATGTGCTGGGTCTGCCATAGACCAGTTTGGTTTGCCTTTGTTATTTGTCTTTTCAGCTACCTGTGGCACACTGATGAGAACATAAAGAGTTCGAAACCGGTCTGTGTCTGGTGGAGAAAAGACAAATAACAAATTTGGCTACCAATTTTGGATTTATAGGTATAATTCAATGGGAGTCGGGGCCTTTGCCCGTCCAGTAGTTGTTTCCTATAATTCTATTTATTAAGCATGTTTTAGTCCATCAGGGCTAGAGGTCGCCGCTCTTGGTGCTTGCTTGGCAAGCCGCTATCGGTCACTAGACATCTTCGATGTCTTGACTGGTAGTAGCAACTGACCACCAGAGGGATGTACTTATCTCTCACAGTTACTATTAGAAGTCAAATTAAAACAAAAAATACTGTAGGATTATTTAAATGCAGCGGCAGATTTATTTAAATTGATAGATTTATAACGATAAATTTGTGTTTCAGAATAGTTAGTATGTCGATGAGTTGAAATTATAAGGCAAAAAAATTACGTTATACCGGGTGGCATAGGAACTCGATTTATTTTAACCATAGTCGTTATTTTAAAAAATAAAGTATTACTGTTCCATATCACCGTATTCAGAATTTTTTTCTTCATTTATTAATTTGAATATTAAATATGGCGCCCATAAAAACAAAGTTGACCGCCTAGAATTTTTTTCTTAGTGTATTTGAATTCCCTGTATGTACTTATGTAAATGTACCAAATTGCAGCATTCTATCTTATGTAATAAAGACATTAAGTATCCCAAATTTTCTAACATTGGAATTTTCAGTTTTCTCAGAATATTTCAGAAATGGCAGCAGATACCTTCATCGGCAAAAATGGTGCGACTTTTTTGTAATTTAACCGACTTTGTACCTCCCAAGATTTACGAGTTACCAATGGTGGGAAATGAAAAGCGGACCACCCTGTATATAGATGCTATAAAGGAGGTAGGCGACAATACGAACTCAAAACAAAAAGAAAACAGGAAATATTTAAGAAATCATTAGGTATATTATTTACTGCGTAATTTATTTATTAAAAATATTAAAAAAAATAATTAATTGCCATTTAATGAAAATAAAAAGAAAAATTTCATGAATATAGGGTACACCTGGGAGCTTACATATCTTAGACACTACTGATTGAATTTTTGTAAAATTATATGTACATACAATAAACATGGAATGACCTTCACACTCATTTTATTATTTCAAATCGAACACACAATTTTTAGCGAAGAATATTTTAAAGTCACTTTGTATAATGATGAATAATTTTAAAAGTTTCTTTTAATGAAAAATAATAGCTGCAAAGTGCAGATTGCTAAAGAAATTCTACCTGTGAATAACTCACAGAATAAATTAAATACACTTTACTGTGTTATAAAAAAGCTCTAATTTAACAAAACATACAAAAAACCATATTTCATATTTTTAGGTATTCGCTAGTTTTTGTGCCACTCTATATATGTTCGGCTCTATAGTCAAGAATCTAAGGCTCCGAATTCGATCATGGGGTATGCACTCGCGGGTATATGATTTTAAAAATATGGATATTATCCAGAATTTTATGCCGAATCCGATTCCAGAGGGCGCGATGTCGGCCAAGATTGCAAAATTGCAAAAAAAGTAATATTTCCAAAAAAAGTTGGAACTTAAATATTGCATTATCTGTCGTTTACATTGCATGTACGAGCTTATTTATAAAGATTTTTTAATAATTTTTATATCAATCGAAAGCCTAATGTTTGTAGTTTCATACAAGTTGAGTAGAGAGACATTATTTTTATTATAAACAACACTATAAATTGTTTAAACAATATGTGCTCGGAAAGTGTAGTGTAATTTTCGGCATTGAGGTACTTTTGTTATTATTGCAGATAGATATGTAGTTATGTGAGACGAAATACGTAGAATAGACCAACGAACATTTTTTATTAAAATAATTTTTTAATTCGCTGAATAATTTAGGAGATATGATTTTTTTAAAAAGCGCATTGTGTGGTCTACCGCGCGCGCGGTCTTGTTTCTGTAGGCAGGCCATTTACACATGATTTCGAGGCACTCGAGATGATTAAAGAATTTCGCACACGAGTTGCAAACAATATTTTTTTTACAATGACTTTAATTTGATTAAACTAAAACCGTAAAACGATATCTTGTATTATATATTTAATGCAAATTAATTTAAAAAAAATATAATAGCAGATATGTCTCAGAACTATGGAAACTAATATGTTTGACAACAAACATTTTTCACTGACGTTTTCGATATTGTGAGTGTTGAATATTGTGGGTTTTTTAAAGTAAAATAATACATAAGATAATAATGAAAAGTCTCGAAAGTCATACACTGTTTTTAAAATAATGGCAATGTGCAAGTAATAAAAAAAGGGAAAAATCACCAGAACACGTCATTTTATACTATTTATCAGACTAGCCATGAAAGAAACAATTAAAAGACGTAACTTTGACAGGTGAATGAGTCTTTTTGGACGTACATTTAATTACTGCTGCAAAATTTCTTTTGGATAGCTCAAGAATTGTGGAAATGGCGGGGGTTTACCATGATCCGTGGTCACTCGGTATAGTTCCAAATACAGTGGTTTTCTGGGGCAAACTGTTGAGGTTTGCCTTTGATACTACACTTTTATCTTGACATATTTTGACCATTTTCTTATTTCTATTTATTTCTTTAGAATTTGGCATTATCACATAAATCATATGTACAGCTACTTACCTATAATACTCCAATTTTAGTTATATCATGTACAAAGAATTTACAATACAGACAACCATCATTTTATCAAGACGAAAATTATTTTAATATCATTGTAGTTTTTTTAAATTAAATATGTACCGATAATTTGTTCTGTTTGTGATCATTATTTATGATCTGTACGAACTTTCATACGAAAGACGTTACAAAAATGTTGCTTATACCTTACAAAAAAAAATTGTAAAATAATGTACGTAATAATACGAGTAAATACTTTTTTCTACAACTGTCAGAAAAAGGTTATGTTTGCGCATTAACGTCAGTGTCTAAAATGAGACATTTTTTCATTGACATTATTTTTTTTGCGTTACCACGACCCCGTGCGCAAAATATTTTGCACATCACATACCGATTATAAATTTAATTATTGCCTGTTTTTTATAATTTTTAATGTATACACAAGAATTAAGCAAACATCTAGTTCAAAAAGATTTATTGTTTTATGAAATGAATTAACTGAAAGTAAACATTTTTAAATTATTTTAAAAACAGTCTATGACTTTCGAGACTTTCCATTATTATTTTATGTATTATTTTACTATTATTAAAAACCCACAATATTCAACACTCACAATATCGAAAACGTCAGTGAAAAATGTTTGTTGTCAAACATATTAGTTTCCATAGTTCTGAGACATATCTGCTATTATATTTTTTTTAAATTAATTTGCATTAAATATATAATACAAGATATCGTTTTACGGTTTTAGTTTAATCAAATTAAAGTCGTTGTAGAAAAAATATTGTTTGCAACTCGTGTGCGAAATTCTTTAATCATCTCGAGTGCCTCGAAATCGTGTGTAAATGGCCTGCCTACAGAAACAAGACCGCGCGCGCGGTAGACCACACAATGCGCTTTTTATAAAAATCATATCTCCTAAATTATTCAGCGAATTAAAAAATTATTTTAATAAAAAATGTTCGTTGGTCTATTCTACGTATTTCGTCTCACATAACTACATATCTATCTGCAATAATAACAAAAGTACCTCAATGCCGAAAATTACACTACACTTTCCGAGCACATATTGTTTAAACAATTTATAGTGTTGTTTATAATGAAAATAATGTCTCTCTACTCAACTTGTATGAAACTACAAACATTAGGCTTTCGATTGATATAAAAATTATTAAAAAATCTTTATAAATAAGCTCGTAAATGCAATGTAAACGACAGATAATGCAATATTTAAGTTTTTTGGAAATATTACTTTTTTTGCAATTTTGCAATCTTGGCCGACATCGCGCCCTCTGGAATCGGATTCGGCATAAAATTCTGGATAATATCCATATTTTTAAAATCATATACCTCGCGAGTGCAGGGTTCGGCATTTTAGAAGCGTCTTTTTGGATGCTAGATTCCTTACTAATTATTCACTTCAAAATGTTGATATCTAAAGATAAATTTTTGTTGTAAAAATAATCGTCCAAACAATTCAATTTATGCCGGAGGTGCCCGGCACAATTAATTACCTTGAACATAAACGAAACACACCTTAGAAACATGTAGTTTTAAGAGATCAACTTTCTCGTCAAAATAGAAACGATTCTTGAAAACAAACATCTGATTTATCCCTTACACAAATGCGGAAGTGATGATTAAGATGCGATATTTTTCCCAATTAAAATTAGTGGCGGCCGACTCCAGCCATAATAACTTTCAAATATAATAAAACAGTCAAGTGGTCGGTGGTATGAAAGGCCATATTGTTTTGAATAAACAAGCAACTGCTCTTATAAAATAATGCGCACTTGCCTCCATAATACGTTTCACCAGGCATATGATTCGATTCACTCAGTTCTCGACTCATAATTGTGTTCGTATTATTAATTTTTTCCTTTGGAAGTGCTAGAAGTTTTAATAAAGCTTAATAAAAAACGTAGGTATTCACGAAGTCATGAATTAAATAAAAGAATTTTTATTTACATCATACATACGTTCCGGGTGAAACGTAAATATATTATTAAATCTATATAAAAAGGCTATCATTATTTTCATAAAAAATTGTTCGGACAGGTTGATTTTCATTTTCAATTTACTAAGAATAATATACTTCATAAGTCAGGCAGTAATACGGGCCCTGATATTTAATAAAATATTTGGGACAGTAGAAATTCAATTTTGGTGCACTTCCGGTTTAACCGGACATGGCCCTAACTTTAATATTTCAGAGGCTATATTATACACCTATATATTTTTACATTTTTCGATTCTAGTGAAAATTTTGATTTTTGACCAATATTTTAGATTTTATTTAAAAATTTATTTTCAAATAGAAAGCTGTGGTATCCAAGACATATTTTAATCTAGCACGTAGGAAGAACAAAAAAAGGTTAGCAATAAAAAGAGGTTACCAAGAGTCACTTGCATTGAGTTCATTTTCTGTATATTATTAATATTATTTTGTATAAAAGTCCAGATCGGACATTCTAACATTTGTATTTATTTAATCACCAATTTTCCTCAACCCAGTCTTATTCTTTTAATCATCAATATTTTCCAATTGTAATATCATAATTTTTTCTTCCATATCTGCTGAAATATATTGAGGAAATCAAAATAAATATCCTTAATAATTATCAAAATCATTAACAAACACTAGCCAATATTTTTTATCCCAAAACACGCCTGAATTTTCCCCAAGTACATAGTTCAACTATTTCATTGTAGATGGCGCCACCTATACACTTAAGGTTCCCGTGAGTGGCGAGATAGATCTATCAAACTTTGAATTGTCAATTAAGGCTGTGGGCGATGAATTCAACACATGTCTTCATAGTGAAATGCTCACCCAATTTGTCACTTTGTTGACATAGACCGTCTTTTGTCGAAACCATTGGTGAACTAATGAAAAAGTGATACATCATTGTCAGATTGTCACTTGTCTTATAGATTGCCTGGCTCTCCTTCATGGGTGGTCTCCGATAATAATAATTAGATCTTCTTCATTTATTAGTAACCGATATAGGACGTTCATTAATATGTATTTAAGTAAAAACCAAAAATAAATCTCACAGCGCAGCACTATTAATATCCCTGCGTACATTTTAGAGGTGTGCATACTGAAGATTTTAGTAGGTATTTGATTTTGGCACGATGAAACAGCAATTTATTTTAAACGATAGTGACAGAATAGAGATTGTTGTATTGTTGTTAATCCGTTTCTTGCAGTTATTTCTACCACAGTACGCCAGGGCAAATTTTAGGTTTTAACATCTAAAGTCCTACACTACAAATATATTTTAAAGATTAATCTTAATATACTTAATTGAGAAAGATACGATATACCAATATAAGGCTTAGGGATATGCAAGGTGCGTGGCAAAATCTAGGCAAAGATTGGGAGGGAAATCATAGGAAGAATATAAATACAGACTGGAACTAGTGATGTTTTTACTATTCCCTGTTTTATATTTTTATTCGCAACTATATCCTTAGCAACTGAACTAAATACGATCGCATGGCAAAACAAAGTTTTCTGTATGTTGTAGAACGCTTTTGAATAATTTCCGTTCAGGCGAGCGCATCCTGTATTAGTTTCTAAAATGGGTTATTTAGAACTAGCAAGGGATATCAGAGAAGTGTAGCAACAAGCAAGTGCTTGAGATTGAATAGTAGCAATTGGTAAATTTTTTTAGTCTGAAGTTAATGAATATGACTGAATAGTAGTGATGATTCGTGACATTTATAGAATATTGTATGATGGAATTAATAATGAGACTATTAATAATGAACAAATACAAGACTTGTTCGCAACATCGCTGCAACAAATCCAGTGCCAAGATCAATAACGTTGAGAAGATAAAACATAACAAAAACGAAAACCCCAAGAACAAACATAACCAAGAACGAAGATGTTAAGAAGAGAAAGATGATAGAGAAAATGGCAAGAACAGAAACGACAAAAAGAACTAAGACGAATTATGAGAGTCCTTAAAGAACAGCATTTGATTAGCCACTTAGACACTTAAAGTGGATACTAAGGAAGAAGGCAAGTCCGTAAAAAAACACTAAAGTAGAAGCCACTAAGGAGAAAAAAAGTTAAAGCGAAGTAGTTCGATTTAAAGACCGAGTAAAGGAAAAAGGTGTTTTCGTGCCAAAACCGAAATCAACTTTCCCTTGGCAGTCAATGCTCATAATCAATATACAAGCCAGAGTTTCAAGTACCTAGCTGAGAGTTCCAATGACCGGATAATTGTCAAATTTAAAAAAGCTGCTGCGAAACAGAAGTGAGTGAAGTGCCTAAAAAGGACGAGGCGTGATCGTTTTAAAATCTCCAATTCTATGAAATTCATATATAAACTGTAAGGAATGAGTCTTAAGTAGTTCTTATTGCACTTATTGGGTCATTAATTCATTATTTAGCAAAAAAGCAGTGGGAGGGATACATCTAAAGGCACTACTGATTTTGTTGTAAGGGATAAACAGTAGAAACAAGAAATGTGAGTGGGTACCAAGAACAGAGATGTTAAGAAGAGAAAGAAGATGGAGAAAATAGAAAGAAAAGAAACGACAAGAGAACCAAGACAAACCAAGACAAATTATGAGAGCCTTGAAAGAACAGCAACAAGCCATTTTTTTACTGAAACCCTTAAAGAGGAACTAAGGAAGAATACAAGGCTGAGGTAAGTAATGCTAAAGTAGAAGTCACTGAAGGGTGAAGAAGTTGACGAAGTTAAAGCGAAGCAGTTTGACTTAAACGCTAAATAAAGGAAATCCCAATTCAACCTTCAACACACAAGCCAGAGTTTGAAGGGCTATGCGTTCCAATAACTGGATAATTGTCGAAATTAAAGAAACCGGGAAACAGAAGTGAATATCATTCATATGTTGGAAGAAGTCCGTAATACACACAAACAAGAACTACGAAAAGTTAAATTATATGCCAAAAAACTTGCCACTAGTCCAAAATCACTTCCAGGATATATCGTTTAGCTCGAGCAAATTATGCAAGAATCTATTCTAGGAGAAATAATAGAGATTGGGCTAGATTATTATATTCAGACTTGTATAGATTTTTTTTAAATTGATGAGTATTAAAGTAAAGTAAGTAACATTTGAATAGTGGATAGACAACCAGTAATGGTCTGTGATGGGATTTCCTGTGAAGCTCGTATCGAATTACGACTGTTTCTAACGTCTGACATGTCAATTCTTTTATGTTCATTCTTCATTTTACTGCAGCTATAGATCACGTGAAAAGCTACCGTTACCTCGATCATTGGCGATTACAGTGGCCAGCGAGAATTCCACACCTATATTGTGATATACTGGGTTATTGTTGTAGTCCTAGGGTGCACACTTTGATGACTGAATTGCACTCAGTGAGGAAACGGTAATCCATAAGCGGCAATTCAAAGCATGTCTCGAAGAACAGAACTGTTTACAAACTGCTAGATGAGAAAACGCTGAATATTTAAACCATTAAGCAACATTAATATTGTTAAAAATTAGGCTTTTGATGTCAGACTTTATTTTACAAATTTTTAATAGACTTATGAGAATCCATTATTTACACTAATTAGAATAACAGTAACATTTTTAATTTACTGAAACACACCGGATACTGTCAATTATATGAGATTGACTAACAATAATAAATGATTTTGTTGTCCTTAATTTTTTAAGAACAATCAACCCACCGGAAAATGCCAATTACAAAAGATATACGGTTTACTAATATCTGTTTTTAAATTTTATATTGAATAAAAATGTTCTGTTCAGAACTATCAAAACCGGTCAAGTTCAAATGGTATAAATAGTCGCGTTAAAAAAAGAAGGTATCACTTTACCACTTAATTTTTATTTTTAGAAATAAACCTAAAACATGTTTTATAATTAGTTGTTATAAAAATAAATAAATCAGTGTAATGCGTGTTTACTAGCGTTTTTAGCTATTGTAAGATATGGATTACTAAATTTGATATATTTTAAGATGTATATCAGAATTCTAATTATAATCCCAACATTTACATGAATGGAGCATCCCAACAGCTGTTAAAGTTAAAATCTTCCTCTGGAAAATACGTCACTTAAATGACATACCTTCTACATCAACTTCAAAATAAGTTTGCTTGTTAATCTTATTAAACCCATTTTATACTCACCGAAATAACAATATAAAAAGGCATCATTTTAAGAGTTTTTTTCTTAATACCAGTTAATTATTTCAACAGACGTTAATGAATACTACAAAAGAAAGATTCCTGCTCTCGGCTATAAATTATCTTATGTCCAATATCCAAATACCCAAGTAATTGGACATAAATTAAACCGTGCTTAAAATAAATTTTCTCCAAGTTTTCGAGCATAAAATATCAATGAACCGAGATATATGTTTTCTTTTACTTCCTCATAGAGTACACTGTTTATAAACAAATGGAATTGAAATATTGTGTATATCTTGTTGATCCCAAGGTCGTTCTTCATTATATAAACATTCTACATGTAATAAACAGTATAAAAATACATAATCTATAAAAGGTTACAAGAAAGCATTTTATATGCAAAAGAATATAATATAGTATAGTATAGATATCTTTAAGGTGTGGACTGTGGATATCAATACTCACGGTGCTTACTGGACACTGGTGCGTATTTGCTCCATTACTTTAGGAAAATTAACACAAAAAAATCATACTACATGGAAGTTGTGCAGCGCTCAACAAAGCATACCTTAAAAAATATCATTCTGATTCGACTTATAATATTCAAGTTTCTAAAGTTAAATAGGATATTAATGGTAAAAGTTAGGATATCGGTTTGGAGATTTAAATAAAAGGGGTTGAAAATTGAAATATCAAAGAATTTTACCGAAACTTAGATCGGTGTGTCAGTCTATTTATCTGTTTGTTTGTCTGTCTACCACAAGAAAGTACTTAAATCTTTAGTCGGATAGTCTTCCAAAACAACCTTAACTCCCAAGGAGGAAAATTTTCGGCCAATCGGAAGTGGCATGTGAAAATTTTCATAAAACCCGTTATAACTGGCAAACAGCCGAGCCTATCGAGACGCAATGAAGGCCGAAAAATGCCCCTTCACTAGTTCTTTACAAAATGATAATACAGTCCTCCCTAAAAAAAAAAAAAAGAAAATTGCACTTTTCGAGAAAAACTGCTCGAAAATCGATAACTTTTTATAGCATTTTTCGATTTTTAGATAAAATTTAGTAATGAAGAAGGTTTTAAGGGATAGGCTGTCGTTGGAATCGATCGATCAGATGTGACCTTTCAAGGTTTGACTTTTTGAAAAATGTTACGAAAATCCAACAATGGTAGTTCGATTTCAGTTGGGAAGTTGGGATTCAGAAAGAGTTAAATTAAATTATTAAGTGGTCACTTTAAAAAATCTTAAAATATACTCCTTAACTTCCAAGGTCAGAGTGGTCCCTAAAACGGACGGAATTAAATAGTTCTCTTGATACCAAATAGGTAATTAATTTAATATTTAGCATTAAAGCAGTGGTAGGGATATACCTTAAAATTACTGATTTTGTTATAAATAAGAGTCATTGTTTCATATTGGACTTCTATGTTCACTGACGGAATGAAACAATATCGAGGCTTTAAAGTCCCATAAGTTCGAGTCTGCAGTGCTACATACAAAATATAAACACGTTATCAACTGAAGTTTTTTAATATCGAACCTTCAACACATTAAAATATTTCTGTATTTGTGAAAATCATTTTAAACGAAGCATATGTAGTGGAAAGGAGAATAATTTTGATGGCTCCATTATACGCATATATAAAACAAAATGTAAATGATATGTAATTTCAATGTCCCCATAAAAATTAATTTTAATAAGGACAGCTGGCTAAATCATAATTTAAAGTCGGATGCAATACCCATATATTTATTTTAGAATAACCACCTAACGTACGTATCTATCTAACGTCAGTTGCTTTATTTTTGATAATAACGCTCTATATATACCCTAGCGATCTATTAAAACACTACTAGTTCTATTTAAAAGTGAAGAATCCCGCTTACTGTGCCAATCAATGACGCTATTCTGTTGTTTACTCACCGTAATCTATAAATTATGATATGGAAGTGACAAATTCAAGAAATATTCCGAACATATTATTTAACGACATTCTTATAATGCACCCAGGTAAAGTGTTATGCCAAACATAATTATATAAAAGTGCGCAGTCAGTTAAATTATCGGATACCAAAATAGAACGAGAAATTCGCCATTAATAATAAACACGTTTAAATTCCTCCTGTTGATTAATTTGAAAATCCAATCTGGACTATTGATAGTATTTTGAATTAAAAACGATTACAATACCGTAAAAATAACTCGATATCAAATTCTTCACGGTTAAAATATCTCTTCCCTAATCTGCTAATATACGCCCTGAAGGAAATTCAATTCAATTTATAGAGTACTCAGGTTGTCTATCACTAATAATGCCTTCTTTCTAATAAAATACCCATCGCTATCTTTTTACAGCATCACGTCAGGACTCACTCTGTCATTGTAGACTATGTAAAATGAAGATTGTATCTAAACTGTTGACGACAAATCTGGCAAAGTAATAATATAATCTTTGAAGATAATTATTCCGGCGAGACTTCGACAGATGCAATACAACGTTCAAAATTTCTGAATTCGATGAGATGATTTGTGAACAAATATGTAAAATCACTGCTTCTTCCTCCAGATGTTGGACGGCGGAACACGATCTCTAGTCTGGCCTAGCCACTCCTTGCTTCAACATATTGCAGAGGAGATCAAGATTATATAACACAATTTTAATTATTAACTTCTAAGTGTTTTCAACTCGACTTCTTTGTCAGTTCTAGGCAAAGTTGAATGAAAACGCAGGCAAAACCAAGAAGGAATAATTTATTGACACGAATTCATAAACAAAACCAGCAGACTTGTATGAGTATTTATTAGTCATTTTAAAACTTGCGTATAATACATTGTACAAGAGTATAATTTTAATGGAAATAGGCGAGTTGATGACAATAAATGACAAGAAATACCCGTGTCCGCAGATGTAGTAAGTTGAACTCGATAAAAATTGGAAAGCCACAAGATATACCAAATGCACTTGTTTGCAGTAGCGCTTCATTGTGGTCTGAAGGACTTTCATTATATCTCTATTTAATTTCAATTTCAATAGTAAGAACCTAGTAAAGCAATAATAATAATTTTGATCAAATGAATACCATTGTTTAGCAACTGCTCAAAGTGACTTCCTAGTAGGTCTATTTGGACCTAGAGACAATTTTTGTCTTTCATGTCCTATTTCTTGTTTGTCAGAGTTTTGTGCAGTTGCCTTTAACATAAATCCACGCCAAGAAACCAAATCATGGTTTTGGGCAGGCCATCCATAGAGTTATCCTCTTACTAATCAACCAATTGGAAAAATAACATTCTAAGGATCGAGTGGTACTCAAATGCTTCATCGTTATCTATTTAATATCCCTAAGAACATTCTCCAGTAAGTCTTCCTTTAATATTTCCACGTAAATTTAATCAATACTCTTCAATAATTTTTCCTCACACATTCAATGACCATCTTCTTGGGTAGGTCTTCGTCAGATGCATGGGCTGGTTATGTGGTAATGGCAATAATGAAAATTATAACGTCTAACATATGCGTTGCTTTATCGATTTTTAATGTCTATCAATTCTTGCATAATTCAACGTAGTGGGGATGGAACTTATTACTTATTACTTCATGAAATTCGATGCACTGAAGGTGCCCTTATATCGGTCATCTCTCAACAATTATCTTATGCTCCGATGAAGGTCTTCAGTCATGTTCAAAAACATGCCTTTTTCTCATGATCTGTTAAATTGATCCATCAATTTCTCAAATGATTTTTTTGAGAGTTTCTCGTATCTTTTGGGTAACGTCTATTTATTCTGAAGAGCAGATATATTTCAGTTGCTTCCTCTTTAGAGCGAAAAGTGAAACGAATTAATCACCTTTTGACACTCTAGTAAGAAATGGTTTGAGATATTGATATCAGAATAAGTCATCTAATTCAATATAATTGTTATTTTTTTTTTCGTTTCAACCAACGCTATTAAATATGATTCATAAATGCATACGTTTTCGTTCTTTCTATGTCGCTGAATCGCTACAAGTCAATGCTTGTTTTTAGTTTATGGATTTGGATTTGGAAATCATCCTATTCTCGCTTCTAAAATTAGATAAATTTACTGTTCATATTATATATATTTTCTACTTTTTCTCTTCGATGTCGTCTGTGAGAAATAGAAGCAGGTATTCGTCAAAACATGTACCAATTATGTTGCCACGCCAGAAAATAGAATATATTTTTCCGAACTCAAATACGACAAGGGCTTAAATGAAGGAGGCTTATTATCTAAATATATAATTTGTATTTGTTATCAATGATCCTTTTGCGTTGTTCCTTTTATTCATTAAAAGTTTTTGTTTGTTTGTTGACGACCCCTCCTAAAATACCCGCCTATGTCCACGAGAGATACACACTGCACTTGTCAGATAATTTAAATACAGAATGTTGAAATTAAATAATATTCCGGGGCATTGACTGTTTCTTATAGTAGAAGGTAAAACCTGTTTCATCCAATCATACCACTTCGTTAACGATTGAAATTAATAAATTACACTTTACATTGTACCAAACATTTGTCGGTTTTAATCCAAAACACATAATTTACATGCGTTATTACTAAAAGCTATCGAAGCAACATTTTTGTGCTCGTTATACTTGTCTATTAAAAACCTGAAAATTCCAGTAATTGGGTCAACTAAATTTCTTCACTTCAGGCAGTTTACCGATTGAATATAAATTGTTCTTATTTCTCTAATCGTTGTTATTATTGTAGTAATGTCTACCGTTTTGCGTAAATATATTGCAAATGGTAAGGTAATATAATAAATTAATGACTCTGTTGTAATAAATCAAACAAATGTATCAATCCCACTTAGCATATTAAATTCTGAGCAATTTCTATATTTGAAGACAAATGGTAACAATATGCATTATTGTCATCTGGATTCATCTTAAAAAACCTTATTATAAATAAATTTTGCTAAAACAATATTCTCGGGAGCTGCATCAATATAAATCTTCCAAAGTAATTTAACGATAAAAATGCAAATAATATCTATTGCGCATCGGTATTTACTACTTTGTTTATTAATTGCCAATGTTGCAATTATATAAATAATCATTATTCTTTAAGCTAATTTTTTATGACCCACGATCGCAAAGTCCAAACAATGAATTATTTTAGAATTATCATCAAGCACGAGGAACGTTATTAAAACTACACCAAGAATATAATGATATCCATTTCAAATAAACACAATTAAAACTGTTATCAAACCGAAAAATTGTTATTTTAAAACACGCTACACTTAAATGTTTCCACTGAAGGAAAGAAGGTCACGAGAGGATCACATAAATAGTAGAATAATTTATTAATTTCGGGTCATTAACGTTTTATAGGTGCAGGTCGATATTTATTTACGTTTTTAGTTTACACTAATGCTGCATATTTATTATAATTTTATGCAAATTTGTTAAACCATATAAATCACGCTGTAATTCCTGCTTAACTTCAGATGTGACGGTAGAAGCAATGAGACAACAGTTGCTGATTTTGGAAATATCAAGTAAGTACATAAAAAAGTATGTGATAATAAATCTAAAAATTTACTTACAATACAAATAATATTGTGGGATAAATAATTGTACTAAACAAGATAATGAAAATTAGAATTTACACTAAAGACATATTTACTTCCTCAAATATTAGAGAAACAAAAAATATGGGGAAATTTCATCATACAGACTATTTATATATATTTTTTTCACTAATTAAAATACTTCTTGGATCACTACATAATATTAGTTGCTTTCCGTGGCTCCATCTTAAGAGGATACACAGCAAAGACCACACAGTCTACACGACCTTGCCATTTGCCCCAGTCCATCAGGAGAGATACTGTGGCTAGCTTGTTCCCAATAATCGTGATCTAGCCCAATACGCCATCATCTCAGTATCATTTAATATTTTACAAAATAATTATTTAGACTTTGCCATAGGAAATGGGATAAAATAACCGATTTTCCACTATGCATTTTGTTTTTCTTTTGTGATTATGTAACCCTTAAACATAATTTTGTAGAAGAGTCTTTGGGTCTTCCGCGTTGAATATTCTTGACCATCTTGTCATGGAATTCAGGAGTTCATGATACGTGTTTCAAAAGAAGACTACAACCAGGGTTGAAACGTCAAGAGTGCAAAATATTCAAAGGGGAAGGGAGCCAGAAAATCTTTTACAACTCATCAGCCTTAGATTTAAAATTGAGGAATCTAATTAATCCATCGTTTTGTTTTTCCCACTTTTATTTGACTCTCAATTGTTTTTTTATTGAAATTTTCGAAAAAATACTATAAGTGTACTTTTATTTTCTTTAAAAAGACAAACCAAAAAATTTGGGTGAGAACGTTATAGGAATCACCCGTACATCCCAACATATCCAAAATCCAAAACTACACGACCTTTTGCAAGGTTTTCACGACCTGGACACTGGGCTATAATCACGCTTCTCTTAAACAAATTGAAAAAAATATTTTAAACAATATAATTGTTCTAAGTTATTAGGAAGGCACGATTGGTCTGAGAAAAAGAATATCAGAGCTATTGTAGACGAAAAACAAATAG
Organism: Rhagium mordax; assembly: GCA_963680705.1. Taxonomy (NCBI): domain Eukaryota; kingdom Metazoa; phylum Arthropoda; class Insecta; order Coleoptera; family Cerambycidae; genus Rhagium; species Rhagium mordax. Next base: position 12,915,382 of record OY796660.1, on the reverse strand, counting down.
GTACTATAGGAAATACTTACATGGGGGCAAGTAGATGATAGTAAACTAAAGAAGAAACCACATTCAAGTAGCAGATTAAAATATATAATGGCAAGGTTGGTTATTGGATGAAATCATGAAATATTTAGTTTAATGGGTATACCAAGTTCTTTATGACTACAATTTGTCATTTAGACAGTGAAAAGTGATGTTTGGTATAAAAACCGCATTTCTTTGTGGTAATTTATACAGAAATTTATATAAAATTATCCAAAGGTTGCAATGAAACAAAAAACTTAAAAATCGTTCAAATTCATAGGTACAAAATGGGCTGATATTAATAGAATCTGATCAATTAAGTATATAACTAAAGATTCTTCAATAATATTGACACTTTACATGAAGAATAATGCAATGATTGTAAACGATTTTGAAACACTAAAAACAATTCTGACTAAATTAAGTGAAGAGCTTAAAATGAAGAAATATTAAATTTTTAAAACATTTTCAGAAATAGGAAACAAACGATTCTGAAAACTTTATCAAAATAATTATGTGAAGTTAGTTTTATAGCTATTTCAAAAAACACCCAAAGACAAACAACAGAAAATTAAAAGATATGGGCATAAATAAATTATTTTTATAAAGAGAAGCAGTTGAAAGTTTATTGAATTTGGCCAACAAAACATGACCAGAAATAACATTTGCGACGAAATATGTACGCAAATGATATGGAAAATCCTACAAATCATGATGTAGCTAAAGAAATAAAAGATATTTCAATGGTAATAAAGCAAAATCTCTTAGATATAGTAAAGAAAATAAAATCCACATAATTGGATTTATTGCATATTATGATTCTGATGGTGTAAGTGATGTCGAACAAGAAAAGACACCATCAGTCCAATCGCAAGAGAGAAACCAATTGCGGCTCTATCCACGAATGAATATGATGGGATGTTAATATGTTTGGTTGTTATGAAAACACCTTATGAGGATGTTTATAATTAGATGAGGCTAATCCAGTATTAAAATATGAGAGTTAATTATTCAGATATAATAGATTACAACAATCATGGTCCCAGAACAGTTCCTTTTGATATCCTATAGCAAAACAGATTGGAAGCTTGCTATATTTGACCAATAAAACTAGAAATTGCATTTGCAGTGCAGCTAATTAATAAACCGATATATGGAAATCCAACACAATCATGTGGTATCTACTATGGAAAGAGATATTGTATCGGTAATAAAGGAAAATCTCTTAGATATAAGGAACAGAAATGTACGAATGAGTTAATTAGACACTGATTCTGATTAAGCAGGTGAGGTTGAAACAAGAAACGGCACTACAAGGTACGTACCTAATAACATAACACAAAAAATATGATAGTGATAATGAAATTACTCAAATTATTATCGACATCTAGAAAAATAATAATCAAAACAATCAAGAAGTTACATTATTTTGTGGTAAATAATTTTTATTCGTTTGTTTCACTTTCAGTTAGAAAGCGTATAAGTTTTCCTAATAAGTGCTGAAAAGTGTTAGGATATAAGAAAAGTAGGACTTTTCTAACTCAAATGAACGTGGAAAAGTGCGAGTTTTCAATACCGAATCAGAAAATAAATATTAAAATAGAGCTGGGCCTAAATTGGTTCCCTGTAGTACTACGAAACTAAAAACGTTGTCAATCGATTTTGTTTACCTGCTTTATAAACGCAGAAAATGCTCTATTTCATAGATTTAATGACGAAATAATTGCACGTTTCAGGATAGTTTTCTGGTATACTAAATTTTTCATTTGTTTAAATATATTCCTAGATGATCAGATGTCAAATGTGCCTTAAAGTCTTTTTCGCATAGATGATATATTTGATTTATTGCTTCAATTTACAACATCATGACTATAAATCCGGGTAAAATAAAAAATTTAAAAGAACACAATAAAAACGTTTTTGAACAAATATAAATATAAAACCACAGTTTATGCGATGTGTTAATATTACTGGTCAGTAAACTGTGCAGAGGAAAAATAAAGGAAGGTATAAAAATATTAATATTTTAGTTCTACGCCACATAATAAAAATATTTAATTTAATACGCGATGTAATAAATTATTGTTTATGAAATATGTAACAGTTTAAAAAATGGAATGCAGTTATTAATAGAAAACACATTATGTACGGTTATTTAAACACGTAATGTGTAAATTGTGTAATTTTCGAAACAAAATAAGAGGATGGTGGCTGTCGTAACTTCTAATCTCTTTTCCAATAAATTGGAAATAAAATAGAGACCTCCTCAAAAATTATGTGGAATATAATATTGGTGGACTTAAAAATAGAATGTGTGTATATAGTCATCATAACTTTAAAACTGTTTGTATCTGATGAAATATTGTTTCCCATTAAATAAAGAAAAACCACTTAAATTTAAAATATGCTCATGGCATCTTTTATATTTTTTATGCTATTTCAGGCCTCATTTCCAGTTGATGTTTGGATTCTGCGATTTGTCCGTCAGCGCATTTTTAGTCTTTGAGAGATTTTTAAAGACTTCACCCTTCCTCAGACATAACATCCTTTTTTAGTATTTTTTTATCGGCAGCCGGTTTGAATAAAAACAGCCACAATCACATGTCGGTCGGTCGCACTGAAAAACATATGAATTGTCGACGTGCGAAAGGTAAGATTCGTTTGTTATTTAAAAATGAAATATGGACCGGATGTTGGATAATCTTTGGGAACTAATGCGAGACACGAAACTTAGGGGATGGACTTTTTAAACTATGAACCACTTCTGCTTTGTCGCATGAAGCCGATTCCATGGTGTTTAATAAACAACGTATCACACTATTTCACTTTCTAGATAAAATATATGGATTCTTAAATAGTAAATATGTTAAGATTATTTATCAGTTATTAAATTTGCTTTAAAACATTGATTTTTGTCAAATTAATTATGCGTGATATAGTTTTATTTGAATTTATGTCAATGGCTGCAGGTGCAGGTCATTATTACCAAGAAAAAGAAATTTCACAAACCTTAAACACATTTTTTTTGAAAATATTTGTAACCGTTGCTCCTACCGATATCCTTAATTAAGGTCTTCTCTTTGTCAAACATCTTCTTATTTAGAAGCAAACTTATTAAAAGATAATTAAAATAAAGTTCTTCATAAAAAATTCACAGTCCTTCGCAAAAGATGCAACCGGAGGAGGCATTGGAAATGACGAAGTAGAACGCAAATCTTGTGATATTTCGGATGTGATAAAAATTAAAATTTGTTGCAAAGTAGTAAATAGTTATTTCATTAACACAAAACATTTTCAAAAATTTAAATCTTATTATCAGTAGTTTTATTTAGAAATTAAAATAAAAAGTTATTTTATTAACAAAAACATTCTCATAATGAAAACTAAAAGGGTATTATACAAATTTTTTTCACTAACAAACATTTTTAATGGTAAAACTAAAATAATTTAAAATAATTTCGTGGAGATGAAAAGTGATTCCTAACAATTACAAATACCGATATAGATTAATCGCAAACTATTAAACGCAGCTAATAGTACAGGAAAAGTGTCCAAACTGAACAAGAACATAGTGAATTCGTTGAAACTTGACATATACGTTTAAAAATAAATACCTATGTTTCAAGAAACTTAAGAGTCCCGAACCATAAGGGGTACCTACTCCATTTTAAAAACGCTTCATAAGTTCGCATATACCTTGCTTTGGATTTCTTGGGGTAAAACAAGGCACAAGCAATATTCCCATTTATATCGCCATAAAACATATGTATTTGTTTATTTTAGTTTGAAACCACCAGAAATTAAAATGTGTAATATTTGGTTGCCATGGAAACAATTTTCACAGGCAGCCTCCTAAACTGTAAAATTTATTAAAAACGTCAATTAATTTCATAAAATAATTAGTTTGAAATTAGTCACATAATTTTTTTCGGTATAGTAGAAAAATTATAATACACTTCACGATGCGAAAGCCCTTTTAAGTATTCGGTATTTTTTGAAAGGTCTCGGCTTCGCCTCGACCAATCAAAAATCACCTCACGCCTTAAAGTAACCTTTCGCATCTAGTAATGTAAGTAACTATTTTTATACGTTCTTGTCATTTCTGGATTTCTGACGAAGAAAGACTTTTTCATATAATTTTTCCTGTTCCTGGCCTAATGAAAAATATATCTTTTATTTCTGGAGTTAAAGCGATTAATAGAACAAGGAGATCAACGTCCTCATCAACTAAGTACAAATGTTCGTCTATTATTTAATATTTCAATTGCTATTTTAACAATAGGTGAATCTACATCATCTACAGCTTGTTTTACGTCATTTTGCCATGAAACTGATTTTCGACCCCCTACTAGGAAACTAAAAACATTTGTTTAATCCTGCTCTTGAAACATGCAGTTTCTTACTTGGATACAATACTCGATACAATTAAATGTCAAAGTGAAGGAAAAGCACTATCGGAAAACAGAAACTTGTTTCGGGGTCCTGAAGTCGTCCCGAGTCCGAAACTGTAATCGGTTCCGTCCTAGGACCGATATTAAGAAATCATAAAATTTCGCTGGATCGACTATAAGGTGTAATCTATCGGACGCACTATGGATTTTTTGGCGAATTTTGCGAAAACACGAAAATTTCAAACCTTATTTCCAAACGAAAACAGGCCGCCGGGCCGCCGTTCTGGCAATAAATCCAAGCTCGAAAGTCCAACTTGAAAGTACATCGTGAATTGTGCGGTTCAGCTGCAATTTTGAGGTCAGCAGATCCTAACTAAAAAGTGACATTTGTGACGTTAACGAAAAATTTTAAAGTTTTGACAAGTCCTGCACGCGCATAAAATTTGGAGGGCTCTGCGCGCGCAATCGGCCTTTTTAATTTCGCAAAATTTACAAAACTCTTCGACATGGGGTATTGAAACGCTAATAACTTTTTAAATATTTAAAGAATCGCAACGAGATATAGCCGTTGAGATTTTCTCGACAAGAAGACGCCTATAAAAAAATAATAACATGACTGCCGGTACCACGCGATTTAGACAACCAATCAAAAATTGGTCACTCTGTTGTCGCCACTGTTTCTATAAGTCATGCTTCATAATATGCATCATGAAACTGATTTTCAACCCCCTATACGAAAACAAAAACATTTCCAATGTTAAAAAGATGAACTAGCAAAATAAGCTTCACAAAGGTAAGAATTAAGGATAACTACCATCGTTTATATGCCCAACAAAGTTATCTACTTAGACCACCTTTTTATCAAATTTTGGAAAAACGGCATCCATTTTATTCATATTTTAGGAAAGTACTCGAATTCCTCTACTTCCATTTCGAATCTACTCAGAATAGATTAATAATAGATGACTGGATTAATAATTTATTTTTATTATTATTTTTTGACTGAGACCATTGAATTCTAGTGAACCTCTGAGACGGTTGTGTGATTGGTACGCTTGAAAACAATGAGCAAACATCAAACGCACCTCATTTTCATTTTGTACATCTGCTTTATAATGAAAATATCTGTTAAATTTTAACCGATCCTGATTAAGCTTTATTTATTCGGATATAAAATGATGTAATAATTTAATCGTCCACAAAGGCCTTTGTCAAATATTGGTATGGACGTACAAAGCCATGCGTGCATTCGTGATGACATGTTTGTATATAACTGTGTACAATAACAACTAATTTCCATGATTTCTATTGATGTTGTGCTTTACATGTGCATAATATGTCTTTATGAATGGGATAACTAATTAACATACATTTTCCTGATTGGAAATGAGTACGAGAGTTACTTTTTAACATTCACGTATCGAACGTATTATTTGGAGTTAATATAAACTTTTATTACATGTACAAGTGCATGTATACAAAGGCAAATTTGGGTTGAAAAATTTTCGCTAGCCAAATTTTAGTTAAATAGGCAGCAACATTATTTGATATTTCTACGTGGCTATGATTGAATATGTGTCCTATGGCTTTGCTCCGTATATATTAAAGGTAGGCAAGTGGTAATATATTGATTATGGAGCATCTTTGATTTATTGTAAATGTGTTGCTTTGGTTGCCTTTGCTATAATTTTTCCACAACAAATAACAATATCTATCGGTTCTTGAGAGTGCCACATGTCCTACACTGATAACACCGGCGTTGGTCCTAAGACGACACATTTGGAAGAATGTAATTTTTAACTAATTTCTAAAACAAGATGGTTTCAAAACGACGATGATTAATGATCCACTAATCATGGCAACGGGATTTTATCTTTCTCATTATTTATTTTACAAAAAAGTGATAGCTTGTTTTACTGTATGCGCCTTTTCTCTGTAAGCAGATTCGGGGAGTTCGTGATAGAGAACACACCCACAGCTCGATATGATATTTATAAAATGTTGTCTTTGTTTCTAGCTATTTTTAATGGAATTATATTTTTCCAGTTTTGAATTTTGGTTGATCAATAATTGTATGTACTTCTAACGGAAAGATCTCAGTGAACTATAGAAAAAAGTACTTTCAATTCACTTCAGCAACATATAATATTGTATTGCATTTCAAGGCGTCGACATTTTGTAAAATTATTGGCGTCAAAAATCTATTATCACGCCAATTTTTGGTGAAAATTAACAAAATTTGGTAGACTAAAGGATTTGGATACGTTGAAGAATTCAGTTTTGCTGCCTAAGTTTTGTTTTTCAAAATGGCATCTTCAAGCTGTCAGAAAAAGGAAAAAAGGCGAATAGTTTAATAAAATCATTGTCCAAGTTAGGAATTCGGTAAAAATGATGTCCAATTTGTATTAAAGTGTTGTGTTTGGATGTATACTTTCATATATAAGTAATTTTAGTACAGATATTGTTATGTAATGGGGACTTTTAGGGATATTGTTTAAATTTTGATTTTTGATTCTATTAATTTTATTTATATAATTTAAGGTAAGTTTAAATTCAGATTTGCACGTTTAGATATTAATTTTTCTTTTATATATTTTAATGCATGCTATAGTACCTAATTAAGTTTTTTTCTAGTTTTGAATTTTAATTTTACTATCTATAGAAATTGCAAATAGTTTGTTCAAAAGAAATATTTTTAAGTTCTGGTATATAGTTTTGAATAATCGACCTTATGGCATACGATACGAAATTCATTTTCAGCATCCTTATCCCCTGACGAATTTGTGGATACCCATTTGTTGATATTACGTGAGATGAATTTTTGCCCTGCCGTTCACTTCGACGAAACATCACTGAACCTTTTGAAGATCACTACACAACACTTCTTAGAATCTAATTTACATTGTATCTAGTCATTTGACTAGACTGGAAGTTTCACAGGTTAGTCTTACACTATTTATAATTTTAAAAGAAATTTCCAGAAATAAAGTCCATCTTTGTTTAACTGTTGTGTTGAAAATCGTTCAAACTTTGTTTAAAGCATGTAACTAACAGCTGTTCTGTTATTTGTTATTGATTATTCTAAAGAAACATAGTGCAATGCATTTACTTTATTTACGCCTTTAATTTGTTTACGTTTGATTTGTTTTAGCGTAGCTGACCTTTTGTTTACGTGTGGCTCGTTGACCTCTTTCGCATCAACAGGTGTTCTACAGCTGATTTATCAAGATGGTTCTCCGACATGATATCCTTTTTTTTAAACTTATATTTATCTATTGAGTGTACCATACGTAAGTTTCTCGTTATTTGTTTTATTAACAGGATTATTTCATTTTACCCTGGTTTGATCTGAGTTTATTTTTAATTTTATTTATTTAATAATCGGGTTTTACTTTCTTTTATAGTTTAAAATAGATGACAATATTTTCTAAATTTAAAATAGCAAATTCAATATGGTGCCCAATGTGACCAAAGGATAAAAAATTACACTGAGAATTATTTTTTGTGCTATTGTCTTAATTTTTTTTGTACGCTTGGAAAGGAGTCCGTATATGTGTTTTTTAAATCTCAATTCTAATCTGAAGTAAAATTGAGCTGCCAACCAGCTGTCAAGTCAACATTAACAATTCAAAAACTTGAAATAATCTATTAATAATGATCTTAAAAAATGATGCTATATTTTTCTGGTTGCTATATTTAAATCTGACGTTAGATTAATTAAGAATTTTTACAGTTGACAGCTGTCAAAACAGTGTCAATTTACCATTAATTATTGAAAACCATTAACTATTTTTCTTGTTTTTTAGAATCGAAAATTATTTCAAGTTTTTAATAATTAATAGTAAATTGACACTATTTTGACAGCTGTCAACTGTAAAAATTCTTATTCAGACGTCAGATCTAAATACAGCAACCAGACAAATTTAACATTAGTTTTCAAGGTTATTTATAGTTATAGTTTTTGAATTGTTAATGTTGACTTGACAGCTGGTTAACTATGGTTAACTGTCAAAATTGTCAATTTACCACTAGATTAAAATTGACAAATTTCAAAAACATACAGGGTGTGCGATTTAAGACCGGAACACCCCATTATTTCGGAACGCGTTGACCGATTTTAATAATTTTTTTTATTGGGACATAGTGCTCGATGACCTCTATTTGACCATGTGGAAAAATTTTAAATTTTCATTTTTTCAAGGCCTGCTAAGACCCGCTAAATGGGTCAGAATTTAGAGATCGACCATTAGGCAATTTTTTTCGAAAAAATGGATAGCGCATTCGATTCAGACGTGCCTCAAATACCTTTATACAAAGTTTGAGCTCAATCCCTTATATAGGGTGTTTGTCAGAGCGTAGCGAATTTTCAAATTTTTCACTTTTCGACTGACCCTGTATAAAAATCTATTATGCGTACAAAAAAGTTAAAGTATTCATTCGGCTTAGAGCCATGTCAGATATCTAGGAACGAAGTTTTATCGCTATAACTTCTACATGTAGATGTCTGGATTTCAACAATAAAGTATCTACTTAATAAAAAAAAATTGTTGATAACACAATTTGATATGAAATTCTTAAAAAGTCATCCTTGATCTTCCGGAGCCATTAGGATCATCCACAATTTTAAGGTAAAGGGATTGTTTTCAACTGTTAAAATATGACAAAAATAAAGAGAGCATTTAATTTTTATGAGTGTCTTCAAAAATCCAATAATTAAGTTTCTGTCTTTACTGTTGAAGAAAGGGGCGATTTTGATAAGTTTCATCTCAAAATAGGGGTTGAATCAAGTACCAGATCAGGGATTGTGCCAGCAATAAACTAAGAGGTTCATAAAGAGTTTAACTTATCTCCAACTCGCAAGCAAAGATCTGCAAATAGGATGTATTGGTTCCATAAAGGACCAATATTTGACTAGTGTTCTTGATTGTGAAGAGTAGTGATCTTGGTTATTCAAGAACATATAAGGCGCCGCAGGAGGTGACAGAATTGATTTTGAGCTCAACAAGTGAAAATCTAAATACAAAGTAAAGCGTCCATGTAAAGCAATAGTGAAAGAGAAGTCGAATTTAGTACTTTTAATATAAGAAGGTTGAATGATCCAATCAAGGGTTCTCTCTCTCTCTCTCTAGGATTGCTTATCATCACTAAATTAATAGGTTAATTTGGTCGATAGCAACCAACACACGAGCAAGAACCTGTACATTACAGTGAACAGTGTGTTATCAGTGAGAGTATAGGGACCAGGATCAACTTGAAGGTCAAGAATTGAAGACTTAAACATGGGGCGAGTTGCTATCAACTGAAAAAAGAACAACAACTTTATACCTTTCATCGTCGATTTAAGTAGGTACTGTTGATATCAAAAGGGCAGATAATCGAAACAATGGTGCTCTTTCTAGGATTATTTATCATGGGTTTTATCCCGAGACCTCTGAATTTTATCGGATAAACAACGAGTAGCCTTCTTTGCAAAATTTTGCTTAAGAAATGTTCAAGGCTTAATAATTTACATTAACAGCCGGAGACCGCAGGTCGGTTAGTGATTTAGATTGATATTGAGTTACTCATGAAAAACAAGGCTCAGATCTATAAGGCGACGTATATTGGGAAAGGGGACAGTATTAATTTGGAGCTCAACAAGGGAAGACCTAAATACGAAACGAATTTCTGGGGAAGTAATAATGAAAAAAGAATTGATTTTGGTACCGCTTATATCAAAATACCAGATACGAGTGAAGGATCAAGGATGCTTTTTCCAATATTGTTACGTTACTTTCTCAGTGGATGTATTGCCTGTATTGGTTTCAAAGAGCATAATAATTAAGCTGATGTTCTAATTGTTTCTCTTCTAAGAGTGGTCTAGATTGTTTGAGTTGTTCCAGAACAATAGCGTCCAGACAAGTAATATTAGTATATGTTGCTGACTGTTCAAGAGTAGTCCAGCTTGATCTTGGATTTTTCCAGAAAAGTAAAGCTCCCATACATAAGACGACTTTTATTAAAAAAGGGGCCAGTATCAATTTGTAATAAGGATCGGAATACCAGGTGATGATTATAATGACGTCTGTAAATTGTTCATAGTAATTATTAAAGTGACTGATGGCGTAATTAGTCTGTAAGTTAATAAAGTAGTACTTAGTGTTACCGGCTGTTTAAATTACTAATCTAGCACAGTTTGGCAAGTTTTCGAGGACGGCAAACGCGACATTATATTACACAGTAATTGTTAAGATTATTTCCTGGACTATTAATACGTTTACGTCTTACGACATGGGTTTTTGGGTCATATGATGCACCAACTACATATACGTAAAATACCTCATACGCTCATCAACGCGTATCACAATGCAATCCAAAAATAATTCCTGTCACTTATTAAAAAGCATAAAATGAATTTACAATTTCTAACAGTTGAGAATATTGATGCGGATGATTATATTTGATACCACAGAAATGATTATTTCTTTAAAGTACATTTTCTGATTAAATTTAAATTGGTTTTGTAAGTTATCTCTCATAATTTCGTTATATAGATATGGCTCTATAAAAAGGAGCATTTAATTATATAGAGTGAATAGTATACATTCCATTTTGAAAAAATCAAATAAATTTTAATACACGCTCGCTCGTAAAAAATCGAGTTCTTTGAGAGCTATAAAAGAAATAATAGTTAATTCCTCACTCGCTCTATGGAGATGTAAACAAGTCATTCATATACTTTGCAATTAAGAATGCCCGGGATACCAAAAATAACAATATTTGTCAAGAGTACATTTCGTTTTATAGCTCCAGCTGATGAAATGCGGTGTTATTTTTTGGCCATTTTTTAGCACTCAGTTCTACAAACTTATATTGTAAACTAAAAACATCTGCTCCTGGTAATATATAAACATCAGTACCTAAATTATCTCACTTAACGTTATTATTATTAGAAGTTGAGGCTAACTTTTTATTTGTAAATGAAGTGTAACAAAGTCTGTTAATTTATTATTAAATAAACAGGCATTATAGCGCTTACTTCATTTTACACAGTTTCGGTAATAATAACATTGCACATTTATATCAGCGCCTCGCAATTTGTAAGAATTATTAGACCAACGAGACTGTAACCTCTGTTGACATTACTAATAATACATTCCCATATTCTAGGCTATTGACTATATCTCGTGTTTTTCTTTTCTTGACCGTTGATATCAATTATTTTGATGTGTAAATTCCTAGGTTTTCGGTCATGTGGTAAAATCAAAAACTATTTTCTAACGTTTCGGTTTTATTAAACCATCTTCAGAGAATTTAATTACTATTTATTCTTGTTATATTTGAACATCTGCAGAGACGTGTTCCTTGTAATTTAATGTATCATTACATAATATCGCACGATATAAAATAAATAAGTAAACAATACTTATCTAAGAGCTATTAAAACACGACCCATCAAGGCACAGATCATTAAGCACTACCAGAATGATAACGTAAAAACTCTTCGCCATACAAAATCGCTATGATTTATTATTGATGATGTGAATTTAAAAGATCACCAACAAGATGGCACACCCCATGCAGTGACTCTGCTAGATCTACCTGCATTATTAAATTAACTCTTATCTGAAAGTGTGGGTAATTTAACACAATTATAAATGCAAGTCACTGTCCCTGTAATGCAACGCGACAACTATGATATGCTCAAAGTCGTGGTTAGCACGGTAAGTCACGGTGCTTTCAGAGGATGTTGTAGAGAGCACACGTATCGCTAATATCATTTTACACCTATTGATGTCGAATACACATTAAGTGCATCTTAATTGTATGCCGTTTAAGCAGCGAGTTTTAGAACTATTTCAAATATTCTGATTAAATTTAAATTTAAGGCGTGGAACGAGTACATATTAATGGAGTTTATTTACTCGCATGGGATATTTCTATTTAGTTTGTCGATAAAATGCCGGTGAAATTATGAACATAAAATCTAACTGTAATTTAATCGACCTGCTCATTCGGCAAGTTAGTTATTTCAGTTTCCGGAGCGGAATAATGTGACAAATATTTGACCACTTAAGGTACGTCTCTTCAAACCAAATGTAGAAACATACCAGTGAAAAAGTAGGTGATTATAATAGTATATAATCAGTTCTATTACTGAGAATAACATTACTAAAATCCAGTTTTATTTATAAATACTTTTTTTAGGTTTTATACAAGCATATTATAATAATAATAACAAAAAATTTATAATTTCATATTTTTAGATATATTGAATATTATTATTATTATTATTGAACTCACTTTAGAATGCAATTATTGTCGAACCCTATAAAAACAACTACTTTTTATAACTGAATATATGTTAATAAAATATTGAAATTAATTACAGAACGAATTTCGTGGTAAGTTAAATATTTTTTTATTTCAGTATTTTTTGCTTTGGATGCTGTGAATTCTGTAATTTAATTCAATATTTTATTAACATATAGTTATAAAAAGTTAAAAGTTGCTTTTATATTGGATTTTAGAGTGATTTCAATATTTTTAATTTTTTTACGTCCAACAGATTTTATATTTGTATGTACAGAAGTGGATCATTAATACAGGGTGTCCCTTTAGTATGAAATATACTCGCCAAATTAGCTTCGGGACACCTTGAAATTGACCAAGATTTATAACGTTATAAAACTGTCAAAAATGTATGGATTTGTGCCGGGTTTTTAGCGTTTCAAGGGAAATTTAATTGGCTTTCACCTCGGCTTTCATTATACCTATTTAACTTTAAGGTAAAGTTACAAAAAATGCTTATACAGGGCGTTAAACAAATTCCTGTTTTTTCAGTCAATTTTTATCTTGTGCACAGCCTTAGCCAAACACCCTGTACATTAGAATTTAATAAAATTTGTTTGTCTTATGTATCAGATTTAAAACACTTTTTGAATTTATTTCTATTTTGTAGAAAAAGATATATAGGTTTTAGTAAAATGGATCAACTATGGAGTATCAGACTACTTATTCCAAATTTTATGCAGAATTCTAAAATGAAGAGAAATTTGGGGGGTGATATTTAAAAAACCAAAGTCGATATGGGTAGCGCTTTTAATTATGAGACACCCTGTATACTTGAAATTATTTTTGCGAGATGCTCAAAAAATGAGCAAGCAAAGCAAGTAGAATAACTAGTTTTATTTTTAAATATAAATCAATTATTTGCTTGAAATACGGAATTCAAAAACTACAAGTAAATCTACCTCGGAATCTACTGAATATTTTAAATTAGCGATAATATTGGTCTGAGTCCTTTCCTCTAAGTGCTCTCAAAAACAGTGACGTGTCTACTGGTGACTTTCAATTAGTGTCACAAACTTGTACGCAAAATATATGGACTTCAAAATATATGGAAATCCATTCAACGAAGATTCAAAAATAAAAAAATGTAAAACAACTCGATTGTAAAAAATTAGAAAATATTAAAAAGTTATAATAAGTATTTTTAAAAAGATATTCTTAAACGCATCTACAGATTTTTTAGCATATTTTATAGTTGTCTTAATTAAATAATGCATTATATTAATTAGTAGTCGTTGTAGTTTGTATATTTTAAAGTTGTAATAGTAATTCGCCTCTTTTATTTATAAGTTCGTAGTTAAATGTAAATTCACGTTGTATATTTTCTCCCTGCTAAATCGCGAATAACTCGAGCCAAAGTTAAAGACTTTGAGAAGTAGGGTTTAATTTACACAAGAAGTAATTGTACATAACCTTGTTATCATTAGTTGATTTTCGGCCGAGCCGTCGGATTCCTATCAAAGGATCATGAGCTGCCCCTTTACAACGATTTCGAATTGGCATCCTGTTTCTGTGTAATTAAGTAATGGAAATCAAAGTTCTACCTTCTGATGTAGCGCTATTTGTTTAAGAGTTACAACCAATCCATGCGTCTGTTTGGTTTATTATAGAAACCCCATCCCGAAACCCTGAAGCTTCTGTTTATTTCGAATCAAGTTAAGAAGTCATAAGACTAGTTGGAATAATAAAATTAATTTAAAGGTTTGATGAATTGGCGGAATCCTAATATTCTAATATACAGGGCGGTTCAGTTTTCAAGGTTAAGTAACATAAAGATTCTTCGAATTTTTCGATGCATATATCTAAAAAATTTGGGAAAGCAATATATTTTTAAACACTCTCAAAGCAAAAAAGATACAAATTTCTCTAAAGATAGGTAAAAAAAAGTTGCTCAAACAATATTGTCCCCTTAAAAAAATTAGGCTTGATTTGAAATAAAAATAATTCGTGCCTTTGCCTTTTGTCTTACAGAACTCACTTTCTTTCTACCGAAATACTACATCAGGTATATTAAAAACTCTAAAATACGTTTTAAAAAATGGTTTTGTTTTATTTTCGGAAACTCTTCGTGTATGCAATAAAAAATGTTCCCATTATTATACTTAAAGAATAAAATAAGAACACAAAAAAGTTGATTTTCAGAATTACATAAAATAAAAAATTACTATATGTAATGTTTTTGTTAAATTCCATAACAACAGTCTGAAACGCTTCAGAGGTTATCGGTATTTACGAGACGCATTTTCAAAATAGACCTCGGATTCCTGTGCTATGACAAAGATTAAAAATGATGTCTGGCTACTGTTTGAATGTGACAATATAACAACCAAGTTAAAAGTCACGATTTTGTTAACAGGCAAAAAATTCACCATTAATTTGAGTGACAACCGAATATTAGACAACAAAAAAAATACGTTAAATAAAAAAGGTGTTGAAAATAATTATTACTGAACCATAGAGTAATTTATGTCAACATTAATTAATAACGTTTAATTTGATTAGCAAAGCAACATTTTCGCACAGAAAACTTGTTCCAAACAATTAATTTTAAACCAATATATCCTTTCTCAAACATTAAAATCCTCGGAACGAATGGAGCGTAAAGTATTTAAATTACCAATTTTGAGGAAAATATTTTTAGGTAAACTTTATTACATAACACAGTCAATATACCTATAGCTTAAAATAATACTATGTTACGAAAACATGTTTTTATCTTAAGACAAATTTAGCGTTATTCGTCCTCAAACATAGTTCTAACATAGAAGATAGAAGGTTTAAGAAATTGAAGATTTTGAAACACATTGATGAAAGATTTGGTAAGAAATAAGATTTTCACTTGTGTCCACTTATCGATTATGTTTTAAATATTATTATTCAGTATCACACACACAGAAATATATTCCTGGTGCATAAAATTTATTCAATGACCTCTTAACAATTAATTTTGGGACTGGTGTTAGGTGGTTTGTAAATTCGACTAACTTTGTTTATCGTTTACACACAGAACAATTTTAATCTTAATTATTTATTTTTAAATCCAATATTCCAACAGACGAAATATAACCTTCTCTATCGAACTTCAACCCAATTAAATAAAATAAATTTCATTATATTATTTAATGTTTGTTTTTGAAGTAGCAAAATTCATTTGTTGGGATATAATTAGAAATGATATAGCTTTAGACAATCATGGTATCAAATGGTGCACATCAATAACCTTCGATAAAATAATGCGCTCAATAAATGATTGTTTATAAAAACTTCAGTCTTTAACTCTTTGAATCAAATTTATTTAAAACGGAAATATATTTGAGAGATTAAAATAAGTTAAGTGATTAAATTTGTACAATATTTGCTTTAATTCAATTCTAATTTTATAGAATACTTTCGTACGTTTTATTTACATTGTTACTATAAAATGTACCTAATGATGATTTGGTTTAATGATTTCCAATAATCCGCAGGAAATTTTTTCATTTATATTCAAAATTAAAATCAGTCTGTTCTATTCTTCTTGTGAATAGAAATTGTGTAACAAAAAATAAAAAGAATCCAGTTTTGAAATATTCTATAAGATTGTTTGATCCTTGTGAATTTCGTAATCAACCTAATATCTGCAGGTAGAACAACTATAAAAAATGTTTTAGGATTGGGTTTCTTCCGTATTGGAACAATATTCATATTGTATAAGAAAATAATTAATGACAACCAACTCTAACAAATATTAAAGCCTACCAAACAATTTCTCTCGATTAAATCAAAAATTAAAAAACCTTTAGTTCATTATGGAAAACCCTGTACATACAAACCACCAAGTAAAAACACATATTACTTGTAAACGTTAATTGCGTTGACAAAGAGCCCAACCCATCCAATATTCTTCATTATGTTACAAACGTGGTAGCTAAACAACTTCCTAAAGTCGCAATGCGAGCATTTACTACATTATGAATTAGATACAAAACAAGTTAGAGATTATAGACGAAAGAGTTTCGTTTGAAGTAATTATTGTAGCTCGTGGCTTTACCAACATACGGATTATAGCAAAACAAACAGGGTAAATTCTCCAATTTTGATTATATGAATCTGGATCTGAATGAGGGATGGTTTGTTTGGTTACAACATTTGAATACACTGAGCTGCAAACGTAATCAAAGTGGGTATAGAGCAGAACACAAAGACAACAAACAAAACTGCACCAAAGTATATCATTGTCCGCAGGACCCAAACCTCATCACTGCTTTATTATTTATTCAACCGCTGAAACTAAATACATATTTGGTGGTATAGTGGGATTCATAAATATATTTGCCTTGGGAAATGCCACCATAGAATGTATTAAATTTTATTGATACTAAAAATGTGTTTACATTATAGGTTATTTCCCTCTTAAAACTGTCAGGTCTATATCAACTTAGGAAGCATAATATTATACCTATTACAAATCAATTATAGGGGCAATGTTACCACAACAAACGAATTCATATAACTAGCTGGAGACTTAAGCTGAAAGTGTTGTTTTAAAAGTTTTGATTAATTTTTTTGAATCCGATAAACAGTGATATATTTTGTAATTGGGAATATTATCTGTTCCCACCACTAGAATTAAACCACGAATTGTAGGGTAATGTATTGCCTCATTTATATTTAATTCTGAAAGTGAAATTTATTAGAATGCAAGACCCATCAGCAATAACTGTTCACAGCACAACTTCACAGAGTTCAACAGCGTGATTTTTGACCAGATGATGGAGAACAGACGTTGGACAATTATTTTAACAATATACGCCACAGTCCAGGGCGTAAATTAATAATTAATATAAAATTTGATATAATATCACCGTGGTTGCTTAGATAGATTGCAATTAGAAATTTATAGAAGAAGATACTGAGGAATAAATAGTAGATATTAACAGAACATCAGAACTTGACACGTAATGGTTGTTCAAGTTTTTACTCTTTAGTAAAGTGTAAATAATAAAGAGCAAAGGGTAAAGATAAATGAGTAATTAGTAGGAAGTAACAGGTAATGAGTAGAGTAGAGTTTTAAAGTAAAGGGTAAAAAGTAAACGGTAAAGAGTAATAGTATATTACGTAATGAGAGTTGTAAATAGCATATTACGCACGAATGGAAAAATTTCGCACGACGCCGCGTAGCGGTGGAGTGCGGCAATTCCATGAGTGCGTAATTGCTTTACAACTCGAATTATGTACTATATTTTACCTACGATCGTATTTATTGAAATTAAAACACAATTTTGTATTATTTGTTGCTTATGTCAGTTTTAACAGCGTTAGAAAATTAAGTTTTGCATTGCAACACACCTCAGCGACTGAGCGTGCGATTTGTTTACGGTGTGTAAGGTTCAATTTACATAGATGGCGGAGAGTGCGTTTTAGCGTTTTCAGCTATTTACGTTAGTGATCGTAGGTAAAGAATCATTATTTTTACTCTCAAATACATATTCTGACACAACAGGCATGGTTACAACTGTTACTAGGAGCTTCTGATTTGTTAAGAGTATTTAATATTGTGTCGAACACATTGTAAGCAAAACAAACGAGCAAGAAGTAGAGGCAATTAGGTAATAAGTAATTAGTAGTAACGAATAATGAGTTACAAGATGAGTAAAAAATAAAGGGCAAAGAGAAAATAATTATTACTCTTGCTTTCAAATACTTATCCTGACACAACATAGTTTCAATTGTTCCTAGGATGTCCGATTTGTTAAAAGTATTTATGGGAACCAAAATTGATATTAGATCAAATACATTGTGAGCTAAAGTAAAGAGTATTAAAAATTGAGTAATGCGCAATGAGTAATCAGTAATGAGTAACGAGTAATGAGTAATGGATAAAGAGTAATGATTAGAGTAACGAATATAGAATAAGCGTAAAAGCAAGGAGTAAATGGTAAAAAGCATAGTAAGGAATCATACTTTTACTCTTAAATACATATCCTGACACAACACGCATGGTTACACCAGTTACTAGAAAAGTTCTAATTGGTCAAAAGTATTTTTATTATTGCGTTATTGAACACATTGTAAGCAAAAGCAAAGAGCAAAAAATAGAGGAAATTAAGTAATGCGTAATAAGTAATTAGTAGTAACAAATAATGAGTTATGAGCTGAGTAAAAAGTAAAGAGGAAAAAAAAAACGAGCTATTACTTTTACTTCCAAATACTTATCCTGACACAACACGCACGGATGCAACTGTTCCTATGATTTTCCGATATGTTAAGAGTATTTGTGGGAACCAAAATTAATATTGGGTCGAATACTTTATGAGCTAAAGCAAAGACTATTGAAAATTGAGTAATGAGCAATGAGTAATTAGTGGAGAGTAACGAGTAATGAGTAACGATTAGAGTAATGAATAAAGAGTAAATGCAAGAGCAAGGAGTAAATGGTAAAAAGTAAGGAATCATTAATTACTTTTACTCTTAAATACATATCCTGACACAACATGCATGGTTACAACGGAATTTTCTACTTCGTCAAGAATATTTAATATTATATCAAACACATTGTAAGCACAAGCAAAGAACAAAAAGTAGAGAAAATCAAGTAATGCGTATAAGTAATTATTACTACTAACGAACAATGAGTTATGAGCTGAGTAAAAAGTAAAGAGTAAAGGAAAACGAATTATTACTTTTACTTTCAAATACTTATCCTGACACAACACGTACGGATTCAACTGTTCCTATGATTTTCCGATTTATTAAGAGTATTTGTGGGAACAAAATTGATATTGTGTCTAATACATTGTCAGAAAAAACAAAGAATATTGAAAATTGAGTAATACACAATGAGTAATTAATAGAGTAACGAGCAATGAGTAATAAGTAAAGGGTAATGAGTAATGAGTACTGAGTGGAGTAATGAATAAAGAGTAAAAGTACTCCCAAACACATATCCTGACACAAAATGCATGGCTACAACTGTTACTAAAGATTCTCTGATTCTTTAATAATAATAATAATAATAATAATAACATGTCTTTATTTTTATTAAAGTACATAGTATATAAAATACATAATACAATATAAATAGATGGCGGTATTCATACTGCGTATGCTCTTCCATACAACCATCAAATGAGTAGTGAATAGAGTTCTCTAGGTGTTTAATATTGTATCGAACACATTGTAAGCAAAAGCAAGGCGCAAAAATTAGAGGAAATTAAGTAATGCGTAATAAGTAATTAGTAGTAACGAAAAATGAGTTATGAGTTAAGTAAGGAGTAAAGGGGAACCAAAATTAATATTGTGTTGAATACATTGTGAGCAAAAGCAAAGGATATTGAAAACTGAGTAATGCGCAATGAGTAATTAATAAAGAGCAACGAGTAATGGGCAATGGATAATGAGAAATGAGTACTGAGTATGTAATGCATAAAGAAAAGTAGAAACAAAGACTGCCTTTAAATACATATCCTGACACAAAATGCATAGCTACAACTATTACTAGGAATTTTCTAATTGATTCCTTAAAAGTGTTTAATATCGTGTCGAACACATTGTAAGCAAAATCAAAGAGTAAACAGTAGAGGAAATTAAGTAATGTGTAATAAATAATTAGTAGTAACGAACAATGGGTTATGAGCTGAGTAAAAAGTAAAGAGTAAAAAGAAAAACGAACTATTACTTTTACTTTCAAACACTTATCCTGACACAACACGCACATGTTCCTACGATTTAACGACTTGTTTTTGTGGGAATTAAAATTAATATGAGATTAAATACATTGTGACCAAAAGCAAAGAGCAAAGGGTAATGAAAATTGAGTAATGCGCAATGAGTAATTAGTAGCGAGTAACGAGTAATGAATAGAGTAATGAATATAGTAATAAGCGGAGCAATGAGTACAGTAATAATTACAGTAATGAGTAGAATAATGACTAAAGAGTAAAAGGCAAATAAGTAATCATGACACAACACATATAATTTCGACCGTTACTAGGAATTTTCCAATTTGTTAAAAGTATTTGTGCAAGCTACAATTAATATTGTGTTGGTTTTCGTGGCTGAATGGGAAACCCAAAAAAAAATATTGTGTGGAACACTTTGTGAGCAAAAGCAATGAAGAGGGAGAGAAGACTGAGTAATGCAATGAAATTAGTAATAATGAGTAATAAGTAATGGCTAATGAGTAACGACTAGAGTAAAGAGCAAAAAGCAATGTAAAGAGTAAAAATTAATTATTTATTCTCAAATATATATTCTGACACATGCACGGTTGCAACTGTTACTGGGAATTTTCTGTTTTGTTAAGAGTATTTAAGCAAACAAAGAGTAAAGAGAAATAAATTATTGCTTTTACTTTCAAATATACGAGTATATTCTGACACAACACGCTCGGTTTCAATTGTTACTGGTTACTGGGATTTTCCGATTTATTCAAATTAATATTGTGGCGCATAAATTGTGAGCTAAGAGTAGAGAAAATTAAGTAATGTGCAACGAATAATTAATAGTGAATAACGAGCAATTAATAATGGAAAACGAGTAGAGTAAAGAGTAAAGAGCAAAGAGTTGAAGGATAAACAGTTAAAATATCACTCTCGCCCTCAAATACAAATGCAAAATTTGATCGAATAGTAATTTAAATTATAAGTACGTGTCAGCTACAGGAAGATTCTTACTATTTTTGAAAAACGGTTTTAAACGAAAATAGTGACACTCACAACCTTTGATAATATACTAATACTATAAAGCAATAAAATTTCTACAAATATGAAAACAGTGTGTTCACTAACCAAGTTGGCAATATCAGGAGATTTTCACTTTAAGAAATCTGGCGTAACTCCTCATAAGAATTATTTAAGAAATTAATTATCATATTTACTGAAACTTCTAGATTCTAGGCGTATCGTAAGAATATGCATTATAATATTAAAAGTGCATGGAATGATTAACTGCGAAAAGTGTAACTACTTAGTGTGTTTAATGCAATTTACAACAAATTGCCGCGTCTAATGGAACAGGCATAAAAACTCGTTATTGTAAATACTTTGTTATGCAGTGTTGTTTATCCTGATTTTGACGACATTTAAAGAGTATTAAGTCAAAATATATCTGATTCAACGGGAGCTTTTAATGAACATTCTTATGTTAAGGTAATTCCGAATAGGGTTTCTCACTTACAAACTAGGATAGGCAGAGCTTTGTACCTTGAAGGTTAATATACAGCGTCGATTAGGTGAAACACGCACAACAGTCCAGTAAACTGTACTATTAAAATAATAAACGACGGCAATAAAACTAGAAATTACAAGTTGGTATCGACAGCACAGCGGGCGCTTCATTCTCGCGCATATTAATTGCACAATAATTATACGATTTTTGTGTAGAAATGGCGAAGAAGATCGCCCAACCTGTTTATGTTCTACTTCTACATCTCAGCCATCCTTTATGTAAATGTAGAACAGATAGAGTTTCTGATTTATACTCCGGCTTTTGAACATTGAAACCGAATAGTTTCTGTTTCATTTAGTGTTGAGATATTCATCTTTAAACCGCTAGCATTATACAATACAGATGCCAATAAACACAGATTAAGGAAATTAGAAAGGTTCGAGCGCGACGATTCTTTTAGAACCATTTTATTGAGCAACAACATGACAGTTTCGACTTATATAATGGCCAGCTAAGCCAAGAAATCAGCAGGTGATTAATTAAATATATTGTACAACACTGGAAAAAAATTTAAACAGAAATTCGACATTTGAAGATAATTTCGACATTGAAATTTAAAAAATTTGCTCCAAATTTTTATAGGTATTTATGTCTTTAATGTAAATATTTCAAGTCGAAAAAAAATTAATAATAGAGAAAGTATTTTGATATTAGTTTCTTCCTCGATCCACTTAGATTGCATAAAATTTCTACATTTACAAGCAAGCATGTGCATGCCTGTGATTATTAATTAAAAATAAAATCATTGATTTTTGGTTATAGGAAACTACCCACGTCAGCCAGGGTGTAAATACCAACCATTGATCGGTTTCAGTCTAATTTGTTTTCATCAGCACGACGCGGCGCAAGCAGCTATAACCTATACCAATAATTTAAGTTCCCAGGCCGGTAGAAACGAAGAATCTGTGCGCCTGTTATTTTGATATTTCGAAATATTTTGAATTTTAATCAACCCCTCTGATGATGATATCAAATTCGAGGATATAAAAAACTTTTCTAGTTTACAGACTTATTCCAACTGCCATAAAACATAATTTTATTCATTGGCAATCTCAACTATTTTGATTTTATTGTTCGTTAAAAGGTTAGAATTTCGTAAAAGACAATTTGGGCAACAGTTCTAGCTCCAAAAGCTCATTAAATACATTGTTGATAATCTTAAAATTTTAATCGTTTTCTTGTACTTAAATCCCCATAAATAAAATAACATTAATATTAATTTATTTAAGTTAATAACCTGGTTACCGAATATTTCGTAGTAATAAATATCAATAACAGTTAAAACTTCTTGTTTCTCGTGAACGTTTTTTTATGACAGCTCTAATGTTTATATTCTCATGGTCCTCAGTTTTAAGAATCTCAAGTATGTGTAAAGAATTGTGAGTATTGTTTATATTTATTGCCATTAACATTTTACATTATTCGAAATCTTGTATAATAAATATTTCAACTTATAGGCACTTGATCCTCAAGTAATTTGTTGTGATGAATATTAATTTTGGGAAATTAATGACACGTTACGTCGCAACATTTTCAGAACGGGTTACGATATTTATAAATTAATATTAAGTAAACGGTTTTCAAAAATACCTGCCTGGGAAGTATGGGAAGATTGATTGTATAGCTCAGATATGACAAGCCAGCATATATAATGAAAAACGAAGTTAGAGAACTAACTGTTGATAGTAATTAACAGATCTTGTTTATCGGAATGTTTTGAGCTAAATTTTATTAATAATAATCACAAATGAGTCAAGCGGGTGGCAGGTCAACTGCAAAAGGAGTCATCCTTTGGTTCCTTCGTCCACTCAGAACGTACGATTTTGCGTTGATGATAATAAAAAAGTTACTGTAATAGAATTTGAATGAATATTGTCTCAAAGACAATTATTGTAAATTTAATAAATGATTCAACAAAAATGCTATCAACTTCGGAGTCGAAAAAGGAATATTTTCCTCTGCATAATCGCATAAGTTTTTAACGCCATGCTCTTAATGCGGCCTCAAGAAATGATTTCAGCGTTTAACCCCGGTTGCTCCTACAAGCTTTTTGCGATCGTAAATGCAAGCGGGACGTATTGAAGTGACCAATACACATTTCGTTTCGTCATTCTCTTCTGTTGATGACTCTAGTTAAAGGCAATAGTCTGCGCGATAAATTCCGCGCATGATGTCCATCGGAGCTTTAAGATGCATTTTATGAGGATATCTTAAAACAGCGGCACTCTTAGTTTTATATCAGAGAGGTTAAAGAGAATCATAAATTAAAATATTCATGCTATCATTACAAAGTATCTGCAATTGATAGCGATAAAGTGGAGGTGATAAAATCTTAGAATTATATATGTCGTGCCACAGACTAAAATAGAAAAGTTATTAATGTACAAGACGGTGTAAAAAACGAAAGACAGTCTATAAAAAGACACAACACCAATCTTGTGCGGTAGGGCAATTAAAAGTGTTGAATTTTCAATTCCTAATCTAGCTGTTGACAAATTATCACGATATTACAGTTTTGGTTCCCAGAAATATTTAAATATCCGCATTGTCAAGAGTTGAAAGGTTGCGTATTTCTAAATATTCTCATCATGTTGACTAAGCGATTAAACACGACGACGTTACGTATTGGTTACCAAATTATCTTAAACAGAGGAAAACTTTGGAGATTATTAATGATTGCATTTTGTTTCAATTGCAAATTCGTATATTGTTAATTTTCTTAGCTGTTTGCTCGAAATATTATCCAACTATTTGGAGCATGGAATATATAAGTGTATGTTTTGGAGATTTTTAAAAACCAAAATACCTAATGTTGATTTAAAGAGACAGTCTCCAAATTTTTTTTTTAAATTGACACGTACCACTAGAAAAAGTTAATAATTCCAGAAATTCTCAGATCATAACAAAACAGACTCATCTTCAAATTATCTCAAAAGCCTACATCATCGTCATCATCGAGTGTAGAGACAGGTCGATATACACTTTTTCGGATTCAGTAGGTTCGAAAATAATAATCCGTAAAAATAACAGTTGTAACATTTTTCTTTTATATCTACTGGGTGTATCAAAATGGATTGTAATAAATAAAGGGGCTTATTCCTTCTTTAGATATTTAACAATATGTTGTCTTATAAATATTTACATGAGTAAAATAGTATTCAACTTCAAAAAATCAGTGCTAGATTAGCCATGAAACAGAAGAAGCGATCGCTTCTGGAGTTAGGTTTTAAAGGTGACAAAATTTTAGTAAAAGAAATATCATTTTATACAGAAGAATATCATAAAAGTGCTTAATTTTAAGCTGGCTTTTTTAAAAATTTTATTTCTTTACAATTTTTTGTTTGATTTAAAGAATATCTATTTTAAGATTGTTTTTTAAAGATTATTTTTTTCTTTAAATATATTTTCAGATAACTAATACATTACCGAATTGTTCAATTTATTTTGCTTTATACCCGACAAAATGTCGTATACTTATAAAAAACTGCCTTGCTTCTAGCAGAATACTGGTTTAGTCCGATGCTGGAGAATATTATGTCCTAACTTTAACTAGCGACTATGTGCACAAAAGTAGTGAAAAATACAGCAGTGGACACGAGTGATTTAGATTTAAAATCTAATAAGGTCAATACATAGATAGAGTATGAAAAACGCTGTGGCCTATAACAAAATATTTAACAACCGAATCCACTTCTCTGGAACAGTGCTTTTCATGAATCAATAATACATAAAGCATTAGAGAAAAAACAACATATAGAGGCTGTTTTCTAAGTACACACTGAATTGCATATTATGGTAGTGGATTTGGTTTTATTGAATGAAAAATGTAGGTATACAACAATATATTTTTAAATTATTCGTTTTTTTTAATATCAGATACCATAAAAATCATTTACTACAAGAATTTTAAATTTGAAGTTTTTCTTTATTATTGATTTATTTTGCCAAACAAAACTAGGTATGTATGTTGTTTATTAGAAATATACTTGAGCTAAATTATGAGAGGAAAGAAACGCCTGTGAAAATATCATTACATGGTTAGTGCAGGTGGCACAGTAAACTAAGTAGGTATAGGTACAGGGTGATTCCTATAACATTCTCACCCCAATCTTTTGGTTTGTCTTTGGAAAAAAATAAAAAATTTACATTAGTTATGTATTTCTCAATTAATTTTAATGAATAGTTAAAGACTATTGTGCCCCAAAATAATTATAAAAATAACAATATTAATGTTGAAAATTCCTTAGCTGAATTTAGTATAAATAAAAAAAATAAAACAAAATAATATTCCATAATTTCCTTTTTAATAATTTATAATGGTAATATTAAGATAAATAAATAATTATTCAAGCATTTTAGCTTTAGTTATACACTTAATCTAGGTGTGTTTTAGATCAATGAATCCATCTATTTTTTCGCGGCCACTGCTGTGAATAAATCTTTTTACCTACTTTATTTTTTAAAACTTTTAGTGATTTTATGGCCTTTATTTCAAGAGGTGGCAGATTATATAGTCTAGGTGCTAGAAAAACATAACCTCTCTGACCTGATTGTTTTACCGCAAACTGGAATTTTTGCTAGTTTATTTGATTTATTCCTAGTATTATATTGATGCTCTATATATTCCATAGTATTTATATTTTTATGTTGGTACAATATTACTTTAAGAAAATAAATTTGCCTTATGTCTAATACTTTAAGTTGCTCAAAAATAGCTTCTGTTGAATATGTTTTAGTTTTATTCATTATAATTTTCATAAAAAAATTTTGAATTATTTCCAGTCTTTTTTGTTGAGTTTTATTTAGTCCTCCCCAACCCAATATTCCGTAAGATATGCGAGACTCAATCAAAGCAAAATATATTATTTTTAGTTGTGGTAATTCCAAAACTTGACTTATGAATTTAAATTTATATATTAGTGTTCTCAGTATTTTTATCATCTTATTTACATGAAAATCCCACCTTAAATGACTGTCTATGTAGATCCCTAAATATTTGATTTCAAAACAAGTTGTGATTTTAACAGTGTCTGTAATATTTAATTCGTTATATGTTGGTAATCCGCTTTTGTAGGAACTAAACGGCATAAACTTTGTTTTAGTAGTATTTATTGTTAATTGTTTGTGATTAAACCAGTTAATTATCGTGCTTCCATTTTTCCTGTTTTAAAGAGTGCCATGAATCGCTTTTGTAGAAGACAGCCGTGTCGTCAGCGAAACTTATTATTGCTCCAGTTGTTCTTAGCGTAAATATATTATTTAGATAAATATTAAATAATATTGGTCCTAATACAGTCCCTTGTGGGACCCCATACTCTACTGTCTTTGCATCGCTCATTTCCTCCCCTATCAATACGTATTGATTGACTGCGATCCGTAAGGTAACTTTTGAATAGACTTAGGGTCTGGCCTCTAAAACCTAGATCCTGCAAGGACTCCAATAACTGTCTGTGGTTAACCGTATCAAAAGCCTTTGCAAGATCCAGAAAGATGCATATTGAAGGCTTACTTTCGTCGAGAGCTTTATATAATATATGTGACGTAAGAGCACATATAGCATCTTCTGTAGATTTCCCTTCGGTAAAACCATACTGATTTCTTGAGAGTAAATTATATTTTTTTAAATAGTTCACTATTCTTGTCTTTATTATTTTTTCAAAAATTTTTGCAAAATTTATTATTAAAGATATTGGTCTATAGTTTGACGTTTCTAATTTATTTCCGCTTTTATATATTGGCTTAATTATTGCTTTCTTAAATACAAATGGACAAATACTGTCACAAAAGCTTTTGTTTATTAAATAAGTGGGAGGTTCAGCAATTTCATTACTTATTTCCTTTAATGTTTCCGCTCGTATCATATCTATTCCAGGCGTTTTGTTTTTCTTAAGTGTTTTAATAGTATCGACGATTTCTTTTTTATCAGTTGGTGTTAGAAAAAATGTAGTGTTGGCTGTATTTGATGAGGGATATGGTGTGAGTGGGGCAACATGGTCAGCAGGATTTTTTCCAACTTCTGAATAATAATTATTAAATTAAAAAACTCAATTTTAATTTCTTTGATAATAGTATCTTTTGCTTTTCATTACCAATTTCTTTCACGGTGTCCCACAATTTTTTTGGATCCTTATCATTTTCCTTTATTTTGTTCTTATAGTATTCGATTTTGGTTATTCTGAGAAGGTTAGTTAGTTGGTTTCGATATGTTAAAAATTGATTTTTAACTAGAGTATTATCAGGTTTACGTTTATATTTCCTGTAAAGTTCGTCCCTTTTATTTATTGATCTTACCAGTCCGTTTGTAATCTAGCTACTTCTCTATGTTTCTTTTTTTTAAATTTTCTTTATGATTGTACTTTGTTGTATATTCTCCTTAACTATATCCACAAATTTTTCCGCAGCCAGGTTTACGTCTTTTAATTCATAACATAACATATATTTACCTTGATATTTAGTGAATTACTGATAATAATAATTGAAATAATTTAACGCTGAGTTGGCGAATATTTTACTAAATATGAAGGTAAATATATAGGTACCTATATTATGTTATATTTTTGGAAAGAAAATTTAAATCTTTTTTCAAAATTGTAAAACTATACAGGGCGTTTCTTCCCCACTTTCATTTGACTTTCAGTTTCATTTTTTTGTTGAAATTTTCGAAATCGGAAAAAATACTAAAGTTACGTTAAATATTTTTATTTTATTTCCAAAGACAAACCAAAAAATTGGGATGAGAATGTAATAGGAATCATCCTTTACAATGACTTAGTTTAAAAAAATAAAAAAAATTCATCACAATTGTTCAATTATTCCTCCAGTGGAGGAATCCCGGCGACTTCAGATATGATGGTGAAAGTGGAAGAATACTTTAAGGAACGGCTCCATATAATATGTGCATCGCCCGTCAAGGCCAACATTTGGACGATATAATTTTTAAAACCCAACTAATAATAAACCTTATATACCGGGTGACACAGACTCATGGTGACCCCCTTTCTCCTTTAATTTCACAGCTATTGTTCTGAAATTTGGAACATTGGATACGCGCACTAAGAGGCACTTTTTGACATACCGGGAGATTTTGTCCCACGTCCGGTTTTACCGGAAATGATATCAACTATCGATTTTTAAATGGAACACACTGTATATTAGTGCATTTTTGAAATCTACTTAGTAATTTTCTGAATCCAATGATACCCCATAGTTGATATTTCAACTGTCAGAACGTCCATTTTATTTTTCGATCTAGAGAGCCATAAACTCCTTAAAATTATTCCAAATGATCAAAATAATGCTACACTAGTAAAATTTCGACTGAAAAAATTATGTTGTTCGAAACACGTGCAAAAAATTATACCGAAACGTGTCTTTATTTAAAACTCAGTTTTTTAAATGGTAGGTACCCATAATCTATCCAATGATATTCAATGGTTGATATATCAACTGTCAGTCATTTTATTTTTCGATTTAGATACTCTGACATCATTTGAAAGTACCATGTCAACTTCTTTGTGTGTAACCAATTCGAACATAATCACGGAGGTATAAATTCGTGGCATTTGCAACTTATTTCTATTAGAATTCCAATCTAAAACAATGTATACTAGACACTAACGTCTAACTGGCAATAACAGCTTATCGAAACGTCAAAATTTGTTTCTGTTTCATAGCCACCCCACCTTAATAATTTACTATTATTGAGCCGAGAAAATAGGTATCTACTTATAATTTTCTTATTATGTTCGTATTTGGTTACATGCAAAAAATAGTTGAGTATGGATGGATTTTCCATTGATGGTACTTTCAAATGATGTCAGAGTATCTAGATCGAAAAATAAAATGAGCGTTCTGACAGTTGATATATCAACTATTGAACTATTATTGGATTCAGAAAATTATGTAGATATCAAAAATGGAATATCTAATATATAGTGTGTTTCATTAAAAAAGTTTATATCACTTCCGGTAAAACTGGAGGTGAAAAAAAATCCTCCAGTATGTCAAAAGGTGCCTCTTAGGAAGCATATCCAATGTTTCAAATTGCAGAAAAATAGCTGGGAAATTAAAGGAGAAATGGGGGATGGGATGTACCAAGAGTCTGTGTCACGCGGTATGTACTTTCAATAAATAAAAAGTTTTTCCATAACTTGTACCTTTTTTTTAGAATTCACTTTGGAAATGTGGGACTCCATTGTACTCCACTCTGTATTACATAGTTTGTGCTGCTGGGGTCGCCTTAGTCACTTGGCACTGAAAAGTTATTATGAGCGTTGACTGTTCCTCTTTGAAAGAAAATAATTATTATAATAACCGCAAAAAAGAGAAAAATGTATATTCTTAAAAACGATGAAATAAATATTCCCAAATATTCTTCTAAAATAAAAAATAAGTAGATATTCTAATTAAATTATGACCAAAATTAACGAACAAAGTATTTATGGTTATAAAATTCTTCCAGTATGTTTCCCAACATTTTAGGCATTTCAATCGTAGCCAGTCGGTGTGGTGCGTGGCTACCTTCGACCTTGTTACAGCAATGAACTGGAAGGGCACGCAGTGCAAGTCTGCATTCAAATGCTAATGTTACAACATGTATACGTCGAGCATGCTTTATATGGATTTCTCAGATTTTATATGTGATAAGACAAAATTATTAGTGAAACCTCAAATCAGTTTTAATTCCAAATCAAACAATCCCTTCCTAATACCTGCCGCGAGAAACATGTCTTAAGGTTGCGATTTACTCCTCGCGATTTCTTTAGGAGTAAATTTTGCAGAAACTAATACACGGATTGTGAAAATTAATGTATCTAATTTTGCAGAAAAAAGTGTAAATGGCCGTGAGGTATTGAAATTACCATTCTTATCTATAATTGAGAAGGAAAAAATAAGACTGTACATATTGGCAATACGTAGGCAACTCATTCAATCGCTTGTATTTACAATTTTGTATTTTTTTTGTAAAAAGAAATTAGCTTACGGCCGAGTACAAAGTGTTACTTAAAAGCTCACCAAATATTGTCGCTCAAATTAACGTATCTTTCGTGAAATTGACCCTCAAAGGAGAATTTTCACATTTTTAGGTCAAGTAGTCATTTGCATTGCTGAAATAGCGCCCGAAAATAGGCAAATTACAGAACAATATTGCATTACAACTTGGTCTATCACTCTGGAGATATCAGCATGTAGTAGTAGTAGCACTAGTAGTACTTTATTAGTCAAAAAGAGCACAAATACAGGCTATAAGCATTGAATAAAGGAATATATTCCTTTATTCAATGCTATAAGACAAGTTATACAACAAACATAGTGGTATAATACACAATATTATAAACACGTTACGTGCCGGCATCTGACGGCGAGTAGCGTGAACCCTCAAAACAAAACAAAAATTTGTTATCTGCATTGTCTTCCAGGCCGGACCAGCCAGTGATCATCTACCCGCGTTAGGCAACCATACAAAGCATATTAGACTATTAAATCCTAGCCTTAAATCATCTTTACGTAGTATATCTACATATTTGAGTTACAGTCTGGGAATTGTGTGTCCTATTTTAGTCTTGTTAGCTTATTTTCATATTACAGTGATTTCGTCTTTAGGATTTACCTTATAGGCGTTGAGAAGAACATCTCAATTAACAGCTTAGAGCATGTTTGTTTATTTCGGTTTAACGCGCGTGGCTAAAAGCCCAATGCCAAAAAGAGAATACAATGTCTTATGCCTAACTAGGTACAGTTGTCAAAAACTATTCCCTATAATAATTTATTATCCTTTAGACCAATACAAAAAAACGGTATAGGTAAGTATATTTTTCAATTTTTACAACAGCAGTCTTATTCTCTCAGCAATCACACTATAAACCCACGCATCTAATGAACTAAATTATTTTTAAATGCCGCCATCCATTCTCAGAAAATATTGGGAATATAACCAAGGATGCGGTCATATAAATCCTAATTACATCTGTAAAAGCGTAGGTATAATAATAGCGAGTAAGCTCCGTATATACATCTCCGAGCAGCGTGATACATCTAATTTAAGTTGCCCGAGTGGCCATAGTTTATTCAATGTACTTATAGTCCCCATTCTCCAGAGTCTGGACGGCATCAAAAGAGCAAGGCAGTCAAGAGGTGACCTGAATGCAGATCTGGGACCCTCTATGTAAAATATGCAGCACACAGTCGATTGTCGGAAAGCTCTTTGTCGACTTTTGTATTTGTTGTTTGCTCTTTCTTTACGTCGGTTTTGATTCCATCAGAATTAAATTTGCATGTATCGAGGGTATCCTCAAACAAAATGTATTTTCTAGTCTCGGATAACGCTAATAAAAGAAACGACGTCCTTTGTAGGATAAGGATGAAACCCCGCAATTCTTTAATTTTGAATGGCACTTTAGTATATTTGATTTGAATAGAACATAATACCATTAATAAGAAATTACCTCGTACATACCTAAACCTACAGTATTGGTAAAATTAAAAAGTACTTACAGGACGTCATTGTAACAGAAGGAAATTATTGGTTTCAAATCTTATGTCAGTAAGTAGTCAAACGAAGGTTTTATTTGCCACTTTACATAAACTATATTAATAGTACTCTACGTAGTCTAGAGTTTCGCATTTTTCAGTAAAAGCTACCATCATATTGACTGTTATTTATAATGTTAGGATAAGTGTCTAATAAAATTTATATCCTGAATTTAGAATGACGTTGTCAAATACAGTCAGATAGATAGATATAAATATGCTTGGGAAAGGAGGTCAAATGTATACAGTCTTAAACTGCCTAACCTAACTGAGCTACAAATAGCCTTTCAGTCTCATCAATGTAATAGTTGTACACTTTGTCTTAAATGTGGTTATAAAGTAAAATAAAAAAACTCCAAATAGTGATTTTCTTACTGCAGTCGTCGAGGCACACAAGAAAAGATATGAACAGTTTTAATCAAAATATAGGATATTTGTTCGATTGTTTGGAAATACGGCATTTGAAATGTCTTGAGACTAAAATTTAAAGTTTTACTTTCACAAAAATTAATATTTTCTTAAAAGAAAACACGGAGCATATATTTTATCGTATCTAGGTTATGCTGGTATTAGAGAATTAATTAAAACTCCTTAAAACTTGAAATACAGTATCCCGAAAGTCCATGAGCCATCACTGCTATACAGGGTGTTTAGAATAATCTAAAAATAGAGCAGTTTTAATCATTAAAGTAAAAGTATAGGAT
The DNA here is from genome assembly GCA_963680705.1 of Rhagium mordax. Lineage (NCBI taxonomy): Eukaryota > Metazoa > Arthropoda > Insecta > Coleoptera > Cerambycidae > Rhagium > Rhagium mordax. The sequence continues at coordinate 12,882,201 of OY796660.1, read as the reverse complement.
ATTTTTTTGTTCGACTAAGTATTTTGGTTCTACCAGGAGCTAGCCTAGATACCTACTTATGGTTAAATATACGGATTCTTTGTATAAAAAACTTTAAGTACCTATTTAAGCAATTTTTCAGAAGAATAACTTAAAGCTGATTGCTTATATTAAGTTATTTGTTGCGTTAGTTAATAAGGTAGTGGCGGTAGATATGGCCCGGACGGTCATATGGCCCGATGCCCTTAAATTTTAAACTAACCGCCTCAAACCCAACTTCTTGACGTTCGCAGCTTCTTTCAATACGTTTAAGCGCCCTCAGTAAATAGCAAGCCGAACTTTCGGCAATATCGGCAATACCGGCTAGTTTACATTATGGCGTCACAACAGGTGTTCGAATAATATAATAAAGTTTAATGAAAGTGTTTTGGTGAAATCATCGGGAAACATTGAAAAACAAACCTAAATTTTGGAGGATCGACACTCTAAGCTACGTGTTACATAGTGACATATTTATTTTACTGAAAAAGTTTGTGGAAGAGTTTTTTCTTGTTGCTCATAATGTGCACTACTCAACTGGTCATATGGCCCATGTATTTATTTCGTAATATTGTTTAAGTATTTTATCTTGATAGAAAATCTACATATTTACATTAGTGGAAAAAATTATTTTGCATTTTTTTAAAGAGCTCAGATTTATGTTAATTCTGTAAGTGCCATACTTTCAGATGGGTTTGATGATATGGCCCATTGACTTTTTCTACAATTTTATTTTTTATTTTTAAATTTGCAATCTTTTGTTTTTTTTTTGTTGTCAGTCTATTTGTCTATTATGTCTAAGCTCAATTTTCTTAATGAACTGTTATTAATTATTAATTAAAATTAATTTTTCTAGGGCCATAACTCCAACCCTGATTGGCAATATGGCCCATTGACTGCATTTAAAAAAAAATGTTTTTTGTTTGTTTTACGTTTGATTTTTACAAAGTTTATTTTTTTTTCTGAAAGCGAAGGTGTTTACGCTTAAGTTCCTGTAAGCATTGTTATTTTTTTAAATAAAGTTTTCGAGAAAAATAATATTTTTTTTAAGTGAGCCATATACCTATACCGCCACTACCTTATGTAGTTACATTGATTATTGATTACCAGTCATCACTTATCGTCGGTTATTTAAATTGACTGATGAATTTTCGATGCTCGATATTTCAATTTAGAGACGTGGGATCTATGCCAAATCATGATAGGTTTTATTTAGGAGCAAAACGAGAATATTGTGCATTGGCGAAAAAAAATTTAAAAACAATTTGGGAAAAAAATTCTCGAAAACCCCCCAGCCTCCCCTGGAAAGTCCTAAAATTTTATATATTCGATTTTTTTTAAAATAATCTATACAATCTAAGACAAGGTTTTTTGCTTCTGAAAAAATATTAATTTTTGGAAAAGTTACTAGCACTAGCACTTGGAATACTTAATTATTAATGGCTTGAATCTTAGTTCAAACAATTGCAAATTTGCTTGCTATCGGTTTTACCACATGTCGTGACCACATTGAGTCCAGTCAATAAATGTGTCGTTGCCGAAAAGAATATTCAGGTATCTAACGTTGTTTCTTTCCATATTTTTTCTTTACCAAGAAATCATTATTCTGAAATGAACAGAATTATTCTATTATGTATATACTACTAGTACATCAACAGAGGATGCAGACTTTTTAAAACAATATTCACACGCATACCTACTTTTCAATAAATCGGAAGTTTCTGTGGATAAGATGAAGAATATCAAAGTAATATGAAAGGAAAGATAGGGTAATACTTTGGGACCATTATTATTTTTTATTTCTACAGATAATTTTCACAACCTTTTAGTGGCTAGTTATCAATATGCTGATGATACTCAGATATATTTTTTATTCTTTCCACTTGAACTTAAAAATGGATATGAAGTAGTTAATAAGGAATATAAGGATTTAAAGCAGATTGTTGCTGTGTCAAAAGCCCAGTGGACTTATTTTAAACGAATCAAAGACAGAGGAGCTAGTTTTTAGAAAGAACAAAGTGGATTTAATGGCTCATCCAGATTTTTTAAATTTTGATTAACAATGAAGTCTTAAAATTCAGCGATGGATGTAAAAACCTTGGTATTCATATTGATAAAGATTTAAGATCTTCTAAACCGTTAGTCATCTAATTAAAAAATCATATGATAAATTAAAATTACTACCTATAAGTAAGTATACATGAATCTCAACCGATTTAAAATTAAAGTTTTTTGATATCTCTAGTCTCTTTTGTCAGCAAATTTGTATATTTGCAATAGAAAATAATAAAGATATATTGGTGACTTTTCTTTTAAATAGATTTCTGAGTCATTGTTCTTATCCTCGTTTTTATCTAACCGTTGTCGGTCAGCTCTCTTTATACTTAGAATTAATGTATATTTAAACAAATTAATGATATCTATAGGTACTACTTTCAAATTCCACATAGGTACAGTAATTTTCAGAAAGAGGTAACATAACGAACACATTTGGAAATATTTTCAACGGTATCTTAAATAGGTACCTAAATTTTTCTGTATTTTTTATTATAAAAGTGAATACAAAAATGTCTACATAAATTAAGTAGTTTTTAGATTCCTATTTTAAAACAAGGATAGTGATAGTTATACAGATGGCATTAATAAATGCATGCACCTGTCCTTCGTCGAATATTGAGTAACTTCAAGGTCATTTGGAATGAGTATTTTTTAGTCTGGAATTCAAAAGACCAATTAATTCAGCAAATAAAGTACTTGAAATTAAAGCACTGCTGGGTAAGTACGGATATATCCAAGGTTATCTAAAAGATTCAGCACAGTTGATTATTAATTTTTCCGACAGTATCTACGTTTCAGTAGGACGCCCGCCTAATCAAAAATATTTTGGCACATGACGAATTGTAAGCAGACATAAACATAAACACGCTATAGAAATTAGACAACCCCCAAATCCAAAGCCAAGGCTGTCCGAAAGGGGGTTACACATTTTGAAAAATGCAGATAAAGATCCATACCCACCGACATTGTCAGTGCCGGTGCTCGGGACGCGGAACATCATTTAATATTTTTCGGCGTGCGCATAGGCGTGCGACTTAGGGTGGAGCGAAATATGTTTTTTCTTAAATCTGGCACGTCTGGTATACAGAAAGTTGTGCAAGTCAAAAATTAATCAGAAAACTTCTATCCAATTACGAAAAATTTTCCAAAATATAATCTCTGTAACCAAAACTTCGAAGTCCCAGATTTCCATTTTAAAGCGACAAGACTACTATGAATTAGTAGATATTCAAACATACTTTTGGCCTAAACCACCAATAACTGCTCCACTGACAAATGCCCATTTAAAAGAAATCGTAGACAACCCAGAATGAACAGTAATTTCATACCTATATAAAAGATTGCTCCTACCAAACGCAAGTTGTGGAAAGAGCAGTCAAAATAGTGACTAAAGCATCTGTTGCAATTTATGGTAATGAAAGGCGAGATGGACTAATTAGAAGTAAATTAGAATCTAAGCCAAAACGCCAAAATTTAAAAATATGAAAGCTTTTTCTAAGGTTAGGCAACTTAATTTTCAAAAAATAAAAATTTTCTCATATACGGTCGCTCCACCCTCGTGCGTCACTCTTGATTTACGATTTTTTGGTTCAAGAATTGAATTTCAATGCTTACAGGTACCTATAAGTAAACAGTTTTTTGTTTGTTGAACTGCGATGATAATGCTTACTAATCATTATGGTACGGACATAATGATAAGAAAGTTCCAGTAATGATTTTCTAATATTGTTGAAGTTGCAATGATTTTTACGTCAAGGCGACAGGATACTTTTATTTTCATGGCTCATTTCTTGGAGGGAAATTAGTTTATGTGTATCAGTCGTCAATCGTTTCAAACTAAACACTGCATTTATAAAAGAATATTACTATTTAGCCTGAGATTCTTAATGAAATTCAGCAAACAATGAATGTAAGTCCAGCAAAACCTTTAAGGCACAAGGAATAGTGCCCTGCACAGTCACCATATTTAAGACCTCGATTTTTCTTATTTATGCGGGTCGACTAATATTTTTAAAAATTCACTACACAATATCAAAGGAATACCACAAGGGATAGAAAGATAAATATGATCAACTACCTATACCTAGAGTGCTTTTGAAAATATGAAACGAACAATATGTAGGTAGTAACTAGCTGAAGGGATTTATTTTAAGCAGCTGGTATATAGAGACGAGAACTCCAATGGATTTTCAGGACATGTAGGTACTTAGTTTACAATTATTTTTTATATTTAATTACCTACTTTAGCATGTTAAGCCTTTGATTCGAAATAAATAAAATACCTAATAATCAAATCATAATTTGTGCTGAATATGTTTTTTAACCCATAACTTGTCTGTAGATAGGTACATAGAATGAGAGAAAGAAACTAGGTGTAGGTACCTTCTTAATTGAGAAACCAAAATTTGCTAAGAATTAGTGCGAGCATTTCCTCATAAGTAAGTAGGTACATATAAGTATAATTATTATGAATGCTATTCTACTATTCTTAAAACATCCCGTATAATTCACCACAAGTTACCAAATGTAGGTATAGTTATTTTAATTTTAGTAACGTTTCATTTTAAATTATAATTTACTTTTTCTTTTCGTAAATGTATCATTTTATTACCAGGAAAGTATTTTCTTAATTTAACTAATAATATACCTAAGTAGCAATTTAGTACTTCATCATTCATTTATATTTTACATACTTATCACTATAAAAATTAATATATTTGTCACGCGAAGAAACTTTTTAAAATCATGCTACTACTGTTGCTTTACCAATTAAGTATTATAAACCATTTTTTTATTACGTACGTAACTGTCAAGATATGTGTAAAATTTATATTGAACTCTATAAGTTTAAGTCAGCAAGTACTTATAAGGAGAATATTCAGAGTTCAATAATCCTTCCAAATACAATAAACTTCTAATTAATTTGATTTAGTTAAATTAAAGCGGCCTCTGTATTTACCGCCAAATCATGAATATTGAACGTAAAATAAATAATTTATGTTAATCCTCATTATTGTAAACAACTTTCTATATTCAGAAACTTGAATTGATCTGTTCGGGTAGTCATCAAAAACTAAATTTATTATAAGAATACTGTTATCGTTTGCGCTTCTGCACTTTCACGAGAAATAATTTTACAAGATAGTGGTTATGTTGGCAAACCTACATTATTGTACTTAAAATTAATAACAAATTTAATGGAAGATCATAAACAGGAAATTTACATAGGTACCTAGATGCTTTCGTCTTTTTATTCCATATCAAGAAACCATTCCTTAGAGAATACTGACAAGGTACCTCTACTGTAAAAACTAGAAATAATGATTGCACAAGCTCTATCCAAAGCATAGAAAATGACACGAAGCTACAAACCAGCACAAAATATAAGTAGCAATATACTTATTTCTACGCAACTATTTGAGACAGGTTATTACTTTCAGTAATGCAATATTAGCAAGGTCCTTTGAGGTCCTTCAGATCTCATTATTTTCATACATCATCACGCGACCATCTTTGATCTTTGGCAGAGTTTCGAACGTGCGCGGACATATTTTCGTTTCGCCATTGTTCGGCAATGTTATTATCCCACCTGTCAGAGACCAGACAAAAGCTACTCATCCGTCACTAGAATGACCAATGGTGAGGGGCTCGGCCTATTGCCAACCAATAGCGAATGGCTTGCGCGTGGGTTCCGTCACAGTTACGACAATCACTCTTGAAACAATGCCCATTTTCAGAATCTTTACGTGCTAGATAAGCACAGCGGCGTTCCGGTATCCTTCCCGGCGAAGCGTTTCTCGGTGGTTCGGAATTCGGATACGCGCACATGTACAGGTTTCCAGTATGCAGGTACATTTTCATGGGCCAGAATTTCCTATTTCTATTACAAATTTCATGCAAATATATAGTGACTTTGGAATTGTTTCGGTTTTTTACAGGAAACAAAACGGAAATGATATCTTATTGTAAGAAACCTAAGTAATAAAATTATCCGAATGAAGGGACAATACCGGTTGTTTACTCAGTATCAACATCTGATAATATTGCTTGTTAGGTATTGTAATTGAATTTAAAAAAAAAGATTGTTGGGTTGGGTGCTCATGTTTTGAATTTAGTTTCTGGTTGAAACTAAGATAAGTAGAGGTAAGTATATGAAAAATTTCTTCAAGAATAATGTTTTAGAAGCAAATTTCCAAAAAACGAGTAACTTCAAACTATCTCTTTCATAACATTGAAAAATTAATTTTATCTGTTCAGAATGAAACGTTATTGATTTTTCTGGAGAAAACTGGAACCTTATTAATTGACCTTTGATGTAAACAGTAGATATTAAGCATACTTTTCCACAAATAGCAAAACACTAACACTGCACTTAATGATCATTTGGAGACGATCACAACTGTACTTTATCAAATTTAACTTTAAAAAAATGTATTACTTATGGTGTCCGGGTTGGCAAAACACGCGTCGAGTGCAGTGTGTTGGTGTTTCATTATTTTTGTCCATTTAAAAATTTTCAAAAAAATTGCCTTGCTTTGCTTTAGTTTAAGCGTAGATATAAATAGGTACTGTAAACTGGGAAGCATTGCACAGTTAGACCATGCAAATTAACTTTTTTCCCTATCAGTCTGCAGGTCTTAGAACTTAAGCAATCGAAAAGTTTTTTTAAATCTTCGCTTTTTAATTGCCTATCAATCTGTCGAGGTATTTTCGATTTTTGCCCTTGATTTTTTTAAATTTTCCAAAGATTTAAAATTTTATCATTAAACATCTTTTTTGTTTAAATATCACGTTAGAGACCTATTTCTTAAGTAATCACGACAAATTTGTGTTTAGAAATCTTCGTTTTTTGCTTGCTGTCGTAGATTCTTTGATTTTTGCAACTTTTCAATAATTTTTATAAAAATTCATACTTCTTTGGAAATTCTTAAAAAATCAGAAGCCAAAATTGAAAATCTACTTCGACAGATTGATAGGCAATTAAAAAGCGATGATTTGAAAAAAACTTTTAGATTGATAGGATTTAAAAAACTGATTGAAAGGATTTAAAAAACTTTCCGATTGCTGAAGTACACCTGCAAACTGTTTTCAGAGAAAGTTATATTTTCATCAAAAAAACGTCTTTTCAGACAGTATTTCTTAAGTAATCATCACGCAAGCTTTTTTTTAAATCTTCGTTTTTTGATTGCTTATCGATCTCTCGAGCTAGATTTTCGATCTTTGCCACTAACTTTTCAAAAATGTTGATGAAAATTTCACACCTCACTTTTTAGCGAATCAGAAGTTTGTATTTGGTTTCGTTGCCATGACAACCGAAAAAATTTCCGGAAATTTTTCATCCTCCAGGGTACCCTGAGCGAAATTAATAAGTGGAAATTTTTCTGTCAATTATTGACATAATATGATCATATTTAACTTTTTCTGTCACATAAATAAATAAATTGTTGTAAAGTTTGAAAATATAAAAAAAAAAAGAATTCCACCCATTTTAGTGAAGAAAACGTATCTAATATAAAACATTACAGTAGATATGCAGGGTGTCCTAAAAATAGGTGCAAATATTCGGAAGGTAGATTAGTTGCTGAAAATTCAGGGAGGTATTTCATATAAACTTTTCTATTATTAGCCGACCGAGTTACACCCTCATAAAGGGGTACAACTAAAGCTAGTTTTTTATTTCTTTCTCCAAAATGGCTTAGCTCATAAAGATCAAATTTGATATACATATTCTACACCTCGTTCTACCCATAGGAGAACATTTTCTGAAGATATTATCATCCCCCCCGTGTTTCCCTAAAGTGGAATAAACTAAACCTTACGGTTATTTCGCAGAACTTTTGAATGAATGTCAATATTTCAAAGAAAAAATCTTCATTAGAAAGGATGATTTATTTTAAAATTTTTTTGCCCCTTGCGAAATTTTCATATACTTACTTAACCTTATTAATTAAAAAAAAAATAAAATAAAATACCATGCATTATTATTGATAGCTGTATTTGTTGACAGATTGACAAAAATGACAAATATTGACCATTTTGATGATAATGGTATTAACAAAATCCAGAATAAAATTAAAAACCATTAATAGAAAAGAAGTTTATTGAACAATATTTAACAGAAAACAAATACAAAGAAATGCAAAAAAAAATAATGTTTAAAGGCTGAATACACAATATTTAAATACCTGCAGGCTTCCATCTCAACATATTAGAGAAGGTGTTCAAAAGATCCACCACGTGCCTCAATGCAGGCTTGCAGTCTCCATTTAAGATTGAATTGGACGCTTCTCAACAAATGAGTTTCTTACCTTATGGGAAACATTTAAAATTGTTTGCTTTAAATATTTTAATCTTCCAACGATGAAGAATACACATTTTTCATACGACTAAAGGAAATAAATCTAAAGAATTCAAGTCTGGGGATCTAAGAGGCCATTCTACTGGCGCATCGTAGCCTCGTCCACTTCAGCGACATGGGTAGGGTAATGCTGATGAAGCCACTGTCGTACTTCTACTGCGCAATGTGCAGATGCACCGTTGTGCATAAACCACAGTGTTCGGCGATTTTCAAGGGGGATGTGTTCAATAAGTTCGAACAAATTGTTTTCTAAAAAATTTACCAAGTCACCTAGGTAAAAAATAGGGTCCAGTGTTCAATCAGAGATTCTCCTACTATAGCAGCCCATACAAAAATGATATTTGCCATTTTTGTCAATCTGAATCCCACTATCATTTATAAATAAATACAGTTATAAAATATAATGGTAAGCACTTTTGCATGGTATTGTATTTTATTTTTTTTAATTGAATTGAAAATTTCGTAAGAGGTAAACAAGTTTTAAAATAAATCAGCCTTTCTAATGAAAATTTTTCTTTCAAATATTGATAAACAATCAAAAGTTCTGCGAAAAAAACCATAAGGGGCAGTTTACACGGGGTGGATGTATCTTCAGAAAATGTTCTTCTATGGGTAGAATATGCATATCAAATTTTATCTTTATAAGCTAAGTCATTTTGGAGTAAAGAATGTAAAACTAGCTATTGGTGCACCTCTTTGTGAGGGTGCAACTCGCCAAGGGTGGCTAATAATAGCAGAGTTTATATGAAATACCCCTCAAAATTTTCAACAACGAATCTACCTTCCGAATATTTGCACCTATTTTCGGGACACCCTGTATATCAAACCCTTATGAGTAGTTTTCTGCAACTAAAATGGGTGAAAAGATTTCTTTTAACATTGCATATAATATGTAGATATCCTGCAACTATATATAGGTGTGAAATTTTCTTGTCGAATCCCCCGCGTGCTTGAATTAATCGGAAATTTTTCTCGTGTGTGAAATTTTCTTGTCGAATCCCCCGCGTGCTTGAATTAATCGGAAATTTTTCTCGTTGACAAATTTTCTAAGAAATATTTCCGGTAATAATTCAAGCACTAGGGAGATTACTAGTCAAAATTCAAAATTCTTTGGACATTTTTGAAAAAGCAGGGGTAAAAATCGAAAATCTACCTAGTCAGATCCATGGGCGATTAAAAAGCGAAGATTTAAAAAAGCAAACTTTGATAAAACGAGTTTATGATTGTGCTAGGAGAAAATTCAAACACTAAAAAGATGGCATTTTTTCCTGGCATTCCGAATATGGAATGAAAAAAAATAATAGAACATCAAAATGGTAAAAAATTCGTGAAAAGTTTGTTTCGTGTAAAATATTCATCTTGTAAATTCCCACTGGAAACCAAATGTTGTGATGTTATCAAATTCAAAATTTAATTTTCAATTGGTCCCAAAATCGAAAGAATTTCGTATTTTCTGGTCAACCCTGTATAGTTAAAAAAAATCATATTCAAATTTTCTTACTGATACCAACGATACCATATTCGATTACAGACAGTTTCTGAGATATTCGAGAAAGCGGCTATTTCCTATATTTCCACATTACCAAAGTTTACTAAATACTATAAGTTACCTCACTCAACGAAAGGCACGAATCCGCCTGCCCCACTTCTCGGCTCGCCTACCCCTACCTCTTGACCCCACGTCCTCGGTAAAAGGTACCCAGGGCATGTACACAGTGGCACTCGTTCACTCTACGAATGATTTCTGTGACCTAGGTACATGACTTCGTGCGCTGACTGCGTTTTTAAACGCTGCTAATACACCCGGTATCCGTGTCGCTTTATGATAACAACACGTGTTCGCGGTATGCCTTTGATGTCGAAATATGAAAATGCCGAAGGAGTGAGGTAACTTATAGTATTTAGTAAACTTTGACATTACGCACCTAGTTGGCTTGGAAATGAAACAAAAGTATAAAATATTCTATCTGTCAATATTGTTGAAGTCTTGCTATGTTGTAATCTACTATTAAACAGTTTTTACACATGAGATTCAGTAAAGGGACGTGATATGTTGGAAACATTTATTGAATGCAGAAAACGGTCTTGCGTTGCTGTTGTCACCAAATTTATCCCAAGAGAAAAAATCCAAGCAAATCTTTCTTTGTGAAACTATATAGGCGACTCAGGATTAGAGGTTCTGAAATATTCCAAAATGAAAAACGTAGAACTGCAGAACAGAATAACTGTTAATGATGATCAAGGGGTATAGAGCCTTTTAAAGGAGAGCCTCTGATGCTGTTTTTTTGTAAATATTTTGGAAACTTTTTGTGAGAGAGCAGTGAAATTTTCTACGTTTACTAATTTTTTTGTTCTTGATTCAAAAATGTAAAAATGATTCTAAAATTTTATTCAGGGACATAGTAACTGGAGGGGTTAGGGGTGTTTATAATTAACTTTTTTGCCTGTAGAATTTTTCATAATTTAACTACAGAAAATGAAAATTTGAAGTTTTCTACCTAAATATGTACATTTTGCCTAACTGTGATAGAATGCATGGTTATCGAGTTAAAATGATTTGAAAATTCTGTTCCACGCCATTAGTTGGTTTTTAAATTCATACTTTTTTACATTTTCACATAAATAAAACATGAAATTGGAAAGTTTCCAAAATATTTACAAAAAACCAGCATCAGAGGCTCTCCTTTAAAAGGCTCTATCCCTCTTAGGAGCCATTTCTGAACCCATGTTTATATGAACTTTTTTACTATTTTTGGACGTAGAAACTGATGGCAAAATCTTTCTAGTTAATTTCGGGACACCCTGGAGCCACGGAGCCTAACTTTTTCTTCCGGACAGCCTTTGGCTTTGGATTTGGGGGTTGTCTAATTTCTGTGGTGTGTTTTTTTTCATAATACCTACATAACGGCTACTTTTTTGCATAAACTGGTAGTGTCAGGAATACATTAATAAGATCTTATTATCAGAGGTGGAAGTGAACATTATTAGGCGTTGAATACGTATTTTTTTTTATTTTGGCTATTTACCAAATGTCATCGATAATAATTAAAGTCAATATAAAATAAAACCGGAACTACTTTGTGGAATCGAAAAATGAATCATTTTAAACCTACTGATCTAATATATAATAACGAAAACGTGTTAAAGTTTCCTGTATGTGGACAGAAATAAATCAATAGCTACAGGTGTTACATATTTTATGTTAAATTTACCAATTTAAAAAAATATTGGTATAAATATTTATAACAGATAATTTAATGTTGTTTTATGCTAATTTCTTTTATCACTTAGGTATTTGACGTCGGTTTGTTTCCGCTACCAAGAACACACCTCAGTGTCTGTATAAACTGAAAATTTTGTGATCTAATCCCTACCGTTCACCCATTTGTTACTTTAAATTATTTACTAGAACCACCATAGCTATAATAGAAAGAAAAACTTGACTCGCGCCTAATAATCATAATTTGTTGTCATAATTTGATTTAATTAGTACCGTATATTTTACAATGAAATTAATACCTTTCAAGGATTGATTACAATTACCTTGCTGTAATTAAAAATATGGTGAAAAAACAATTATAATGCAAGAAAGGACTGTAAAAAATAAATAAAAAAGTTTACCTTATTTGGTTCGTGTTGTTGCGTAAGGAGTTGTTCCCTAACCATTTGCAGTTGGAATATCAGCTCCGACAATTTTCTGTCCTTCTCCATATAATTATCACCAGAGAGAGCATGCTGAATAGCAGCTGTAGGCTCAACGTCTCTGCAAAAAGTGTTATCTATAAATCTTTATTGTGAAAAGAAATGGAGAAAAATTAAAACCAACCTTTATATACCTACATACATATTATATCTGTTTCAAGACATCAAACAATCAAACAAAGCAGAAACGTTACAAAGTAGAACGTATATTTTTTTAAAGACGTGACAAAACGTTGAAAGAAAAATATTATTGTTAAAGGGAATGCTGAGCTTTCATTAAAGATAAGAGACCTGAGGTAGCGTTTTGTTTTTGATACAATCGCTTGGTAGATCTTTCTTTAATAGGGAATTTATTCTTAGCAACTTTCTCTGGAACTTCACTCGTAGCGCAGCATAATTGCAAAAGCTACAAAGTGATGGAAATATAAGTTTGCAAGTTAAAACGCGTAATATCATCCAACAGTTATTGAATCGGAAACGTACTGGTATGCATTTTTATATCATGCTAATGAATATAGTCAAACTGATAATAAAATACTAATCTGAATAATGTAGTTATGAAAACGCACAAGGTAATTTTATGGAGATCGAAAAATGTAATATTCTAGTGAAATTTAGAGGCAATGCACTACATGCATAGTTATATGATACTAGCATATTGAAAGCACACCATAATTGAATTCATAAGTTTAATAGAATAGATCAAAGACAAAACTGTAAAATTTTACAAGCAAGACGTAAACATAACTGCTTTTGTCACTGGAGCTAAACTGATATTTAGGCTTGATTGTTTGGACAAGTTCCGTGACAATACTTTTGAAGTTCTTCTGCAACAAATTAACCAGCATGGTGCTACTGGATTTGGTTAGCAATATAATATTTAGTCTACTGTTTAGATTCAAGTTAACCACGTAAGTTTTTAACACCTTGAAGATTTGTATTAGGCTGAAGTTTTTGGTTGCTGGAAAAGATCGTGAGCTAAGTTTAGGTTGTCGAGAAACTAATTAGTTTTATTGAGGAACTTGCTGCAATTGTAATCCAGTTCATTACATAGCAAAAAGGAACCAAGTTTGAATGTTGTAGAATAAAATAAGGCGATGGTTATATGGGCCGCAAAATTGAGCAATGACTAACAGACTATACCAATTACCAAATTAAAAATTACTTCTAATCCATGAAACCAAAGTAGCTGAAAGACATTAACACAATTATTGGAGATGATTTTGGTTGATGGAGCATATTTTACTTTAAATAAAAATATTTGTGCCTCTACTACGCAAAATAAAAAGGAAATTCAAAAAATAATTTTTTTCTCCACAATATCAATTTGATGTGCTGCATTATCATTAATGACTGTAAAAGTTAAGTTATGTTTGAGGTTTTGTTTCCACAAGAGATTGAGGAAGAAGTGGTGCAATTTTACTCTCATCGACACGAGATTCTAAAACAATAATATCCAAGAGGAGGTCAAGCCATAAAAATTAAGATAATGGTTTCCAAACTGCTCCTGAGCATGATCGTGTAATAATAGTCGTAAAACTTCACCCTTTAGTATATGCACATATTTATTATTATTATTTGGTAATGTTGATAGATACCCTCTAATCTTCTTCAGGTTTATTCGAAGAATATAACAATAAGTAATAACCAAGAATTTTACAAGTGATTTCCAATGATTTAGTGTTTCATGGTTGGTTTTGTTCAGTGTTTACTTATACGCGCTGTTTATTAATGGATTAGTGGAAAGAGATCGCCCGTCGCGTCGAGCAATGGAAGCAAGGTATATTTGATTACACATAAAATGAAATACTAAAGTTGATCGTTAATTGAATAGATTTTTAATTCCAAGAAAATCTTAATGTGTATTTTCAAAATCGTATATTCTTTAGATATTTACTAGATCAAGTTGTTTGTCATGGAGATCAATAGAGCCGGTCATCGTATCTTAATATTTGAAGAGAAACTGCTACACACTTCCTGTTCTCTGTCACTCGACCACCACGTTTCACAAACAAAGAAAATTTGAAATATATATAAAATCCTGTTCTACTCGCACACTATCATTATGGCTTATTTTGATTACATTGACTTGATGACCCATAGTCTTAAGGATATAAAACATATATTTAAAAGAAATTGTAACAATGTTATTGTTAAAAGAGAACTTTAATCTGGCTATAATAATAACTCTTACATAAAATTCTGTTTCCGATATTCGATAAAATAATTGATTTATTATTCTTTCGGAATGGGAATGATAATCATGAATGGCTGTGTTGATAATACTCATAGCGTTATAATGTAGGAGGCGGGAAAGAAATGGGTTATGTCACCTTATCTGCATTTATGCTTTAGGAGAAGGGTCAAGGCAATATAAAGATTACTGTATTATTGTAACACTAAATGTGGTTTAGTGCGCATATTATTATAGAAGGTTTCCCAGAGGTTAATGTCAGGAGCATGATATTTTATAACAAAACTTGAATTATTTAGCATTTGAATTATGAATTGATATACGTGCAAGAGTAATAACAGTGCTCACATATGAACAAGATAATTATTGCGTCTAGAGTTCTGGCACTATACACAAACTTTCACAGTAGGTATATAAAATAAATTGTAGTAAATTACTTAAGACGGAACTGTGTTAACACGATGCCAACAAATAGCTTTACAAAACTTTGTTTGATATGGAAGATAGTTTCACCAATACCGTCAACATAGTCTATTCTTTTTTTCTTAAGTAATGAAGATCAGCTGTTCTGAAGCTTAGGCTGATATCTATTAAATTCGTTTTTTCCAAAGTGTACGATTGTTGGGAGATTTGACTATCTTCTTTGGTATTGCAAATGCTGCTTCGAAGTGAGCAGAACTGATACCTAGCCATTAAGGCACGTGGAAAGAATTATGTCTCTTTTACCACATATCCTACATCTTTCCTTGGTCAAGAGGTTATTTAATGTATAGAGTCCAATTATTCCATTAGAATGTATGGTGTTTTTGTTTTAGAAGTTCCTTAACCATTTTGCTATGCTTTATGATATTTCTCAGGCCGATTCTGCTCCCATCGAGACTATTCTTCGCCTTCTTAGGCTAGTTTGTCTATCTTCTGTTTGGCTATGTTTCCTGCTTGGTGTCCCTACTGGATCATCCAGTTGTATTATATCTTGTTCTACCAGTTTCGCCTGGAACTGTAGTTTTTGACCATTTTAAAATTATACCTTGACTGCTTCCAAAGCTCTAAGAGTTGCTTGACTGATGGACAATATGAATAATACAATTTTTATATGACTCCATTTCCAAGTTGATGTCTTTTCATTTCAATTCCAATTTTCCTATTGCTAGATTGATGACAGTTTCAGTTGTTGTTTAAAACGATCCACGACAAGACAGAGTCTTCAATTCATGCAAATATTTATGATGATCCAGCCTATAAAGTTGATGATGATAAAGACAATAACTTTATGGAAATGTTAAGAACCTATTGCTGATCTGTTAACTCTATACTGTCAAATGTTTCCAGAGTAGAAGTTAAAATAAAGGGACATAGAAAATGCAATTGCAGTAATTTAGAGACGCTTGATCAAAATTCATGGTACTGATCTTCTATATTTTGTTAACAGTGTTTCCGAATTTTTGTGAAATACTCTGTGTGCGTTTCCACTTTGTTAATCATACTAATAATATTTTCCCTCAAGAATTATTTGACCACGAAGAGTAAATTCAAGTAGAGGATTAGATGCAGATCGTCAACATATGAACTAGTTGTAGAACATTGAGAGTATATAGGATTAGTTACGCAAGCAATAAAAAAATCATTCTGCTCCAAACGAGAATGAACATATTATATGCTGAAGTAGATAAGGTTACAGACTGTTAAAATACATGAAAAAGCAAACAAATCTGAACAATTCTCTCCAGATAAAAGAATATTTTTTGGAAAGAATTCTTAAGAAATTAACAAACTCTAGGGTTCCCCTTCTTTCAAGTTCATTAGAATACAAAGGTCATTGTTTTATACGTATTTGGGAACTTCCTGCTTAGATAAATTATTTTTAATGATAGCTTAATGTTTTGAATTTATGCGACAAATTAATTCCTCTAGAGACAGCTATTTCTTTCCAATAAATGAAATACGATTTTAAAAATAATTGGCCACCAAAGTTTTCATCAATCAAAAATAAATCTAAAACGGCATGTCAAAAAAGTGTAACTTCATAAATATAAATGTTTAAGTTAACAACAACAATAAAACTCACCACATCACCAATTAAAATATTCAGCCCCTTCCATTTAACGGATTGGTTAATGATTATGTTTTCTGAATATTTCTGACTCAACCTCAAAGGGACGAAACTTACCCCACGCTTCAGGTTCGTAATATTTAAAACTATACTTACGAATTATGTGTGGAATTCGGTGTTGAACACGGTGTCGGCCTTTTTTCTTCTTTGATGGTGCTGTTGTTAATTTTAGACGTTAACCGTTTGAGCACGTCATCCATAGATCTCTTTAACGGATGAGAGGAACTATTATTATTATGTAAACTACTATTATTATTATTATAATGAATGTTCGTCTTTATATCAGATGTGGGACTACTACACTCCGAAGAATTCCTTCGTCTTTCAGTTTGATCATTGTGTAAAGATAGCGCCGATATACTAGTTGACATTAAAATATTAGGTTCTGACGAACACATCATTTTCGCGGTTTTATTAGGAGGAGTCCGATCCTCGTCAACGTCATCGACCTCGCTACCGGACACACTTCCTGGCGACGAAGATTCCGACAGTTTGTAAAAAGGAGTAGAATTGTGCACCATTGTGTTAGTGTCTTCTTCACATATGTCACTCAGATTATTACTGCTTGTCTCGTCAAGATCCGTAAGCCCTCCTCCCTCACTGCCGCTGCCAATGTTGGGTTGTAATGAGGTTATCGTTTCCGCCGAATTTGAACCTTCGTGAAGTTTTGTTGGAGGAGACTTCCGCTTTGAAGACATATTTCTGAAAGGAAAAATATATTATGAGTAGTGGATAATGTAGTTGAGGCCAAAAGTCAAAAGAACCAATAAGATAACGATGAAGTAGTATCAATATGCTTAAAATGCAATGCAGCAGAAGGAATATGATAGAAGTCACCCAAAAATAAATAGGTAGTAGATATTCAATACATAGCACTGCTTGAGTTTCCTTCATGGTGTTTGGATGAAATTTAGCTGAATGTGAAGTGGTGAGAGGGAATGAAATTAAGGTTTTTAAGTTGTCGAGTTCCATTCTCAGGAAGCAGTTAATTAAGGTTTTCTTTCAATAATATTGTCTTTATGTTTATTATTATTGTTATTCAATAAACGTAACCCACAATCACTGAAGAGGTTCAATTGAAATTAAAGAGGACTACTGACTTGATTCACTTGAATCTAGCAAACCGTTGTGCTTGTCTACTTAAAGTATCTTAACACAAGTTACAACTGTTGGGCTGATTCAATTGAAGGGAAAGTAGACCATCAGTTATATTCAAGTGATTCTAGACAAAGGTTATGATTGTTTACTTAAACTGTTCTTCGTTAATTTATGGTCTTTTTGTTTGTTGTTATTGTCATTTATGAAACACAATCATTGATTAGATTCAGATGAATATAGTCAATGGTCCACTTTCTCTTGAATCTAGTCAATGGTTGTATTTGTTTGTTTATTTATTCTGTCCTTCATAATACTTATATCATTTTTATCTTTATAGTTAATTATTCAATAAATACAACCCACATCCATTGACCAGAATCAATTTAGTGGACGACCAATTGGATTCACTTAAATATATCTAAATATTTGTTTCCTTAAATTTCCACCGTTAATTTTTGTCTTTATGTTTGTTGATATTATTATATAACAAATACAATCATTGAATCGATTCAAGTGAACCTAGTCAATAGTCCACTTCTAATTCACTTGAAACTAGTCAATAGTTTTGTCTGTTACTTAAGTTGGCTTCCTTAGAAGAAACTTAGATATTGACGGTTTTTGAACTATCAAAAGAAATAAATAAAAATAGGTCACTAAGTTTCTAGTTAATTTAAACTTTTTATCGCAATAATATTAGCGATAATTTTTTAGGCGTATAGAATCGTTACGTACTAAATTTATTTAAAGGAAGAAACATTTTAAATATTATGCCACCAGGACACAGATACAAAAATAAATTTACTTTAAACAACGTTTTAAAATTCTTGGGCATTTTACCAGTAAATAAAGGTTGTCAGAATATTTGCTGCGAAGTACAGCATTAACAAATATGAACAGTTTATTTAAAATAATTAAAATCGCGTACCATAAAAAGAATAAATAATTTAGCTACATACCACATTATTAAAGCACTTTCCTCATTTAGGTCCTATCCGAACTATAATTAAGCTCCAAATTATTTCCCTTCCCTTTCCAAAACTAGTTTTAACATTCCTAGATCTAACTAATCAAAGTTTTGACTGACCGCCGTTTCACCACTATCATCAAGAATCGAGAAACTATTTAGACCTGCAATTACAGTTTACTTCTTAATTTCCGTGCACAAATAACTACAGATAGAATTAGCCTAACTTGAGGCAATCTTTGGCTAAATCTGACTACACTCACTAACTATATTAAAATCAAGAATGCGTGCTTACTTTACACGTCTCCAAATAACACTGTTTATCCGAGAACAATCGCGGATCAATGGGGTCACAGTGTCATTATCTTTGCTTTAAACTATAATAATTTAATTTAATCATAATCAAAAATTATGGAACACAGAGCAGATACACGTGAGATCAGCATGCAAATGCCAGGAAAGATTAAGACTACCTCTGAATATTCTATTTTCGTAGAAATACATTTTTAATTTAAACATCATTAATATTCTTCATGCAACTAAATTATTTGATGAGTCATATGTAATGTATTGTGTGTGTGTGTGGCAGATTTGAAAAATATATTACGCGGTTATCATAATATTTTAATTATCGTTTTATTAGATTTTCAGCTAAGGAAAACTTTAAGGTATGGCTAGGTAAAACAATTTTTAATATTTATGAAATTGTCAATGACTTGGGATTTGGAATAAAGATATTTCCATCCAATATTGCTTCATAAATATGCATATTGATCTGGGAACTGCCTTGATCTAGACAAACCTGCAAAGTTCGAAACGTAGCCTTAATTTCTTAGTCATCATACAAAAGTTAAATCTACCTTCACATAGGTCACCAAATACTATTGCGATTTTTTCGATTGGACAGAGGGCATAGAGGGTAAATGAAACTACAAATTGTATAATTTACTCAGACCAAAAAAACAATATCTGCATGTTGGCCTTTTTGTCTGCCATGATACCTTGAGCACATTTCGAGATACTTTGAAAGTTTTGGAGATTCGCCAAGTTTAAAATTAATCAATAAATGAAAAATAGTCAACATACATGAGGGCAGTAAAATATTAATTTCGTTTAAATCAATAACAGTCTAAGATTTACAAAAATATTAATTTCTACTAGGTATTGGATTTTTACATAAAATTAATTTGTCTAAACTAAAGAATCCAACCTGCTGCACAATAACAACTGATCCCATATTTTATCAGATTTGGCAATTAGCTTGTTTCTATATTAAATTAAATCTCACAATTAGTGAAGCTTCTAGTGAATATTTTAAAAATAGTGTTTGTGTTGGAATTAAATCTACAATTCAGTTAATAAATTTGTCGATGTCAGGACTAATTCAACATAAATACTAGGCGCCTATAATCCATTAGCTTTTTATTAAATAGGCTTATTTTATGTCGTTAAGTTGGCTTGCCAGTTTTACGGAAATAGAAGATGCATTTATTTTTTCAACAGCCATTCCCCTATGTTATACGACAAATATAACAGTCGTTAGTGTTAGATTATCTTTCTACTAAAGAACGTCCTCATCAGCAGGTGCGTAGTGACTGGTGTACGCATGTATTAATTTTTGTGAATTGTAACGCGATTTTAAATACTTAAATTTTGGAATGAAAAAACATGATCAATGTGCGAGAGAACGTTTTCCCAATTTTCCTGTGAACTACCAATATGAACGTTTCCTCTACGATGGTGATGAATTTCCGAGAATCAGACTCTGATTGAAAGCAAAAAATGTACCTGGAGAATCAAGTAAGAATGGAGAAAATGGCAGATAATGCTAGAGGTCTAATGGAAGTCTATTCCACTATATCTTTGAAGAGGTTAAGAAAAAAGACGCATTTAGTTACCAATTTCGTTTTACGAATGAAGTTTTGTACAGCTGGTTCTTAAACAATTCAAATAATGAAAATGTTCTGAACCCTACTTTTTACACCGACAAGGCATGGTTTCGCAACAATGATTAAGTGAATAATCAGAATGTGAGAAGAAAATGAGAACATACTCACTCATAATATGTGTTGACCACAATAAGGTAATATCTTTGATAAGACTCTAGGAAATATGTGATATTCACAAATGCGCATCCGATTGTAAGGAGTAAATAATAGCAAATAATCGTCCTTAAGTCGAAAGTCTTTATTATATTTTTTATTTGGTTAATTTCAGATGTACTTATTAAACGAAATTATAATATTCATGGGGTCCTAATAAAAAGATTAATGCTGATTTTACAAAAGAAAAGCTACCTACTTTATATTTTAATTATCGAGAAAGCTATTTGTCGTATTATACATTGAATTATTAAAGACGATTTCAATTTGCTGAATAATGCAAAGCTGTAGGTACTCAAAAAGAAAAAATTAAAATTCTCTTCATAAAGGACGATAATGTATTTATTTTAGAGCTTAATGATACATTTTTATGAAAACACGGGCTACCTATAGAAATAGCAGTCTCCTGTATTATCGATTGGCTGTGCCGGAGCAATTTGTGTAGCGACAAAGCGGGACAACAAATCTAATTTCTCAAATAAATATTTTCTTTGCTTCATTATATTATTTCTGTTTCATTTCGGGATTTCAAGGAACAGCGTTTTCTTTCAGGCTACGCCTTTATAGTTATTATTTCCATCTTTACAATTCGATAATGACATTTTCTCTACAATAAACACAAATATAAGACTCTAAAATACCAATCAAATTTGATTTGCTTCTGTTTAACTTCCTTTTGACAGGCGCCCGAGAAAAATGTATTTCTACAATTCTCCTAATTAAATGACGGAGAAGCGCAGTGCTAAAATAGCAAAACATTATTTTAAACTTAATTTAATGCGAAAGGGATGTTGTGATAAGAAATAAGTACCAAATAATACAGTTCATAGGTACATTTTAAAAGGCTCTGCAGCTAACCTTCGAGAATCCTCAAAATTATGATAAACTGGAATTATTCCTTGATGAATTAGTTAGGTGTGATTAAAAGGTTATTTTAGCTAAAGGTCGAAAAATCCTCTTAGCGGGAAAATGTTATTATAGTAGGTAATTTGTAACTGATGAAATAATGAAGATAGTGTCTGGAAAATGAAGATAATGTTTTGTTTACGAGTTTCAGAGATATATACACTTTTGAATTACGAAAATAACACCAAGTGGGCTCCGCAAACACTTATAAATTGAATATCTTAGAAACAGAGAAAACGAAAACGAAGAGGATACCTACATCTCATTTAATTTTATTTTCCAGTGTGCTAACTCACCCAGGTCTTACACACACAAGCCCAGAGGACATTAAAAAAAAATAATTTAGGATACTGAGATATACAGAAATGGAATTCGTTTTCTTTTCTTTTCGCAAAAACCATATTGCTTGGCGCTGACCCGTCGCACAGTGGCCCCAAAGCGACTTCTTTTGTTCAAATCAGTCTGTAGGTCTTAATACTTAAGCAATCGCATAGTTCGTTTTTTTTTTAAATCTTCATTTTTCAATTGCCTATCGATCTAGATTTTCAATTTTTACCCCTAATTTTTCAAATTTTTCCAAAGAAATTTGAGTTTTCATCAAAAAACGTCGTTTTTGTGTAAATATCACTTTCCAGACATTACCGGGTGGCCACGCCACGAGTCAATGTACGCCCCCAATTTGTTGGTTGTTCTTGAATTTAAAAATTTCGTTTTTGGTATACCGGATCAACCGGAAGTGATATTTTTGTTTGCGTTAGTCTAAAAATAGCCCACTTTTGTATTACTCAAGTATGCCAATAACGAAATTTTTAAATTCAAAAACAACCAAAAAATTGGGGGCGTACATTGAATCGCGGTCACCCGGTATATTTAGTAATCACGGTAAAGTTTTTTCTTAAATCTTGGTTTTTTTGATTGCCTACCGATCTGTCGAGCTAGATTTTCGATTTTTGCCACTATCTTTTCAAAAATTTTCAAATTAAGTTATTTTAGTGACACTGTCCTTCGGTAAAAGTTTATAAAATACGGTGTGGCCCATTTTGAATGGAAGCACCGTCTGTAAAAAAATTGTCTATTAGGTATCCGATTTTAACGGATTTCTTTTAAAAGATAGATCTTCCAAAACTCTACTTTATGACGAAAATTTAGAGATTAATTTCAATTTTCAATACCTACTATAATTTTTTTTTTGATGCTAAAGGTGAACAAATTTGATAAGCGATTTTTTTATTAAAAATTCAACTATACCACTGGATTCAGAAACATCTCAAATGGGTAAATCCAAAATTTCGTGAAAAAATATTGAATAATGGTTATATTGATTAATGACAAAATAAATGTAAGTAGTGTTTTATAATTTTTAAAAGTAGTCCATGAAAAATAAATAAAAGAAAGATACATTAAGTGGATAGTTTTAATATACAGGGTGTCCCAGTTAAAACTCCCGGGGCCATTTTCTCGGAAACTTATAGAGATATTTGAATTCTGTAAAGGGCATTCACTAGAGTATATAAATATATCTTCAGTTTTGAGTAAAGACCGTTTTTCTCCATGTTGAGATATATATGGCGTTGCAATCCAAAGAAATTGTTCGATCCCAGGAACGTTGAAATGAGGTCCATGTGAAAGAACATTACATTCTAAGCAACTTTTATGATTTAATCAATTTTCGAAAAATCACTAGTTTCCGAGATATTTAAATTTCAATGTAATATTTTTGAGAAACTAAAATAGCCATAACTTTTCCAAAATAAATTTTCTACGATAGATCCTTGGGACATTTTTTTTATAGTAAATCAAACTGAATTAATTATTAATAATGAAACAAATTTAAATCAACTTCCGGTTTGACCAAAAATTACATTTTTTATTTCAGAATGGGACACCCAGTATGTTTTCATACAAAATTAAAGAGCAGATTATTTAGAGCATTTTTTTTTCAAATATAACCGTATTTTTATGGCATTCGACATAAATAATTATCATATTGGTTTTATCTTCATTATTGTGATTGACCATGATAATTAAAATTATAAACGAATTGACTTCGGAAATGACAGTATTAAATAATGAACAATAAACAGAAATGTCAAATAAACAGTCAAACGTCTCAGCCACCTTTGTTTCAGTTGTTTGCGTTAAGAAAAATAAAATTAATATAATTGTTTTATTAATGGCTTTAATATTATTAATTGTAGACACAATATGGTTAATTAAACGGTTAATTAAATAATAGCTAATCAAATTTGTCCATTTTTTACATCGAAAAGAAATTATGGTCGGTCTTGAAAATTGAAATTAATTTTTAAATTTTTGTCATAAAGTAGAATTTTCGATGATCTACATTTTAAAAAGGTTTTACCTATTGTTTTTCTCTATTGGTCTTACTTTTATTTTCATGCAGATCAGATTGCAGGAAGTTTAAAGCCTTACATTCTTTTCGTTTTATATTACAATGTAAATGACGGTTTTATACATAAATAAGAGTCAATCTAAATACAAAGTATTAATGTGAAAACAATGTCTTATCTTTTGTTAATTTATAATTGATGGAAATTAAAATAATAATTAATATATTCCTTATTGTGGAATAGAAGATTCTAAGAACAATATTGTATATAATTACACAACCTAGCAATTATAATGACCTCATGTAGCTATACACAGGTATATCAGTTATATTACTTCCGTGGTATAATACAACTAGAGGGAAAGCTTAGCTCCATATGTTGTAGTAACAAGCAGAAGACATTTACCTACTAAGTTAAATTTCAAAAAAATGTCGGTGACATCATTAATTAATTTGCCACTTCTCTGGCTCAATAATTTTTTTTTGTATACCCGGTTGGTTAAATGGAAGCAAAGTTGCGCAATTTAATGCTCATATTATGGCAAAAAGAAATTCAAAATCAAAATAATAGGTATAGGTAGAAACTTTATAGACCAATTCAATATTCTAAATGTATTTTTAGGGTTTAGTTAGGTCCTCATGTGTTTAAAAGAAAACTAGTTTTTTAACTTGCCGAAATAAAAATTCAGGAACATATTAATATAGGGTATATTATAATAATTAGACAGTTGGAATTATTGTTTTCACTAAGATAGTAGTAACACGAAGGATATATTATTTCTTAATAATAAATGTCTAACTTATTCTTTAGAAATAAGCGTTGGAAATAATCAAGTGCAATATATTCATTGATTTTATATCACACAACGTTTTTCAAAATGATACAAAAAATCCAGGTCCGCATTTAAAAATTGAAGATGGTCCTGAGGCTACGGAATATCGCAATGGAAATCTGATATCTTAGTTATATAACGCGGCACAAAGTGTCCCAAAAAGGGTTTTTAAATCTGGTCATAAATATGTGCGAAAACCTTAAATGAAGCATATATTTTAATTGGCAACGATTGATCGCATTTACAAATCGGTTACATTTGCATGGCAAAGACACTGCCTACATATTTTAAGTTGGATGCATCTTGCGAATTCCTAGAATAATGAACATGCTTAAAATTAACAACGATGTTGTGTATAATTAAATTAATGAACATTTCACAATGAATGCTGCCCTATTATCTTCAAGTGAATGAAAAATTAATCCGTCTTTTAAAATGAATTAATTCGTTAGGCCGGGCTATTTATACGTAAAACAGAAGAACAGGAATAAACGTCCTCTTTGTACAACTTGAAATAAGATCTTTTGTTACCTTATTTTCATACTGTTTTGTCTAGAGAACAATTCTACGGTTCTCTTTTTATGCCACAACGCAAATGTATTGTAGACAAAATTCCTGAATTTAAAAGTCTCAAATTACAAACTATAAAAAGCAGTGATGCCGAAAAACCATAAAAGAAACGTAATATTATCGTGAATTTTTAAACTATTACACAATGGGGCAATTCATGGCATTAAGAAATCGTGTGTTTTGATTTGCAACGTGCAATTATGCATATACAGGGTGTTACATTAAACAGTTCTTAACTAAAAAAATATCAAGGATTCCTATTAGCCATTTTTTTCTGTCGCTAATACTGGTCTTGGAATCAGTGTGAAACCAATTTTTGTCGAGGATATTTTGGCTATTCACTGTCCTCATATGTCCCGATTTTGTTCTCGAATCTAATCTATGACTTTGGCATTGCAGGTTAAAACCCAAAACGTGTAAAATACTTTGAAGTCAAGACGATAATTTCCGTAATGTTTCATTAGATAAAGTTATGTAGATGTTATCGAGGTGACCGATGTCGTTCATTATTTCAGTTAAGTCGTTTGTTTGGAGTCGAGGACTTCCAGGCAATTTACAAAAACTATTATTTAATATCAATCAGGTGAAAGAATTTTAAATCATCCATTGATTGAATAAAGCCTTAATAGTATCCAATCATTCATATTATCAGGAGCACCTAGATTATGCCCTTATAAGTGTACTGGAAGTTGCTTTGATAAATGATCACAAATAAAATACATTATAATTGGATTTCTTGTACATTTTATGCATTACTAAGATTTTCCGCTTTAATGTTTGTAAATTGTTCAGTTATAAAAGTCGATATACACTTTTGTTGTACCTGACTGCCCATATTTTATATTTTTTTCCCGTCAAACCAGATCGGGATGCTGTTATATTGATTTAATGATAGTGCACACAGATTTTATAATTATATTGTTGTTTTGTGTATGAACGACTGTATTCAATTACGTCAATTGAAACAAAATCAGTTAAGTCACACTGTTATTAATTCAATTAATTGCAAGTTATTCATCTCAGTCATTAGCCTGCGATCGAAATTTTTGTGGTACTAACCATGTGTGTAGTTAGATGGGGTAATTCACTAGTATTACGTTACAGTTTGAAATGAAGATGTATAATTTATACAATATACATAAACGGAACCTGATGCATTATTTAATTTTTCGAAAACATAATCAGAATAAATTAATTATTGTCACTATCGTCTCCAAATTTTACACTATCTTGATCTGTTGTGCCTCAGGGATCTATTCCGGGACCACTGGCATTTAATAGTTTTATTAACGATATCTTCAACTGTTTAAATATACTGCATACGTTTCTTAAGGAACATGAGTGTAGAACCAAGAGTCAATTTGTAATGTAACGAAACTAATTATAAGCACAAAGAAATAAATGCAATATTTTATTACTAAATTCAAGACATATGCACAAGAACAATATACGTCGAGATTTCAACGCAATTATGTTTCTGAGCTTATTAAATCCAGAAAAAAATTTCTCAAACAATATTTCGTCGGTTTTTCAGTCCGTTGATACTATTGCTCCTGCTTCAAATATTTTCCCGAAATTGGGTAGGTATATCTTAGGTTAAGTTCTTTGTTGAGCAATAAGTAAGTCCAATAAATTTTATTCAAAAATATCTCTAGATGTCGCACCTCAAAAATTTGATAATGTTGCTAATTTGCTGATGACTTTTATGCATGTGCTTGTTTTTGATATAACTACTCTTTATACTGTATATATTTTTGAAATTACAGAAGAGTCTCTAGATTATCTTAATTTAAGGATAAGAGAGAAAAACTATGTTATTTGAGTAGTGGGTTGAATGTTAATTAATTCGGTTACCTGCCCCATCTTGAGCCCAATTTCCAGTCTTTACCGTAAAGGAGATGGAGTGATTTCCCTTCACCGAACGTAGGAATCATAAATAATTCAGGTGACCCGGATGTGACTATTTATACGTTTGATATTCTGACCAAATTTATATTTACACGTACGATAGAAAACGTCTCAGAAGCGTACGTTCAATATTTCAAATACTTGCGATTTTGTTTTAAATGCTTCTGACCTGAAAGTTGAACAAAAAGTTGTTTAAGGGAACAACCTGCTCCGAAGCAAGGTAACTAACACAGAGATGTTGATCTTCTACTTGTTTTATTCAATCTTACAAGACCAGGTTGTAAAATATAGACAATCACCCGGTTGTTGTGTATGTTAGTCCAACGGTACCAGCTACAACTCGTTCGATAATTATATTTGTGTAATTGTATAAATTAATTTTACGCGACTACAAGTCGACGTCGTCTTCCGTGTTCGAGAATTATCATTTGCTTTATTCACTGTAATGCATACCATTAGATTCTAAACAATATGGGGACTTCAGTTGGACTTCGTGGTAATTAACCAACTTATGCTAGTCGGCTATAAAGACATCTGACTTATTCATTTGAGATTATATGCAGTTAGTAGGTATGCAAGAATTTGAGTATAAAGGAACACTGCAAAATTATTTTGCTTTCAGTGACTGTAGACATAAAAGTGTCACGAAAACGTTGAGCCATTTAATTTGTTTATTTAATAAAAACTCAATTTTTTTTAATTATTTCAGTGCAAAAATAAGCACTGGGCATAATATTTGCTAATTTAAAAACGCAAGAGTTTCTTTCTATATTGTCAATAGCATTACTAATAAGACACAGGGTGTTTGATTTATTGTTAACAACAGCCTTTAACTTTTAAACGAATTGTTTTAGCGGCAAAGTGTAAAGGGAAAAAAATTATATATCGTGTGAGCTACATTTTGGTAATTTCGAAAAAACAAATGAACGTCTAGAAATTCTAGAAAAATAAAAACCGAGTTAATAAAAAATAATTTGAGGAAAAAATTATTTTTAAAGTTATATTTGAAATCAGCGCCCAAATTCAATCTTAATTTACTAATAAAATTTTTTTGTCAAATCACAGCTTGCTTCAATTTTGACGATTATTTGATTTCCTAAATGATTTCCCTTTTTGATTTATCGTTCTACAATCTACAGCCTGTAACCTTTAAACGATCATGTGAGCTACATTTTCGCATTTTCGGAAAAACAAATGAACGTCTAACAATGCTAGAAAAATAAAAAAACCGAGTTAAAAAAAATAATTTGAGGAAAAATTTATTTTCTAAATATATTTGAAATCAGCTAGAATCACACTTTTAAATTTACCTATATACGTATTAATGACTTCGTGGTCTAGAGGTAACGCACTTGCCTCGAAACTTCGCGTCGAGGTAAAGGATTCGATTTCCGTGGAGGAACTGGAATTTTACGTAAAAACGGGGAAAAAATAAATGTTTTTTTTTTCCTGATTCTTGGCTTTGGAAGCGGGTCCTTTAACCACGTATAAATACATATTAATTATTTGAAAATGTACCGAAATTTTATTTCTTTCCAAAAAGTTATTTTTTAAAAATTTTTAAAAATATACTTTGCCGCTAAACAATTCATTTAAAAGTTATAGGCTGTAGTGGATAAAGCAAACATTCTTTTATTTTCCTAAAATTGTTAGACGTTCATCTGCTTTTTCGAAAATACCAAAAAGTAGCTTATACGATGTATGATTTTTTTTTCCTTTACACTTTTCCGCTAAAACAATTGGTTTAAAAGTTAGAGGCTGTAGAACGATAAATCAAACAGGGAAATCATATAGAAAATCGAATAATTGCCAAAATTGAAGCAAGCTGGGATCTAACAAAAAAATTTTATTAGCTAATTGTGATTAAATTTGGGTGCTGATTTCAAATATAATTTCAAAATTAATTTTTTCCTCAAATTATTTTTTATTAACTCGATTTTTTTATTTTTCTAGAATTGTTAGACGTTCATTTGTTTTTTCGAAAATACCAAATGGTAGCTTACACGATGTATAATTTTCTTTTTACACTTTTCCGCTAAAACAATTCGTTTAAATGTTATAGGTTGTAGAACGATAAATCAAACAGGGAAATCATATAAAAAATCAAATAATTGACAAAATTGGAGCAAAATTGTTTATTTAAATTTTGTAGGCAACACCTTTTAGAGTAGGTAAAATTGGTACAAAAACGACAAATATTAATTGGAGTTAAAAAAAAGAATGCCTGTCGTTAAAAATTGAGAGATGTTAAAATAAAAAAACCGTAAAATATATATAATATACGCTCAAAACGTGGCATGCAAATTAGTGTAGTTATCGCCAAAAAAAAGATTTCCTGAACAGCAATAAGAAATATACAATAGGATACATCTACTATCTACTGAAATTAATAGTACGCATGTCTAGCCACGCGACAGCACATGAATAAAGGCACGCCTCTCTGTGACGCTGTATGACTGACCTCACGGCATTGGTGTGGCCAAGCCACGCCTACGCCCACCAACGACATGGCTCTGAATAGCACGCGTGGTCTACCACGTAGCCAATCCACGCCTCTAGCTTTGACAAAAAATTTTATTAGCAAATTAAGATTAAATTTGGGCGCTGATTTCAAATTTATTTTCAAAATAATTTTTTTCCTCAAATAATTTTTTATTAACTCGGTTTTTTTATTTTTCTAGAATTGTTAGACGTTTATTTGTTTTTTCGAAAATACCAAAATGTAGCTCAAAAGATATAGAATTTTTTTTTCCGTTACACTTTTCCGGTAACGCAATTCGTTTAAAAGTTACAGGCTGTAGAACGACAAATCAAGCACCGTGTGCCGGTTCCAATATAGCAAGGAAAATAAAAGAACTCCTAAAAGTAAAATTTTTGTCTTGCATACTAAGTCTAACAAATCGCGGTTATGATGTCCGTTAACTTAGCCCCGTCATTTTGGGAATATTAAAAAATTAAAATTGTGCTGAATTGTGCTAGCGTTGTGCTGCAATGTGCCGCTTTAGAAAATTCGTTATCACCAATTTTCTTTTAGGTGAAAACGAATTTTAAAATTAAGAGAAAATTTGGTGATAACGAATTTTGCAAAGCGGCACATTGCAGCGCAACACTAGCACAATTCAGCACAACTTTCATTTTTTATTTCCAAAATGGTGAGGATAAGTTAACGGCCATTCGGTTATGGCATACAAGTATTCTATGACATTATCAGATGATATGTGATTGTTTATGAATTTTTAGTTAAAATATAAAATCAAAACAAACCGAGAGGATTTTCATAATTCGGACTTCAAACTTTGACAGCGCGTCTAGTTTAACGACAACAGAAGTTGTTGATATCAATTTTGTAGATAATTTTATGCGCTATAAGAAACATACGTATAGTTTGTTGCCCTTCTTTGCTTGGTTCTGAAGATATTTTTAAGAAAAGACTTCAACTATCGCTTTCTTTACTCATCAAATCACTTACCTACAATTTTCTTGTACCTATGTGCTTAACTTTTCGATGCAAAATGAATCCTAATTATAGATTCAACTTATTTTGCTTGTTTAATAATATTTATTAAAAATATTGTTATTAAAGATAGTACAGGAACCAGGAAATATTATAATAACCTTTTGAAACTAAAAATCATTTCCATTTTAATATGATCTAAATATGATGAATCAAGACCATGTCCATTAGGAGCGAATAAATTAACATCTCAATGACCTTTCTTGCAGCTACGAATCAGTAAGTTATTCTTAATGCTTTGAGTATAAGCTTAGTAATATTTTAGACATATTTTTTTTTGTTTGAACACATATTGTTTTTAATAAAGATATAAAATATATTAATAGGATATCTGACACATAGATATAAATATATTTCTCGGTGTCCACCAAAATCATAATAATAAATAATAAATATAAGAACATTATATTGTGACTGCCATGTGCAAACTTATAATTTCCAACTGTTTATCATTAAATGGTCGTATAACTAAATAACATACTAATATATTGGATGTGATTTAAAGTCAAAATTAGCATAATCTTGTTGTTTACGATAAATATATTTAACTACCTACATTAATAAATACTAATTAAAAAATAACATGTATTTCGTCCGGCGCACATTATAAACAAAGCAACTGTCTGATAAAGAGGAACAATCCTGTTCTTCTGATCTATTATTACTGTAATGAAAATATTTTCGGAAATCAGTACCCCATTTATTATGCCTTTGACATATGCGATGGTTAGTAATCATCATAAAGATATAACGATATAATCACCATAGATCTGTCCGTCTGACAGAGAAGCCGTAATAACAGAGGGCACTCTATTGTTGAACGACTATTACATGTGCATGTCTCATTGAGCCAGGGAGTAGAGCACAGGACCCTCTCGTCGAGGAGACACATAATAAAACTCGCCGTTTACATAATGACTGTTACAATGCGTGTCATCAAGTCCGCTTGTTCATTGAGGAAGTCATTTTCCTCGGATATTGAGGATACACTTGACCCAATCGGGATTTATTGTTCTACTCTAGACGTCATTACAGAAACCAGAAACGATTGTTCGCAAAAATATATCTTCCGACTGGCTATAAAAATGATTTAATGTGCGCGCTGCGCTAAATCAGTATTTGAATTCTCGAAATTACTTTCAGGAAAGTTTAAAAGAAATTTGCTTCCAATTAGGGTGATGTTATTAAATTAGTTTCTAAAATTTACACATACGCATTGTTATTTCCCTTCCAATAAATAATATCTTGAAAGGTACCAAAAGTCTCTATATCTCATATTCAGCGTGTCTGAGGAAGGATATTAAATTTCGAAACTAGTCTCTACTGAATGACTGAATGTTAGATATAAAAACTTTTACCTCCTACTGTTTTCAAATTCAACTCACATGGATGTCTCATTCTCCAATATAATGTATTAGTTCACTGCATATTTTTTACTTAATGCATCTAAATTAGCCACAAATAAGAGTAAAACCACAACGAATAATGCAAAATCCGCGAATGGCTAGTAGTTGGAAATGATGAGTGGTACGAACGATAACACAGAAACAAGTTCTGTTACTTGTCATACTGTCGCTATTTTCTTGACAATTTAAACGGCCAGGGAAGTGCCAACAATGTTGGTCAACCTGCGGATTATAAATGATCTTTCAGTAAAAGTATTTCGAGAGAGAAAAGTTAGCGTTTCTAGGAAACTGTTGAGGTGGAGTCGCTTGGTCAAATAATAAATGGTTTCTTTAATTGGGAATTTGACACATAGCAGAATTAAAGCATGTATTTAAACTTGAGAAAAGTTAAAATAACTTGTGGCTCAACGACTCTCCAGTTTACGAAGAAAATTGTTTTAAATCGAGTGTGACAACGTTTTACGCATTTTCTTACTATTAAACAGGCGCCACTAAATTTAAATAACTTATGACTAGTGGCTACTTCGGTTCATTAAAACCGAAATATTAGAACTAAAGGTTCTTTCCAAAAATTACCTATTTACTTTCTGTTGGCTAATCACCTTGTTGACGTGACGCAGAGTCTTCATATTTGTGGTATGACTCAAAACGTATTAAATAACATCAAACATTTTTGTGAGTAAAGTGAGTAACGCGTTCAGTCTAAAACTATTCTCTTTACCAAGAATATAAAGAATATGAATAAAATCGAACTTTATAAGGATTTTGTGATGTGTTTTATCTTATTGTATATTTATTATACGAATTACCATAACATGTAAGTATGTATATTTTATTTGACTTTCCTTGACCAGATCGAAGATTTAGATTTAAATCCAATTGCATTTCTGGTTGATTTCTATCAGAGATAATGTCTACAATACTGTTAAATGTCAGAATATGATTTAGTGTGTAACGGAACGTTGGAATTATTCTGGAAAATATTAAAATATTGCTCCTTTACTTGAAAAGAGATATATTTAAAAAATTGAGCCCTTGGTTCAAGGATGAAACATTTATTTTCTTCACAAGCTCTCAAGTAAATATTATTGATCTCATGAAAAACCTATTCCCGATGTATTTTGTATCCTTCGAATCCTTTGATCTTAATAATACAATTATTTGATCAAAAAGCAATTGTTTAACAATACCATTACATTGGTAATGCAAAAGAGATGAATTAAGTCGGACCTCATAATTTCTCGAATATCCATAACAAACATATTAAGAAAGTTAAGAAGAATTATCAATCCTTTTTGCAAGATTACATAAAAAGTCTCTTGCTATTCAAATTTTCAACACCGTTGATTTAAAAGCCAGATAGATTACCTGTGAAACTCACTTTGACGCAGCCTAAGTTTTAATACACATTCCGCTTCAAAAGATCACAACAAGAAGGTCGAAACGTCAAGAATTCAAAATAATCAACGCGGAAGGCAACCCTGAAACCATTTTACAAATTTACACACAGATCACCACTGGACAACGCTTCCAGAACCTAATTTGCCTTATAGCATCCATTTCCTTCAAGTCATTCTCTTCGTAAAAAAACTGGTCACAGAATAAATCAATAATCTGAAGGAAAGTGTTGGTCCAGGACTAACTAGAATCACGTCATCCCTATTTAAGAAATGTGTTACTGAATTTAACCCATTATCATGCAAAATTCGACCGATTTGTTTACCTTCTGAGTGATGGCATTGAAGCTTTGTCCATTAGCCAATGACAAGATTTATTAATATTTTCAGTTACTTAACCTAACACATCAAGAAACCAATTTAGATACGAAAGAATATCAACGAGGATACACTCTTCTCTCCCAGGGATTCCACCTGTTCCACATGGCTTTTTCCTTGGCTCTACAACCTTTAATTTGCTCCAGTTCGTAAATTCTTGGATACAGCTCCTTGATAGTCACCTGTTAATGTCATAACCTCTATTTTTCTAAAGCTTTCGATAAATTATTGTGACGAAAGCTCCTTCTTAAACTAGAAACAACTGGAACACGTGGTCAACGTCTTTGCTGATTTAAAATAGTTCTTCCCAACGGATCGTTTAGAGTCCTAAATTGTTATGTCTCTGGACTTTTTGGTTTATCATTTGCGCCTCTCTCTGTACGCCTTATGGTAAACTACCATCAAATGAGTTATGTTGACGACAACAAAATATAAACTATGCGGATCTACTAGCTATATAAAATTAAGGAAATATCTGGGCCACACCACTAAATAGTCAGACGTACGTCGTTTGCCATATTGGTAACATGAATCCAAATTTAGTCCACCATTTCTCATCCAACCCAGTCACACCTCTCCAGAACCAGTTGGCTCATGAATTGAAAACTATCTTGGTCCGATCAGATAGCTGCTGCTATCTATATCTACTCAATTATGACTTTGAAAAGAGTTCAGTGTGGCGCAACAAAGAAATATGTACCATAATTTGATATACAAAGAAGAGACAACTCTTAATATCCAATACCTGGCTACAGGGTGTAGGAGAAGCGATTGTACTACTTCATAATGGCTTCTCAATCGACCTATGCGCGAAAATGACTAAACACGACAACGGTCTGACAATATTTTATATCAAAGATAATCCTCACCAATGGGACTACTTGCAAAAGCATACTAACTGTCAGTAGGGTCAAGAAAAGATTAGATCGTCACTGTGTGCCTTTTTTAAAGTTAGCATTTTTATTTTCTAAACGATCCTAATTTTTAAATTTACACTTGGAGTAGTTTTCCACACACACCAAAATACTTTTGCACACACTCGACGCGCGTTTCGCCAACCAAGTTGGCATCATCGGGAGATGATTAAAACTAAGCTTAACCTAACAATGGGACCTATTTATACCTAAAATGCGTTACGCTTCGACGAACAATTACCGCGATGGTAACAAAAAAGGCGGGTAAAATATTTAGCTTCGTTGAAGCGTTAACGCTTGACTAACATAAATAGCGGGCTATTTGGAATGGGCCCTTTGTCACTATTCATACTATGTTTACATTTGTTAATTGCTGCTAATAAAATTAGCAATATTCAGCTACAAGATGGGGAAATTTTGGTCTCCTTTGATGTTTGTTCATTGTTTCCGAGTGTACCAATTCCACAAACCATGGACTATCTCAGGGATTTACTCGAATTAAATAATTTAAGCCAAGAGGTAGTAAACGAATATATTCAACTCACAAAACTTTGTATGAAGCAAAATTGCTTTCAATTCAATAATAATTTCTTTGAACAACATGAAGGGACAGTCATGGGTAACTCTTTGTCACCATTCATTGCCAATCTTTTCATGAATCGCTTCGAAACAGAAGCAAAAGAAGAATTCGAGTATTTTCCTAGAGTTTGGCTTAGGTATGTGGATGATATTTTTGCAGTGTTTGATACAAAAGTCGCGGATGTAGACGTTTTTGTTTCCAAATTAAATAGTAGTTTCACTTCTGTCAAATTCACATATGAAATTGAAAACAATCAACAACTACCATTTTTAGATGTACTAGTAATTAGAAATAATGAAAATAATTTAGAATTCGATGTATATAGGAAAGATACCAGCACTCTTAGATATATTCCTAATGATTCTCATCATTGTGACCAACACAAGATGGCAAGTTTTAATTTTTTGATTAGTCGATTATTAAGTTTTCCGCTAACTAGAGAGAGGTTTGAAAAAGAAAAAGAGTTAATTAAGGATATAGCTTTGAGTAATGGTTTTTCTACTAATTTGATTGATAAATTAATTAGGAAGCGTAAATTTAGGGAGGCACTTCGAAATTTTTCGACCTTTCGTATTGAGAAAGAAAATTCAAAATTTGTAACAATTCCATATGAACCCCGGTTTACCCGAGGTCTTAGTAGAATTTTCAACAACATTGATATGACGGTGGTTCATCGATCAGGAAATAAACTACAACAACTTTTAGGCAACCCTAAGGATAAAATTGGAATGAACGAAAGGTCGGGGATTTACGAAATTAGCTGTAAGGACTGCAACCAAAAGTATGTTGGACAAACAAGACGCTCTGAGCATCCAGACGAGGTTTAAGGAGCATATGGCTCATCTAAAATACGGAAGAATAGAGAAGTCTAGCGTTGCCCAACATGCTTTTGATAACAATCATAAAATAGATATTAATAATTTAAGGTTGATTAGAAATTTAACAAACTCTAGACAACTAGATGCATTCGAAAGCTTGGAAATTAACAAATGTAAACATAGTATGAATAGTGACAAAGGGCCCATTCCAAATAGCCCGCTATTTATGTTAGTCAAGCGTTAACGCTTCAACGAAGCTAAATATTTTACCCGCCTTTTTTGTTACCATCGCGGTAATTGTTCGTCGAAGCGTAACGCATTTTAGGTATAAATAGGTCCCATTGTTAGGTTAAGCTTAGTTTTAATCATCTCCCGATGATGCCAACTTGGTTGGCGAAACGCGCGTCGAGTGTGTGCAAAACTGTTTTGGTGTGTGTGGAAAACTACTCCAAGTGTAAGTTCTACACCAAAGGTTCCAACCCCTCTTCAGGACTAATTTTTAAAGATAATTGCTAACAATTGACTCTCATTTTGTATTTTTCACATAATAGATTCTTTTTTCTCTTAAGGTGATCATTGTTCTCCACACCCACTGAAAAAGCATTGCCTTGAAGAAGGAAAAACGGAGCAAACATTAACAAAGAGATTTCCAATATGAGCTCCAAGTGACATACTCCAGGTGTTAACTCAATCAAGATGGTTCTCCTGATCGTTGTACTCCTCGGTGGTATGAACGCTACACCGCTCTCGGATTTTATTAGCCTGTCTAAAAATGCAGAAGATAGTCAGTAATCTTCGGGTGTCTGCGTCACTAACCTTAAAGGATATGGGGTTCTCTTCCTGTATGGTATCAGTAGCTGTGAGAACTGCTACCGAAAACAGTAACATTTGGATGTCATAAAAAAGACGGTAAACAAATCGGGGCTTTCGTAATGTCAGTTTGCAATACCTGTATAAAATGATCTGGATCTATGCTGAATCTATGGACTCGGAACCCCTAAAATTTTGGAAAAATTTAATCGCCAAAACATATCATACAGATAATTAAAATAAGTAGTAATTAATATCGAAACAATATAAATAATATTTAGCAAATATCTGAAACCCTTCCAATGGTCTCGGAAATTAAATTGTTCATGAATTGAACTGGACTGAATCGCTGAAATGACAGTAAATGTTTGAAAGAGATATAGATTACTATGCAAAGCAAAGGATTACGGCTATTGAGGGATCATGTCCCGCATAATAGAGATTTACAAAAGCCATCAAAATGTCCTTGTTGTATTTGTGCACTGTTTTATATCACTAGAATTTCAATTTCAATTATCCTACACAATCTGAAAATGTTTATTCATCATTTCGATGTTTGGAATAATTTTATTACGCTAATACCTTTTCAATTATTGAAAAGTACCTGCCTACAAATTTTTATTTTTTGACTGCTCTCATGCGTGAAATAAAACGACCAGCCACCAAATAAATTACACGATACCGAATAAATGAGTAATTATTATTAATTACTACAACTTTGACATACTAGATTTTATCACAATACAGTTAATGCTTTGAAGACTATTGTTTAAAGAATAATATTAATTTGTACTTTTGCTGATAGCCAGTCGACAGAACTTACTTATTGTCCAATGGTTTATATATTTCAAAATTCAAAAGAAACATCTGTTGACGTTACCTAAAACCATAATCCTATTTTACAAATAAGAAGTTAAGATGATCCTTCTTCAGGATATTTTCGTAAATTCTCGACAATCTACATAATGGTAGATACCAGTTTCAATGGACAAATTTACTGAAAAAGTTAATGATAATAATTGTGCTTATGTATAATTTGGGAGCCCCTTGATTTTGTCAACCAGTGATTATTATTGTGTTCTAGTACATTTATATTCTTTAAAGATACACTGTATCGGTTTCTTAAAAATGATACATCAATTCATTATTTCTGGCCAACTGAGTCACAACATAAAGAATAACAGATAACAATAATAATTCAAAGATAAAGAAACCGCGTTTTATATATTCCGATCTTAGTTTATGTTCCTGTATAAGGCCATCAAAGCCTATTTATTTTCCGCAGAGGATCCGGTGAAGCGTTTTACTAACGGATCATCTCACATGGGGTTGAGGACAAAAGTACGACTTGTTTAGGATTGTTCTGAAAAGACAAGGCGATATTTCACTGAAAGGCGGATGTTCGCTTCCTTAAAATAACACACATGATAGTTGTTTACAACCAACACACATTCATCATCTTCGTCAGATCGTGCGAATCTCCAAAAGATATTTTATAAAAGACAAAGCTATTTTA
The DNA here is from genome assembly GCA_963680705.1 of Rhagium mordax. Lineage (NCBI taxonomy): Eukaryota > Metazoa > Arthropoda > Insecta > Coleoptera > Cerambycidae > Rhagium > Rhagium mordax. Next base: position 12,843,697 of record OY796660.1, on the reverse strand, counting down.
TCGAAAAAAATTACCTAGATAAAGGAAACGAAAAAAATGTGTAGATATGCAGCAGCAGACAAGAGCGCTTTGTTTTAATATAAATAAATATTCTAGCAGTTTACATTTTACGTTGTGTAATTACCGTAATAAATTCTAATAAAATTTCGGAAACAATCACAATTCCTTCAATACCAGTAAATACACATTTTTTTTATGTTGAAGTAATAATAATAAGATATTTTTGGGTGACTTCTCTTAAGGATATTATATTAAATGTCTGATGGTTCTCACAGCTTCATCCCTCTTCTAAATTACTTTGTTTTGTTGTGTTGTTTTGTAAAATGTTTTTTGTGAAATAGTTCTTTTTACGATCAGAATTGAATATAATGCTTTCCACGGATTTTACATGATGATAGTGGATCTCTTACAAAACTCTGAAATCTTAAAGTTCTACAAAAAAAATAAGAGCCATGAGAATTTTTTTTTAAATTTGTAACAGAACATTTATTTTGTTGATTTTTCTTTTTCTAAAAGGAATTTTGAACATTTTCATCCTCACGAGTTATCGTTCTATTATAGAAAGCAAAATAATGCCAATATTTCTATAAATCCCTCGTCAAATATTGGAGATATATTGTTTCCCAAAAATGTGAGCTATTAATCTTTGCCGCAAAAAAGTTGAGATACTTGTAGTTGTAGACAAGTTGACCATTCTAGATCTACCATCGCTCTACAAAATCACTTCATTCGGGCCTCAGCTAGGAGACGTTGGACGCTCAATGCTGCCCAAATTATTCTACAGAAATTAGCCCATCCTGAAATAACAGCATTGGGAACATGGTAATTTGTCCTTTGCTGGAACTTCAACATCGAGAAATACGAAGGAACTGGACTTAAGTCATCAATAGGACGTGTAGAATAATTACATAATTGTCTCTTCGCTGATTTCATTAATTTGAAGGTAATGTAATGGTTTATAGGTTTATAGGAAGATCTCGGGAGAATAAGAACTCAACGGTAGTTTTCGTTGGAGATGAGATAACAGTTTTGCGCTGAGTTAGTCACCGCCATGGATTTACAGGGCTCGTGAGGTGAAAGCAGATCCAAAGATTTATGTGATCTGAAATAATTCATCTCTGCCAACCGAATGGAGATGGCATCATATCAAGTTTTAAGGCAACAGAATATCATAATGCCCAAACCTGAATCCAATCGAGCACATCTGCAGTCGGTGGAAACTGAAACTGACAGGATTAAGACATCTGGTTGGTCGAGCTGACTGTCAGAATTGTTGAGGGAAAATAGGAATGAATTCCTGAACACTTTAGAAAAGCATTCATTGCCCAGATGGTTATTTTCATGATATCAACCTACTTACGGGCATAACCATTGGATCTGTTTCACTCCCACGCGTTTAAAAAAAATCTCATCAACAAAATCAATTTTATTATTTTTTAAAATGACATCCAAATGCCGAATTTTTTTTGTATAAAAAATCTCAACCCTTAATTTTTCATAAATATTCCTGGATCTGCCACTATTGTTGTAGAAAGTTTGCAGTATTAAGTGGTCCCTTTAAGTTCCATAGAACGAACAAATTTTGATAACGTTTTTGTGATCTGCTAGTCAAGAGCGAGCTAGTATGTCTGTTTCATCTGTTTTTATGTAGTTTGATTTTTGTTACTCCCAACCGTAACATATTTCCATAAAAGAAAATCGCTGGTGCTGATCATCCTCAACGTTAACTATTAGCAGTGTCAGTGAAAACCGTTGTGCAGGTCGTCGACTGAATTTATAGCGATTACCTGAGGTTAATGAATATCACAACCAAACCGGTTAACAAATCGACTATAAATATTTCTTCTATTTTTAACAAAACAAAATCTTATTCTAAGGTAAATTGTCCATTTGTCTCTCAATAGCGAACTGCCATCAACTTAGGCGAACTATTTAACTATGGAGAAAAAATATCTAATACGAAATGCAATAGTATACCTGACATAATTGCCTATTTCAATATTATTTAGAGTCAGTGGCAGTACGAAATTATCGTTTACATATTTTTCAATTTTTTTACACTTGATTTGTTATCATGTGTTATTCAATTCGACGTGTGAATGTCACATAAATTATATGTCTTTGATTATGCAAACACTTTTACATTTTGAAGGAAGTTACGGTTTCCACACCATCAACCATACTTGATAATTTATCTATTTTGATAATTATTAATCTGCTCTTCGATTAAATTATTATATTTTGTAACGCAATTATAAAACTAATAAAGAACTCAAAACTCAATGCCAATATAACAATTTTTGCGCAGTAACACACTCAACAATAAATATAAAATTCAGATAACCTAGCGTCACTTTCCATTGTGGCAAAAATGAATGAGCCATGTCAAATTTTTAAATCTAAAGGCAAGTAGCAATTGTTCGAGGTGTTGCAACATATTGAAAACACTACCAAGGCTTCCGGCATCGTAAACATTGTATGCAGTTGATTCCCACTTGAAGGTAAACGCCTGGGTCTTATCTCAAATGAAAATAGGTAGGCAACTTTACCGTGCATCAGGTTATTTAATCATTTGAAACGTCTTTTAAAAGGAAGTTGTCCAACTTGTATTAATAACCCGCTTCAACTTAGCTCAAAATAAAGACATCAAATTTGTTCTTCTCAGGTGTCTTGTCCGAAAAATGTTAAAGCTTTTTGTCGCTATCTCTTAAGCCGATGCGATCAAAGGAACTTATTTCACTAAAATTAATCACAGTGGGATTAGAAATATTGAAGTGATTATTTAAATGAAGATTGAAGTTCCTCGCGATAATGAAACTTGTAAGGTTTCTGTCAGAGATTATGTATAACCGCGGTATTAAATCTTATAGGTACCAGGATAGTCATATACTAAGGAGAAATTTTTCAATATTAACATAATATCTAACAGTTAAATATAAATTAGTGGGATGCAATTATTATAATTGCGTAAAAAATAACTTGTATTAAAACTAGTCGACTTAACTAATATGTAAGAGCCAATGGAATTCTAATGTGCAATTGCTACAGGAATATTTATTACTAATTAACATAACGATTTTAAAATAAGAGGAATAATACGGGCATCTTCAAGTTTGCATGAATATTACATCAATGACACTTCTCGCAAAAACACATTATTCTCTGTAAATCAAATGCAAATTAGAGTTGCGATAATCAATTAAGCGCATATATTAAATACAGCCACGCCACGGTACAGCTAATGATTAAAATATCAATTAATCAAACGAAGTCAAAAATACATACCTGCACTGGTAACTTAAGAAGATTTTTTTGTTTTAATTATTTTCCTGTGTCGGAAAATTAAAATCAAAGCGCAGAGATGGCGCGTGTATCTGCGCATGCGCACATATGATGTAAATTGTGTACTGTAGTGTCTATTTTAAGTTCAATCATTAAACGATTCTTGTAATGTAAGATTATTTATTTGGTTGTTTCTAAAACTCTGCAATAAGTTGATGTTTAGAAATATGTAATTTTTCAAGGTGTGGATTTTCCCTTGAGAAACTGAAGTGAACGCCTCTTTGTGAACCAATGTGGTTTACAGGCATTATTATGGTCATTATTTTATTCGAAATGGATACCCCCACCCCAATCCTTGTACACATATTCCTTCCATCGGAAGATTCATTTTCCCTCTATATCAAATTTCTTCAGCAGACAGACCCCAACGTAAATTTTGATCCATCATTCAGATATTCAATATATTTTGCTCATAATAATGTCTTGATATAACGATGAGAGCTCAAATTTAATCCATGAAGTCTACTTTAGAACAGTATGATTAGAATTTTGCTGATTTGATCAAGTACAAAACTTTTGATGCAACCGACCATTGCCGGCCAGATAGATTCTTGGCCCATCCACTCTTGTCTTTGTTCTCGAAGCGATTTTAAACTACTGTGATGGATTGACAGACTATCAGAGCAAACAGAGTGACAAAACCATTTATTCAGTTTTGGTAGAGTTAATTGCTGATATGCTGATTTTTTTAACGACCAGTTTAGAGTTGCAAAACACAGTAGTTTCTAGGTTCTAAAATGATTGAGTTTTTCCTGAAATCATTATAATTAAGATCTAACGTAGGTAGCTGTTTAAATTATATTCATTATATATTCATTTTGAAACCATTGTTTTTACACACACACACACACACTCTGTCTAGCGGATGTAAATATGACCGACCACTCTCGAAAACTTAAAACCCGGTGTTTATAAATGGCAACCAGATGTGTGTCGCTTTTCTCTCAAACTATAATTCTGTTGGCTTTTTCTAGCCAACTACTCACATATCTATTGTAGAATGCATATGGTACCGTATCGGTTTACTAGTTTTTTGCCTTGAAAGAAATTTGCCTTCAAGATGATTTATGACAATTTGGTCAACTTGAATAGGCAGTTGTTTTTTATGGATATTAGCTTAAAATAAAACAGTGCTATTATTTTTAATTACATACATAATTAAAATAGAAAATATGTACTCGAGGAAGCCATTAATTTCAAAGTATTATTACGTACCCATCATTTTAAGCAGAGTTTTATTTAGCCACACAACCAGTTTTATTGTTGGTTAAGGCGCCCAAAATATTTTAATTTTATTACTATTATCAGCAGTGTAGTGGCCTCGTTCTATTCAGATAATGTTCAATAAAATAATGTATGTTACATATTCATTTATTTAATAATACAGATTTTATTATTGTGTGCATGCTCTTGCCTTTCTGATATTTCATAGGTCAAATTTAATAATATAATATTTATATTTAAATCGTTTTAATTATATTTTAACAATATAATGAATTTTTATTTGGGACATTTCAACAACTATTGCCAATAAACATAATTAATCTTGACAAAATCACAATCTGTACTGGAAATAATTTATATGCCGTTTGATTAATGTCTTCTCTGCGAAATTCGTCTCTAATGAATCGAGTAACTAATTACTGATGTTGGACAAAGACAAATAAATATATATATCTTGTTGAAAGAGAGTCTCATTACGTCGAATATACATAACTTGAAGCTTATATATAAAAAAATTATATAATTTTCAACCCTTTCCAGACTAATTTTAAATAAAAAAACTAAATCTGTATCTTATTTTATATTCTCGGGTCCTAGGTATTTATTAAATTTTACCCATGTTTCTACCATCAAGAAGTTCAATTATGATACTGTTAGTCTGATCATTTGTAAAAGGTTTATTAATCACCCTCCAAGAATATGCAGAATCAACTCTATGTACCTAAATATCACTTTATGGAGAAATCATTTCTTGAGGATAGTGAAACCGTATTTCGTAATAAAGGCCCCTTATTACGAAGCCACATGCTCATCCAAAAATACTAATTCGTGAGCTGTGTTAGAATGCAAAGTTCTCTTTCTCAACAAAAATACAACAGCTTCAGGGTATATTTTTCTTAACCACCATCAGTACATTTACTACATGGAGGAACTTGGATGTATTGAAGGCTACGGAATAAGTAACTGTAGCAGTAAGGAGATGTTAAGTGTCTGGGGGATTATCATGATTGCAAGATAATCTAGAACCAACATCTGAATCGGTAGATACATTCGTAATATGCAGACGATTAAATGACAAAACATGGAAACTTAGACCTAACCTCACGCATTGGTACGAGTAGTTAAACCTACAGTCACGTATTGCTATCTAAGTTTGGGAAATTAAGACAAGAAATACGATGAGCTAAGCTAGGTAGAGAAGCTGGCTTATCTGGAAATCACAGGTGCCACAGAGGTACTCCCACAGCAGTCATGGAGACTCTAGATCTTCCTCCATTTAGCAAAAATGTTCATGGTGAAGCCAGAAAAAATTGAACTGAATTTCTACAAAATGAAATTGAAACATAATAAGAAAATAGCCAAGAGCTTGTAATAGGGTGTCATTTAAACTGGTATGGGATTACAACTAGATATTCTGGAAGAACATAGTAAAACTACTTAGGGCGCCACAACGTGTGGGAATATCAGACAAAGAAACTGTTGACGAACTTGAACAAGGATCAGTTACAACCTTCTTGACCAAGACCCTGTGCTGAAAATCTCCAACAGCACATCGAGAGCACCCATTAGACGCTGAGTCAAGGATGACCATAGCAATCATTGGATTAGGATTATGATGAAATCAACACGGAAGAATAATAATTGAGGAACAGAACAGGGTTTTTGGAACACCTTGCATGAGTTTGGACCTTTTGGACCTATATTTATTTTTTAGTAATGTCAACCATATAGTAGGTATATTGAGTAGGTAACCACAAGATAATGTACGTCGTCAATACTTTCTTATACTTTTACTTCAAGCAACAACCTCAATCTTTTGGAAAGATGTCAATATCGTAAGCACAGCGATTTTTTAAAGTAAAAAATATCTGTATCTTTCGGATAAAACAAGCTTAAAAAAATTACTATAATTATATTTGCAAATACAAATTTTTCACTTTTTTATTTATTTACTTTTCTTTATTTCATAATGATATACTTAATTTGTCTGTCATGTTGTTACAAGCATAGAAAAAACAGTTGCAAATTTTATAAATACAGAAGAAAATCAGAAAAGGAAAGATACCTGAGAATAAAATATTTTTATCTCACATATGCCTCATATTCATAAGTTAAAAAAAATTCCCTCTTCATAACGCATTATTTTAATTCGCTCTCGATATTACTAACATTCAAGATGTGCAATAACAGACCATTATAATTTCCGTTCCGGATCCATAAAAGATATTCCAATTTGATTCGTACTATAATAAAGCACTTCAGTTCAAATTGCATCATATTTAAATTGGCAAATTTTTGTAAACAAACGCAAACGAGAGCTTCTTTAGTTATTCAAGTGGTTTCTGGCCGGAATAATAAGAAAGGAATCTTTGTTCTGCAAAGTGCCACATCTGTTTTTACTCAAGATTAGGCACTCGACTGCTGGACTTAATAGCAAACGAAACTAACAGGCCACATGTGTGGGTGAACAGGCAAATGATCGACCTGATTTTCAAAATGCAGCTAATGTTCGCTGGGGGAAAGTGATGCACACACGGTAATCATTTTAGTATTATGTTTTGACCCAATACTTCATGTAATCATTGAAGAATTAGTTTAGGCAATAATGTAAGAGCGAATCGGATTTTTACAAATATTTTGAAAATTGCTTTTGTATAAAATTTTTATCAAATATTTTGATTTTAGTTTTGTTGAGTAAAAGATAATGGGAAGTCCTTAATAATAATTACTTATTTAATCAATTAATTTAATTTCCATTGATAATGGAAATGTAGATGCGACTTATTGTTGTGCTAGCCAGTATATTGCGTCCTGAACTTGAAAACGTTAAAATAGATGTTCAGTTAAATTAGGGATATACAATACTGCAAAGCACACATAATAAGAGAACTAATAAGAACATATACTCTTCAGGTCAATACTAAGGAGAATTGCAAATTAAATATTTAAATATTTATTTATAATTATGACTGACAAAAAAGAAATAAATAAAAAGCTTGAACAACTTAACTGTAAACCGACAATTTTTTCAATGCGCTGAATAGCTATGTTTACCAAACCATTCTCTTGTATCGCCATTTAATATGCACTGCTTGCCCCTTACAACGTTACGAAATTCATTGTTTGCAGCTTCCCACATATCGTATCAAATATCACCACTGACCCAGCTCTATAAATCAAGTTGAGAATGGTTGTAAATACATCCCTACAGCTTGAGGGGTTTTACATGTGACTTGTGTAAGTACTACGGCTTCTTTAGGTCGAGGGTGAATTTCTGATTTTCTGACAAAAAAGAGGGTAGGCGCTACAAGATGTAGGTATACGAGTGGGACTAAAATTTGTAAATTTTAACGTTAGAGATATTAATTTGGGTTGGTTCTCGTTAGGATAATTTTTATGATGTGTTTTGTTCCCTTTCACTCACTTTTGTAATTATCTCGTATTATTAATAATATTACTTAAAATAACGTTCTAAGAATATAATATCTTAAGAAGATTTTGCAGAGGTTCCGGATTAAAAATCAAATAGAGCTACCTAGGCCAGCGAGTTGGATGCGCAGACGCTTCATTGTGTATCTACTCCCTGCCTCCTCGTATTGTCATAAATAATAGGAATTCCCCGCAACGTAGCCTACCCTGTGGAAGTAAACCCAACCTATCGCTGAATTACGTTGTAGGAGCTGCACATTTGGGGCAAAAACAATCGCAAGTGGGTTGCGTTTTTTTTTTCGGTACTTGAAATCAAAGAAGTATTTTATTATTGGTGGTAACATATCATTTCCGATGAATCATGTGTTTCTGACTGATCGGGTTGAAGCAAAACTTGTTTCATATAGTTAATTTCCTATCAAAGTCAAAACATTTAAAGTCTGTTAATGCATAAATTAATATTATTGGTGATTATAATGGAGGGCCCATAAGAATTTTAAAGTTTATGTTAATATAATTAATACTGAATTGATTATTTTCAATGTGAATAATGCAAACTGTATATTTTCTTAACTTAAAGAATTTTTACTCTATTTTGAGGGCTGCCAAAATAACGCGTGAAAAATCGAAAAAGAGACTACGGTAAGTGTTTGGATTTCTACTGTTACATCATTAATTGTACAGAGAATAAATGATGATAGATTATACATCAAAATCTGTCAACAACTGATCTCATGTTAATATTTTTGTATATTTTATACAACTTTTGGTTTGTGTTAAAATATTTTCAAAATACAACGGGAAGCACGGTTTATTATACATAATTTGATCAAGTTATATAATACATAATTTATAATTTACAACTTAAATTAGAAAAACAATTTAATACAAGGATGATCTGATGTCATTTTCCATTTTGTAGTCATGTTTTTATCTTCAATAACAGTTGCAATCACAGCATGATCTATATTTATATATCACGTTACTTGGCAAGGAAACCGTGTAAGCGTTGATTGGTATACAAGACGTTTTCAAAATATTACAAAAATCAAGTTGAAGTTACATTTTTAGAAATCAACACTTCGTAACAAAGTTCCATTTGCGTAGACCCTTGAAAGATAAAGTAGGTACTGTATGGCAAGTCATAAGATGATGAAAAGTTGCTGAGCAGTATCACCAAATATCATTTGGGCCAAACGCCTTTCTCGCCTGAGCTACAATGGAAATTTTTCCTATAGCTCGTTAAATAGTCTACAAAGTGACAAAATGTTTACTACCATTTAGGTTGAAAGAATTAACGTCACGCCTATCCTTGAACTTCATTTTCTAGAAGCTCTATGCAGACAAAACCGCTATATCACTTGATTCTGAAAACCGCAACTGGTCAATATAAAAGATTGAAATTATGCACTTCAGACAAGTATGAAATCAGTCCAAACATCAGAAGGTTCGGTCTAAGAAGCGACAAGTTAAGATTACGAATAATTATGTTTCCAACTCTCACATCAGGAGGATACATACCAATGAAAATGAAGCAATGGGTTGATCTCTAAACACTGAAGAACTTCTCCAACCTACGCGATATACTTAAGAATTTTGTAATAGTGTTAGTTTTACAGACGGGGCCCTGGATTGGATTATGGTGATTATCTAGCCGGATAGAAATTTGGATTTTGCTATCGATGCTTCAAGGAAGATCAAAATTACATGCTTTGAATATATGTCATATTGCAACTGAAGTCAGAGACTGCCTACAGGTTGCTCTCGAATACACCAAGGCATCACTTGGTGCTAATGCAGTTCCTGTGTTGTGTTTGAATTTTTTATAATTTGCTAAAGAGCTCATAAAGTAACGAAATAGTACATCTTCCATCTAGAGTTGAGAGTCTCAATTGACTTTCAAGACACCCAAGTAATCCCTGGAAAATCCCAATATTTTGTGTTGGAGGATGTGAGGCAAGACTCTACAAATTTATTGTGGTGTCTGACTGAATCACATCCAAAACAAACCACAAATAAATATTTAATTTGCCTCAAGATCCATTCAAACCAACGATCTTCGCAACCTGCAAGTAATTATCAATGCATTTACCCACTCATAGAATCACAGATCTTCTCTCCTCACCTAGGAGTTCTACATATACAGACAAGATCGCTACATCATTTGGTTTTGAAAAGCGCTCATTCAGAAAAAGGATATCAACGGCGAAGGGGCTTAAATCCTCAAGCGATTCTTGCCTTTATCACAACGCATGAAAATCGGCATTTGGGATACAGCGACCAACATGCTACGACAGTTATTTGAAGTGGAAATCAAGTTACACGTACCTTTGAACAAAGTCCCGCAGGGAACTGGCTCCACTGGTGTGACTGATCACTACTTTTCATCTGGTATAGTCAAACATTAAGAGGATATTTTATGACTCTCCAAAAAATTGTGACTTCCAATCCAAGAAGCTAGTTCAAACCACTTCAATGGTTTAATTCAGATTTAGATCATAAATTATCATTGAAACAATGCAGTGAGGTGCCAGTGATGAACATCTCGAACTCATGCAACATCACCAAGAACTTGAGCTAGACAATCAAAAATTGGAATCCTGAAAGCAGGAGAGATCAATCGACACGGAAGTATAAACACTGTTGTACAACTTTGATGCTGGTGAGTATGGCAGCGAAACATCACATGATCCTAACCTGGTTCCTGCTTCTGTCGACCTTAGCGGAAAAGCTGTAGATATGGAGTGAATTTCCTACCAATTATATACAAAGCGATAAAACGCTCCAATAAGTGGAGAGGTCCAAAAAGCTACAAAATCCTTTTAGGATTAAATTGTTTCCAACTTTCACATTATTGAAAACGAGACAGTGAAGTGCGTCATGATCACCGATGGACGTGTTGAATCGACGTCACGTCGTCAAAAATTTGGCTATTGTGTTCGGCATGTAACTTTTTTGGACATCTCTCAAATTGTCGCTGAAGCCAGTGACTATCTATAACTCTGATGCTGTTAAATATAGCACCAAAATAATACATGGTTGTAATGCGTCTCTTGTCTCTGTCACGGTTCTGCTTACAATTTCTTACGCCTTGTTCAATATGTAGTTAAAAAAGTGGTAAAATTTTAGTGCTGCGTTGTTACTTCTAAGGAAATAATGCGAATTGATGAACTGATTTTTCAGATACACATACTCAAACAGATGCAATAAAACTTAAGTCAATTCATTAGCTTGTATTAATAATCCAAAACGAGAACGTGTTCGCAGTTGGTAGTGGTTGTAAGAATTCGTTGATTAAATAATAGCATATGTATATTGTATAACAATTTATGAATTTATGAGATCACTGTGCAATAAAAAATTCTGCAGTATGTTTTAAGTCTATTATTAGACTATTATTTTCGTTAATATTGTCGTCATCTTTAACATTGGCCAGTGGGCTGTGCAGTGTGTGCTATTTTAATTAGGTCATTTTTTCCATGGCACCGGCTAATGAAACGAGGATTTTTCAATTTAAACGTCTATAAATAAAACATTGTTTTAAAAAAATCACAATGTCCTTACCCTTAATTGAAAAATTAATTATGTTTTGAATTATAGTCATTGCGTAAAAAGGTTCTGGTAAAAAATAAAGTTTAAGTACCGTCGGCGTTCCTTTACGGGCAAAGGAAACGCTAAAAATAATAGAAAAAGACATTAATAATTAGAAGCATTAAAATGTAACTATTGATTTTATAGTCAAATTAATTTCTGCGATATCGCTGCAATAAATTTTATTTCGCATAAACGTTCCACATATGCGTTTTGTTTAACTTTTAATTAGGGCAGATGAAGAATTGAAAGACTATAATCCGGGATTATATTTAACTCGAGTTTGATTTCTTTCGCTACAAAAATTATATGAGATTAACTGGTTGCTTTTACAGAATGGTAACAATTATCGAGTTTTCGATAAATGATGAATTAAAGTGGATATTTAACGTTATGTGAAAAGTGCATACATTAGCGACTTGTGAAGGAGCGGGAAGCTAAAAATAGTTCACCTGATAGCGCTCCATCTTATATATGTTGGCCTTCTTAAATTTTGGGACCATTATTGGGATCATTTTGGAGAGAAATTTTGGGTTTACCCATTTGAGATGTTTCTGAATCCAGATTTTTAATACAAAAATTACTATTCAAATTTATCCATTTAAACATCGAAAAAAAATTGTAGAAGGTCTTGATAATTGAATTCTAAAAATTATTGTCACAATTTGCATTAACATTTCCAAAAGAATTGAACTCCATTATAACATGATATAATAATTTTAAATGGCAAGTTTTAACTTGGAGTCCGTATTTATTTTACTTATTTAAATCGTTTTTAGTTAATTTCATTATTTTTATATTTTAATAATCCGATAAATCGTTTCTCCTCTTAACCTGTTCGTGTGGCATTATGTGAATTATTATGAGACATTTATCGACACAAATCGAAAAATAAAGAAACAACTTAATAAATTTAATACACTTATAAATTTTTTTTTACTATACAAAATAAAATGGAGATTGTAGGTTGCGTTAATGTATTTTTTACCTGCTATATATTATTACAATTAACTTATACATTTGCATATCCGTTATTAATTCTATTTTAACGCCATATATAGACCAATAGTAAACCTATTATATATTCTGTAGGCAGATGCCTGGTCATAAAAAATTCACTCGACTTAAATTTGTCCGCATTATACATTTTTAATTAAATACATAAAAACTGTCTCTGTTTTTTTTTTCCAGCCACCATGTACATACAATTAACAGGTTGTTTTTGTAGCGACTCGCATCTTCCAGAGGACAATTGTTATGTTAATCGGTAAACCGGTTTGAAATTTTGAAAAGGTTATTCACTTTATAAAATAGCGATACGATGGGAAATAATCGAAGGCTTCTTTTATAATCATATGCAAATGTTATTTTTAGTTGTTATTATGTAATCTAAATTACCATATATATTTCACTTCGATCTAAATACATCTATGCTATCAATTAAATTTTACGGTAAATTCCTTTAAAGTTGCCTAATAACAAAATAACTGAAATTCGGGTTTAATTGTCTTCCGATGAGAAAGAGCTTTCAAGAAATAAAGCACCACATACAGATCTCGAAAGGAAACATAACTAACTACCTGCTGAAAATTACATAAATTAGTAGATATTAAAATATTTTACACAAGGAATGTTTTGAAAAAAGAGACGAAATTAATTTAACCGTTGATATTCACCACGATTTATTTATAGATACATACAGCAACGAAGTAAATATTACGTAAAGAGTCAAGACGCATTAGTCACTTTTAAAGAGCGTATTAGATACTTGTAAAAAGTCAGTGATGGAGTCCTCGGATGGAATAGGGGAGCCTGCCCCCGTCAGTATTTTAAAGCAATTCACAACAATAACTGAAAGTTGCGAAATAGATAATCTTTACAAGCTAACAAGCTGTTTTTGAAACACTTTCTTTACTTCCAGCCTAAAAAGAAAAGAATTAACTTCTTGGTGGAGTTTAGCAGAATCTACTTCACCAAGTAATCGGCCCTAAATTTGATTTTATTTGAAGTGTGGTTTCCAAGTCCTCTTCCGTGATGATTATTTTTAATACTTCCTGGTTTTGCGATCCTCTTCTAAAACGAAGATTTGGTATTTTTAAGGATACAAATGATATCCCTTATGTTACGTTATAGTGATGAGAAACGATAAAGTCGAAACTTATGTAAGAGGCAGAGGCTATTCCTTTAGTTATTTTTTAATTGAATATCTCCATCAGTTATCCAGAACCCTTATGTCTACTACCTCACTGGTTACTGTTCTAATCTGCTTAACAATTTAAACATGTTTTATAGTGGTAATCTAAACTTTAATCAGTATGTTTTTAATTATACACTATCACTAATCTAGAATAAATTTGTGTTAATAATTTTATGACTAAAGATCTTTAGTATCATTATTATTAAGTTGTATTTATTGTAAAATGCAGTCGGTACACTTCCTATTTTTCACCTGGTGATGATTACATTTTTGTGATTGATTCGTGAATTAAATCTAACGCGTACCAAAGAAAGTCTTTAATTTAAACCTAAATGCAGTAATCAGTTACTATTAAGTGATTATACAAGTGGCGCTAACTCAAATTAATGATTATCTACTAAATAATTAGTAAAAAATTAATTGGACTTTCATTGATATCACGGAAGTATAGACACGCTACCGATTTTACTGACGCCGAACTTCCTCTATAACTGCGTAAAAATATCAATAAAGGAGTAATTGCCTGATTAATTTACACGTAATTATAAAATTGACACTTTTAACTATGGCGCCGCTAGTAGAATCTGATTAAAATTCTATATTTATGCCAATTTTGTTTATAATTAATTATAAAAGCAACTCAGAAGTCCGTTACAGTTCCGGGTAACCCAAAATGATAATTAACTGCCGAATCATAACCTAACCGACAATGCAACAATGATTTACGATGACAAAGTAATCTGAAACCTGCAATAATGCAGAATAGATTTTTTAAGGATGAGTAAGCACGAGATTAAATTTAAAAATCGTTTCTGCTAGTGTCGAATTACTCGATATTTATAACAATTAAATAATATGTTTATTATGCCAGACTGTGTACATGGGAACAATGTGTTAAAATCGGATGAATTAAATGGGACATAAAATGTATAAAAGATGTCCATAAATTCGTATCTGCTAAGCTAAGAAGTAATTATTTGTAATTTATTTAAAATATGAAGCAGATAAAATAGTTCTTGTAGGTACTTACACGCATATGTAACGTTCCATTCACAAGCTCTGCTCATTCTTGTTCTTCGGGGTAATATTTAGAATGAACCGATCAGGCAAACATGAGCAGCGTCGTTCGGCCGTAAGGTAACTGCAAGGGTGATACTTAAATTAACCACATTAGCGCCTAGCGGTAAACGGAGGTTGAGTTCTTGATAATGAAAGACAGAATAAACGTCGTTGATTACTTTTCTGCTTGTCCTAATTCTGTATTCCAAGATAAATTTTAAAATGTTTCACGAGTGTTCACGACACGTTTACTTATTCACCAACATTGACAAGAAGTAGTAACCACTAGATATTGCACGGACTTGTAACGTTGCGTTAATAAATAAAACCAAATTTACAAGGGATATTTAGTCTGTTAACTATTCCTACCTCCAGTTTAAAAAATTAAGGCATACCTAATAAAACCTCTAAAATTCCTTAAGTCACTAAATATAAATACTGTGACTGAACTAATTGTCCCATCTGAAAATCAACATTTGACATACCTAACGAAACGAGTAATCAAAAAGATATTTACTCGTAATTTCTTTTAAACCGCCTTACCCCAAATGAGCAGAAAAGGAAATACTTCGAGTCCTCGTAAAATTATTGTTTCATACGCTAAAATATTCATCCCATGCTAGGTAAATAAATATTTTAAGCTCCAGGAACTGTTAACGACACGTTTTTAATCCTCACATAATTTGGATTAAGCACAATTCCACCTGTTTCACCTGTTAATTTACAATTTATTAAATAAATCTTGTTAAAAATAAGACCCGTTGTCAATACACCCAAACTTAAAACGATATTTAGTCTGTTAGCGATTAGTGTCAAACCTTCATCAATTTCCCTTTGCAAATACATTGCATTGCAATATCACTGTTTCAATTATATAACTTATCTAAAATACTACCACTTGTCCACCAAATTGGTAAAGTAGTTTTGCAACTTTTTTTTCGCCAATTAATCCTCACTTAATTCGGATTAAGCACAATTACTTGGTTCCCTTCACTGCCTATGCTTTTTGATTCGCCGTTTAATTCACAATTTAAAAAGACATTTGAATTCAGTATTTTAATCGAGAAAATTTATAATATGAACAACAATACCGCTACCTGCCTCATATTAACCTCGTTCCCAGCCTTTAACTACCTGCTATTAGGTACACTATTATTTATTGTTCAATTTTTTAACACCAGACAATACCATATACCAAACTCCATGCTCCGAATTCGACATGAATTAATGATGATAAATCTACCACATTTTTTACGCCTCATACCAAGTACGCGCATAGAAATATCCTTTTAGAATCGGCTTTATTAAAAATCGAGCAGTTAATTTTAATGTTTATTTTAATGTACAGTGAACTATGTGATACAATGAAAACTTTGTGTATATGTTTATTAGTATATCATCGTTTATCTGATGATTCGAATTAGCTGAGGGATATACTGTTACTGTTACTGTTGCATGATTCATTATTGATTGATTTGAAGTTTATTTATGTGTCCTGTAGCCATAATAAGAAAATAGCAGGTACACGGCGGACCGCTAAAGCAACTTTGTTGCATTTTCTTTAAAGAGCGACCTTAAATTATAATAACGACTATTATGAGCATCTATAAACAAACTTTTATCCAAAAAGTCGCCCCCCTTCACCAAAACGGAATGAGTACCCGCTATAAATGCACGAAGAATTCACAGTGAGAAGCGCATTGTTTAGTCAATGGCGGCGTTGCGACGCCTTACAAATTGAAAATTAGTGATTTCACAATTTTTTTAAATCTTTTCCGGTGAAAATTGTTCCATTTATGAAGACTATGTCGAAATTGTATTGACTGTATTGACTATAAAAACAAGACATAGTGGTGATAAATCCGGTAAACACACTGGTCATTTAATATTATACCTTCTTTGTCCAATCCATATGCAAGGATACTAATTTTACGAATGAAAAGAGATAACGAATTTTTATGCCCAATGGTGCATTAATTGTGATTCCTTGTGAATTGGCATAGGTACTAGTTTACCAACACAGGAAGCTCTACATTATTCCCATCTAGATTTCTTAGTAATACATTTCAACTTCGTAATTTTGTTATTAACCATTCAAATTTCAAAATTAAAGGCCTTGAAAATATTTTGAAAATGCACCATTGTCACATTGAATTTAATAAACGTCACGAAGCCATGATTATAAGGTAACTTAAGAGGAGAGAGGAGTTTTTCCTTATTGTTAAGAGATTTCAATATGCAAAATATTCGATGATTAAAAAGAAATACACATGCCCAATTATTAAAAATACAAATGGCATAAAAACTGAAAACATCGCTCTCCAAGGTGAAATGAGTATAATTGATTTTTCTACTATCGCTGAATCAGTAAACCAGAATTTCCAATAAGCTACCTGAATTTAATTTAAGATCTACCAAGAATTCTCATTCTCATTTTTATTGTTATCGTCTCGGTTATCGTTAACAAAATGAGTAGCGTATTCGTCATAGGTTAAACAATATTTGTCAGTATTTGTTTACAGACATGAAAATTTAACGTGCTCCTGTTCATTAACTTAAAAATAATATTTACTTATGAAGTTGGATAATTTTTTTGCGACGAAGAATTAGAAGTTTTAAGTAAACGCAGCGATTACGATATTACTATTACTATTGTTGCCATTTTTATTTTCAAAGATACGGTAACAAATCTTGAACACTACGTCAAATTCAAAACATAAACACTCCTTCCTCGAATGTTAAAAAACTATCTCTTACCAAAAACAATACAATTACGTTTTTACATTCCTTCAATTCCTCACACAGTGCCCATTTATTTGTTGGTTCAATTGCATTGCACCTGCCAGCTCTACCAAGACAAAGCTTTTGAGGATTAAATTGAATTTAAGCTACATTTCAAGAATTTTGCATGTTTTGGTGAGAATATATCTACGCAGCAATGAAACATTAGAAGCCTTCCACAAACAATTGGAAATGGAAGACATTTAGGTACATCCACATTTTATAAACAATCCATTATATAGTGGACAAATTTGGTGGGTGAAATATAGTATTAACTGGACTCACCTCAAGTGTGTGAGTAGTGAGAGATCAACACATGTTTGCAGATTCGCCTGGGAGCGAACCTCTGGAAGATGTGCAGTAGCCACCGTGTTGCTGTCCGTCAACTACTGTCCTCACTGCAAAAACAGAAACAGCATCGAATAGATGCGCGCCCCTGATTGCCCCTATGCGCAACCCCTCGCACCTATTGTTTACTCGGGTTCGATTGGACCGTTCGTTGTCCGATACTTTGCACCTGTCACCTCGACGACCTCGCCACGGGGTATTGTCAACACTTACTGTCACACTGCACTGCACCAGTCAACGGAACGATCACCGACGTGTATGTGCGTGTGCACTGCGTGCCAAGATGCGTCTGTCAGGTCCAGTGCTCGCAGCATCTCTCCCCTCCAAGTAGGAGACCGCCTTTGTCCCACCTCTCAACCCACGTGTGCAGAACGCCTCCTTTGCGAATTGTTCGTCTGCTTGCTGTGTAGATGAGAGCCAAGAAGGTTTGCGAATTCGCATTGTTATAGTAAGGCGGGGCGTGCTGCGGGACACCCACAAGACAGTGACGATAATAGGCCTACTTACATAAGAGCCAGAATGCCTATTAATTTAATTGTCCCTGTACATCGCCCAACCAGCTGCCAAAACATACTTTATGTGTCTTCTGATACAATACCACCATTGTATGTCAGCGGGCTGTAATGGTGAATTTTAGCTTCTAGTCTGCAGGTACTTTGGATACTTAATCGTTATTGGCCTTGGAGCTCTGTTAATTCACACGTCTTCCTATAAAACAACTGTTTAATCCCCAATTTTATATTTAGCAGGGTGAGTGAGTGGCAGTATACTTGCAGATTAGTAAGAGAGGTGCGATATTAGCTCAATTAAACTCAATTTATTACAAGGAAGTCATTTAGCTTGCATAACAATTCTTTTAAACCTGTCGTCGGTAGGTACTGCAAGTGTAATAATTATTAATATACAGGGGAAACTTGTTCGTTTTATTTAATTTTTTACTGCATCTTTTCCAGAATTACAATTTCTTTTAACTTAAAGTGCGCTTATACTTTTTCAACTCGGTTTTATTTTATATTATATTTATAGGTAGGTAGGTATACCTAGTATAAGATATTCTGCCCCTGCAATTTTTTCCGCATATTTTTACACCGTTATTTTATCTCAGATATATTATCTAATTATTCTGAAATGAATAAAAATCTTAATCTTTAAATTGTTTTGATAACTCGGATATGGAAATATTTAAATAAAAGTTGGAGAATCTGTTGAAAATTCTCAAATTTAAATTGTTATCGCATAGATACTAAGCGTTGCGATGCTGTAGGTATTTTTATTTTTTTTATCGACACCTATTCTGTTCTACAAGGAAATGGGATTGGCAGTAGATACATTATACGAAATTGTAATTTTTTTGTTCGTTTCTAGCATATTGACGACAGGTGCATTTTCAGTAGGTACGGTACTAATTAAAATACGCTAAATAGCTATAGTTTTGAATTAGAAATGAACCCTTACGTTTAGTTCACAATTAGGAAGAATTACTAAGAGTTTAAATTGTCAAATTTCTAAATTTTGGAGCCCGATGCACAATGACCCCGCAAAGTGGCTTCTTCAAATCAACCTGCAGGTCTTAAGACTTAAATAATCGGAAAGTTCTTTTTTTGGAATCTTCGTGTTTTAATTGCCTATCGATCTGTCAAGCTGATTTTTCAATATTCTCCAGAGAAATTTGGATTTTCATTAAAAAAGTTTTTTTGTGTAGGTAAATAACACTTTACCTAAGTAATCACGACAATTTTTTTTTAAATCTTTTTTTAATTACCTACCTATCGATATGTCGAGTTAGATTTTCGATTTTTGCCATAATTTTCGAAAAATTTTATTGAAAATTATTTGACAGTTCTAAGTATAGTAATACCACAAGAGATTGAATTTTCGCGATAAGTCTGTCGATTTATTTCTAACGAAACTGAGTTGCTTGGAAACACCACGAGTCCATAGGACGAGTGGTGTTTTCAAGCAACTCAGTTGAGTTTAGAAATAAAAGACAGACTTTGCTTTGCCATCCGTATCCATGGTTAGGTACGTCGTTGAAAACACCACGCTGATAGACCAATTAGAATTGAAAGACAGTCGGTGTTTTCGCTGTAATACAAGCTGTCTTTGGTTTGTGATTGGTCAGATTATGTGATAATTTTAAGGTGAGTGAAATAGTCGCGAAAACACCAGGTGCCTCTCAATTCTAATTGGTCTGTCAGCGTGGTGTTTTCAACGACGTACCTAACCATGGATCGCGAAAATTCAATCTCTTGTGGTATTACTACTGATAACACCATCCAGGGAAATTTTTAATCACTAAATATGACAATAAAATTATTTAACTTTGACAACTTCATAATAACTGCCAAATAAATTTCAAAATGTCACGTTTTGGCAATGCCAATTCTCAATCTATAAACTTTTAATAAATAAATAATTGTTTTGTTGTGTCGTGACATTTTGATTTTGTTTTTTCAAAAAATTTTCTGACCGAATACCTATCCCTCAGACATTGACAAATGCCTCATAATTTTATGACAACCTCAAGCAACGTGCTTTCGATTGTCATAAAATTATCTCGTACATTATCAATGTCTTAGGGATATTATATAGCTGAAAATTTCACACTTCGCATTTTTTTTAGCTAATCAGAAGTTGGGTTTTGGTTTCGTTACCATGGCAACTCAGAAAATTCCCGGATATGTTTATCCTTCAGAGTACCTTGAACGAAATTGATAAATGGAAATTTTTCTATCAAATTATTGGAATAAGTATGATCATTTTTGACATTTGCTATTCAAACACTATTTCCGAACAAAAAACCGCCGCCGGATCGCCGATATCTGGTAAGAAATCCAAGATATACTTATAGAGGGAACTACATCGCGAATCGCACGGTCGCGCTGTGATTTTCGGAGCAGGAGGAACGAATGAAAAGTGGCGATTTTGACGTCTATACCATTAAATTGGCAATTTTGAATTTTCTAACCTCGTTTATTTTTCATTTAATTTGTGTGAAATTTTTTTATCGAATCCCCAGGTGCCTGAATTAATAACCGGAAATTTTTTAAGACAATTAAGTATCTCTTGTCTTTTGACTCGGGATAATTTTCAAAAAATTTGTGCACTTTCCGGTAGATAATAATTCAAGCACTAGGGAGATTACTAGTGAAACTTTCACACTTCGTTTTTTTAGCGAATCAGAAGTTTGTTTTTGATTTCGTTACCATGGGCAACCCAAAAAAAATCCGGAAATTTTTCATCCTTCAGGGTACCCTGGGTGAAATTAATGAGTGGAAATTTTTTTTATCAAATTATTGATATAGATATGATCATATTTGACGTTTGCTGTCACATAAATAAATAAACTGATGTTGTAAAGTTTGAATGTATAAAAAAACAGAATTCCACACATTTTAATGAAGAAAACATAATCATTACAGTAGATATATTATATTAACCCCTTATGAGTAGTTTTCTGCAACTAAAATAGGTGGAAAGATTTTCTTTAACATTGCATATAATAGATATGTAGATATCCTGCAACTATATATACCTAGGTGTGAAATTTTCTTACCGAATCACCTGCGTGCTTGAATTAATAATCGGAAATTTTTCTCGAGAACAAATTTTTTTTGAAAATTTCCGGTAATAATTCAAGCACTAGGGAGATTACTAATGAAAATTCAAACTTCTTTGGAAATGTTAAAAAAATCAGAGGGACAAAAATCGAAAATTTTCCTTGACACATCAATAGGCAACTAAAAAACACGAAGATGTTAAGAAAAAAATTGTGATTACTTAATAAATACCTCGATAAATACAGTCTGTAAAGTGATACCTATTTACCTACACAAAAAAGAAGATATAGGTACGTTGTTTGATGAAGCTTTCGATGGACAAATAAAAAACGAAAAATTAAATTAATTTAAATTAAAATTTCACCGTTTCGAATAAAAAAGTTATTGTCAATTTGAATTTCCTCAAAATAAGATATATAAAGAAGAGAAACAGTTGGGCATTGCGATGCCTAGCGTCTAAGTGATAGGTATAAATGTAAGTAATTTCAAAGAAACAACTAAATACTTACCATTTAATTCTTACTGATATAATGATTTTTTTCAAAATTTCACCATTCCCGAGTTACCCATACAATTTAAAAATGACGAATTTTACTATTTTCATGATATTTCAGAAACTACTATATATAGTTTTAGTTTTTTATTTCTTGACCGTTGAAATTCAAATGCTTATGGTATATTTCTTGGGCATATCGGTCATATATATTAAAACAAATTTATTTTTTTCCAACGTTTCGGTTTATTAAAACCATCATCAGGGACTACAAGGTGAAATGTTTAGTAAACAAGGTATATATAAATTTTACACATAACTTATGGTGAACCAACTTACAATTTTTTTTTTTTTTTTTTTTTTTGTTTGAAATTAAAATGTATTACACATATTGTATAAAGTAGATGTTATTCTTTGAGAGTCTTAAAAGCAACTGAAAATATTTTTGTCAGTTTCACATTTAAAATAATGCGTAAGTGAGGGTTTATTTATGTTATGGACAAGATAAGGGCTAGCAGGTATACATTATAAGTGGATGTTTTTTGTGACATGAGTAATAAATATTAGAATTAAGTATTTGGTGTTAACAATTTTTGTAAAGTAAATTGGGAAGATGTATAAACTTACTAATTATATTATACCCCATTTGTTTTATTTTAGTAAATTAAAATAGGTATTGCTTAAGTTCTCTATATCAGTTCGGCTATTTATTGAATTAGAATGTCTTTTTATTTGCAACATTTCATGTACGATTCTTCGGTGATAATTGGGCTCTTTTTCCAAGATATGAATGTTGTTAAAGTTAAAGTTATGGTTATTTTCTAAGGCATGTTGTGCTAGCGCTGTTGAGGTATTTCGATTTTTAATGCTGTATTTATGTGAGTACATTCTTTTATGCAAATATTGTTTTGACTGACCTATATATGTACTATTGCAATTGTTACAGTCAATTTTATATACCGTATTAGTTTCGTCTTCTATGGGTAGTTTAGGTTTAAGATTTGTGAAAAATGATTTTGTGGTATTATAAGGTTTATGTGCTATTATTACGTTGTGGTTTTTAAATATTTTTGCAATGTTTTCAGAAACCTTTGGTATATATGGCATGGAAACATATTTATTTTGGTGATTATTCGGATTAACAGTAGTTTTATTGTAAATTTTATGTATTCTTTTTTTGATAATTGGCTCATAAAAGTTTTTAGGGTACGCGTTTTTATCTAAGGCATTTTTAATTTTTTTCAAATTTTGAGGTCTATGTTTGGGATGAGAAAGTTTAATTGCTCGGTCTGTCAGACAGTTGACGACACTTTTTTTGTAACAGTTAGGGGTGTGTGAGTTAAAGTTTAAGTATCTTTGGGACCATATTTCTTTTGTAAACCAATTTGTTTCAATGACGCCATTTTTATCATAATTTATTGAAACATCTAAGAAATTTATACTATTATTTTCTTCTATTTCATTAGTAAATTGAAGTCTTGGATGATATTTATTAAAGCTATTGACCGTATATTCTATTTTATTTTTTGGCAGGCAAATGATACAGTCATCTACATATCTTTTGTAGAAGGTTGGTACATAATTTAATGATTTTAGGACGCTATTTTCTAATTCTTCCATTACTAGGTTAGCGATTGTTGCAGAAATGGGAGACCCCATGGCCGTTCCGAAAATCTGGGAGAAAATTTGATTATTATAGGTAAAATATGTGGAGTTCAAACATAATGTTATGGCTTTAATAAATTCATCTTGGTTAATATCTGAATGTTTACTAATTTCGGGCCATTTGATTTTTATACAAACAATTGCTAAATGGCCCGAAATTAGTAAACATTCAGATATTAACCAAGATGAATTTATTAAAGCCATAACATTATGTTTGAACTCCACATATTTTACCTATAATAATCAAATTTTCTCCCAGATTTTCGGAACGGCCATGGGGTCTCCCATTTCTGCAACAATCGCTAACCTAGTAATGGAAGAATTAGAAAATAGCGTCCTAAAATCATTAAATTATGTACCAACCTTCTACAAAAGATATGTAGATGACTGTATCATTTGCCTGCCAAAAAATAAAATAGAATATACGGTCAATAGCTTTAATAAATATCATCCAAGACTTCAATTTACTAATGAAATAGAAGAAAATAATAGTATAAATTTCTTAGATGTTTCAATAAATTATGATAAAAATGGCGTCATTGAAACAAATTGGTTTACAAAAGAAATATGGTCCCAAAGATACTTAAACTTTAACTCACACACCCCTAACTGTTACAAAAAAAGTGTCGTCAACTGTCTGACAGACCGAGCAATTAAACTTTCTCATCCCAAACATAGACCTCAAAATTTGAAAAAAATTAAAAATGCCTTAGATAAAAACGCGTACCCTAAAAACTTTTATGAGCCAATTATCAAAAAAAGAATACATAAAATTTACAATAAAACTACTGTTAATCCGAATAATCACCAAAATAAATATGTTTCCATGCCATATATACCAAAGGTTTCTGAAAACATTGCAAAAATATTTAAAAACCACAACGTAATAATAGCACATAAACCTTATAATACCACAAAATCATTTTTCACAAATCTTAAACCTAAACTACCCATAGAAGACGAAACTAATACGGTATATAAAATTGACTGTAACAATTGCAATAGTACATATATAGGTCAGTCAAAACAATATTTGCATAAAAGAATGTACTCACATAAATACAGCATTAAAAATCGAAATACCTCAACAGCGCTAGCACAACATGCCTTAGAAAATAACCATAACTTTAACTTTAACAACATTCATATCTTGGAAAAAGAGCCCAATTATCACCGAAGAATCGTACATGAAATGTTGCAAATAAAAAGACATTCTAATTCAATAAATAGCCGAACTGATATAGAGAACTTAAGCAATACCTATTTTAATTTACTAAAATAAAACAAATGGGGTATAATATAATTAGTAAGTTTATACATCTTCCCAATTTACTTTACAAAAATTGTTAACACCAAATACTTAATTCTAATATTTATTACTCATGTCACAAAAAACATCCACTTATAATGTATACCTGCTAGCCCTTATCTTGTCCATAACATAAATAAACCCTCACTTACGCATTATTTTAAATGTGAAACTGACAAAAATATTTTCAGTTGCTTTTAAGATTCTCAAAGAATAACATCTACTTTATACAATATGTGTAATACATTTTAATTTCAAACAAAAAAAAAAAAAAAAAAAATTGTAAGTTGGTTCACCATAAGTTATGTGTAAAATTTATATATACCTTGTTTACTAAACATTTCACCTTGTAGTCCCTGATGATGGTTTTAATAAACCGAAACGTTGGAAAAAAATAAATTTGTTTTAATATATATGACCGATATGCCCAAGAAATATACCATAAGCATTTGAAACTACTATAAGCATTTTTTAAATTTAAAACGTAGCTTTAAGAAGCACAAAGTTTCTATCATTTAACTGACCTTTGGCCCGACTCTTTTACCATTTCGTTTAGCTCTTCCATTTATTTCCCAATTTCTTGCCTTACACTCCTTACAGTCACAGATATTAAAGACTTCATTAACTGTATATCCATAGTATTATTATTTTTACAAGACCTCTTTTGTCGTTTCACGTACACTCTTCTTTCTATTTCTGAATTCCTTACGATACAGATGTTGGAAGTCATATTATCAGCATTTATAATTTATCTATCTTCCATAATATGTACCTAATTAAAACCAAAATGGTCCATGAAATTTCTCAGATACATACTATCCTAGGAATCTAATTTCCAAACACACTGAGGCATCAACAATGCTAACATTCTTTTGTGTCTAAGTTACTTTTATTTTTTGATATATCTAAGCAAAAACGTCAATTCAATTCAAATAAATAACTCTTACGGCCCAATGTTAAATACGTGCTTCATTCATTTTCATTCATTTCTCGTACCTCTTCTTCGTATCCTCAATTTCTTGCCTTATAGATGTTGAAAGCTCCATTAACTGCATCTGTAATGTGTTTGCCTTATAAATCCCGCACTTATATTTTTCCAACACATTCTTTCAGATTTGTCAAAGACACCATACCGTCCTAGGAGTATATATTTCAAACACAACTGACTTTCAAAAATCCTTCATGCACACTAGGGACATTCCTTACCGATTCTTTGAAAACATAATGTTATACTTGTGTCAATAAAAACAATGCTTTTTTGTACCAATTAAATCAATTATATTTCAGATAAATACTGCACGTGTTTACTATTTCATGTCTTTACCAATTTATATTGAGATATAATTAATACTAAATTGTTAATTGCTTATTTATACAATAATTCATACTTTTTGTTGTGGTGGTCATTATAACAAAAAAATATTAGTAGTTTAATTATTAGAGGTAATTAGCTTTAAATAAACCAGAGCATGGAAACACATTAAACTGTGCATACGTAAAGAGCCCTGTCTCGAGAAGCTTATTTATTATTTTAAAGGATTCTAATTTTTCGAGGATATTAAAGTGACATACCAAAATGAACGCATGAGATTTTTTATCATGGTAATTCACAAAGGCATATAAAACTGTAAATGATAAGAATACTCCTTGAGATCTTCACTTAATACTATTTTTTTTTCCTACAATGGGCGTTTAGAAACCAGGAAATCTACATTTTGGCCAATTTCTGCAATGCCAGAAGAAAATAAAAGGAGCTAAAAAAATTTTGAAGCAGTTTGAACATTCGACAAAAAATGAGGTATGAAAAGGGGCCCTTAAAAAATTTTAATTGTAGTCAAAAAATATAATACTAGAAAAAGAGCTACTAAAATATTTGTCGTGAAAGTAAAGATAGTCAGTTTGGGCTCGTAACGCATTGGGAAATTATTGTAAGCAAATTAAAAAGACGAAAGTGTTTCGTTGGTTGAATAAAATCTGCAACACCAAGGACTTCCAATGACAAGTTATTTTTTTCTTGAATATTTTTTTTTAACAAATTACCTAGTCTAAGATAATTAATATTGCATGCCATACTAGATATTTTGGAAATTATTGTTTTAGATTTTGTAACGTGGAAGTTCCGGCATACAAAAGTTACATGTTTGTAATAGAAAAACTAAAGAATTGTAGGTATATTTGTTGGTGGAATTCAAACAAGCTTTAACACTAATATCACTAAGGCTTCATTAAACCAGTCGTTTGAAGAATTAGATAAGTGTTATAAAAACCGTTATTAATTAGTATCCTAGTAAATTGGTAATAAATTAGATGAATATTATACCCTAATTAGGTAACAGTATTTTGGTGGTAATCATAAAATATAAAACGTTAAAGCAATTAGAATCTCTAGCAAGTTCTAATAACCTCATGTCAACAAGATCCACATGCTGGTGAAGTTAGATTAGGCCCAAGCACTTCTCAAGAAGATTTAGTTTCGAAAAAACTCCTCGAAATTACGACAATTCTTACAATGCACATATTACGTCGCGTCGTCGGTGCTAGAAAATTATTACCAGACAAAACGAAAAAACGACTAGATTCAATATTTCTGTTGGAGTTACCGGCATATTGAAAAGCTAGCAGGTATGATTTTAAACGAAAAATTATATATCTTATATTTATTGGTAGGTAGTATTTATCATTTTTATACTCAAACAGGATTAACACTAACATCACTAAGGCTTTACAAAACTGGTCGCTTGAAGAATTACATAAGTGTTATATAAAACGGAATTATTTCGCGTCCTAGTAAACTGACTGGTAATAAATGAGATGAATATCTCCCAATTAACTAACACTTTTTTTTTGTTGCAAGACAAATGATCATAAAATCAGAAATTTGAATTTTGGTTTAAAATAGCAGCTGCGTTGTATACGTGACATTAATTGGTCTTTGACAAGCTATTAAAAAATGCACCTCAAAATAAATAAAACTTTCTATTTACAACAATTCGTGTAATTCCAATAAAATAAATGAGTTCCATTAATAGATTACACATTATTGAAATATCAAACCTTCACTGAAGTCGATCGGTAAAAAGCACCGTGATAAAGAGAACACGAAAAATGCATTTATAATTTTTATTCTCGCATGGATTATCACGACTTCCAAGCGAAACGCAGGCGAATCTTTGTGAACGAACTAGCAGAGGAACAGGAGCTACCAAGCGAAAAAAGCTCGTTCAGAGTTTCAGTTTTTGTGTTTGGTAACCATGTAAAAAGGACATCGCTGAACTCGGAGGCTTGAAAGCTTTGTAAACTGTATTTAATAACGCTCTCAAATGGACTTTTATCTCGTTAAAAATTTTGTAATCTGTTTTACAATGGTTGCGGAAGTCTACACTTTTTCATTTAATCAGTAATTAAAAAATATGTTTTGCAAAGTAAGTAAACGGAGGAAACTTTGACCGTCAAATCTAATTAAGGTTAAGTTTGTACATATTACGACGATGAGGATAGGGATGAATTATTTTTTTATTGAAGTTCAATTGATAGGAAATTTTATCCTAATACCTATAATAGTTTGTATTTGATGAATATAACACTATACGTCCCTATGAGAAATATTTTAAAAATTAACCCACAATATAATTACACACAAACATTATTAACATATTTTAAAAAATATTTTGGTTTTAAAAAGAAAAAGAAAACAAAAAATAGAAGAATAGAAAAAAATATAAAAAAGAAACTTAGACTCTACTTATTTTTTGGTAATGAATCTATTCCTGCAGTTTCGGTATTTACAGTGAAATCACCCTCTATAAACCGACAAAAATTTTAGCAAAAGATTATAACTTTGTCTACATTTTAGTTTACAAAAATAAGGATAATCTAAGAAGAAAAAAAAAGAAATTTATTTCCTAGTGAACACCTCATCTGTCATTATAGCCTCAAAAACCTTACTAAAGACAATAAGAAATTCCTATGCAGTTTTCAATTAAAATTTTTCCAACTACTTATCTCTATATTATATTGGCTAATTTTTATTTAATTCTTTTGCTGGAAATTTATTGTTGTGCACTTATGTTTAATTTATTGCAGGTATTTGACACTAAAACATATGATTTTTAACAATATTCGCTAATATTGGGATAAGAGGAAAATCATTGAAATAGATCAAATCGTACACGACGTAGAAAAATAATTGAACAAAATATATTTTACGTAGAATTAATCCCATGTTGTTCATATTGAAGAAGAAAAACACAAAGGTCTTGTTCCCACAAAATTCTCTTTTATTGCAACCGGTTTCGTTCTTACATCACATCATCAGGCTACAAGAATTTCTATAAATACCAAAAGTTTGTCAAAATTAGCATTATTGAAAAATTTGTCCAATTTTTTTAGAAAACTAATAAATTTTATGTAAAATTACATTACTTGAATTTATTTATTGTTATTAATTAATTTTAAATTAATCAAAATTAAAAACACAAAAGACAATGTACGCGGACAACAGATTAAAATTTAAAAATAATAACGTCCTTAACAACGTACAAAGTTCCTTTTGTACGTAAAAAAAAAGAATTTTGTGGGAACAAGACCTTTGTGTTTTTCTTCTTCAAAATATATTTTGTTTCTAAGGTTTTGTGGAACCAATGATTTGTGGAAGAGTTCTTATTGGGTTCTCTTCCGAGTTTCCGAGTTGAACATTTTGAATTCTTGACGTTTTAAACAAGTCCTGGTCTTCTTCTGTGCTGCAAAAGAGAACCAAAAAACTCTGCTACAGAATGTAAAAGTAGGTAAATGATGCCCAGTCACAAAAGAGTATTGTTGTGTTACACAGGGACTAGTGTTGTGCCCATTTTGGTTTACGTTGTTTATAAATGATTCCTTATTTTTTAACAGAAGGCTCATGTAGTAGAAAATAATGGTCATCAAGTTGTAACGAAGTAATTTTTCCAGTCAAGGGATTGTCCGCTGGTAACCAAGTTTTAATCCGTTTCTTTTTGCAACATAGTCTAGAAATTGCAAGCAACCTATTTCCGGTTATTAATGCTCCGAGTCACTGTTGCTAATTACATAATACGCCTGACCTCCCTGTAAGTAACGTTTTGAGTACGAATCCTTCGTTTCAAGTCAATCCGCCGCTTTAACGCGCATCCTTAATACGTCATTAAAGTAATAAAACGCCGGAGGAACGTCCAGAAATCATCATTCCGGTGACAGTCCGAATCAGTCCAAGATCAATCCGAAGCAGTCCGCATCAATTCGTCGTCCGTAACCGCCGCTACGAATTATAATAATAATTATCCTGAAAATAATATTGGTAAGAATACACTGTGGTCTGCTACTATCCGTCCGTACCGCCTTCAGTTAAGTATAGATATTCAGAGATCTTATTGTTCGTGAGTACCATTGTAAAATCCTACTAAATCAAACCAGAGCTAATTAGTAATTCCTCCGTTTGTCTTTTGTTTCATAAAATATGCATCGGCTGGTTAGATTTGCTCGTTCGGGCAATGTTTAAGGTTTCAGTGCATAACGTTCTACCTGAAAACTTAACTTACGTTGGCGGAGAGAGCACTTGCCGTTCGGTTGGCTTTCTTTTGCCTCGTAGGCCCTAAGTTTAAGTACCGTCAGTATTCAAGGAAAAATAGTCCTTGTTAAATAGCTCTACGTTTGTGGCAGTAGTTCGCTGTATTGTAAAACCTTCTGTATAGACAAGAATATCTATAGCTAACCGACTGCCTGCCGTTCATACTATATCCTGCTGGTAATTCCGTTTGCTTGCCGTCCAAAATCGTTTCAGCCGCGAAAACAGACCCCGGCTACCAAAGCCTAACCGCCTTCCGAAATCAAATCATATCCACGCGTATATACTCTTGCTGCCAGTTCACATATTATTATCGTTATCCAATTTGTACACACTCGACTGCAAAGTCACTGAAATATGCTGTCTATTGATTTATTCATTACTGTTCTAATAAATAAATACGTTGGTATACATAGGTAAAATTCACGAGTTATTATTTCAGTTGTTTATTTCTAATTAACCCGTTTGAGAAATTGTCCAGTCGAGTTGACAAGACAATCATCTTATGACCCTCTGGACAAATAACCGTATCTCCATCTGTTAGCTACCCCTAAACGTTCTCACCCCAAAGAACCAAACAAGTGCTGTTCCTTGCACTTAAAAATAAGGAACTGGCGCCAGAGTTTCCGTTTAAAGAAGTGTTACAAAGCCAGAGAGTTCTGTTTGTAAGTAGCCAGTTACAAACAGTACAGGTTACGTAAGTAGACGCCATTACAAAGTAAGAGTGCCATCGTATCAGGACTGCTATAATCCTACCTAATGAGGTAGTTATATGTACAAAAAATATAATGACCTGTACCTTGGCGAAGTTGCGGTTTCCGATATAAAAATGTTTCGTTAATAAAATTATTCCGTAAATTTGGGAGCACATATAGAAGTAATTGGGACGATGGATTGGAAACGTGAAATGTGTTAAAATTTGATTAAACCGTTAGTTATTAATTCGAGACTAAGAGGTATAATAATTAAGACAACAAATTTTTTTATAATCAACATGATGTTTATTAAGGATAATATGTATTAATGATCAAATAATCCCTTTCGTAGATAAACGCATTATGTTTAATTTAAAAATTATTAAATTGATGCATCATCATCATATAAGAAAACTCTATTAAATACTTATAAACCATATGACTTAATTGTTAAGAGTTGCTATATACCAAGCATTTGATTTGTACAGTTATAGATTAAACTAGATTAGGTTTATCTATAGATTCAATATTTAAAGCAAAGATGAACATTTAAATATTTTTCCTAAATTTACCCGACAACAATAAATAATGCTGGTGCGTATTTTTGACAATGGCGCAAATCCACAAAAACAATCCCAACGAGTTATTTTAAGACGAAAAACAAAAAGCAAAATGGAAACATAATCAAAGTATTTTTAGTAAGTATATTATAGAATCTTCACAATATAATTTTTCCGAATAAATTTTTATTTTGAATAGACAGAAATGTGTGTAGGCGCAAATGTTTATTTTTTTTAGGATCATTTAACGTCCAATCTTATAAAGTGTATTTTGTTACGTAAAATGTAAAAAGGCTGACACAGCACGATATTGAGCCAATCAGAATTATTTGGAAACACACCAAAAACTCAATAGTTATAAATTATTTTACAAATATTTGTCAGAATAAATGCCAGATATTATTTATTATGCTATCCATACACGAATTAATTTGGTTTAAATCTTTATATAAATTATGATTTTAAGGAAAAATGTTAAAATCTAATTAAACAAAAACCTTGACGATGTTATACCTATACAAATTTTGCGAGGTCCACATTTTCTATGCATATTAAGTTCAACAAAATTTGCATACGAATGTGAACAGACTCCTTATAAACTTCAAATTTAACAGCAACTCGTTCATTTTAATGCTAGTTTAATCACAATTAACTACCAAAACGTTGACTTTTAGTGCTAGTTTAAGTATATATTATGTACCTATTCCAGGGTTGATTTCGTTTGTTCGTGAAGAGGTCGGTTACGCTCAAGGGTCATTTATACTACTTATTATTACGACAAGATGATTACGTAAACCACTGGACCTTAAATACGAACTACAAAAATAAGGTCAAGACCAATGATATTGAATATTTTTAGTTTTGAGTAAAATAAAATTAGGTTGTAGGTATAATATGGCAAAAATATATTATCCAATAATTATTATCGAATTTAATATGAAAATCTAAAATATTAATTAATTAATTATATTATTTGGTGGACAAAAAACTTTTAATAATTTTCTTTATATCTTCTTCATTATAAAATATAATTTATTACAATAAAATATATAGTATTAAAATTTTACTAAACAGTTCTTAATTCTCAAGTTTATATTAGAAAAATTATTGCCGCCAAACAGGTTGGTAGCAATACGCGTTTCCAAATGATTGAAAATAAATAATTTTAATAAAAAATACATATCAAAAATTTTCAGCCATCTGCAGACCGGTTTCCGTTGTGTCCTAGAAGTAGGCATAAATCAGCGGTTATAGCCTACTGGTTTCATCTATTAAAAGCTTATTGCAATCAAAGTTTAATGAAAAACCAGGACTTGGCAGTACAAAAATTCAAAACAAAGAGCACACATTTTATAATGAAATACTTAATATATAATGAAAGGCTTGAGGAGAATGGGGGAGATATAATAATTGGTTCATAACTTTAATATCTGGCATTGACACAAAAATTAAAAATCACCAATAAAAATCTCAGCCCATATTATTGATGTAATATGAGCATTGATTAAGGAATGAATAAGATACGCGACTTCAATGGTAAAGTGCGAGGCCTTTTTTGGCAGCGAGATCTCGGCAAGTTGCGGACATTCCTGTGATTTACGTAGTATGCTTTTGATAAACCTGTGTCGAGTCTGGTTTTATATAATTTATAATCTAGTGAAAACAAAAATTAAATGTTTGATGATTGATTTTAATTTAAAATTATGTGACGGTTAAAAGTCAAACAAACGTTAAGAAATAGCTGGCAGAGAGAACATACTACGTTAATAATTTTAAACTAAAATTAATCTGGACATTAAATTTTTATTACCATTAGATTATTAATGATACAAAACCAGACACGACACAGGTTTGTCAAAAGCATACTACGTAAATCACAGGAATGCCCGCAACTTGCCGAGATCTCGCTGCCAAAAAAGGCCTCGTACTTTACCATTGAAGTCGCGTATCTTATTCATTCCTTAATCAATGATATGAGGTAACGTGCCCACACTAGAAAATTTAAGTATCTACTATTTAGATATAGAATATTTTTTTCACACAAAATGACCGTTTTTCGAAATGTAAATATCCGGCGCCTTCGCCATTATTTATATGAATTGCATTAACTTAAATAATTTATAACCTTATGCTGTAGTTTGCAGAAATAACTTTATTATTATAGTATGCATAAATATACCTATGATATTCACACATTTATAAGTGTATTGGCTGCAATAAAAACTGTCGATGCGCCGCTATCCTTTTTAAGTAAAATAGTCTCGAAATTGTTTGTTTTAAATAATTTCTTACATATGTAGGTAGTAGTCAATTTATTGAAAATACTAAGTATTCCGATGATAATATATAAAAGTGTAATATCGACTTTATTTAAAAAATTTGGATTTTTCAGTAGATTGTCTGGTATATTTGAAGATTTTTGAATTGGGCGTAAAATTCCCCAAACTCTCGTTTTACGATTATTGCGTGAAAATACAAAAATGCTGATCTGTGAAATTAACTCGCTGTGGGAGAGTTGACGTAAATTTACTAAATATATTTTACTGTTATCATAGTCGAGGGATGTGCCTAAGTGATAAATCATTAAATATTGAGTGTGCTATACAGGGTGGTTTTTATACAAGCGTCAATTTAGTATATTTCATTTTATTATTTTATCTTTGAATGTCTTAGTTTTCTGAAATTCATTGGATGTACATATTCCAAAATGTGATTCTATAATAATTACGTCAACTAAAATTCATGAAAAATATGGCGACGATGCGACGTCTAGAGGCGCAGAAATGATGAAATTTCTATGCAGTTCTTAAAAGTTTATTTAATCAATTTGCAAAAGAAGAATATTTATAATGTAGACAAAAATTGGAAATATATAATTTTCTTGTGAAATATCAATTTTGTGAAAGATTTT
This sequence comes from Rhagium mordax, assembly GCA_963680705.1. Lineage (NCBI taxonomy): Eukaryota > Metazoa > Arthropoda > Insecta > Coleoptera > Cerambycidae > Rhagium > Rhagium mordax. Next base: position 12,808,955 of record OY796660.1, on the reverse strand, counting down.
TTTAAATTGCCCACTTGCAATTCTACAAAAGAGTTTGTAATTTTGCACGAACAAAAATAATAAGATTTATAATATAAAAACAAAAACTGCAAATACAATAGAATTTTCGTTAAGATATTTATAAAGTCGGCAGCATATAATATATTAATGGCCCTAAAATAGAACCTTGCTGCACCTAATATTTTTGATTTTTGTAATATAATGGAACATACCTACATAGAAGTAAGATACTTAATTTAGGGCGCACCTGTGTGGCGCAGTTTTTTGTGGGTATGTTGTTGTCTTGCCTTGTCTGGGCAGCAGCCGGGGAGTCAGTTTTGTATCGATATAGGGAATAAATGGTGTTGGGAAAACTAGCGTTATATTTACTTAAAACCTCCTTATTGATCACCTACACTAAAAATAATCATACGAACCCGGTTAGAGCATTACAAGTGGCGACGAGGATCAGTGATTAATTAAAAGGAACAGTAAATCACGGGATAAAATTGAATATAAGTCAAGTCTAGTGAACGATTCCGAAAAACGTGTACGTACGTAAAATGGCGGGGTCAAGTGTTGGCTGTTTGAGAATTTTTAATCCTAGTGAGTGTGACTGGAGGATCTATAAAGATCAATTGAATCAGTATTTTATTATAAATGACATTAAGGAGGCAGTGGTTAAACGCGCACTATTGTTAAACATGTGTAATGAAACTTCTTATCAATTAATAAGTAGTTTGTGTTTGCCGGCGAAACCAGAAACAAAGGAATTTCAAGTCTTGGTAGAAATGTTTGATAAACATTTTACACCCCCTAAGTTAACTTTTCCTGAGAGGGAGGCGTATTACGAAACCAAAAAGAATAAGGAGGAATCAGTTCATGAATGGGCCGCCCGAGTGAGACAACTAGCGGGAAAGTGTGAATTTTCAAATGCCGAACTCGAGGTGGCATTACGAGACCGTTTTGTATGTGGTTTTCCAAAGGGTCCTATAAAAGACCGATTGTTTGAAGAAATGCCAGAGGGGTTCACCTTTGAGAGAGCTGTAGAAATTGCAGGAAATAAAGAGGCAAGTTGTCGAAAACAACAGGATACCATTATTAAAACCGAACGAGGGGAGCAAGATGTGTATTATATATAGAAAGGAAGCTACTCCGTTCATCCCCTCTAACACCAGGGTGCTTTAATAAGGGCTATATAAAATTACAGTTAAAAGAAGGGGCTCAACCAAAATTTTTTAAAGCACGAATGGTACCTTTTGCCCTGAAAGAAAAAGTAGAACTGGAAATTGATCGGTTAGTTAAATTAAACATATTGTCACCAGTACAATATAGCGAGTATGGTACGCCGGTCGTTCCAATTTTAAAACCAAACGGTACAATTAGGCTGTGTGGGGATTACAAAATAACATTGAATCCAGATCTTGAGGTAGATAAATTTCCCTTACCACGAGTGGAGGAATTGTTTGTAAAGTTACAGGGTGGAAAGTATTTTACAAAATTAGATTTATCGAATGCGTACCAACAAGTTAGATTAGATGCCGATTCTAGAAAATTAACAACAATTACTACTTCCAAGGGTTTATTTAGTTATAATAGATTACCATTTGGTATAAATTCAGGTCCTGCCAAATTCCAAAAAATTATGTCAAAATTGTTAGAGGGGATGAACGGAGTAGCTTCCTTTTTGGATGATGTGTTAATAACGGGTAAAGATCAACAGGAACACATGAATAGAGTTAGGGCAGTACTACAAAAATTTGAAGAAGTAGGATTTACTTTAGAGAAACGGAAATGTGAGTTTTTTAAAGAAAGTGTTACATATTTAGGATTTAGAATTGATAAAGAAGGTCTCCACACTTGTCAAGATAAAGTAGATGCGGTAATAAACGCTCCAGTGCCAACTAATGTTACGCAACTTAAATCATTTTTAGGGTTGGTAAATTATTATCATAAATTTATACCGAACAGTTCTGCTATTCTGAAGCCTTTATTTAATTTATTACAAAAGAATGTTGCATTTAAAATGGATGAAGATTGCTTAAATAGTTTTAATCAAATAAAAAATATTTTAGCTTCTACAGAAGTCTTGGTACATTTTGATCACAAGTTACCTATACAGTTATCCGTAGACGCATCTTTATATGGGATAGGTGCCGTAATTACACATAACCTGAATGGGGTTGATAGGCCCATTGCCTATGCTTCTCGGACATTGTCTAAAAGTGAAGAAAAGTATAGTCAGATCGAAAAAGAAGCCTTAGCAATTGTATTCGGAGTGTCTAAGTTTTACCAATATCTTTTTGCAAAAAAATTCATTCTTTTGACAGACCACAAACCCTTAGTGACCATTTTCGGTCCAAAGAAGGGTATTCCGATTTTCGCAGCGAACCGATTACAAAGATGGGCGTTAATTTTAGCTAATTTTCAGTTCGAAATTAAGTATGTAAGATCGGAAAATAATTATTCAGATTGGCTGTCACGATTACCTTTATCGGAGACGAGCGAAAATGAGGAAAATCTATCCTTTTTAATAAATTACATTGCAGATAATGAAAACGTACCCTTAAATTGGCAAAATATTCAGAATTGTAGTTTAAAAGATCAAATATTAACTAAAGTCTACCAGTATGTAAAAATAGGGTGGCCTAAAAAAGTGGAATCGGAGTTAAAGCCTTATTATGTAAATAGAAATTCTTTAACAATAGTGGATAATTGTTTAATGTTTGGATATAGAGTTATAGTTCCGTTAATGCTGCAGGGGGAAATATTGAAAGAAATTCATAAATCACACATGGGAATGGTCAAAATGAAAAGTTTGGCACGTTCTTATGTGTGGTGGCCAGGAATTAACGTAGATATAGAAAAAACCGTCAGAGCTTGTGACGCATGCATTAAATATAGGAAAAATCCGGAAAAAGCGGAACTAATAAATTGGGAGTATCCAAGTAATTGTTGGGAAAGGATACATATTGATCATTTAGGTCCAATTTTTGGAAAACATATTTTTGTAGTAATTGATGCCTATTCGAAATGGCCGGAGGCTTTTATTGTAAATAGTACAAATTCTTTCACAACCATAAAAATTTTAAGAAGTCTTTTTGCCAGGTATGGTTTTCCGCAGCAAATAATTTCAGATAACGCGACATCTTTTGTTTCAGCGGAATTTACAAATTTTTTAAAATTGAATGGGGTAAATATCGTTCATAGCCCTCCATTCCACCCTGCCACAAATGGCCAAGCGGAAAATTCGGTCAAATCAATTAAACTTAGTTTATTAAAATCAGTGGAATCTGGTAATTTTAATTTGGATTTAATGTTAAATAGATTTCTTATGGATTACCGTAACACCCCTCATTGCACGACAGGTGTATCACCCTCGATACTGATGATAGGTCGAAAACTTCGAACGCGTCTAGATTTACTTTTACCTCAAAATAGTAAAAAAAATAATATTCCGGAAAAAGTAAAAAATAACTTATGTAAACAAAAAAAATACTACAAAGGCAAAAGAGATAAAATGTTTGAAAGAGGGGAGATTGTATTAGTAAAAGATTACAGAGGTTTAAAAACAAAATGGATAAAAGGTACGGTTCGAAAGAAAATTGGTCCAAGAGCATATTTAATATTCATACCTGATATAAATAAGACCTGGCACCGGCATCTAAATCAAATATTAGAATATGGTAATGTAGTAGTAAAAGAAAATGAAAACGGTATAGAGACCAGTGAAACGATAAGTGAAAGTGGCGAAAATTTAATGAAAAGTCCGAATAGTGAAAATATTAGGAATAAGGAAATAATGTTGAAAGATAAGGAAATAGATGTAACTAAGTTTAAGTCACCTCAGTTGAATTCTGAAAATAATTTAGTACCAGAGATACGTAGAGGTACACGTCCTAGAAAACTTCCTGAAAGATTACAGTACTAAATTGTTTTCAAAATGAGAAGGAGGTATTGTAATATAATGGAACATACCTACATAGAAGTAAGATACTTAATTTAGGGCGCACCTGTGTGGCGCAGTTTTTTGTGGGTATGTTGTTGTCTTGCCTTGTCTGGGCAGCAGCCGGGGAGTCAGTTTTGTATCGATATAGGGAATAAATGGTGTTGGGAAAACTAGCGTTATATTTACTTAAAACCTCCTTATTGATCACCTACACTAAAAATAATCATACGAACCCGGTTAGAGCATTACAATTTTGATGTTGAATCATTCAGACTACACTTCTGTTTGTATAAGAATTCATTAAAGAAAGCAAAATCTCCGAGTTACTACAATATTATACATAATAGTTTTGACAAACATAAATCGCGGTTGATGGTGCCAAATATTTTAGAGTAATCAAGTGAAACAACTGCCATAATTTTACCCTAAACTATCATTAACTGTTAGAATGGCACTTTCTACTGTGACCCATTTTAGCCTGACTAATTTAATGATATTTGTGTAAATTTAGGTATAGTATAGTATCTGATTAAATAATAGCCACTCACCACAATATGGGAATTTAATTTTGACAGCTGCCAACCGTCAAACTGACAGTATGAAAATTTCATCATTCTCAAATGAAGTTTTCTTTATGTGCGAATCATCAATATTTACGTTTTTGAGGACGCTGAAAAAGATTTTGATGTCGGAATTTCATATTGACAGCCAGCAACTGTCAAACTGTCAGTATAAACATTTCAACATTTTCAAAACAAGTTTTTTACGTGCATATCATCAATATTTGCGTTTTTAAGATCGTTATTCATGATCTTGATGTCGAAATTTTATTTTGACAGCTGCCAACTGTCAAACTAACTACGAAAATTTCAACATTTTGAAAATAATTTCTTTTTGCGTGTACGATACCCACGTTTTTGATGTTGCTGATCACGAATTTTATATCGGAATGTCATTTTGAAACTGTCAAACTGATAGTTTGAAAATTTAAACAGTTTTTTTACGCGAAAATCATAATATTTATGTTCTTGAGGTCGCTGATCACAATTTTGATGACGGAATTTCAGTTTGACAGCTGCCAACTGTTAAACTGACAGTATGGAAATTTCAACATATTGAAAATAAGTTCTTTTTACGTGTAAACCATCAATATTTACGTTTCTGAGGTCGTGGATCTCGATTTTGATATCGGAATTTCATTTTGACAGCTGTCAACTGACAGTAGATATGAAAATTTCAACATTTTCAAAAGCAGTGTCTTTTTATGTGCAAATCATATTATTAATATAATTAGAATTTCCAGGCCACAATTTAATTAAAGATTTAGATTTTATTAACGTTTTTGAGGTCACTGATCACGATTTTGATGTCGGAATTTCATTGTGATAGCTGTTAACTGTCAAACTGACAGTTTGAAAATTTCAACAATTCAAAAAGGAGTTTTTTTTATGTATACCTACGGTTTTGAGGTCGCTGATCACAATTTTAATGTGCATAATGTATTTCAGTTCATGATTCGTATACTAATTACAAATATGATAAACGTGATCAGCGACCTCGAAAATTTTGACATAACGAAAACTCCTTTTGAAATTTTCATACTACCAATTTGACAGTTGACAGCTGTCAAAATGAAATTTTCACATCAAAATCGTTATGAGTTACCTTAAAAACGTGGGTCATAGATGGTATGAACATAAAAATTTGTTTACAAGACCAAAACATTCTTTTTAAAATGTTGAAATTTTTAGTGGCAAGAAGGGTGATTTCTAGACTATCTGGGTCTTGCAGCTAAAAAATTATGCGAAACTAAAGTTTTTAGTGGCCGGATTCAGTTTCTGAATGTCAAAATATATCGGAAAAAATGGGCTCGGTTTTTGGTAATGAACTTTTTTGTGTGTGTGGCTGTGAATTAGACGTAGCAGACTTATGAGTCTGAGGTTACTGCAGGGTAGGTAACTGGACTATTTATTAGAGGCTTAAACCAACCCTATCTCGTGAAAGATATGCACTGATTAAGCTAAATGAACAAGTATAGCGTATATAGCATTTTATTTAAAGGGCGTGTTTTCCGGACTAGGCCGGGAAGAATTACCCTTCAATAATAGCAATTGTTCGAAAAGTTATTATTTTTTTATAGGGCAGTCTAAATTGACAAAAAATTAATCGATGATCTGAAATATTCCCTATGTTAACAACTCATGTTTGAGAAATCAGAACCTTTTCGCCAATATTTATACTATTATTTGGCTTATGTTTGTTTATTCTTTATTACCAAATTTGGTTAAATTTTAATTCAAAGGTTTTCGCAGAGCTGATGATTTAGATGAGTTTTCGAGTTCTGTTTCACGTTGGACATTTTAAATTCTTGAGGTTTTGACCATTTGGTCGTAGTCTTCTTCTGAAGTGGAATGAGCAAGGGAACCACGACATGATGGTCGAAACGTTAAGAACTCAAAATATTCAATGTGGAAGAGAACCCGAAAAATCTTCTAAAAATTTACTTAGCTTGAATTTGATTTAATTCGCTAGCAGTCGCTTTAGAGCAAAACCTGCAGGTTTCGATTTATTTTGACCTTGCTTTTTCTCTTCTTCTACTTCTCCTAACTCTCGTTTCTCTGAATTGTCAGATCAGTCACAAAATATTCTCGCAAGTGCTGTGCGTTTTCAAACGGTAGATATCATTTAAGTCAGTAACGTCAAAAGTTAACTCTTGGATATCATTAAATATAAATATACCTGGAATACATTCATAAATATTTAGTTATTATATTAGTCATTACTAATTCCTATTAGGTATTATTAAATTATTCTTCCAAACTCTTATTATTTTTCCTGCATGTGTTTATTTTGTGACGTTAAAATATATGTAAATTTTGTCGTAAATCACCCACAGCAGATGTACAGTTAATAGTTTTTTTCGTATTTCTATAGTCTTTTTTCTTAATTGGCGTGACTGCATTAAAAAATAGTAAATTACTTTTGTTCTGCCAAATTTATCACGGAATCACCTTTTTTCTTCATGTTAACAACTTCAAGAAAATTCAAATAATATAAAAATGTTTTTACTTACAATAAATAATTGTACGGTAGTGTTTAATAAAATTGTTAATAATTAACCATACATTTTCTTATTATTTTTGTAGATCTAATCACAAAATTCTACAATTTATTTAACAGGGTAAAATTTCCTTACTACTCTTATAAATTTTTTGAATATTTTAATTTGTCGAATTTTCTGTTTTTTTCTGTTATCTACAGGATAATAAATAAATTATATATTCAAATTGCTGTCTTATTTACTATTTACCTAAGTACTTGTAAAAAAAAGATATTGTGTTTAAGTACACCAACAAACATGTACCTGAATACAAAAAAAAAACAATTCGAAATTTACGAAACGATACCAGCTTTATTGCAACGGAATTGCTAGCCTTTTAAAAATTCGGAATCAAAATGTAATGTAACTAATTTACGAGTCAGATAAACAAAAGCAACTTCATTATATGCTCGTAAATATTTAAGAGAAATATTGTTAATGGGCATGGCAATATTCTCTTTGTGTATCAGCTTACCGCTTAATTGCAATAAAAACAATAATGAGACGTTAATGCGAGGGTTTGCATCGAGATAGCGTGTTACATTGGCGTAGGGGTAGGGAAATTTATTTGGTTTTCAAACATTGCAGATAAATTAACGGCATAAGAGAAATATAGACATCGTATAAATATATTTTGAAATTTTTTAAAAACAATAGGATAGCAGAAGAATTAAAAAAAATAGCGAAATATTAAAAATTTAAATAAGCGACTAATAGGTACTGTTCATAGTCCTTCCCTTTAATTTACAAATATGTATTTGTGATTGAACACTGGTATCAAAAGCGCAGTACGCAACATAAAATCGTTAAACGCAATAAGCTCCTGGTGAAGGAGTGATATACTTAATTAGTGGGAACTTCTATGACCGGCAGGGAAGAAATACCGCCTGTTGTTTCTGACTATGATCAATGATCATAGTAGGTAAAATTCATTACTGAGAGCTTATTTAAATGAATTACTTTATACGAGTCACTAGACGACTGAATTAAAAGTAAATGAGTTTTTATTCATTTCATTGCTAATATGTTCGTTCAGCATTATATTTTGTTAAATATAGAAAATTTTGTTTATAAACAATCAAAGATTTATAAGAAAATATACCTTTCGGATTTCCCTCCCGTTAATTATTATCATCCAATAACGTTATACGCCACTGCCGGGCATCAGGCGACCCCATAACAGCTCGGCGCTGTAAAGGGCTTAACGGGTTAACCACATTATCCTTGAATCCCAGTAACAACATGGAATTATTCCTATCTGTGTCCCCACTTTGCTCCTGTATATTTTATGAACATCAGGCAACTTATAATGAGGTTCTGTTTGAAGCCGTTTGACTCCAAACAAATAACACCGAGTCACCGAGTGAAGACAGGACAGGAAATGGCTTACTAACAAGCCTTCTCCTAGGAGACGTAGAATGAGCCTTGCTTAGGGAAGGTAACCCAATTACATGGCGGTGCATTAAATATCATGAAATTCTCATGAAGGTTGCGTTACGGGATAGATACAAATGGAATCATCACATTCAAATACCAAGCTCTCTCGGAGCTGTGCGCTTAACTTACCTGATGCTTTAGATCCGTAGCTAAACTAAGTTTAGTATTATACTGTTCAGCTAATAGATTTTAACGTTTAAAATGGATCGGTGCCTTCTAGGACATAATCCTAATAATATGTAGGCAGTAAGACCGCCAGGATTCTCGTTTGCTGCAGGGAAATGGTATTAATCGTTAATTTGACTTCATCACTTTTAACTGTTCTTAATTCAATTGCAAATTAAAAATAAGTACATTTTAATTCCGATCACCAACGAACATATTTTATCAAGATTCAAAGCGCTAGAACGTTAACATCCATAAACATAGAATGTTTAAATATAGCGTGAAAATGTGGTTTTAGGTTATTTGGATGTAGTATAAAAAAAAGAGTCTCGCCTATACTCAATAGATGTTTATTATTAATAAACATAACTGGACGTAAGTAATCTATAAACTGCTATACGGCGCGCCGGCCGCCGACCTATATTTTTCTAATTTACTGTAGACGACGGACGGCGGCGCCTCAGGAAAAGTTTAAATAAAGTTGTAGATCTGGTCAGTTACTTAACGGCTATTAGGTTATAACTGCGAAGCGCAAAAGTAATTATTTCTGATAATACTTAATGACATAAAATCTGCGTTCTGGGTGAACCAAATAATCCCATCTTTCCAATTTTCTCGATTATTTGGAAACATGAAAAATTGATGAATGGATTATAGATTATATAGGATTTTTTTAAATAATATACATTAACCCTTTAAGTGGCAAAAGACCGGGGATCTTTTTATTCATTTATAACTTCTTGCAACGGGTTGTTCTATATATATATAATATCATTTCATGATTTTTTGTAAAAAAATTGAAGTGAAAAAAAAAATAACGTTAGGGAAATATATATCCCAGTAATATTCCCCGAACTATAAAGTTTATGGAACTCAGTGGGATAAATATTTCCCACACGCACTCAATAATGTAGATACAACAAAATTATACACTTTATAACATAAATAAATATAGCATAAACTGAACATAAATGTTTTTTAAAAAATAAATCACAAAAATTTGCTTGGTACTAAAAAAAATCAATGGTATTTTTATTTTCTATATTTTTATTTTCTATTTTCTATTTTCTATATTATATTTTCTATTTCTATATTTCTATAATTTTTATTTTCGCCACATAGTGATCTGAAACTGAAAGCACAGTCACAAAAAATAATACAGTATTTTTTTTTTCAAATATTCCTACTACTTGTAAGCTTATCATCAATTTATAGCCGAGCAGAAAAATCAAAATAGAAATTAATTATATGTGACTGTATATATAAATATGATAAACAAAATCTGACCAAATAAATTTATTTTTTTACATAAATGCAAAAAAAAAATCCTTGAAAATGGTGTTGATGATAACATCAAAAAATTTTACATACTTATATTCTGCTACACCACTTGTTTCATAATGTATGTCTTTGTTTTTAGTGTCAAGCTCTAAAAGATATAATAAGTCTTCAATTCTTACCAAGTAGTGTATTTATTTAAAAAATAAACTATTTTATTTTCACGATTATTGAAGAAATGAGCAGAAATTCACCAATTTAGTAGTTAGCTAAACACTACTGGGATAATATTTTCCCACTTTATACAACAAAACATGTTTTCATGATTTGATTTATTGACAATAGATGACGTGAGCATGCAGTTTTGTACCATACTAAAGCTAGCTTAATATGGGTAAAATACTTTCCAATGATCTTTCAAGCCAAAGATTCTATAGTAGGTGGGAAAATAATATTCCAATAACACTTAAAGGGTCTGAAAACCAATCGAAAATTGATAGTAAAACAATTAAAATTTTTAAATAAAACCTAATAATTGTGGTTTCGCCACCGGTTTCGCTTCCGGTTACTTCCAAAACCGCAGCTGCTGTCTGACCTATACAAAAGACAGAAGAAGGTTTTTCCTATAAAAATATCGAATTTAAACAAAAACAAGGAAAAAATTACAGGCTGGTGCAGTTTAAAATAAAACATGATTTGTTGAAAAATTATAGTGTCCTATTTAAATATGGAAAAATTTTTAAAGAGCTTAATTTACGAAAATATAAATTTCAGCTTTTTAATTTGACTTTTAACTGTTTTTAATTATTCCTCTTTATGGACCCATCATAAATAAAAGAAACAGAAAACAATTAAATGCCAATTTAAGAAATATGAACCAAATTAGTTTTACGTTTTATATGCAGCACCCTGTATATTTTTACGTTTTTGTGTACGTCTCCTCGCATTGACATATAAATGTAAAAATCGATTTAATTACTTTATACTTTTTAAAATATTTAAAATTTAAATTTTATTAATATTAAAATAAATAATTTAATTTTCACGCTTTTTCAACTTGTCCATAAATAATCAAAGCACAATTAACAAAGTGATCAATTTAATCTTTCTTAAGTCATTAAAAACATTTTCCTTTTCCACATATTACATTACTCAAAAATAATGGAGCAATTTAAAAAGTAATACATATTTGGACCGGTTCCAATGTCTAATAATTTGCTGCAAAAATAATGGAATGTAAAAATTCCAGGTTAAAAATTAGACTAAAATATTTGAGACTGAAGTAATTGGGTATACCTACGTATATAACTTAATCTGCAAAATTCTAAAAAGGCCTAATTTTAATTTTCAGTATCTACAGAAATTGTTCTTCACTATTTTTTTCATGCGACTTTTCTATTAACAGAATTAGATTTTTTATAACCAATTGAAGTTTAAAATAAAAGATTGCGGTCGAAATCATAACTTAAATTAAAATGAAACAGAATAGATCCGCAAGAAAAATCAGTGCGCAACTACCTGTTTATTTATTATAAGGACAACTGGTGCACAATTATTGAAGGGGATATTGGAAAAATATAGGCGATATTTGGACCTCAATATTTTTGGAATTAGATAATTAATCTTGATGCGGCTTTTTGTGATCGTTATCAAAATTCATTGACCTTCATCTACCATAAATATATTTTTAAATTGTGGGTGTTTCTTTTATCTACAGGGTGATTATTCAGACTCTTACATTTAGGTATATTAAAATTCATCGTTCCCCCAAATCACTAATAAAATTTTGAGATTTTTTTAAACATATTCTTTGTGATTTATAATATGAATGATTCTAAAGAACCGAATTGAAAATTTTTTTGATAGCTTTGTTATTTTTAGAGATATCGTTTGTTATAGAAAAAATGGCGAATTTTTTACATTTTAGGTTACAGAATTTTAATACGATTGCCAATAACAATTTTTTCCTCGATATTCAACGCTCCCAGTGGACCCTCCATGAATGCAATTTGAACAAATTATATAACGTAAAAGGAAATTAATTGACAAGATTTAATTAAAAGTTTTTATATTTTCACCAATCTTCTTATATTCAGTACTTTGTCAAAAATATGAAAACAATGTTTTATTAATTTTGATAGCCTTGAATAATATTACCGAAACGGTTTTGGAATTTTTTTGTTATCTCTATTATTAATCGAGGTACATTTTTTTGTAAAAAACCGTATAGGTAATTTGCAATTGTGCAAACGACGATTCATTTTGTTTAGAAATATCACATCTCTTTTGAACATTGGTGTACTGAAAATGTCTTCTAGGAATTGAAGCATATGTTTTTGAAGAAATTTGTAATATCCACGAATACTTGTGCTGCCACCATAAAATTTTTAAAAATATATTCGACTCTCTAGAAAACATTTCAGTACGCGAATGGTCAAAAAAAGATTGTCCCTTCTTATTCATACCGATATATTATGTTCTCAGACTGAGATAGTTCCGAACAATTTATGAGTCGTGGTTCTCTTAATTAAAATTATACAGTCTTTGACAAAAAACAAAATGTATCTCGATTAATAATAGAGATAACTAAAAAATTCTACAACCGTTCGGTTCGGCAAGATTCTGAAATATTCTATCATAATTGATAAAAAACATTATTTTCGGATTATTGACGAAGTGCCGAATATAAAACCTTTTAATTAATTTTTGTTAATTAATTTCCTTTTACGTTATATAATTTGTTCAATTTGTATTCAAAGAGGGAGTACTGGGAGCATTGAATATCAAAGAAAAAATGTTATTGGCAATTGTATTAAAATGCTGTAACATAAAATGTAAAAAATTCGCCATTTTTTCTATGATAAATATAATGATATTAAAATAACAAAGCTATATAATAAAATTCAAATGGTTCTTTAGAATTACTTATAAATAATAATAAATATGTTTAGAGAAATCCCAACGTTTTTTAGGGATTTGAGAGAACGATGAATTTTAACATAAATATAAGGGTCTGGATAATCACCCTGTAGATAAAAAAAAACCCACAATTTAAAAATTTATTTATGATAGATGAAAGTCGCTGAATCTTGTTCGAATCAAGATTGATCGGGCTCGAGTGTAATAATTTTTTTTGTAAAATATTTGACTTTTTCAGTTCATAAGTTAATTCTGCATCTTCTCATGTAAAAATATACAGGGTGTTCCATTTAAAAAAATTGAGGAAAATGGAATTCAAACTGCTTAATAAATTTTGACCATTCTGTATATCACAAGATTATTCAATTTAAATTATATTATTTACTAATCTTCTGCAACAGAAATCTCGATAATTTTCTCTTAAATATCCCATTTGTGGCTGTAGTGATATATTTAACGGCAGTACGAAAAAGTCAAATATTTTACAAAAAAATTAATTACACCCGAACCGGTGTACCAAGGGCAAAAAAATCTATGTGTGGATAGACACTATTAAAACATATAAAAAAAATGCTAAAACATACAGGGCGTTCCATTTGAGAAAATGTCACCTGACTACCCAGAATTATTTTGAAACACCCTGTATATTGGAAAATAATTTCCAAAAATGCTCCTTTTTCTCTAGCTTAATCCTGTTTTTGTATGAAGTTTCTAACTATAATAGGAAGCCAGCAATCGAAGACCGGAGCGCAAGTGCAGGACCCTGTATAATATATTTCAAACCATGATCATGATCTATGCTTCCTGTAGCAATACTGACTATTGTAGAGGAAAGTAGGTAGAACTTATAGCCCATATAGGAAACCAAGTCTCTTGGTAGCAGACTTAGCAATATTGACAATATATTATTATCTTATCAGTCAGCAGGGACGACTATAATAGCAGATGGTTAATCTAAGCATAGATGTTGAAGAGCTTTAAAACATTTTTGTTATATTTCTTGGAGAATTTACAGTGGTGGTAACAATTAGGTTCAAGTAAATTGAATTGGTCTGTAAACACCTGGAGATGTAAAAATCAGCCGTATTAGTTAGTCTCTGATAGAATGTGCTGGGATGGAAATGCTATATCATCAGCAAAACTATGCCTCGGATTGATTCTTAAAAAAGTAAACCGGTAATATGAAGAAGAAAAGGAAAGATGAGAAGACAGGTCCTTGTGGAATATAACAGTCAGTGAAGAACGACCAAGGCGATACTCCATCGTTCAAATAGCTAAGTGAACGGTTGCAAAAAAACTCGATATCCACAAACACAAATGAGCTGACAGACAAATGGTTCAGCAGGTCTTGGGTATATTTAAACGTACACTCTAATTTCTCTTGATTCCCTTTCAATATTTTTGTGTTAGGTATATGCGTAAGAAAATTTCTGGTCGAACCAGAAGCCAAGGTTGTAAGGAAAGAGCGTTACAATTTGAAAGAAATATTGAAAATGTGTGATGGATATCGACTGTTTATCATCCTTATTAGCTAAGTGTTTGATTTACATTAAACTATTTCTTTAGAATCATGACATGGCGCGTGATTAAATTACCCTCATCTTACTATTAATTTTTTTTATTCTTTAACTGTTTTAAGTTTTTATGTTCAATTAATTGTTGCTCATCTGCCAATCAGTATTAGTATTAAACTCCATTTCTGTTTACATCAAAATTAGATCGCTTTTTAATAGTGATAATTCTGTGTCAAAATAAAAGGAGAGCTGAATTGAAACATGTGGGTTAATTGACGACAGCTGTTTCTAAAGGGTTATATCTCGGATATTCGAAGTAGCTATTAATATAAATAGTTACAGGTATGAAAATATCACCCATTTTACGAAGTGGCAGCAAACAGAAAGCCTAAATGATATATTAATTCGAATGTATAGACAAAAAAATTGATAATAAAAAATACAGAAGGTGATTAGAAAGAGAGAATAATATTTGACTTTTTTACAAATTTGACAATTTTTTGCTAATACACATATAACTTGACATGTTGGAAATATTATATATTTCAAAGATCTATCCATCCATATAAAGTTTTGCATTTTCCATTATTAGTTTTAATGATGTGATGTATTGTTACGCTTTCACATATCCCAATATACGTAGACCTAAGACTGGATTAAGTCGATGAGCATATCGGCCCATATTATTTTGTGAGGTACTTACTGATTTTATGTAAGCACTGATGAATTTATTTCCAAGCGTCGGCGTCGTGCGCCCAAATAGGCCGGCTTTAAACAATTGAGTTATTTCATCCTAAATTATTCCAGACGTGTTAGTTGTTAGTTATGTTAGTGGCAAATCTGTAGGTGATGATAGCTTTCATTTGCTAGATTAATATCGTGATTATAGGTATAGATAATATTAATGTGTGCGTGAAAAAAAATTGATGGCCAGTACAAACTGCTTAAAAGATAAATCTTATGTATAACGTAGGTTTTTGTGATATATTGAATTAAATACCTATAGTGTCAAAGGAACAGGCCAATTTTAAATAAAAAAAATATATATATTAGTTTGAATGGCGATTTTCAAGGATAACTACATCATTAGAAGTGTTAACTTTTTGGAACTAGAATTAGATGCACAATTCGACTTTGGTGTAAACAAGAATTGTTGTTAGTATATCTGAAATCACCTACATAATGTGAGACATGGTTAACTAGTTACTGTCAATTCTACACATCCTACAAAGTAATATTATTTTGATTCCAAGGCTTCCGTGAAGCTGACGATTTGTAGATGACTTTCCGAATTTTCGTCCACGTAGATTTTGATTCTTGACGTGTCTATCAGCTCGTCTCGATCTTCTTCAAACGAATTCAAATTGCTGGAGAAAACTCAGAAAGTCTTCTAAATAAAAATCGATATCAAGATTTCAGATCATTTTCAGTAATATAATTTTATTGTCTATAACTATCAGAACGTTTCAGGATTATTTGATGAGATTTAGTAGATGTGTAAACCTATTATCTATAGAACCTCAAATTATGCCAAAATGGATCTTATATATATGGAGGTGGCAGAAATGGACATTTTTTTTTTAATTCAAAACACATGTTTATTACATTATTATTATATGTATATTATTATAATAATTATTATATTACATTGTATTCTATCGTATCGTATTGTATTGTACTATATTTTATTGGCGTGCTTGGTGACAGTTACTCATTGTTGACTGACAATATGCTGACGAATCTTTTTCTGAAAAGTGTCGAATCTACAAGCCATTGATTTTTTAAGTGGATCATATTACAGTTATATTATTGGGTTTAATCTAATATGAAAGTGAATGCCTCTCAAATAAAGAATTATGCCAATTATTATTGATAAATTAACAACTGCAAAATGTTCTGACATAGGTACGTTTAGATTTAGATTCCGTTGGAATAATTTAATTTTTTTTATCGCAAATTTTTACCCCATCTAGCGAAAGGATCACCGCTCCAGATTCTCATCCAAGTAATTACCAACACATGGCTTAAAATAAATTACAAGCGTTACGCATAAAATTATTACTGGCACAAACTTATTGACCAAATTCATTTGTGATTTGCGAATTTGAACTCTTAAATATGCGGGGAAAATTTTATATAAAAAAACCACTAGATCCGACGTATAATATCAATCACGTATCAACAATTTAGTATGTTCAGACAGCGGTAATATTTCATTTATGATGGCAACACGCGTCGTGCTTAGTTTTTATTCTGTATCAATTCCAGATGGGTCGTTAGCGAACATTCGACGAGTTTCTTTGCGGCTTGAAATGCAGTTTTTCGGCGGTCTGTCAGCGTTCAGTGATGGAAGAAGCGCGCTAGCGGCAGGGAGATAACATGAAAGTGATTATCGGCAGATGCTCTCGGGTCTCTCTGCTATCTCGGGTCGGCCGACGAGGTGTCAACGCGGCACACTGTGATTAATGACATGTTGCATTAGCCATTGACAGGTTGCATTGTCACCCCGCGATGCGAAACGCTTTCTTCGGTGCCAAAGTTGACATTGTAACCGCAACGTATTAAATATTTCAATTCCCCATTTTAAACATGTAAAATCTGGTACAAGCGGTAATGACTTGTAATGTATTCGGAATCAACTCATGAGAGCTACAAAATATCTACCATTTTTATAATTGTATATAAGAATGTTCCTGTAGACAACAAAACTGCCCATTCTAATTTCTAAATTAGTACATGAAATATGTCCAATATGTCTATTTATAAAAAAATATACAGGGTGTCCACAAAACTTTTGGCCAAACTTCAGTTGGTATTCTGCATTGAGAAAACATGATGTTGTCATGTAACAAGACGGCTAAATCGACCTCCTTTTTAACGTACAGAGATTATTGAATTTAAACTGGAAATTAAATTTAAAAATCGAAATTTTAATTTTTGATATTTGATTTCAATATTTATAATTTCGATGTTTGATATTTGATTTTGATATTTGATTTTATAATACGTTTTAATATTTAAGTAATTAACAGCGCTTTCTCCAAAATTATTATACAGTGATATTGACATTAGCAAAAAATTTTTAAAAAATTTTAGTGCATAAACAAAGCTCTGTAATTTTCCAAAACAAAATAAATGTTATATTATGTATATTTGCTTATTTTTACATATTATATTTTAAAAAAAGCAAACATATTCTATTCATGGCTTGTGATTTAAAAAAAATTAGTTTATCGTTTGAACACAAATAAATTACTTAAAGTCTGTCTCATGAGAGATTGCAGTGGTGGAAGTGACGACAAAAGCGCGCTCATTGATCTTATTGGTTACAGAGTCAGGTAGGTTTACAATGGCGTTTACGAATACGAGTTGACAGGTCATTGAAGTTTGCGTGTATCGACTGTCAAACATTACGAATTATCAATTACAAATAATATAAAAGGCATTGTAGTATTCCCTTCAACTTTTAGCAAATAGATGTAGTATTCCCTTCAACTTTTAGCAAATAGATAAGTAATAAATTCAATAGTAGCCCCTTAACAATGGCGCAGCACGTAGAAGTTGAGACTCAAACTGCGGCAGTTAAAATAATTTGAATTTCATTGCCGCTTTATAAAATATTTTGAACTGCTTGAACCGCTCTCTGCCCAAGCCACGCCCACCACTGCAATCTCTCAACAGACAGAGTATAGATACCTATTTTTTGATGTTTGATTTATTTTGTTTTGATATTTGATTTTGATTTTGATTTGATTTGATTTTTATAGTGAGTGTGATTGTGATTCTGATTTTGATTTTGATATTTGATTTTGTTATTTGACATTGATGTTCGACTTTGATATTAATTTGACATTGATATTTGACTTTGAAATTTGATATTGATATTTCATTTTGATATTTGATTTTGACATTTAATTTTGGTATTTGATTTCGATATGTGATTTTAATATATAATTTTGATAATTGATTTTGATAATTGATATTTGATTTTGATATTTGATTTTGATGTTTGATTTTAAAATTTGATTTTGATATTTAATTTTGATATTTGATTTTGACATTTGATTTTGGTATTTGATTTCGATATGTGATTTTAATATATAATTTTGATAATTGATTTTGATAATTAATATTTGATTTTGATATTTGATTTTGATGTTTGATTTTAAAATTTGATTTTGATATTTAATTTTGATATTTGATTTTGATATTCGATTTTATAATAAGTTTTAATATCTAAGTAATTAACAGTGCGTTTTCCAAAATTATTATAGTGATAGGGACATTAGCACAAATTTTGAAAACATTTTGGTACAGAAACAATGCATTGTAATTTCCCAAAACAAAATAAATGTTATAGGTAAGTACTTATATTTACTTATTCTTACATATTATTAAAAAAAATCAAAGGTATTCTATTTAAGGCTTGTGATTTAAAAAAAATAATTTATCGTTTAAAGAAAATAAATTATTTAGATACTTATTTGATTTCCATATTTTGATATTTGATTTTGATATTTGATTTTGATATTTGATGTTATAATACGTTTTAATATTTAAGTAATTAACGGTGCTTTTTCCAAAACTACTAGAAAGTGATAGTGACATTGGCACAAAATTTGAAAAAAAATTGGTACAGAAACAATGCACTGTAATTTCCCAAAACAAAATAAATGTTAGATGTATATTTACTAATTTTTACATATTATCAAAAAAGTAAGTGTTCTGTTCAAGGCTTCAGATTTAACAAAAAATTCATTTATATTTTGAAAAAAAATAAATTAGAAATATATTTAATTTTGATATTTGTTTTTGATATTTGACTTTGATATTTGATTTTCATATGTATTTGACTTTGATACTTGACTTTGATATTTGATTCTGATATTTGTATTTTGATATTTCATTTTGATATTTGATTTTGATATTTGATTTATCTGATTTTGATATTTGATTTTAATATTTGATTTTGATATTTGATTTATTTGACTTTGATATTTGACATTGATATTTGACTTTGAAATTTGATTTTTATATATGATTTTGATATTTGATTTTGATATTTCATTGTGATATTTGATATTTGATTTTATGATACACTTTAATAATTAAGTAACTAACAGTGCTTTATCCAAAATTATTATATAATGATGGTGACATTAGCACAAAATTTGAAAAAATTTGGTATAGAAACAATGCACTGTAATTTCCCAGAACAAAATATATATTTCTTATTGTTACATACATAATATTAAAAAAGCAATAGTATTATATTCAAGGATTGTGGTTTAAAAAAATTTGAATAAAATGTATCATTTGAAAACAAATAAATTACTTAGATACAAAAGAACTGCGCTCATTAAAATTTTCCACACTTGCAAATTATCTAGGATATGTGATATTTATAGCGTTCCGATATTTATTTCTATTATTTCAAGCGACCATATGTGCGGTAAATAATAAACTGGAGAATGTCAAGAATTATTGCAAATAACTACACGGATATTATATATAATAGATATAAAAGGTTAGATATCTTTGTTTTATTATTTGCAGAAAATTTTCAAGACGCTAGCATTCTTTAGAAGACACCTGAGTTCATTTTATGACGGTCATATTCTTATTTTATTTCTGTTTTATCGTATTCTGCGGACGAGAAGACGAAACTCTAGTCCCTCCACCAAGTTATATATCGACAATAAAGGAAACAGAACTTTAGTGTATTTGTCCGCGTATATAAAATGTATGGAATAATTTATTTTCGTCGGGCTACAAACGTCTCTACACACAACACAATTTGATCGTCTCAAAGTAATACAGATTATCCAAGACATTATTCAGAATTGTTACTGACAATTTTCATGCATTTCAAAATAGAAAAAAAATACGTATGTGCCAAGTGTTGGTTTTTATTACAATTTTATTTTATTTTCGTAAATTACTTGGAAAGTTTTGGAACGCAATGACAAAAATGTGGCAATATGGATTAGCTTCTGAAATGGAATTTTAACAGATAGCTATAATTTGTTTTTCAGTTAAAAATAAAGTCATAGGTATAGTCAAAAATCTTGACAAAAACTCATGTTTTAATCCGATGGTTTTTAGCAATTTACTCGAAAACGCATGCATCCTATGAACAAATTTTGTTTAAAAAAAATATGTTTATAAAACAATCTCATATTATTTTTCGATGTTCTATCGTTCCCTGTATACAAGGTGGTCCGATTTCCAACTTCAATACTGAATCGACGGCATATCGCAGGGTGTTTCATAAAAACGCAAATAAATATATTGCACCCTGTATATGGTTAGACGTAAAACAATATGGATGAGATATTCGAAAACTACTAAAAAAATTGTAAAGAAAAAGTTTTTTAGTTTTGAAATCATCCTAATTCCTAAGGATAAAATCTCTGCAGTAGTAGGTACTCCTGCGTGAACACACGAAAATATGTTTAACAACAATTAAAGTGGATATTTTGTATTACTTTTTTGTTGATTGTGAATTTAGTAAACAATATACTTTGTATTTAAAATGCCCCACTTTCTTCTACATATCGTCTTCGTCTTCATCATCATTTCCTGATACCCCTTTATCACCCAATACCTATGAAACAACACCTCTTCCACAAATTTTTTTCTTATTTTGACGTCAAGACTATGCTTCTGAATTTACCCTAAGTGCTTTCGGAACACCCTGTATAATTAAATATTCACCTTTCAACAATTAGTCATCACGTTCTATCATAGTGGTGTTTTCATACTCGTACCAAATTTCCGTTCAATAAACACACAAACAACAAAGAGCTCAGTCAAAAGACAACACATTTTGTTTCGATCTCCTCGTCTCGCCGAGATATAGTTCAACTGTGTCTGCTAAGCCTTGTTTTGTTTCTTGCACAATTCCGCAAGGAATCCAAACTGAAGTTTATCATATTTGTCGAATATAAAATGTATGGAATAATTTATTTTATTCAGGCAGCAAAGTGTCCTCGTACACAACACATCCGTTCCCAAGCAAAAGAAAACAACTCGATCTCTACAGTTCTGTCTGGAAAGTTGGTTAGGTGGGATGACAGCAGAACATCGGGGGGCGAAGAGGAGCATCGGCCTGCTAGGATGCATGAATAGCCGTGTTTCAGAGACTAAATCTGTCTCGTGATGTTCATTCATAATCGTCTTTGCTACTGTTGCTCCCGGAAGGGACGCCTTGCCAAAGTTCATTCACAGATATATGAATATGCAACATTCGGCCGAATTCTTCAAATTATTTTCAACTCCTCAGTAACCCAACATTGTACCACCTCGCATTTAACGATAACCACGAAATCTTATTAAGTGACTAAATGTACTACATCTCTAGCACATCCGGTTGTAAATTTACAGCTGTCGTACGGACCTTATTATAGTTCAGCAAAATTATATCTAACTAGTTCAAAAACAACACCAGAAATAATTTTCAATTCTGACACGTGATTTTCTTTAATTCTAATACGAGTTGGCGGGTACAGGAAAAGACTACTTACTCTTCCTCTGGGAACATATACCTCTCATTTATTTTAATAAATGTGTTACAAAAATCAGGCAGATTTCAAAGCACCTAAATAACTTGTACATACAAATCATATAAGTCAGCGGCAATAGTACTGACCAGCTCTTTTATTTTTCATCACAATGACAAATCGGCTTTACTTTTTTCAAAGGAGGTCCAGGTAGATTAAACGATTTGTTTAGATAGTGCCCACACAGCTGGAATTGGCAGATATTGTAGAGAGGTGTTTACAATAAGCATAAAGCGTAAAACACTCCACATAAATTACGTAACCTCTAAGGGAGGGGAGGGGGTGTGAAAAAACGCAGACACATTCATTACCCTCCGAGCTGAGGATGTAGTAACACAAAACCAATCGATATGCTAATTTTTTTACATTATATGAATTTGATAATTTTGTAAGTTAGTTCTATTATTATTGAAATATTTTGTAACCTACTAAATTACTTATATAATGATGCCAAGTTTATTCGAATCGGTTAAGTAACAAAAAAAATAGCATCCAAGATACAAAACAATATTTTTCCCCATTCGGTATATCTTCTTTAGTAGCAAAGATAAAAGTGTGTACCAAAAACGTAAATGTTAAGAAAAGATGAGGCTATAATTGGATCTGAACTGGAGTTTAATTTTGCTGGTGGGGATTCCCACAGGGTGTTTTGAGTTTTTGAAAAACACAGCTTTATTATTACGCTAAAGAAAATATAATTTTTACATAAAATCGGCACGGCTATGCAATCCAGAAGAGTTAACTTACAAAACAAAACAAAAAAATATATATAAAATCGGACAAACGGTTTGGAAAGAAATCAAATTATTCAAAATCATGGTAAATTTTGGGTGATACTTTAATTTTGGCCGTCAGTGTAATATCAAAATTGTAGTGCATACAATTTTTTCTCTCAGACGAATAGTTTTCGAGATACAAGAGGGTAAAGTGGAGTATGTTTTCCAATTTGTCAAAATACTCCATTTTCACTTGTAAAACCACTAGTTCTTAATTATATTCGGATATTTTTTCGAGGTCAAGAATATTTTAAAAATTAATAACTCATAAAATAATTTTCGTGACCTAAGAATAATTTAACTACCTACTTGTGGTATTCGGTAAGAAAATTTCATACCTAAACTAAATGAAAAAATAAATAACAGATTAGGTTAGAAAATTAGGAACTGCCAATTTTATGGTGGACCTCAAAATCGCAACTTCTCCTTCACTCCTTCTGTTCCGAAAATCGTAGCGAGACCGTGCGATTCGCGATGTAATTCCAAGTTGGATCCTCTTCGTTGGATTACTTGTCAGAACGGCAGTCCGGCGGCGGTTTTTTGTACGAAAATATCGTTGAAGTTTTCATGATTTTATAAGCAACTGTCAAAAAATTTCCACTATAATTCTCTTTAGGGTACCAGCACTAAAAAATGTCTGAAACAGTACCTGGGTTGCCATGGAAACGAAACAGTACCTGGGTTGCCATGGCAACGGAACAGAAACCAAACTTCTAATTGGTTAGAAAATGCTGGTGTGAAATTTTCACTTGAAATTTTAATCATAAGGAATATTTTTGTTTTATTAGCCACAATTTTCAGTCAAGTAAAACTTAAGTTTTAAAGGTGATGAACAAGTGTTAATCGTTTAACAAAATCAAAAAAGTATTCAATCGTGAAGATATCATCTCCGCTAGCGAAAGATTCTTGACTGCATTTTGCAGTGACTTTAGGAAAAATATCGCTTTTAACAGTACTTACGATATCAATCAAATCAAAGATATTGCCTCAGAAGAAGAGTCTGAGGAGGAAGATATCGATCCCGGTCAACCTGATCCATCTAAGAAATCGAAACAATTGGGACACTAAACTTACTTGAGACAGTATCTTGTGGATTACGCCTACTAGGGAAACCACATGAAAAAATCTTCCTCCATGGTGATGTGGAAATTAGTGAAAAACAGAAAATATATGATAATTAAAATTTCAAGAGAGAAATGGAATATGTTGACAAATTGAAATACATATTTCACTTTACCCACTTGTATCCTATTCATTTGAAAGAAACAATTTAGGAAATTGTACGTTCTACAATTTGGTAAAAGCAAATTTTTTGGTCTATATTTTCTAAATAGTATGTACTTAGTTAAGAACTATGCAAAGTATAAACTTTCCTTGACCTTTTGCAAGGTAAAATCAACCTATTGCCTAGATTAGAGGTGAATTAAAGTTAACCTTCCTAAAAACATTTCTATGTCAATAAAAATCTTCTTACTTAAATCTGTAAGAACAAAAAAATATAATACACGTTTAAACACCCAAAAGTGTAAATATATCAACCACCACAAGCGATAGAAACCCGCTTTACCCTGATCATTTACTTTTGCCTCTTAATAAATAGAGCAGACAATATTAATCTAGAAACGAATAACAATAGCCAACGCCTTACTCGCAGGCAATCAATTTGCCAGTTACTTTAAAGCATAATTAGTTCGAGACAAAGTAAAGTATTACGGCTGTATCATTATAAACCCTAGAAGTGTCCATAGTAGGCGCCGTAATAAATTGAACCAACCTGGAACTACCGGAAATTATATGTTATCAACATCAATTGCTTCGCTCTTGCGAGCTCGCATGGATTAATCTTATTAATATTTGTAGGTGCTCTATTATATCTTGAAATCTAAAATACCTTCGGCATATACGAGTATAGGAGAAACAACATTTTTGTTTTGGGACATTTTGCGAAATTGTTTCTATAATAGTCTTTGCCGATAGCAGAGTAAGTATAGTTAATTAGATTTAATAATAACAATTATTGAAGGTATACGAGGAAATTATTATTATATTTATGAAGAAAAAGTCGCATAAGGCCATATTGTGTACGTATTTTGACGATGCCATATCAACTTTTGATTTGTAATTTAATGATGTTCAAAAATCACCAGAGAAGATTTTATTTATTTATTATTATTAAGGATTTAATGACTCCTTCGCTTAGAAATACAAGAAGGCTCATGTACCTTCCTAGTCAGAATAATCAGAACTTTTTAGTTATTTGCATAGTGGCATAATTCATTATCTCCATCGTTTATACATTAATTTAATTAAATTTTTGGCCTAAAACAAACGACTTATTTGCTCAACTTTCATAGAATCCTCTTTGAAAAGTATTGAAATTGACGTGACTGTATTAAGATTTTTGTATTATAAAGAATCCATGCATCATTAAGAGCTTATTTGGTGACTTTGGGACGCCAGAGGACAATCTTAAACCTGAAGGTGCTTTCGAACGTCCCGAGAAACCCAGATGGTCTCCTCCTACTGAAAAGTCTAAACAATAGTCATTCTGAAGGCGATTTTTATAGACCAGCACCTACACAGATTGGCCCAAATGAACGCGAAGTCCTATGAAACATTATGATAACCTTCGGCAGGAAGGTGACTTAGATTCTCCTCAAAAAAGAAAATCCGGAGAAAGGCCAAAACGTCCTGAAGATAATCTTCGACCTGAAGGAGACTTCGAAAGACCTACTCCAACAAAAGTTGATCCAGCTGAGCGGCGGCGCAGCAGCCCCATTAAACATAATGGCAATCTTAGACCTGAAAGAGTCTTGTATTATTATTGAATCCATTGATCATTAAGAGCTCTTTTCGGGGTTTTGGGCTAGCTTGTATCTTTCAAATTTCGTAAACATTAAAAATATCTTTTATTTGCTTTATGCAGAACGATTTAATTATTAATGTTCCTAAATTCTAGTTTAATTATTTCGATATATTGGTCTTTAATATATAGAAATTTATTTTGTTCCAATTTTTGTTTAACTATCACAAAATCCTAGCATTTTCAGGAGGTACTTTGGTGACTTGAGAGGTGGTAAAAAAAACATCTTTGAATAAGGATGATTTTTTATGTGTTATGGAAGAAACTATTGAAATACGATGCACGTTTTATTTTGAATAAATGACGACATTTAAAATCTTATTATAAAAATATCTCATTAAATTTAATACCTTGAGGATTCGAATTTACTAAAGAAACGGGATCACTCGTCGTCAATGTTTTGTGAGCTTGCACTTTTTGTTATACATAAATCAAGTCTCAAGCTTGTAGAAAATTACAACTGTCAATTATTCCCATTCTCGTTGACTTTGGCATGATTTTTACTATATTATTCAAGGGCCGTATTTGCTTGATAATACGAGTATAAAATAACTTTATGACGCTCGAATCATCTAAATATAATGGCGAATATTCAAACATACATACGTAAGAAACATTTTGGCACCATTCGAACATTACTACGAAGTAAAAAAACTATCAGTGAATAAATGTACAAAATTTTAGTTCAATAGAAAAGTCTAAGTACTTGCTTATAATTAGAACTGAATCATGGGCACCCAAAGGCTTTCACACATACTTTCGATAAAGAGTAGTGATGCCTTCCAGACGAGATTTTTAAACTTTCGTCTAATCTTTTTTAAATTTGAAGCAAAAATCTAGATAAGAGAAAACAAAAGTAGGGCGGCATCAGTGTTTCTAGAAGCATTAAATACACCAACATCAACATTTGATCTAAGACGTAGTGCAAGTTTTTCATCTAAATATTTGTAATAGTTTCAGGAGGTCTAGTCTTTGCATTACTAGGCAGGAGACTTCAGGGTCTTGTCTTGAAAATCTAGAGAAGATGAGCCAAGCATCTAGAAAGTCATGATCTAGAGGGAATCACTAATAAATATATAATCCTACGTTATTATTAGATGAAACACTTGAATGCACACCCCACACAAATGATCGCATCAACAGCAACTTTGCATGTTATTTCCATGTTGAGATGGCCAGGTTAAAGACCGATGATCAAGACGAAGTTAATGTCACTGTAATGACCAGTTCGCAGACCATACATTAGTCTTATTATAAAGCACCCATGGGACCATTTATATGGGCAATACAGTAAGATCGGGTACCATGTAGAACACTAAATGAACTCCAAAATAAATTGGACGTGATTACGAACAATATTGATGAGGAATCAACCACTTTGAGAGCTACCAAGTTTATTACGTGAGAGGAGATATTACCAGATCCAGAGAAGATAAAGGCCATTGAAGCATTCCCCATACCAAAAAAGGTCTTTCCTAGGAATTGTTAATTGGTATAGACGATTTGTTTCTGATGGTTGCAAAATTGTCGACGACGTTAGTTTATTTAACTTAGAAAGAAGTGAAACTTCAGATAACTAAAGAACTTTTGGAAGCTATAGATAAATTAAAGAAAGTTGTAAGTTCGCCGGATTTTGAAAAATATTAGCCACAGATGCACCAGGATAGGGAGTTGGAGCAATTTTGACTCAAAAACGGACGGGTGCGAACGACCAATAGCGAACGTGAACAGACAGAATACAAAATTTACTTAAGCAATCAATAGACAGTAACATTCCTGCAAAAATATATCATCCAAATGAAACAGACGAAAAAAAAATAACACCAAATATATGCAAAATTTTTGTAAATGCGCTCATTCTTGTGGGGTATGGATTTTTGGGTAAATAATAATTTTACATTACGAGTATCTTATCTTTGAGAGTATTTGAGATATTTTGTTAAACATTATACTATGATAGGGAATGCGCTAATTAAAACTGTCAAAAGTCAAACAAATTTAGATCCAAGACTTAAGAGGATTTATTGGGGATTTAAAATTTGATTAGATCTACTTTGAAGAATTTAATCTCCACTGAGTAGATACCAAATTACCGATGCCCAATACTAAAAATTGCTGTTTCACCAACCAAATTGGCACAATCGAAAGATGATTAAAACCAAATATAAGTACATATTTGGTGTTTTGGTATTCGGTGGAAACTACTTCAAAAGCAGTGAAAAACGTTCCAAACCTCTTCAGGATTATTTGACCTAAATTTCATTTATGCTACGCTACACTGATAAAGAACCATAAATCTGTAACGCGTGCCTGTAGCTGCTCATTGTATTTTTTTGGAGTCATTATAATTATTCGCTTTGTATTAGTCCAGTAATATTTCACTCTGTTTTGTTTATTACCAGAGTCTGAAAGGAGTAGTACAAAATTATTCTTATGGTAACTGTTTCCAAAGGCCTCACATAGAAGCTTTGCAAGCACGAGTACTGTGTATTTTACTTTCCTTATAAATGATATTCCTTATACGTTGCTAAGGAATAACAATTTTGGCATACGTGCCTGTAGCTGCTCGTTTTTTCTAAGGGTAGTGTAACTTCACTTCACTATGATTATCCAAAACTTTCTTTCTCTTCGTAACAAATCAAACAAATCAAATGAATTTATAACAAGGAAATTCAAAGATATTTATTTAAATAAAAACAGAACTCAAGAAAACTAAACATTTTTTTTTGATTGCCAAAATATGTCAGATTATATTACCCTGTATAAAATGAAAATAATACGAGTTGGTAATGCTACGAATGATCCCCCATCGTTAGTAAACAGCACGGAAACAGCAATCGAAAATACCTCCACTAATGTTCTGAGTTTCATGATCTGCACTCATACACTGTCTTGTTGAATATTACATTGTATAAACGAGATGCATTAGAGATTAGACGGAACAGTTTTTCTTATTATTATGAGAAAACACCAATATTTACTAGTAAGATGGGTTACGCTAGATGTGTCGAATATAGTCCATCAGATACCGTCTGTAAATTAACGTTATTTGAAGATTATTATATAGGACAGCATTTATTTTGGCAACTGAAATGCAGAGAGAAGCTAAAATTGTCCTTGCGTTTAACACGAAAGGTATACAGTTTTTATTTAAAAATAGATCCTTTAAGAAATTCCCAATAAAACATCATCCGCCGTGTGGTAGGTCATTAAAAGTGTTGAATAGCATTTTTTTGCTTCGAAATAGTTTGAATTGTAAAGTTGATGATATGGAACCGACCCACGGTGGTCGAGTATTTTGGCATGGAGCCCAAACAACTTCACCTTTTGAATCGCAGTCAGGAACCACGATGACCATTCATACTATTACAGGCGGTCTCCGCTTATTATTTCAGCATCTGCGACGTGTCGACAATACCGCGATCCGATAAAGAATCACAGTTAATTAGGTCCGACTTCAAAGATCGTTGACAATCAGCGCATCCTGAAATAGAACATCTTTACTTGCACCTCGTCCCGCACAACTTCCGGCAGGCGCGTTGCCAACACTGACAATGGAAATCCCACGTGCGTGCCCAGAAATAACTGCCAGAGGATTAAACGCAAACAATGGCTCACTTGATCGGACTATTTCACAACACTACAGGATTAATTGCTAAGCAAACAACGTGCGAACTGTCGATACGTTTAAAGTTCTGACGCAAGTGCTGAAATTTGACTTTTCAAGTATTTTAGGCGCATTATTTTTGTATAAGCACTTGCTTTAGAAAAATTAAGGATAGGATTTTGGAAGTAATATTAAGGTACAAATCTAGTTGGACGCTTCGGAATTTCCCTTGCAAGTAATTTTTTCAGCCTTTTGTAGAATCAGACAATTATTATTGTCTAAGATATTTGGAATAGAAAATTGAAATTAGGAAGAATTGGCTATAGTTTCATTATGGATTAAATTAGTTTCACGACTGACATGATCTTTGAGGGAAGGTTTGTATTCAACAATAATACCTCCTGTTTCTCTTAACTGTTGTTTTAGTCGACGAAATTTACCTTTAACATCGATGATTTTTCTTTCAAAATCATTGATTCTTCCTTTAACTTTAACGTCTACCTCTTCTTTAAAGTTTTTTAGTGATTATGGAAGTAGCCTCCTGCAGACCTTTTGGGCAAGAAGTTGTCTTGCTTCTTGTCGTTTCCTTTCTTCGTCTGCTTTATCTTTCCTTACGTGTTCGATTAACACACAATTTCGGTGGATTGAATTCATTATTTAATTGTCTTAACGTTATTATCCCAAGAGAATGATACCATACTTAACACCACTTAAATAAAATAAAATGTTTTCCTAGAACCACGAGAGTTTTTGGATTTTCCATTACGGATTTGTATACACGTAAATTTACACAAGGCACTGATGTGCGTACCATTTATTGTATTCAATAAATATTAAACAATTATCATGAGGACTAATAAAGAGAAGGTTTATTAAACATTTCAATTGTGAACAACGAAATGCGTTGAAATTATTTTGCTTCGTGTTAGTTTCTTGCGAAAGCATTTGTTAATTTTCCTGATTTATAACTAAATATACAACGATGTTGTAATTGCCTGTCACCAAAACGTACAACAGTGCTAACAACATTTAATTGGTTTTTATATTTCAGAAAATTTGCACGCATGCCCCTCCACCATGCGCACTTTGATGGACTGCCAAAGCCGCAGAGGCTGTCAGTTTGAATAGTGTTGAACTACGTGTCCATCAATCAGCTTGGAATGCAACCCAAAAACAAAACACGACAAATCTTTGCGACTGTTGTCCGCGAGCCAAACTTGATCTCTGTGTTTTCTCGTCAATAACACCTCAGTGACAGCTATAACTTAAGTTAGGAGGATGGTAGATTAATCTGTGATTTAATTTATTTGAGAGCTCTAACTGTTTGTACAAGAACATAGGATTTGTGTAGAGTGTACCTGTCTTTGTTAATTAAACGGGTGATTTTATTAAAATATGTTTGAGCGTTTTATGAATGAAAAGAAGGGTCTGGTCAGCGTAAATCAACTAGAATTATTATGTAGAATTAAATGAACGGTGATTTGTCTGGCAATTAAAAATGGATGATAATTTTAATGAGAAGGTGAACACAAATTATGATTAATATTAATTTAGTGAACTAACAAAAAATAAATAGAAGAAATCCATTGCAAAGAAAGGATTTTTTTCAATTTGATTCTTGTTAACATTAAAGTACCTACCACAAGGTTCAAATTTCGGCCCGCTTGTGTAAACAAGACAGCTAATGATCTTCGCATTTTTTTTAATGATGAAAATATTCAAAATTTTGCAAAATATTATAAACAGTAGCAACTTATTGTTTTTGTCAATCGTTAAAAAATAATAATAATAATTGTATAATTGTATATTTGTATATTTAACAGTAGTAGCTAAATTAGTATGAGGACCGACATGATTATCATGCTGGTATCTGGATTTAAATAGATGATAACAGCAATAGATGTGTGTGTTTAGAGTGTTCACAGAAAAGGTCCAAATACAGGTGTGTTTTGTATTTTTCAAGTACTATTGTGTGTCTTTAATTACAAGTAACTTTAAGTAACGTATTTTTCAGGTAATTATGAAGAGAGAAATCGATGGTTGCAATAAACTGTAAGTAAGCGAATAAAACAAAGATATGGAATTATGACATCATTAAGGAGAGAGGAGAAACCAGGTTTTATATGTAGTAATTGTCATCGACAAGTCTTTATATACACAAGTATTAATAGCAATTTAAAGAAAACCGGTTGCACGTAAGGCGTTTGAACTTTGTCAGTGGCTGCTTGTTCCTCACTTGATCTTTTGTATTTTGGGAAATTCTTTTATTTCTACTATAAACCTCAGTAATTGCCTATTATCATTAAGTTTTATTTTGCACTCATAAAAACCTCACAAGACAGACTTGCTTATTTTCGTCATCAGACATCAGACGATATTGTCAACGTCGGCAGATCGATAGACAATTAAAAAACGAAGATTTAAAAAAAAAGAACTCTCCGATTGCTAAAGTATTAAGACCTGCAGACTGATTTGAACAAAATAAGTCACCTTGGAGCCACTGTGCGACGTCATCATGCATGGAAATTCTACAAGAACAACAGTTGGAAACCTTATCGCTTGACATTTGAAACAAATGTATTACATGTTTGAGGTTTTCACAAGGGGAATCGAAAACATTCATTAGATACCGAAGAAAGTTAGATACATCGACTTCTAATTCAATGTAGAAAATTGCACTTCTCGGTCTGCCTATTTGTCAGTCTGCTTGTCTGTCTATTTGTTTGTTTGTCCGTCTATCTATAGGTCTGTCGGTCTGTCTGTCTGGCACAAAACAGTAACTTACTTTTGTCCGATATTTAAATTCACAATAATAAAAGATACTCACAAAGAAAACTTAACTCCCGAGACGTGAAGTTGTTGGTCGGTCGGAAGTGATGATATTAGTAATTTGGAGTTTATCATAAAAACCGTTATAACTCAAAAATGGTTTAACAGGTAGTGATGCATTAAAAACCAAAAGACGCTCCTTGACTAGCTTCATAAAAATGGTAACGAAGTCCATTCCTAAAGCGTCACAGAAAATTGGATTTTTTCGAGAGAAACTGCTTTTTTACAATTCTCTTTCTTTGCTTGATATGCATTGTTTATAAATGACTTTGTTTAGGCTTTATACAAGCATAATAATAACAAACATATCCAAATTGATATACTTATATTGATGTTTCATCTCTAAACATGCTATTATTAAATTCGTTGGACTTTCTTTAATACATGATGAATATTGGATTAAAAATTACAAAATTCAAAACGTCTAAAAACAAATTATCGAGCAAATTATTAATTTTTTTTTAACTCACCACATCTTGTGGACTTCGTTTTTTAATTGGTGACCATAATGAATGAATTTTGTGGTGAGTTACAAAAAAAAAAAATTTTAATAATTTGTTTTTAGACGTTTTGAATTTTGCAATTTTTAATCCAATCATCATGTATTAAAGAAAGTGCAATGAATTTAATAATAGCATGTTTAGAGATGAAACATCAATATAAGTATATCAATTTGGATATGTTCGTTATTATTATGCTTGTATAAAGCCTAAACAAAGTCATTTATAAACTGATTTTTTGAAACTGGGTAAGTGCAAATTGCGCTCGTACGATAACTGTTGAAAAAAGTTTTCGATTTGGATACAACTTGGTAAAAAGGTCTTGGAGCTTATTGTTAGACGTTGAAATCGATCGATCGGACGTTTTGCCTTTCCAAGACAAGGCTTGATTCTCGGAAGAGTTGAATAATTCACGATTTCAAATCGGAAAATATTATTTAATGGAACTAAAATATGTAATTTTGATTACACTACTGGTAGTATAAATTACACTCCAAAAAACTCAATTTTCCACTGATATTCAAGAAAAATTCAAAGAGCAATGTTAAAAATGATCGAATTACTGTCCCTCCAAGAAAAGATAATTGACAGAGTGCTTACTTTATTTGGTCCCACAATAACTGTAAAAAATATCTACTTATTTAGCGGAAACGGTTGAGCACATTTTTTAAAGGTGCTTACGTAATATAAATGTAACATTATTAGAAATGTATTTATAAATCATGTCTACTTAATATTTAATCCATTTCATTTTAGACAAATGAACATACACTCAGTTCCATAAAAAGTGACGCACTCGATTTTTCGGGTAATTTTAAAGTTCTTTATTTCTTCAACCGGTGGACCGATTTGAACATTTTTTTTTTCAGGTTATAGCAAAATTCATTCTCTATGAGCCGGATTAGAAGCAATGGTGAGTTCTTCCATATTTCATGGAAATTAATGGAGAATTTTAAACCTAAGTTTTTTCACAGGTTTTTAAAACACCCTGTGGATTATTCTCGCATTCATGGGAAAACCATTCATTCTGCAATCGATGAACCATTTTTTAGTAAACATTTTGTTTTTTTGTTCACTGTTTTATCGCTGGTATTTTCCGAGATATAACGTTTTTACGTGAACCTTGCTTTTTCGTGTATTGAGAAATGATGCACATGATGAGTGGTCATAATCACTGCAGAATTCTATAGCATATAAACCAATAGAAATTGTCAACGTTTTTAAATACACTCAGTTCCAAAAAAAGTGACGCATTTGATTTTTGACCTAACTTTTTTTCTTTTTTTTTAAACCAGAGGACCGATTTTGAATTTTTTTTTATTTATTGGTAGGTTATTCCTTTGTGCTTCAAAAAATAAAGAGGTGGAAATTTATTTCATTGTAGGATCACATTGCCTTTGAGAAAGCATTGCCGTTGCCATAGCAATTAATTTGTTGTATGCCTCCATACTTTGTGATGTGTCATTAATTTAGTGTCATTAAAGAAGTTTTAGAAACTAAAATTACACAAAATGCCTCAAATAAATCCTGAACAAGTTTATAATTTTGTGTTTAATAAAAATGTTTCTTAAAATTCGTATCAGTTTATAAAACTCGGTAAATTCTGAAAGTTGGTAATACGCAAGGTTTCAGAAAAAAAGCTGTAATTCGGACAATTTTAGAGATAAATCAATGAATAAAAAAACAAAATGTTTATTAAAAAATGGTTCATCGAATACAGAATGAATAATTTTTCCATGAATGCCAGAATAATCCACAGGGTGTTTTGAAAACTTGTGAAAAAACTTGAGTTTAAAATTGTCCATTAATTTCCATGAAATATGGAAGAACTCATCATTGCTTCCAATCCGGCTCATAGATAATGAATTTTGCTATAAACTGAGAAAAAAAATGTTCAAATCGGTCCACCGGTTTAAGATCTACAGAACTTTAAAATTACCCGAAAAATCGAGTGCGTCACTTTTTATGGAACTGAGTGTAGTTGGTTTCGAACATTTTAACAGATTTTTATGGAAAACTTTCGCGACACATCCATTCGACATTATTCGAAGAGATTTTTATTCTAATTATAATAATAATCGTTAATTTTTTTATTTATTTTTTCTCTACGTATCCTTGTTGCTTTTTAAGAAAAACAACAACAAAAACAACAAAAAAAAACGAAAAGAAAAACAAATAAAAAATATCGATTACTATTATTAATAATGAATTAGAATAAATATTAGATAGGTATGTTTTTATGTATTCTCCTTTTAATTTCTTATCGTTTTGTTGTTATTTTAATTAAAAACAACAATAAAAACTACAAAAAAATTAAATGAGAAATAAATACAATATGTTTTAATTTATTTTTCTTTCCGTTGTTTTGTCATTTTTATTGTTATTTTAATTAAAAACAACAAAAAAACCGTTTCGGTCGTTTTTTCTTGTTTTTCTTATAAAATATCAATAATAATAATACCTTTATTTGCCCAACAAGTTTGTTGTTTTTAATTAATATAACGAAAAGGAACAACATTTCAAACAAAAAAATATTGATTATTATTATAATTAGAATAAAACCTTCTTCGCACAATATCGAATGGATATATATTGAAAATGGTTTGCATAAAAATCTGGTAAAAGATTTGTTAAACCATCTAAACAGCTGGACAATTGAAGCGGACCAAGCAAATTTTTAGGTTCGCTTTGAGGTAAAATATTTTGAGAACGAATAAAGATATCGATGCAGAATTTAATTCTGACCAAGTCTGTTTGTTACGATTTTTTTGGTTTCAAACACCTTACTCTCTACAGGGGGTACAAGAAAAGTATATTCTTTTAACCAAAGTACCGGGTTTCCAAAAGTTTTTTTTAATTCTCTTTTATTAGTATTTTTTGGTCTCTTGCTTATAAGGAAAAAAAACAGTTTGTCAAGTTTTTGATATTCCTCTTCGTTCATGAAATCTTGATTTTTTTCGAAAACCCCGTAAATTTCAGGTATTTGTGTTATTATACCTTACTCTATCTTGTGCGATTGTAACTCGCTAGGACTACCTCTTTTGCAAAGAGTACATTTTAATTTCTTTCATTTCGTGGTGATCAGTGGCGTACCCATAATCAGTAGGTACCGTCAAACGAGGTAAAGTGCATCATACGAGCAAAAATGAATCAACTGCGTCAAGAACTAGTCAAGAATCGCAAAATTTGTTGACGATACTGGAATTAATTCCTTCTATTTATCCTAGCAAACTTTTGATAGAAATCTGCAAGAACAACTTGAACTTTGGTTTCTAAAATACCTTAACATTTAGAAAATGCTATCACAGACGTCATAAAACTAAAGAGTCATAGCACCTCGTGGTGCAGATGCATCACCACCTTCCACTGTGCTTCACCGTTTCTGCCACCTAATCACCGCGTGACAATTAGGACCCATTCTTGTAGCACATGAGGAGCTAAGAACATTTGCCTTGTTATCTGCTGGTCTTATTAGCTCCACTTACCTTGTATTTTGCAATAGAAGATTTGACACTGGAATTCAAGAAAGATTCGACATTGCTTTGCGTTCTGTGTGTCCCTTTTAGACACATTATTAAATTCTGTTGTATAACTCTCTGTCAGTGAAATTAATTTAAAATCGTGTCGGCAGTTGGTGGTTGCAAATCCCTGTACGTGTCGGAGATATGTCATTAATACAGCGAGGACAGACAAAGCTATCGAAATTGAATGCTTTTGTCGAACAATCGACGGATTTGAGATTGAGATTCTATAATGCCGAGACTCCATTCGGCAACATGCTCCCCGTTAAGTCGCTTTTCTAAAGACGCGGTAATTGAAACTGCTTCTTGCGCGGATGGTTCGGGCAACTACGTTTGTTTGTGACATGCTACTATACCAGTTGTTACACTCAAGGCCCTGTTTTTAATCTCCCTATTCAAATTATAAAATCCATTATATCCGCTGGCAGTCGCTGCTATTGTATTCCTGGATAAAGATAAGAATAAAAGTTTTTTAAAGACATATGATGCATACATTGCTGAATACAATCAAGGTCCGTTTTGGTTTTTGAAGACTGTAATATCTTTATAATAAGTTAAGTATTGTGTCTATTCAACTGTTTTGCTAAGTCGGGCTTTTACGTTGTAAATTAATGTTTGTTTGGGCTATTGTATCAAGCAATGAAGCAATTTCGGTGGATGCTGATAATTAAAATTGCATTAACTTTTAAGTTAATGTTTCTTTTCTTTCTCTCACTCGTCCAAAAAAAAAATCGTTAACTAAACTTACTCATTACCAAAACGTTTAGATGGAAGGATTTTTAACTCTAAACCCTGTATTTTTTAGAATCTGCATATGATTATTTCATTATTCTAAGCAATGTCTTAAAAATATTTAGTAGCGTTGTTGAATGTGGCACAGAAAACATAGATATGGATATATCCATTTCTACGTCAGGTACCGCTCTTAATAATCATGCAATTACTTTAATGATATCGCTCGGCCGCAGAAAACCGATATTAGTCAACTAATTGATCATTAGTTTAGTATAATAAAATAAACTTCAGTGGTCTAGGCACTAGCAGTAAAATAGGCGACACAACGCCCGATTTTATTTCCGTGTGCGTGATTCTATTGGCGCTAGTCACTTCCTGGCATCAACAATAGCGTAAGTTATTATTTGTAAAGCACTAGAGGCTCTTAAAAACCAGCAGGCCGATGCCAAAGAGGCACTCCAGTCCGAGTTGGCCTCTCCAATGCAAATAATGGAAGAAATCATTGGCGCACCGAATGAGATGCTCGGCAAAACAAGGTTCGGTTTGCGCTCACTTGTATATTTATAAACATTATAATTATTATCATTTGGTTAAGAGCTATTACACTATAAAATTGTTTACGACATGTTATAAATATTAATAAAAATAGAAGCAGCAGCTTTATTTATATAAAGAAATTGTAGATATTATACAGAAATCTAGGGGTAAATTTTTTTTCCCTATAGCAGTCCTATATTTTCCTAATAAAATAGACCATTACTTGAAATTTATAAATTTTAATTAGGCCGATTAGTTAATATTTTATCATGGCTGACTCAGTAAGAGGTGGGCCATTGATGTTATGTTACAGGAAAAGAGTTTCTTCTTGCAATATAATTAAAAAATTGCGAGCAACCTATGTCCGTCTTCAGACCTGCCGAATAACTGTTGTAAGTTATGTACCGCGTTAGGGCTTGGTCGGAAATAAATCTAGCCCGAGGTGCTTGTCTAGGTTCAACCGATAAGCCCAACGCGCAAGAAAGATCGAGTAGGAACCGAATCCTTTACACCTAGACTGAATCATACGTCAGAAACAATTAGTTTCAGCAATCGAGGGGAGTTCTTAAGTTCTTTAGATCTTTTTTCGTCGAGTTGTCAAGCGTTTATCTTATCCGTCGAGTCGCGAATTGAATCCTATCCATCTAGCCGTCTAGTCAGTACCATACCGTTTTACTGTCCAGCAACAGCGCTGTTGTGTTCATTTCCGAAAGTTATTCCTCTCCGCCCATCTGCTTAGGCAGAGATATTAAGTAAACTAAATTTTAACTTTGTTATCGTAGAATTTGCTGATGAAGCCTCTCGACCGGAAGATAGCCTTTCATCTGGAGTAAAATAATTTCGGTAGACAGTGAAACCTTAAGCCTCTCGACCGGGAGATAGGGTCTCACTGGGACGCCCCCATAAAATTTTAGACGGTCAGTAAGTGACCTAAAAATCCCTATATGAGAACTCTGCTTTGAGGCAATAGGTCTCTGTAAGATTGGTAAGGATAATCGTGTAAATAACTCATTGATATCTTTGACTTTCCGAGAGAGGAGGCCAAGACTCTAGGAACGTCTCATCCTACCTTCCACCACGTTACACAACCAGCGATCGCCGTAATAACAACAAACCCACATAGTAGCTCCGTTTTTTGCCAGCTAGCGCTATATACTTAAAACTACAAAATGTATACATATAGCACCGACTACTTCATATATAGGATTTTCTTACGATTTTCGTAGTAAATAAAGAGTTTCTATGTTACTGTAAAACCTCCAAGTTATTATTTCTGGTGTGTAAAACTAACTAGACCCGTATGGGAAATTGTCCAGCTCGGTAATATCGCCAATCACCCCACAGACCCCTGCATACTTCCGTATCTCCACTGCAGACTACCCTCGCCTGTCTTGAAAACCGCCAAAGAGAAAGTGCTGTTTCTTGCACTCTAAAAGAAGAAACTGGTGCCCGAGATTCCGTTAAGGAAAGGTAACAAAAGAGCGTCAGACTACGGTTAAGGAGCTATAGGATTTAGAGTAAAGTGTATGCTTAATAAAATTGGTCTCTCGTAACTACTATTCTGGTGCTGTTTGACGTTTTTAATAGTTTGGATGTCTTCGCAACTGTCTTGTTCCTTTTTATTCACTACTAGGTGTTTTTACCTTGATGATTTTAGTGGTGTTATAGATAATGCTGGTTCAATCTGACTTTTTTGAGAAGTCGATTTTATCCAATTTGCTGCAATATCTCGGTATGGTATCCTTTCCTTAGAATGGTCTTATGTCAGTTATTTGGAAAAGAAAACAGGAGATACACTCCTTTTCCTCAAGGATTCATTAGGATTATTATATATTAACTGATACATAAAAGCTTTTAATAACCCATATTACCAGGTGTTGTGGATAATAGGAACAACAAAATTGTTACACTAGAGATGGTATTGATAAATCTACACATTTTCAAATCATGTAATACCAATTTATTGAAAGAGCTTAGGTAATGTTCCTCGGAAATCTCCAAAATTAATTAACTGAGCTATAGTTTGTAATCCTGTTAATAAGTTTTATACAATTCCATGTTCTTTTGATACAAGAAAAAAATCTTGTGTTTCTTCAAATTACGTTTTTTACTCTTAAATTACTCTGCACTGTTTCCTTGTCAGGGCCCAAATTGACGAACACTTTTTTGAGAATATTAATTAAGTGCATTTAATATCCTTAGCACCCGTTTCTATGTACTTCCCTGTTTACCGCCCATCTCGCTGGCGTGCATTTGGAGAGTCTTCCTAATCAGACAAATACAATAGCAATGCTCTCCGCTCTCTTATTTTGTGAGTTTTTAATACAGCAATCAGATTGCGTTTCCTCATTACAAGCATTTTTGTGTTTTCAATTTATATTATGAGCGATGATGATAAAACTTCCAATCAAGCACTGCTCTTAATAATTATTATTATTAGGCACATTGAAGTATACGCTGCTGGATATTTATTTTCATTTTATGTTGGATATATTATCTAACTGAATATTGTCTAAAAATATTAGTCAATAAGTTGGATAAAGAAGTCGTCCAATTCTAACTAGGTTTAAGGAGAACATGGTTCAATAAATGTGGAAGAACTGATAAGCCTACTAATGCGTTT
Source organism: Rhagium mordax (assembly GCA_963680705.1). Taxonomy (NCBI): domain Eukaryota; kingdom Metazoa; phylum Arthropoda; class Insecta; order Coleoptera; family Cerambycidae; genus Rhagium; species Rhagium mordax. Next base: position 12,769,061 of record OY796660.1, on the reverse strand, counting down.
AAACAGAAGTTACTAATAAACCTAATGTCAGAAATGTAATGACCATTAATTAGATTGTCTTTAAAAACTTCTAACTTTATTCCGGATCAAATACAGCAACACATCCAATTAATTGTCGATTTTAGATTGCACATGCAGTTCTGTGAAGGCTGACGAAGACGTGCCCTCAAATTTTATTTCTGGTTGACGTTCAGCGAAAACATTTTTTGTCGTAATGTGAAGCGTATGACTCAGAGCATGTTAAGTGTACTTAGTAAAGTAAATTTTCTAATACAAAAAGGAAAACCACACTATGCTGGCGCATCTGTTTCAAGTTTTGCGTTTTATTACCTGACAAACCTACGCCTCAATAATTTCTTATTATTAACGCCGAGAGATTATTGTTTTCCTTCATTAACGTTCTATTGACATGTGCTCAGTTGGCCGCATTTAGAAATTTAGTACAATAAAACGACCAATAAAACTATAATTAGTAAACATGAGTGTATTATTATGGTAAAATACCTTTGGATTACTATTTCATGTTGGACTGTAAAGTTTATCAATTTATAGTTTCACAGTCTATCCAGTTATAGAATGGGTACTAGCCGGCATTTATGTTTATCATGAAAAAACATAAATAAGTGTAATCACATGCTTCGGCTATTTTTTCGAAATTTTCGTTTGAAATAATTGTCATTGGTTTTTAAACATGTTAATATTGAAGTACATTTAATACGAAATCGAAAATTTTACACAGAGAAAATAAAATAATTTGCGAAGTTTTTTTTTTAAATAATACGTAGAGTAATAATAATCTAAGAGAAAAATATTATTTTTGTTACGGTTGCTATAAATGTTTTCGGTGTTTTTTTCTGACGTTAATATCGAAGTAAAATTCGTTAAAAAAAATTTCCTACGAGCGTGCGGAAAGTATCACTTTTCCGCACGCACTTTAGTTTCGAACGTTGTACTTTTCAGCACTAGTGCGGAAAAACGTATTTCGACCCGCAACATGGGGATCTCGCTTATCTTAAGACATACGAAGTCGGTCAAATTAGAACAAAGTTGCATATTTTAATACTAATCAATAATCTGAAAGAAATTTGATGCATTATTTTTAGTTTTGAAGATATTAGAAAAAAACTAAAAATTGTGAATGATAATTTTGTTTCCAAAGCACCCTTTGCAAAACTGTGTAATGTTCAATTTCGGTCTAAATATAAAACCAAATTATCATGTGTTAACATCACCTTAATCAGAAAAACAAAATTTATTAAAAAATGCGAAAATCCAATATGGCGCCCATAGGAAAAAATATAGTTGACTGTGGTTTCTCTGCCATCTTAGACGTCATGGAAAATGCAATGGCATATTCGGATTCCTCGCAAAAAAGTGCCTAATTAAAAACAAAAAACACAATTTTTCATTTTTTTCTCAAATTTTCAGATTATTGATCAGCTTAAAGTTAAACAACTTTGTTCTAATTTAACCGACTTCATATCTCTTAAAATAAGCGAGATCCCCATGCTGCGGGTCGAAAATGGGCACCCTGCGTGGTGCCCCTGCAGTGAGATTTAAAAAAAAATCTTCAGAATAACTTTGGTAAGTGGATAGTAACGAAATTTGTCTTTAATGTACAGGATGTCTCAAATTGGTGAGGATTGAGGGGTTAGGTTAGGTTAGGTTAGGTTAGGTTAGGTTAGGTTTCCAGAGTAGCTGGAAAAAAACTGATGACACATTCCCGAGGTCAATTTTCGAGACGAATCGAACGGTCAAGGACTCATTTAGATATCTTTTACCGTTTTCGAGATATAAGCCAAAATTAGTATTTCTGTCATTTTAAGAGGGTACCGTAACTTCCTTATTTATGAATATTTTTTCAAATTTTAAAAACTTTCTTAGGGCACTTTTTTACGTAGATTCAGAATCTGAGGACTAAAATTGCCTAACTCTTACAGATTCTTCGCTACGACCCAAACTTCAATTTTTTTAAATAGAAACCATAGTTGGCTGTGGCTTTAAAAAATTACGTATTTTGCAAGCTTTTCAAAAATATAACACAAGTCATATTCGTTTTTAATAGGAGCCGGATAATTTCGATTTTCATTGAAAATTTTAAATGTTGACAGTTCACCGTTACTCAAATATAGAGGAGCCTTTGAAATATTTACATTCATGTTTTTAATGTTTTATTTTTAATATAATATATTTTTAATATCTATTAAAATCCTTTATTTAATAAATAGAGTATGATTGCGTCTTTTTTACAAAATAAGCAAAGGGTGCTTTGGAAAAAATACAACATAAAACAATGTTACATGGAAGTTTGACAGTTAATTTCATTATAAGTTGATATAGCTAATATTGTTTAGTGGCGTGAATAAAAATGTTTACAAATGAAGAGAAATATGATATGCTAAAATGTATCATCGAATGCAACAGAAACTGTGGATATGCGGAAGATTTGTATTTAAATAGATATCCAGAGAGACACCAGCCAAATAGAAAAATATTTTTTAAGTTAGAGTCAAATTTGAAAAATTATGGCTCTTTTTCGAAGCCAAGAGCAAAATATTACAACAAACCACCCTTTGCTTATTTTGTAAAAAAGACGTAATCTTACTCTATTTATTAAATAAGGGATTTTAACAGATATTAAAAATATATTATATTAAAAATAAAACATTAAAAACATGAATGTAAATATTTCAAAGGCTCCTCTATAATATTTGAGTAACGGTGAACTGTCAACATTTAAAATTTTCAATGAAAATCGAAATTATCCGGCTCCTATTAAAAACGAATATGACTTGTGTAATATTTTTGAAAAGCTTAAAAAATATGTAATTTTTTTAAGCCACAGCCAACTATGGTTTCCATTAAAAAAAATTGGAGTTTGGGTCGTAGCGAAGCATCTTTAAGAGTTAGGCAATTTTAGTCTTCAGATTCTGAATCTACATAAAAAAGTGCCCTAAGAAAGTTTTTAAAATTTGAAAAAATATTCATAAATAAGGAAGTTACGGTACCCTCTTAAAATGACAGAAATACTAATTTTGGCTTATATCTCGAAAACGGTAAAAGATATCGAAATGAGTCCTTGACCGTTCGATTCGTCTCGAAAATTGACCTCGGGAATGTGTCATCAGTTTTTTTTCAGCTACTCTGGAAATGGGTGTAACCCCTCAATCCTCACCAATTTGAGACACCCTGTACACAATTTATTCTGTACAGCCATTGAGTGAAAGAATTATAAGAGACCCGCAACATGGTAATAGAACTGGTTGCCAGATATAGGTTGTAACGAAGTGATTTTTCCAGTCAAGGAATGTCTGTTTTTGCTTTAAATATTACCGTCACTTGGGTACACCCTGCCGCCGCTTTTTAGTAGGTAAGTCCTGTTTTAGTTAAGTTAGCATTGAGTTGTAAAAACCCGCTGGTAAACAAGCAGTTAAATAATTAATTGATTAATTTTCGATAATCCCCGGTATAATAAAAATCCGTGAATTATTATAAATAATAACCGAGTCGGAATCAAAAATCATTAGTTACTAGCTATATAGAACCGGTTAAAATATTAATCAGTGTCCGTTTTAATCCGTTTCTTTTTGCAATATAGTCTAGAAATTGCAAGTAACCCATTTCCGGTTATTGATACTCCGAGTCAATGTTGCTAATTACATCATACGCTCGACCTCCGTAAGTAACGTTTTGAGTACAAGTCCTTCATTTGAAGTCAGTACGCCCCTTGGCTGGATACGTCATAAAAGTAATAAAATGCCGGAGGAACGTTCAGTCCACATCAGTCCAGTCCGCATCAGTCCAAGATCAATGCGAAGCAGTCCGCATCAATCCGAAACTGTCACCGTTTTCACTATCCGCCCGTAACCGTCGCTACGACTTGTAGTAATAATTTTCTTGAAAAGAATATTGGTAAGAATACACCGTGGTCTGCTACTATCCGACCGTACCGCCTTCAGTTAGATATATTGATATTCAGGTATATTATTGTTCGTGAGTACCGCTGTATCATACTACTAAATCAAACTAGAGCTAATTAGCAATTCCTCCATTTGTCTTTTGTTTCATAAAATATGCATCGGCTAGTTAGATTTGTTCGCTCTGGCAATCTTTAAGGCTTCAGTGCATAAAGTTTTACCCAAAAACTTACGAAAATTAGTCATTGGTAAATAGCCCTACGTTTGTGGCAGTAGCGCGCCGTATTGTAAAACCCTCTGTATAGACAAGAAAATCTATAGCTAACCGACTGCCCGCCATTCATACTATATCCTGTTGGAAATTCCGTTTGCTTGCCGTCCGAAATCGTTTCAGCCGCGAAAACAGACACCAGTTATCAAAACTCACCGTCTTCCGAAATAAAATCATATTCACGCGTATATACTCTTGAATGCCAGCCGGCATATTTATTATCGTTATCAAATTTGTACACACCCGATTGCAAAGTCGCTGAAATATCCTGTTTATTGATTTATTTATTAATGTTTTAATAAATAAATACGTTGGTATACATAGGTAAAGTTCACGAGTTATTATTTCAGTTACTTATTTCTAATTAACCCGTTTGAGAAATTATCCAAGTCCAGTTGACAAGACAATCATCTTAAGATCCCTGGACAAATAACCGTATCTTCATCTGTTAGCTACCACTACACGTTCCCACCACCGGAGAACCAAACAAGTGCTGTTCCTTGCACTTAAAAACTAAGGAACTGGCGCCCGAGGTTCCGTCTAAAAAGTGTTACAAAGCCAGAGAGTTCTGTTTGTAAGTAGCCAGTTACAAACAGTACAGGTTACGTAAGTTGACGTCATCACAAGGTGGCGCTTCCAAAGAATTTATTCAGAGATTTCCAGTGGGTAAAGTTGTCACACTTCTGTGGACAATGATCTTCCCTAGTGATTATTTTCCTTGTAGCATTTTGTCCTCTTCTTATGTTGAAATGGTTAAGGCTCACAACAGCTCATTGCACCGCATGTTTCAGGTGTTGAATATTCCCGCTACGAATGACCGTTGTGAAGAATTTTAGGTAAAAGCGTTTTTTTTTTGTACCTGACGAGAAGGAAAATGTTTTAATGATATTTTTCTAACCCTATTTCAGTTGCTTGTTAAATAATTAAAATTACTAACGTGAAAAACGTTGCTTTTTGTTTGACCACTCGGTATAATAAAGATTTATGTTACGAGTTTACCACTAAAGATGTTGACAAGTATTTCTCACCTGCAGTCGCACCTAAATTGCTTCTAGTTATAGTAATCCTGTTAGTAATATCCTGGTAATTGTAATGTATGAAAGATGTGTAACATCCTTAACGTATAAAAAATTATGTTAACAATAATCAAGAACTCTGTGAACAAATTTATTGTTATTTTTAATAATTCAATAATAGTTATTTTATGTTTGAATACAGTTACGGAATATTAAAACGTCGAAATAACTATAACTTGCAACTATACATATAATAATTTAGAAGTTATGTGTTTTATATTTACATATAAATTGACAATTTATATGCACCTATCTGACATCGTCCAATAAAAACTGCAAGCGGACATACATTTTTACACTGAAACAATATTTTTGCATTAATAATCATTTGATTATGTTCACACTTGGTATTTGTTTGTTCTTGTCATATGACGTAGATACTTACTCAGAATATAACTTTCTTACATAATTAAATTATTATGAAAACGAAGTGTGATCGTGAACGAAATCGAGACTGCGATTTGAAAAAATACATCACGCATAAATGAGAAACCCCCAAATCCCCAATCTAAAGCCAAGGTTCAAATGAATGGATATTTTATATAAAATCCTAGTTAGCTTATATTTATTAAAAAAGCAAGAACGAGATGGAAGAGGAAAAAAATTGATCATAGTTTTTTGCTTCCCCTTGCAGCAGTTTATTTAACATTTATTAATTGGTGCTAATATAACACAATTAAAAAACCCCCACCCATCGACTGACCAGTCACTTTAAAATCAATGTTTAAAAATAACAATACCCGACTGTTGATTCGTTTCTTCATTACGCATCGCAGACGGCGCTGCAGATAGCGGTTGATGCAAATAAAAACATGGGACTGTTAATGAGATAAAATCCCCATTAATTTCTACATTTAGTCTTACCAACGACACAATAAATATATAGCATCCTCGAGCGTGATTGTGGCTTCTGTGCCTCAGCTTCCCTAATTGGATGAAGAAAATAATTATTCAGTCTCGTTTGAAATTTACAAATCAGACTCCATGGTCGTTTGTATTAGAATTAAAAGTTTTAATAAGGTTGCCTTATTATGATAGAATTATATTAATTTTATGACACCTCGACTTTTTCTTTGTATTCTTTCTTGTAACGACGCATTTAATATAGCGGGATCGTTGACTTAATTATAAATAAATAGATTTTTTCTACTAAAGTACTAACTTTCCGCACGCTTCATAGTGCGTAAAGTTAAACTTTACGCACTAGTGTGTAAAGTGATTTTTCGTTACGTACTAGTGTGTAAAGTAAAATAGTAAAAAATTGCATATTAGAGCACCTATAAGCACCTATTATATCATATCATATTTTATAAACGTTAAATGTGGTTATTTAATTTTATGTAGTCCATTTATTTAAAATCCCGGTGTATTATTATAAAACATACCTAATTCTCAGTATTCTTTAACAATAATCTTTGAATTTTGTTATAAGTTTAAAGTTTCATTTATACTTTCAAAACTGATTAGTGTCACTCATTTAAAATTAAGTAGGCCATAGCAATATTGTCATTGTTAAATTTTGACGTTTAAGTAAATTTGACGATTTGAAGTTCGTTTCATATTATTATTAGAAAATTTAAGTAATAAAGCCTTTAAATTTGTTATTAAGTATAATTTATATGTAACTTTCACCTTTAAATTTTATTTTATTTTAAATTTATTACTTTTCGATGAGATAAGTACAATACGGATGTTGATTTATCAGATTTTGAATGCACTGCTCCGTCAAATATAGCCAATTCGGCACAAAAAACCATATTAGTGACTACCTTCGGGTTAAGTTTTGCTTAAATTATTATTGTTAGAAACATATATCTCATATATTATATAAAATTAATCACGTAATTTTCATTACTACAATAAATTTTGTTAAGTACCTACAGAAGTGTTAATTCTTTCTCATATAACAAGTATGTTAATGTTTAAGCAGAATACAGCATTAATCAACAATTGCCTTTACGCACTAGTGCAAAAAATGAAATGCTTTACGCACTAGTGTATGGTATGCATTCGCCTGCGGCTCATGCGACAATATTCCCATTCTTGAAAAAATCTCACCTTACGCACTTGTTGCATAAATAATTATTTTAGGAACATGAAAATGTAACTAACATAATATAGCATTTTTTCCCCTTTACACTTTTCCACTAAAACAATTCATTTAAAAGTTACACTCTGTAGAACGATAAACGATAACAGGGAAATCATGTAGAAAATCAAATAATTGCCAAAATTGAGGCAAGCTGTGCTTTGACAAAAAAATTTTTTCAGCAAATATGTTTTCAAAATTAATGTTTTCCTCAGATTATTCTTTAACTCGATTTTTTTATTTTTCTAGAATTATTAGACGTTCATTTGTTTTCTCGAATACGAAAATGTAGTTCACACGATATAGAATTTTTTTCCTTTATACTTTTCCATAAACGCAATTCGTTTAAAAGTTCAGGGTGTAGAACAATAAATCAAACATTTTATTTTTATTGATTTTCATTTTTCTACATCGTTTTGTCAATCTATAACATAATAATATAATATAAAACTATGCTCTCAAAAAGTATGTACTTCAACCTTTACTTTTTTTTTACGTTAACTTTTCAGTATTTAATAGTATAGTTTATAATAATTAGAGATAAACTGCAAAACTGGAATAGTTAAAAAAATGAAGAAGCATCTCATTTTATGCCATTTTTTCTACCATCCAAAATCAGTTTAATTCATGTAGCAAGAGTCAAATACAAAACACAATAAGTATAAATTGTGTATACAGGGTGTGTGATTTATCGTTCTATAGCCTGTAACTTTTAAATAATTGTTTTAGCGGAAAAGTGTAAAGGGAAAAAATCTACATATCGTGTAGCTAACACGATGTAGATTTTTTTTCCTTTACACTTTTCCGCTAAAACAATTATTTAAAAGTTACAGGCTATAGAACGATAAATCAATATTTTCGTATTTTTGAAAAAACAAATGAACGTCTAACATGATGATTTTCCTATTTCCAATGTTTCTATCCTCTCAATTAATACGACTGATGCTCGAGATGGTAGCTTACCTGCCTCTCACCCAAAAGTCCCGGGTTCGATTCCCGGTCGTGGCAATGGAAAATACTGTGAGAGGGATTTTTCCATTACACACGGATATTGGATGTGTGTCCCTTGTCTTTAAATGTGTAGCCCCCTCCCGCACAATTGAATTTAAGAAACCTACAAGTCCAAACAGAGTTTTTCCAATCAACTTTATTATATGAGTCAAAAGCAACTGCTAAGTAAAAATAGAATTGAATTATTTAAAATAGTTAGGTATTAATAAATACAATGCACAGCCTTCTTCTAAATTCTATTTAGAGATTATTTTTAATTTTGGGTACCTACTCATTACTCATGTCAAGCACAAATACCATATTTGAACCGATTTCTGGACTATTGATTTACATTAGAGCGGAGCTTGTAATGCACACTCACGATCCGCGACGCCATTTAGACTTCCAATAAAGTTAGATCGAAGATCAAGCGGCAATTATCGATTATCGTAATGAAAAAAATAAAAAATGAAGGAAATAATGAAATATTTAAAATAATAAAAAATACCTACTATCCCCAGTCCTTTTTTTTTGTCAATAATAGAGTAATTATAAATTGGGATCACCAACGCAGTAGGAGAAATAAATATTTAATTGGAATGGAATAAGTTATAAGCTGTCAGTGTATAGTTGTAATTTTAGGGATACTATTATAATTTTAAGGCTTAGTAATAATGACACTTGTTTATAATGTAACTGTTGTGCAAGTGACTGCTTTTGAGAGCAACCTATTTATGATGAACCACCGGTGAATGAATAGTATTTGTTACTATTTTAAAGGATTTTTTCGAAAACAGATGTATTCTAAATTTATTATTAAATACCTAAACGCAACTGGAAAATGGTATTACACATTTGATGAATTTCACATTACTTAAATTTAAATTTTGATTATTTTATTAACATTAAAATATATAAGCAATTCTCTGAGTACACATTTAACGTAGATCATAATATGTTTTATTAACATCATAATGTTATGACAACACGTCCATCAGTCGCGCTAATATGAGATAAATTTAACCTCGTATTCTCCCATTAACCGAATTAAAATTAATTTGAAATCTAAGTGAATATTATTAAGAAACATATTTCTGAAAAAATTATTTTGTTAATATATAATGTGTGATTGAAAACGTTATTCGCGTTAATCCGCTTTATTTAGTAAATTCTCCTAGCCATCACCTCAGAAATAAAAGCCTTGTTCGTGATTTTTAGGTATGAATGGGTAATTTGTTGTTTCATTTACATACATTTTAGAGACCTGATAATTAATATACTAATAAGAATCAAGAATATTTACGATAATGCCACAGGTAATATTTAAATGACGCTGAAGAAATATGTGTCATAATATTTTTCTATTAAAAACAAGAAGCACGGGCTGCAAAAGGATGAATAGGAAAAAATAATAAACTTACATTTCAGAACGTCAAAATATCTCCAGAATAATTACTAAAATAATTTTTCATTTATGGGAATTTATGGTTTTAAAATACATCTACTTTTAACTTAGAGCACTTGGACTGTGACTTTTTATAGAACACATAACTTATTTTTAGTGGAATTTAACAGGGAAACTATTAAATAAATTTTTCTGAGAAATATTATAGAAAAAAATACAGGCAGGTAATGGAATATTTACTTAAAAACTAACCTGTTAATGTCCTTGAATCGGTATCCCTACGTTGATAAGGAGCAAATAACTGACGAATATATGTCAATAAATGCATCATATTTATTTTTGGGTGGGGTAAGTGGCAAAATTTCAAATCAAGTAATCTAGATCAATATATCTGATATTTAAAAAACAAAACGAACCAAAAAACCAACAGAATGCTCGGCACGGTCCTGCTAGCCCTCTATATAAGTAAGAACAAATGGGATAGGGTGAAAAAGAACACGAGAGTAGACCATAAACATCCACCGCTGCACTTGTTCGTCATAAGGTCTCAATCCATCTGCCGAGTTGTTTACAAATGCAGAATAGGTGGCGTGCAGCCCATACTTTGACACTTATTTATAGCCAGGTCGCTTTTTCTTGGAGACCAAACATCCTTTACTTTCAACTTTTAATAAGAATGGCATGTACAGGGTGTTTCTAAAAATTGGGTCACGCAATTTTTTGTACGTTTCTATTTAGAAACAAAGCATTTTGGATTCGGTTTAAGCAGAGCTTAATTTAGTAAAAATGTTTGTTCTCCAAAATAAAATCCATATGTGTTGCATTAATGACATTTTTTGATTGAGAATATTCTCCAAAATTTTAATTCCTTATCGTGTTTCTATTAAAAATAGTAGACGAATTTAAATCTCATGTTTTTCTTAAGCCACTACGTTATCTACAAACTATTTACTCACTCTCTTCAAAAATTGGTAAACTTGAACTTTAAGCGATTGAGTAATGAGTATGATAATTATGAATTTAAAGAACCAAATGCGACTGCAATATGACACGAAATTATTATTTAAAATTGTTTTATATCTTGTAGGTTTTTATAGTCATTTTGCAAATTATTAATAACAGTGACCCAGCTCGTAGCATACGCAGACATTAACATCATAGCTCGCACAACTACCTCCACCAAAGAAACATAACATATAGATTTGGAAACCAGGACCAAAGAAGTCGGACTATAAACCTAACCAAAACCAGGACTATCACAGAAACCAGGTCCAACATGATACGACAGAACATTGCAATCAGAGATGAGAACATAGAAGTGGTAGAGAACTTCATTTGGGCACCAACATCGCAAAGAATGGAAATGAAGACACAGAAATGTGTAAAAGAATCACCCAGGCTATATTTTTCACTCTCATCAACATTTCGATCACGGGACATCCACCAAAAAACAAAACTATGAAATACAAGACCATCATTCGACCAATCTTCATATATCAGTGGACGCAATCAAGGTATCTGAACGGAAGATATTAAAGCGAGTACTTGGATCGGTGAATGATGGCAACACCTGGAGGATTCCATATCAACTCTTCGAAAAGCCATCTGTGGAGACGTGGAGATTAAAATGGCTGCAGTGGGCAGGACATGTAGTGAGGATGAAAGACAGTAGAGCTCCAGAAAAGGTTCTCAATGGGAAAATGGATGATAGAAGACCTGTAGGAAGACCAAAGAGAAGTGGGAAGACGGAGTCAGAGAGGACGCGCACAACATGGTGCAATGGAGCAATTAGAGCGATGGAACCACAGCTCTGGACAGGGTAGTATGGAAGAGCTAGAGCAAGAGCCGGCCAGGGCACGAAATCGGATAGGAAGAGGACTTTGTGGCTGTGTATGTTTTATCACAATTTTGCCATTCCAATACTAAGTACTTTAGTATCTACAGAGGCTTACATACATGACTAACTGCATCACACTATCTTCCCCAGAAATATGAATAGTATAATTTATTATTTGCGCTCTCAATTTCTTTAGAGTCAGATGAAGTGCGTTAAATACTTTTTGAAAATAATTTCCTTTGAGTTCTACTATTTTCGATTTGTAAGGGACACGTTCCAAAAATTGCATGAGAAATCCCTTTCCAAAAATACGTCCAAGAAATCTCCTCAAAATTTTTGAATATTCCCTGGAAATCCTTGATATCTATGGAATTCTTCTACAAATCCTAAAATTGCATCTAAAAATTCTCAATACATCCCCAAAACTTTTTAAGAAATCATCCCAGAAATTTCGTATAAAATTTTGAAAATTCTTTCGAAATTTTGGAAACCTTTATAATAGACATTATAGACGTGTAACTAACATAATAACACAATAAATGAAATGACAATCTCTCTAAAAACAAGATTTAACTGCAATCTTCATTCTAACCAATATTGCAATACACAAAGGAAACAATACATTTGGACCAACGCGAACTAATAACTGAAATACTCTTCTACGAATTTATATTTGAGGTAAATTTTTGAATCCTCTTCTTTAAGTAACTCCAACGGTTCTTCCAAAATTACCAAATCTAATGAAATTGTGTTACAGCGGCAATATTTGCTTTTGGGTCAACTAAACGAAAGCGATTTTTTGTACAAAAAATGGAATCTTATACTTGTTAACAATCTTGTTTAAAACCAAGCAGTGTCTTTCTAAAAATTGTCAATATTTAATTATGATTCAATATTTATGCTTGTCCAAGTTTTTGAACTATTTGGATCTTCTTCGGGTTGTTCAAAATCGAGTCCAAAATTTTCGCTACTTTTTCATTTATTTCGAGTCTCTTGGAAATCATTAGAAAACTCCAGGAAATCATCAAACTGCTGAGAAATTCATGGATCGAGTTGATAAATTTTGAAATTTGTCATACAGTAAGAAAATCCTGAAAAATGCTTAAAGACGCCATCAAAATTTCCTCCGGTACTAGCGTTCCAAATTTGAAACTGCTGTCCTAAATACCATAGTAGGTATTAAATTCTCAATGTTACCATATAAGTAAAAAGCTCCTTAATGTTTCCTAAGTTTCTTATGTCACACTGTACATTTACTGTTCCTAAAATCCGTAAAGTTTGGAAAATATCTCACTGTCTAGTTCCATTTTAAAATGGTTACTCTTACGGTAACTTATTAGAAAAAAAACTACTCAAGATAAAGAGTTAGGGGACTAAAATTATACCGTTTTCTGTTTTTTTAGGGCACAACGGTTTAAAAATATAGTAGGGTTGCGTGAAATAATTAAGGAATCATTTAGTAAATGGTCCGGAATGATGTATCTTAGAGTTAGAGGTTATACTTTACGTACAAATACATAATAGGGTTATTAATCAATAAGAACTTAGTGTAAACAGTTAGGTTTAAAATATGTCACGTGAGGATGTCTTTCCATGCTTAAATTTTTATGGGCAAAGTTAATGGTGACTCTGTAATTTCTTGCATTTAAATTTATTTTAAATAAATTAATGTAGCCCCCATCACAAATAAATATACTATAAGAAGAAAAATGTGCTTAAAAAAAAATGGTTGATTTAGCAACGTTAATATTTTTTTAGCAGTATTTGTCGAATTGCTCCAAACAATGCTTGATTTTTTTTTTAAATACGAAATATTCTACTTTTGACAGATTCATATATATTTATAGACATACACGCAAATGTTAATGACATCATGAAATATTATGCGTTAATAACAATTATTATTTAAAATTTTCTCTATTTATATCTGGGGCTTTTATCAAACTTTTCAGGGATTGATAAAGCATGAACATAACACAAGTTCGTTAATGAATAACGTGAACAAACGCGAAAGTTCCTGAAAACGCTGAAAGGCGAGATAAAGGAATAAAGGCTTCAGCACTGAAAATACAGTACAGGTCACATAATAGCGCTGTTTTCTGACGAAAACTTTTAGGGGTAAGAGGGTTAGAGGACGTGATTAATGCGATGTTAAAAACTCGAGGTTAATCTGATTGCTATTACCCTACTTGAAACGGTGATACTGAGATTGTATTTTAGAAGTGAATCAGAAGATTCAATAAATGAAGCAGGTGTTGATGAAGATCAATTTTAATCAGTAGGTACCTAGTCAAATGAAGAGAAAACATTTATTTATTGTATAAATCGGTGTTAATAATTGAACTGTATTTTTCAAATTTCATTTGGTGTAATACAAAATTGTTTGTAGAAGCTTCCTTCAACGTCAATATCAGCACAAAGATAACTCTCTCTAGGACCTTTTTTCTGATTTACATATCCTTTTTTATCATTTTCTTTAAAAATATTATCTGACCAACATTTACAGTCTAAATTTCAAAATGAACAAAATTTAGATGTGCTCGCATTTTCCAATCTTTAATTATTTTGCTCCTAAGGAACATGTTGACCAATAAACCTACAGGCATGATAGATAATTTTGATGACCAATACAATAGGAAGATATTTTGCCTTATGGCTGATATTTACGTCAGGAGGGAGCCACTACAAGGAAAAACGATATTGAATTAAACTAAATTAATGTCAAGGATACAGTTGTATAGCGGATCCTTCCTACCGAAATTGGAAATCTTTGTTATTTTCTTGCAATTCCTTGTCTAAGAAACTTGGTGGCCATTTGGCTGCTATGACATTCACATTTGACTACTCCAGATTTTCTTATAAAATTACCTAGGAAAATGTTTAGATCTAATCCTAAAACTCTAATCGAACTCCGTTTTTGAGACAAAAAATTTAGCTTATGAGTATTGTTTCTACTTTTACTATTATTTCAAGTTATATTGTAATACTTATTAGTCTTTAATTATTGCTGCAAATCCAAAATGTTAAACTCGTGATTAAATTGCTTCATTATATCTTAACGTTTTAATTCTACTGTATCCAATGTTAAAAGAATGAGTTCAGACCCCTGTAAGCTCCGGTCGCCCCTGCAGGTCACATAATAGCGCTGTTTTCTGACGGATAGATTTAGCGCTCGATTCATACAGCCGACGCTTTGAAAATTACCGAAGTAGCAGGATAAAGACAGGTCGCATAATAAAGAAAATAAAGCACATAGAAATTATTGTGCATTCAACGACACACTGATAGGATTTTCTGCCTTTATTTCTGTTCTGTACAATATCACGTTTATTAAATCCATTTACGGATTGTCTTAGCTGATCATTAAACTAATGAAAAAGAATGGTGGTGCGTAAAAACCTGTTGTATCTGTTAGTTTCTTAGTTCGTACTATTACGTGCTCATTTGTTGCCCATTTTTAATTCGTTTTGTTTTTCAGTTTCCAGCGAATTTTGCTTCTGGGCACTAATCGGGATTATAGTTTCTATTTTTTTGTTGAGGAGAAAAACTTATCAATTTTAATCACTCACGATGGTGCCAACTTGATGAGTGAAACGCAATTAATTATTGAAAAGAAATTGTAATTAAACTTGCCAATATACAGATTTACCCATTATAGCTTACAAATATTTAAACAGGTGAAATAATTCAAATAACAAATGTGTGGATATTATGCTACGATTCATTCTAATCCATAAAATTTTCTAACACCTTATATTTTTATTTGCAGTTAATTCTGATGAAATAGCTTTAGTATTGTTACTTATTAATGATATTAATTAATCTCAGAAACGCTAATGGAATTTTGCTTATGTTTGTTACATACAAAATCCGAGGAAATAAAAATAGAGGTAGGTTACAAATAGGACAATTTTAATTATTTACAGATCACAGTTTCATGACTGGTTTATTTGAGGTCCTACCTACATTCCTCAGGGATAAAAAAATGTCGGGTAAACTCAAATACAGGGGGTCTATTTTTACACACTTATTTATATTATGCTCTTAATTTTAGAACCCTTCTGAAAAGTGCTGAAAGAGTCCGATGTAATTTAATAAGTGACGTTACTATAGAAAACGATGTTGACAATAATTAATAGAATTACAACAACCTTCAGAACAATTTGTCATTCCCGATTCGATATTAATCTTGACAAGTGATAACCCCTACGAGGCTGTAGGGCAACAATCAAACGGAATAATTTAGCAGTTCAGACATTGTTCCTGCGGCGATACTTTTGAAATACCAGGGGAATTTAATTCTGTACCTTACTTAAATATTGTATACCTATAAAGAATAACTCAATTTTTATATATCGTTAAGAAATTTGGCACCATTTAGAAGGGGCTGCAAAAATAAATCATTTATGCTTGTTATTTATATTATGTTAATAATTATTAAGGACAATGTTCTTTATGTTAAAATTGAGTCTGAATTAAAATAAATAGTTTAAATGTTAAATTTATTGTTGAATTTATTCAGTCTCCAAGACTATGTGTCTTATATTATTTTCTTGAATGAAAACGAATATTGAATATGTACCATAACTATTTCCTGAGTATCCTGAGACGCTGTTTTTGACACCTTATAGCCAAAGTGGTAACATAAGTTGCCCATTTTCATTGATAATAGCGGAAACTCCGGCAATAAATATTAAAAATTAAAATAGCATCTATTCTAAATTAGGGATTCCCTTAAGTGCACGCCTCAAAAAGCTGACCACGGTGCTAAATTATCCCGCAGAATCCGTCAACGCATTGTCCCATTGTGGCATAATGAATAATTCAGTGATTATTTATGTAAAAAGGGCACAGATAGACCAAGAATTGCTATCACACTGAATGAGAAAAGTGAGATAGGGCTGTCTGTCAGAGTGATTTATGTGAAACCCATTTCGAACCGCCGATTCATCCGCTGATATTCGTTACTTTTGGGTATCGAGTATAAAAGCTGCCTGTCGTAACACCAACTAGAACTAAGGATGCTGGCCTATATTCTATAAACTGGTTAATATATTTATAGACATACATACTAGGGGTAAATATAAAGTACTAGTTATCTAACCTTTTTCTCTATCGACTATTCGACTATGAGGGCAAAGAATTACCGATTTCAAAAACAATTACGTGTTGATTATCAATTAGATTAGCATCACAAAGGTAGTACGCAAAATTATATCATTGATTGCAATAAGTTGTCAGGAGAGGATTTACTTTTAACTATGTTCGGGCAGGGCACAAACACAAATACCTACCAATCATAGACCGGTTTCTAGCTATTTGTCCTTCATCAGCATGACAAGTACAAATTTGTTTTTCAACATTTTTCATTGGCGTGCAGAACTAAGGAGACACAAATATAAGAGCACCATAGAGAGATGCCATTCAAGCCTCATAATAAAATAAATGTGTCCTTTAAAAGCACAGTTTAAAGGTTTACAGGGTGGGGTAATGGTGTGTTGTATAAAGGAAAAATACAAATAAACTAGATAATAAAGTCTATAACCCAAAATTATTTTCGAAAATACAGGGTGGACCAAGAATATATTAAAGGATCAAGTGCCTATTTTTTTAAATGCAATCTATGTATATCAGTTCATTTTTTGAAGTCTCTTTATAGACTCACTTCCCTCCTACATTATTATTGACTAACTCCCAACCACAGTGATGTAATGAATTTTTTTGTTGAAATAATGACATTCTGCAGATGCATATTGAAAAAATCACTACAAACACAATTATGAGATTATAAGAGAAAAATATGTGTATGCTGGTTCTAATCTAATGAATGAATCAATTTCACTTCCTAAAATTATACAGGGTGACCGAAAATAATTGTTCAATTTAGAACTTTTTGAGTTGAATTTTCTCAATTTTTTCAAATGTTTTACTCTGTATACTTTTATTACTTTTCGACTAAGTATGTATAGAAATGGGTGTCAATCAAAACTGTGGAGCACAATTTTCCTGTTGAATTATTTGCAGAATCCTCTTTTTTAGTTTATTTTAGAATTTTGCACTTCTTGTTCAATACATCGAAATTGGTTACAAATAGCCATGGGGATGTACAGAGTTTTTCCTTATAATTAGCTACTCCCCTACAGAGTTTATTTGAAGAAATACAGAATAATTTTATATACAAAAGTTGCAGTATTTTTCCTGGATTTTAATAATCTGCCAATAAAACAAACAAATGACAATCACAAAATGGCGAAATTCTATAAACTTAGGGTTTTCTGTATGGAACACCCTGTATATTATTATATTTTCGAAATCCTTATATTTTCCTGATTTCAAAAACATATACTTAATAAATCTATATTTAGAGTATCAGTTCTCCAATTATTCAAAATAAAAATGTATATTAAAACATGATACTGTCTTAGTAACACATGGATTTAAAGTAGACAATATCATGTTTTACACCTTTCTTAATTTTGAATAATTGAAAAACAGATAGTCCAAATATAGATGGATTCTATATTTTTGAAATCATAAAATTATAAGGTTTTCGAAAATATAATAATATATGCCCAGGGCGTTCAATAGAAAAACCCTAAACTTATGGAATTTCGCCATATTGCGATTGTCATTTGTTTGTTTTATTGGTATATTGTTAAAATTCAGGAAAAATACTGCAAATTTTGTAAATAAAATTTTTTTGTATTTCTTCAAATAATCTTTGTAGCAATTGAGAAAATTTGTTTCTAGATATCGGGCAAAATGTTCGACAGGGTCTCGAAGTAGAGAAAGATAAAGAAAATTTAGGGTTCGTTCTTTAAAATGGAAAAAGAATTTAAAAACTTAAAACTGCTGGGGACTGCTTTTTATATTTTTCTCATAAAATTTTTCTATCTGCTATCTGGGGTTGGAAGGTACGTTATTCTCGTTAAGAGTCCTATGAACTATGTCTAAAAAAAATATTTAAAAAAATGTTTTTTTCAAAAAAATATAATTAAAAAAATTATTAAAAAATAAATAAATAATAAAAATAAACAGCCCCATCGGGGTTGCCTGCGGTTAAAAAGTTCATTTTTATCGTTGAATTTCCAAAAAAATGCAAAAAATGACGTTTAAATGTCAAAGTGAAGGAAGGGTCCTTTCGAGGAACCGAAAATGGTTTCGGGATCCTGAAATCATCCAAATTACGAAACTGTTTTCGTTTCTACCTTAGGACCAAAACTAAACAAAAATTAAACTTCGTCAGATCGACTATAAGCAGCAATCTGTCGGATGGACTATAAATTTCAAGATAAAAATTTGGCGAGTTATTAACATATCTTAGGTCGCTAAAAAATTCTTTGTCCGGACGCGTTGGGATATAAAGGGTTTAAATTTGATGAGACCAGACAGGAATCATGGGTCTACCTTGCGTTAAAGTCCAGTCGAAAAATGCTTCGGTTAAATGAGCTACGACCTCTGGAAAAGTACCTACAGTTTTCAGCAAAATCGACCTTTTTAAAAAATTCAGTCTCAGGTAATATCGGAGATGGAGGAAAACAAAAAAAAGAAGTTCTTCATTTTTCCTTCTTCTTGCCCACTGTCCGGGTACCGATCGTCTAAATTCAAAGGGAAAGGCTTCGGGACATTTCTAAAGGGTACACGAGTCGAGAAATTCGCTAAAATCCAAAAAAGCCTTCTTATGAAGCAAAATTGAGGAAACAATTTGAATCAGTGATTTTCTAAATTTCATCTGGTTTTCAAAAAAAAAAAAAAAAAATTTGGTCGGTCTATCTTGAAAGAGACGCGAGTTATTGAAATGCCGTGTACGGATGATGAAAGGTGCGATATTCTTCGTTTATTGTATGAAAATAATAATGCGTCCGCAACAAGAGCAGAATATTGGCAAATATTTCGGCTAAAGCAGTACCAGCGCGAAATACTTTTAAGAACATTGAAAGGGGATTCAGAAAATGGAAAGTTCTTAAGAGAAAGAAGCGAACCGTGAATGTTAATGAAGAGGATATTCTGCTCTTGCTGCGGATGCATTATTATCATTTTTGTACAATGAACGAGGAATGTCGCACTTTTCATCATCCGTGTGAGGCATTTTTTTGACTTTGACAAAAAGATTTTAAAAACAAATGAATTCATTGACGTTTGTGAAAACCTAGCCATACGCTTAAAACGTCAATGAATTCATTTGTTTTTGAAATCTAGACGACGCCGCCATGTTGATTCATGGCTACCATGCTTTATTTATTATTACTTTTAAAGCTTTAGGACCCAATATCTCAAAAACGACTTATCCAAACATAACTATAAAAACTATAAAAAAACTATTAAGCTTGGACATGTCCCCCCGAGTGTCCCCCTGTCTTGGAGATCTCACAAAATTTAAAAAATTGCAAAAACACGAAACCTCAAACACTATTTCCAAATTAAAAAAAAAAAAAAACCACCCCATAGGGTCAGCTTTAAATTTTTTAATTCTTTTCAATTTTAAAGAATAAACCCTAAATTTTCTTTATTTTTCTCTACCCCGAGACCATATCGGACTTATTGCCTGATATCAAGAAAAAAATTTTCCATCCGTATTCCGAAACTGTTCTTGTTTCTACCCTAGGGCCAAAACAAGAAAAATTAGTCGGATCGACTATAAGCTGCGATTTATCGGACGGACTTTAAATTTCAAGATAAAAATTTGGCGAAATTTCAACAAATCTTTGCTCGCTAAAAAAATACTTGTCCGGACGCGTTGGGATATAAAGGGTTAAAATTTGGTGGGACCCGACAGTAATAATGGATCTAGTATTCGTTAAAGCCCGGTGAAAAAAAATTATCCGGTTAAAGGAGCTACGACCTCCGGAAGGGTACCTACTTACCACTTTCAGTAAAATCGATCTCTTTAAAAAAATTCATGTCTCGGGTAATATCGGAGATGGAGGAAAACAAAAAAAGAAAGTTATTTATTTTTCCTTCTTCTTACCCGCCGTCCTGGTCCCAATCCTCTAAATCCAAAGGGAAAGGCTCCGGAACGTATCTAAAGGTACGTGTCGGGAAATTCGCTAAAATAGCCTCGTTTAAAAAATCTTAGAAATGTCGTTTATTGCTTAGAACAGACACGTCCCCAATACGTCGAAAACCTAAACATGAATGAAATAATAGCGTCGATCGTACATTAAAAAACTTTTCAATTATAACATGCAAATTGAACGCGAATACTGTCAGTAATTTAGAGCGATTATAGGCAATTCGTTCCGACCAAAATTAAGCATTATGTTCGCGTACGTATCGTATTATTAGTATGATAGATTAGGTGGCCTATGTTGGCATTTATATTCCGTATCGCTGACAATGAGGGGTAGCATTTCAACATAATGGGTGATCCGTCTTCTTAATGACATCAGTTGTTGCTTTAAAAGTTTTAACACTGCCACTCAAACACCCCCTTTCTTTAATATTATTGACGTGCCTCTATTTAATTACCCTCGAATTTAGTCTCAGCTCACCGGCCCCGTGTGCGGGTTAAACAAAAATTAATTACCAATAAACAAAGTTAGTAACAATAAATTTAAGCATGAATATTAATTATTAACACTTTTCACAGGCAGTTGCATTTTTTAGATAACTTGAACGGTACCATTGGTAGTTTTAATTAATAATGGGCTGAGATTTTATTTTAAATTATCTTCCGATGTGCTATACTCATAAAGGCAGAAACTTGTCCATGAATGGTACTTGTATGTAACATGTGATGATGTACGTTTTGAATTTGTTTTTCTGATGCCCTCTAGATGGATAAACTGAAGAATTAATTGATTAAAATTTATTACCAAATATTTAATTCCAATAATAATTGTTATATAATTTACAAATCTGTTTTCGACTAAACTGTTATTGCGTTGAAAATCAAAACATATTGGCGATGTTAAATTGGGCTATAGAGTTTTGCAGAAGCATTTGGCTGTGGTCATTATTAACTTTTATGTCATAAAAGAACTGTTATAACTATAAACTTCACAGTAAAATGTTAAAAGTTTTTTGATAGGAATAATAAAATATACTGACAGACTTGAATACCATACATACAAGCTACAGATGGCTTAGTAGCTTCCAGCAATCAGACGCATCAAGCTTCAGATTTATGTGATCAAGACTTATTTTTTTTATCATGAATATGGTTTTAATAATGTAATTTAATTTCTGTTCTTATACAGAGTTTATTATTATTTATTTTTTTATACGTAAACTTATTACAGATAGCAAAATCGAATAAAAGACAAAAAATATTGGAAATAAGAATGTGGTGTAAGACACCTGCGAACAAAAAAAAATGCCACAAAACCCCTTTTTCCAATATAGCTTTTCATCTAAAATTGAATCAACATCACTAAAAGCAATCTTTTGTTATTTAAAAAAATTAAAATTTTTTTAAGATCTTTCACGCAATAGCGCCTTAAATAGAGGTTGAACCTATTTTGATCTCAGAAATATGTGGTAGCGTTTTGTACAAGCCTCGTAGGGAAACTCTGTATATAAATAAATGGTTATTTGTAGCTGTCTCCAAATATGATGTGATTATGCCATTATTATGTTTTTAGTATCATAGATTGTGCATTTATACGCGGTAATAACTTAATCACCGTGACTTTAAACATCTGGAGCCGTTTTCATAACCATGGATATCTAGGTGTCGCTTCTGCCTACGAAAAATTAATTAAATTTATTTATATACATTAATCTTACTGTCAATAATTTACTAATATTAATTGCTACCTAAGTCAGTGGTAGTCAGCAGGTAGCTCAGTGTTATTAACAACCTGCTGCATATTTTACCATATTATAAAATCCGGACATAAATTAAAATTTAATTAACTTAATAAATAATTTTTATAATAATTGGGAATAAACAATTAATTTGAAATTTTTACTATTTTAAAGTTAGTGACAAAATATATAATTGATTTTTTTTACCGAATTGCATAATTAACATAAAATATTAGGAGATTAGTGTAAGCTTTAGAAGCGATTTTTTACGGAGAATAATTCATTCCTTATAAGTAAGACGTTTTTCTTTAATATCAAGTAGATTAGCTATCATTCTGGTAAAACCGTCACCTCTCCAAAAATTCCAGCGGCCGCAAGGACATAACAACAAATTACAAAACTTAACGGTT
Organism: Rhagium mordax; assembly: GCA_963680705.1. Lineage (NCBI taxonomy): Eukaryota > Metazoa > Arthropoda > Insecta > Coleoptera > Cerambycidae > Rhagium > Rhagium mordax. The sequence continues at coordinate 12,746,317 of OY796660.1, read as the reverse complement.
ATGAGGTGTAAAGTGATTATTTAGGAGATTAAATGTTTAAAATGTTAGCGATAAACGCTAAAAAGAAGAAAATAGGTATATGGAAAGTATTAAAGCATACATACATATTTGTGCTACTAGTTTTAAATATATACAAGCATCGCAAATGCAGTATACAAAATAAAATCGTTTATTGCAATAAACTCTCAATGAAAGGTTTATTTTTAACTTAAAAGGAACTGTCTATGTCAGGCAGAGCAGAAATGCCATCTGCGAACCGATTTCTGGCTATTTACCTGCTTCAGCCAGAAACACATAACATGCATGCACAATTTTTTCTGTTGAGGGCAGCGAGCGGAGGACTGACTTGACTCACTTCATAGCGATATGAAGTTAAGCAACAGCTATCGCGTTCAGTACTTGGATGGAGACCATTCACGGAAAGACGCGGTCTCGTTTCCCTACTTCTAGCGGCTTGTATATCAGCTATATCGCAGAAGCAATACAACTGTAGGCGAGAGGTGTATTGAGGATATACCATCCTTCGGAGGGGATGTAAAGCAGTCGGTCCCTTGTCTCTTAGTAAGATAAGAGGTTCGGCAAAATTTCCAGGTTGGGGGTTGCTCGTCTCCTGGCGTCGGTGATAGGCCCTGGTAGCGGAAATAGGCCGACGTTAAATAAGTGAATAAAAAAAAATTTTTTTTCTGTTGAATTATTTGAAGGAACCTCTTTCTCAATATTGAATATTGTACCTACTTATTGTTTAATAAATCGAAAATAGTTACAAATAGCTATAGGGATATACATTATACATTACATACAAAAAATGTTAGTTTTTCATTTCTACATCACATCGCCGAGAAATATACAGGGTGTTCCATTTTAAGCAATTTAGAATTTATTTTTCTAGATGTTAAGCAAAATGTTCGACAGGGTATCGAGGTTGAGAACGATAAGGAAAATTTAGGGTTCATTCTTTAAAGTTGAAAAAAAAATTAAAATTTAAAACTGCTCCTGCTCTTTTTTTTTATTTTTTTCAAAAAATTTTTCAGGGACAGTCCCTTCGGGACCAATAACACGAGTTTCCTAAATCGGAGAAGCTATACTCAAATATTATTTGCAAGTTTTACGTATCAATAACTTCTTAATTTCGGTTTGAAGCTTCTGTGAATATGGTAATAGTTTTGATCATACAGTTAAATTATCGCTAAAATATTCTACTAATTTGATAAGTAAAATTTGCACCTGGTTAAACATTGACAAAAGTGCTATATTTCGTATAATTTATATACATATGAGCGGATTGGATGGACGAATAATATTTTTTCAAGATCTAGAGAAATAACGTACCGAAATATTTATTTAAATTGTCTTATAATTATTTTAAAGAGCAAATGAGGAATAATTAATTGAATCCTTGATTTGACCGTGGAATACTTTCATTCAATTGAAGGGAATTAACTTTTATTCAAATCAGTATGCAGGTCTTAATAATTGAGAAATCAGAAAGTTTTTTTCTGAAATCTTCGTTTTTGAATTATTGCCTATCGATCTGTCGAGGTAGATTTTTGATTTTTGCTCTTGATTTCTCAAAATAATTTGGTAAAGAAGTTTGATTTTCATAAAATAACATATTTTTTCATGGCAATTTTTTTTGAAATCTTCATATTTTGATTGCCTATCGATCTGTCGAGCTAGATTTTCGATTCTTGCCACTAACTTTTGATGAAAATTTAAACGTCTTTGGAAATTTTTGAAAAATCCGGGGCAGACATCGAAATCCTACACGACACATGATATGCATTTAAAAAGCGAACTTGAAATTACACAATTTTAATGTTTGTATCATAACCATATATAGGTACTTACTACGCTCACAGAGAAGTTGATCAGATTAGATATTCAAGTTGCTAAGTTCTTCTTTTAGCATCGGTAACAATATTGTACAACAATCCACAGAATAATTTGCTACGCATTTGTCTTCATTTAGTAAAATTATTGCAGATTCTTTAATTTTTCTCTTTTTACTGTCCGGTTTATTTGTTAAAATTTTTGCCCCATCCCAATTTATGGTACCGTCCGTTTTCGAAAGCGTGTTCACAAATTTTTGATATTTCAATTTCATTTTTTCTAATATATCTTGTGTTCGCCCAATCTTACATTGAAGGGTCTGAATGACTTCCCAACACAATATTTGTCACATTCACAGCACGGAATACTGCAAAAATACAGTTTTTTGAATTTTGACTGTTAACCGGTTTTTGTTTTTGTAAGTATAGAACTTAAAGTGTTTAAAGTAAGTAGTTTAAAATACCGTTCTAATATCGTCCGAAAAAACTGAAAGATGTCACAAATAACTTTTAGATAGTATTAAGACCTGCAGATAGATTTGAAAAAAAGTTATATTTTTATCAAAAAACGTTTTTTTTTTTTGTGTAAATATCGCGTCACAGACCGTATTTCTTCAGTTATCAAGACAATTAGGTTTTTTGAAATCTTCGTTTTTCGATTGCCTGTATCGATCTGTCAAGCTAGATTTTTGATTTTTGTCAATAACTTTTCAAAAATCTTGATGAATATTCGAACTTCTTTGGATACTTTTGAAAAATCAGGTGCAAAAATCAAAAATCTACCTTGAGAGAGCGATAGGCAATTAAAATGCGGTGATTTAAAAAAACTTTCTGATCGCTTAAGTATTAAGACATGCAAACGATTTGAAAAAAAGTTACTTTGAGTCATAGCTTGCAATAAATACAATAATGTAACAACAAGGCGTCAATTCATATGATTTCTTCGTATACGAGGTGTTCAAAGTGTTCGCATTACGATGGACCGAACTGTATATTTGACAAACGAAATGCTCAATCATATAAAATACATTTATAATAAAAAGTTTGTCTCTTGGCATAATTATCTTGCAAGGTATCGAACTTTGAATCAGTTTCCTATTAGGTTCATGTTGCCTTAAATATAAAGACAGTAAATTCGGTTCTGTTTCAAAAACCACAAGCAAAAAAAATCTGGATTAACTACTCTACGTTTCCATGACCAAACACAATCTTGATTCTAAGATGTTCTGGTCTACTCATATCTAATCTTATCATATCTAATTGCAAACTTATTCTAATATTATAGATGCACAACTGAACAGCAACTAATTTTAAAGTTCAGCACGTACGCAGTTCATTTTTAAGTGCTGCTTGACAACACTTAGGGGCTTAAATTAGGGATTTGTTATGGATTTCAAAGGTTCTCCGTCGTTGAGATTACCTTTCTGCTTAAATCTTTGAACTGATATAGTAATTAAAGAATAAGGAATGCTAAGGGGTTAATTATTCTCTCTAGAAACAACCTGTGTTAATAGAAATATGTAAATTTTGAATTGAAGTCGACGTTATATAAAGAAAAATGATCAATAATATTAGTAAAAATATTTATTTTATCTAAAACGTACAAATAAGACATATATTCTCCCTAATCGGCATGTGATGGTATAAGCTTAGCAGGTGTACAAAGACAATGGACATGCTAGATAATTATAGAGAGACAAAAATTAATATTCAAAATTTTCTTTGATTAGTTATTTTACTACTCAGTATGGCACAAAATGACATACCAAGAATACGAGTATAAAAAATCATCTATCTATAAGCGTTGCGATTAGTTTTCCTGATCTTTGCCTAATTAGGACAATAGTGACACAATTTAAAAAGTAGCAGCCTGATTCAACCTCGATGTTCAAAAGATTCAAAATTATGTCATTTTTGTTTCAAATATACCTAGAGAAGATTCTTGGACGATCGTTTAAGTATTCTTAAGAAGTGAGTCTTATTTTATAAATCTGCTCAATGAATAATAGTACCTACCTTTTCATTGTTATACAATCTTATAACAGTACTTTAATATTAAGTCAATTAAAATTAGGTAGATTACTGCTGCGAGAGGTGAAGGCACGTAAAACATTTTCTATAAATTTATGGAGGCCATAGCCAAACTATTTTGCTACTTTTAAAAATAACATTTTCTACTTAAAACGTTCTCTTAGCCTGCTATTTATACAAAAAATGGGATCAACGTCAGTGAAATCGATCGTATTGTCCTCCATGTTTAGCTTGAATATATCGTGTACATGGTTGTTAAATAATATTGGCTTCAATACTGATCCTTGTGGTACCCCATTTTAACCTCCTCTGTCTCACTCACCCATATCATTTATGCTCAGATACCGTTAGCGTTAGATAATATATCAGCGTATAATATTATACAGTGAGCTCGTAAAAGTTGGAATAAATTCCGTAAAATCGTTACAAAGCAAGTGACAAAAATTCGCTCAGACACGTCGATTTTTAAATTCATTTCTCAATTTGTTCATTAGAAAAAAAATGTTTACAAACTTTTTATGAAATAATATGAAGCCGATTATGGTTAACTGTAGCTAAGTTTTGCAAAATAAATAGAGATTCAAAGCAAAGTAATGCTTTCGATTAATGATTTTTATATTTGATTTATTAATAAACTTTTGCATCCTGTGTCGACCTACCTTCCTTAAATCATTGAGTGAAAGATCTAGTAAGAGGCGCAAGGTTCCCAGATTTTAGTATTATACATACAGGTTTGCCAATATCTTTAGGATTGTCATTGTAATTTGGTTGAGTAGCCCTAAATATTGAGGAAAAGCTCAAATATTGACAAAGAAATACAATATTAAAACCACAGAAACTGCTCAGTTGCGTCTCTTGTTAAATTTTTCACCAAGGTCTAAACTCAAACTGTTTTCTAGTAGCATCATTAAGTTTCGAGTTTAAGAAAATTGGTCGATATTGGTTGATACACCAAAATCGGTTTGTATTGTTAAGTGCTGTAGGGCCGTTACTCGTACTGAACAATTTAGTAAATTATATTAAGTATTATCGTCTGATATATTTAAATACGAGAATATACCAAATAACGAAAACGCCATTTTGTCAATTATGAAACTATAATAGGAAATACGAATTCCATTTCTCTTTTGCAGTTGGCGTTGATGTTGAATTTTGTTAATCCAGTTGTAAAATTTTTCATCGTTTAACATGATGTCATAATTTTACTTTGTAATATTATGCCAACAATTTATGTGAAAGTAACATTCTAATGGATATTAATTGCGAGAGGATTTAGCACGACAAAAAACGTAATTTATTATCCACATATTTACACGTTAATAATTCTTCTTATTCAAATTAGAGCCGTGGACAATACAAGATACTTAGAAAAATAAAATCTTCTAGCATTGTTATTTTTAGTTTTTTAAATCATTACCTTTTTGCAAATGTTTTTTAGATCTTCATTGGAGGTTCTTTTATTTATAGTTGTTCATCATTTAGTATTCAGGACAGAGTATTTATTACAAGGAAACAGAACAATCCGAATTACTTTTATCTTTAAAATAAATAAACAACCTGCTTCATTTACTCTAAAACTCTACAAACGATCTGCTATTATTTAAGTTTCTGTCAATTTACTATGTCTTGATATATTACCCCGACAGTAAGTGCTCCAGTATTTTGAAAAATATTGCATATATTTTTTTTTTATTCTACAGCCAAGTAAACAGCCATAAATATTTTGTCAAATTTCTTATTAAACTGAACATAAAATGGGTTCAATGGTAGATTCATTACTTGTATTATAATTAACAATTAAAAAAGTGCTACCAGAGCAACTGGGTGCTGACTATAACGTGTATTTGTTTTTCGTGTACGACGTATTATACCTACGTATGTATTTTTTTTGTTTTGGTGTAAAATTAGTATTTAATCGAATACGGTTTTCAATGCTGGCAAATGTTTAATAAATTTCCACTTATAAGTTTAATGATAATATAAAATCAAAAATATTCAAAAAAAATTACGAAAACAAAGCAATCGTGGAGCAGTCATGAATTTACTTATGAAGTATTATTTTTTTCCTTATCGTCAAATTGTGAACAGCAAAGGCTAAAACTGACGCTAAATGAATTAGCTAAATATTTTATACAATAATTGGATTAAATGAAGCTTTAAAATTATGACACTGTGCTTAATTATAGATAAGATTTAAAAATAATTTACATCTCTTTTGATCGATAAATTGTGGGTTGATGTTATAAATAAAGAGAAAACAAAGAGCTTAATTTCATATGATATAACTTACTCAATATATTTAGAAACTAAATATATTAAATTAGATGATATAAATATATTCTTTCTGAATTTATATTATAGAATTATTAAACATTTCTTCGGAAATAAGCCAATTATAATGATTAATATAATGAAGAAACTGTTTCAAAATATATAATGAGAACATTAATTTAGAGTTTTTTAAATTAAAAAATAATATTATGAAATACCTCTAATGGTTTTTTATTTACGATGGCTATAAAACCAAATCCTAAAGATTTTATAATGTTACTGATGAAAGATATATTGAAACATCCTCTGAACAATATAATTTAAATATGGAAGAATATACCGTTGTTTTTAATACTAACACAGAGTTTTAAAACAATCTTCAACAAATGACATAGAAATCTGTCCAATTTTAAATTGGAGAGAAGATATAGTTATTTTTATAAACAATTTTTTTCTTGCTGAGCTTATAAATATTTAATAGAATCAGAAAATACGTGTTGAGTCGTAAAATGTAGCTTAAAGCTACTTTACACAGTCAAAGAAATTAATGAATTTATTTATGAAAAAATTAAAGAATTAATAAATATATTTTATGGTCCAATCATTTAAATTAGTTAAGAGACAATGCGACTCATAGAAGATATAACTGGAAAACGAATTCCATAACTTTACAGTTGCTAGTAAAATTTTTTCTATGAAATTTTTATTAAAAATTTATTACAAAAATGAATAGTGTCTAATACCGTGATGTCTTCTTTATTTGCATATACCTATTTCTTGAAATATCGGAAACTGCACTATTTAGCATAATTTTTTTACCTCATTTTGGTTTACAATTATTCTATCCAGGAACATGATCTAGATTCATATTTTGTGATTTATTTGTATACCCTGAGTAAACATGTCAGTTTTTCATTAACCTCATAATCAGGGTGAAACGTTTATAAAACATTTAAGTCTTATAATACCTTAAATTTTAAATTAAATATCTTTTACTCTCACCTTGTAAATACTGCAAGGAAATAACTTACCTGTAACAAAAAAAAATGGTTATTAATAAAATCTCAACAGGAAATGAAGGTGTCATTCGATCGAAAATTAAAAATAATATTTATTTACAAATAAATGCATATTGAATTTCAATTTATAGGTATATAAATTGGTATTTTATTTGACGTTTTATTTTTTCTTTAGACGCGTCAGATTGAGACCAACGATTAAAATTGCGAACTCTTTTCTAATGTAGTCGACGTTTCCTAATAATTCAACTAATCACCAGGAGACTGAAATAAATCAAAATGGCAATGGTCATTTTATAACATAGAGAAAACATATATAGTTTTGAATACTTTTATATTTTTTACCACGAATGTTGAGGGAAAATCGGATCAAAATAATCAAGTTCAAATTACACGTCAATATTTCAATGGTTAGGATTTAAAAACGTATCATGGCAGTATAGATGTTTAAAACGTCCTTTCCACTCCAACTATAGGAATCCTTACCTTAGATACATTGTTCTCACCATATAAGGATGCATTCAATATTAGACTTGCCAGCGAGGAACAAAACTAGTGGTGTGTCTCTATCTCTATGAGTGATTTGATTGTGAAACAACAGCGTGTTTTGCAAAGTGGCCTTTTATACTTTAATATTACTACTTATCAAATAAAATCTGGATTAATCGCTCTTCGCTGTAGGCGCCATTACTCCCACAACTGGAGAAGCAACCTTATTTAGAATATCAGGTTGGTCGACAGTAGACCATCTGTCCCTTGGAAGTACCTTCAATGCCTCCAATATTTCTAGAAGTTGACTTTGACCAACCATAGATAAAGCCTTTAGCAAAATTGACGAAAGAATACTATCGCCTAATGGTTTTTATATTTAAGATGGTAAATAAGCAGTTAAACTGTTGCATCCTATGTTGACCTACCTTTCCTGGACCCAAGCCGTTTCTTCGACGGTAACATATATAACTAAATAGTGTTTAGCAATAATAATAGTGATGGTGACGGTGACAGTGATAGTGATGGTGATGGTGATGGTGATGGTGATGATGATGGTAACGGTAATAGTAACAGTAACGGTAACGGTAACAGTAACAGCAACAGTAACGGTAACGGTAACGGTAACAGTGAGAGTAACTGTAACAGTAACAGTAATATGAATTGTAATAGTGGTTATATGATTTATTTTCAACAACGTTGGATCTGTTTTGTTAAACTCCTGAATTGTGCAGTGACTGTTTGGTCTATATACTCACATTTTACCATTTTGACAGGATTGATCTTTGTTTGTGAGAACTACGGAACTTTAGAAGTAATCGTCCTATGTGCAAATTTCAGTCAACTCTCTTAATTCAGCCCAGTCGAATTCTTGGTAAAGTTCTGATAGAAATAAACACAAATCGACGTAGTAGTTTTTATAATTACGGTTTGGTTTAATTAAACCGCAAATAGTAACAATTAATTGACAAAGAATTAGTTCTATGGCGAGTTCTATGGTTTCTCCAACTGATTACCCGACAGATTTATTACCACGTGTATGGTTCGGATGAGGATTATTATAAGAAACTTTACAAAAGTGGCCCTCTATATAATGCAGCATAAAGAAAGAAAATAACGTGGTGTCTCAATGGTAGTGTGGTTGAGCTTGTCCTTTCTCATGTGCTATATATAGAGATTGAAGCTTACCACTAATTAAACTTTTTAGCCCAATGGCGGCTCGTGAGACAGAATTTAATTTTGAAATTCAAGTCAGTGAAGGAAGTTCTCTCAAAAATAATAAAGTAATTCGTAAAAAATCCGTTTCAAGGTAACTTTGCTTTAAATGTTTTTCAAATATTCGTCACTAAATAATAGGGGATGGGATTGGAAACAAAAATCGAAAATTAAATTTTCAAGAATATAAACTTTTAATACCTTTCCAACTGCACTTGATAAAGTATATATGCCACATAGGTACATGCATACTATTATGGAAGTTACAGCCTACCTATTACTTTGATTAGTAATTATATATTTATAATCTCTTTGTCGTTTGGATAAACCAATTAACATTGACGCATAAAATATTGCAGACTTTTTTCCTCACATCCTCGCAATTAATTAGCATGAAACTTAAGATTAACTTTATTCTCTTTTTGTCATTTATCTATTAGTTGAAAAGTTATACAGGAAATTTATTATTAAAAAATGTTGATAAACCTGTAATAAGTGGCTGCTAAAAAAGAGTCCGCAGCATTTCATAAAATTAATTGATAGCAAGCAATAAGCTTACAAAGTTGTATAATGCGTAATTAACTTCGCAGGTTTATGCAGGTAGGTTGTACTTATTATAAAATAAGGGTCCAATAGTAATTACTAAAGATTGTAGATGGTTTTTTCATAATTCGCATAAAATTTATCACAAAAGGAAATCGTTTGCATTTGTATCTTATGAGTTAAATTTATTTATTGGAAGTGAGTTACATTTAAACAATTCAACAGAACGGCTGTGGCTATGAAAACGGTTAATAGTTATTAATTTCGTTATTTGTAAAAGCTCAACTAACACAATCGAGATATTATTAACTTAGTAATGAAGGCTTAGTAACGAAATCTTTGCCTACATATCCTCGGACAAACTTCTAATGGTTTTTTTGTCACAGCTATAAAAAAAGAATAACGTTAAAACTATTCAACTGAATATTTTGACTATATACTAGGATTTTTGTTTCTTATAATAAAACTGAACACGTTCATCAGAAGCAAAATTATTTTATACAGTGTTTATCCTAATTTCACGTATGAAGTTACTTTAATATTATTTTGTCTTGATGCCACTGAACTTGCCGAAAGGTCAAGCAGTTAGCGGACGACGATTGGTGATACTATTGGTATGTCTACGTCTACGCTCAATCAGACATAAAGAAGTTCCAATTGCGACACGTCACCTCGGTCCTTGATGCTGTATTATTCTTCTGAAAGGAACCTTTATATACTTAGCTTTATTTATTTAATAGCAACATATCGGAATAATAGATCTTGTCACTGTGACTATTTTATTTATTCTTAATTAGTGTCAAAAGAAGAGCCATTCAGAGGGTAACTGTGCTGAAGTTGCCCCCCACGTGACTGTTTGGTAGATTTGAATATACGACTCTAGTTTTTACATAAAGATACCTTGCGACAAGTTTAATAATTACGTCACTCGATGTTATTAATAAACATTGATCAAATTAAATAAAACTTCAGTGGTACAATTGTCACTAACCAAATTTACTTTGCACTTATATGTAGAATAAACATTTATTGTGGGAACACCTGCATCTATATTCTACATGTATTTCTTGTTTATTTATTTTTCTCTAAGCGAATTATCTCTTTAAGATAATATAATATAACGCCTCAAGGTAAAATATTTAAAAAATTTCTGGTTGCTATCTTATTCTTACACAAAGTAAAAATGGACATTTGGAGGTAACAACACTCCTGAATGCATTCTGATTACAGGATATTATTTATAGTTTTTTTAGTATTATTATAGGCTGAACAATTTGTTCAATATATTAATGATTCCAGATTTTTTATATATTTGCTGCACAGGCTGGTACTTGAATGGTAATTAATAAATTTAGAAAATTAGACGATTCCTTAATTTATTTGGAGGCAAAAATTTGTTTCGTACTTTCTTTCTAAAATTATTCATTTCATTATTTCTTATTTGCTTATTTCGAATTTCATTCGTTTTCCTCTTATAACATCTGAGATATGGGACCTGAAAGTCTGAGTTGCAACATCCGGCATAAGTTAAAACCAAGGCACTCAGTCTTAATAATCAATTAAGCAAACCGCCAGAACAATGTTATAATGCTAAGAATATTATCTGTACACCGGCTAATAAATCTGTTTGAATAAGCCATTAGTATGAATTATTCAAACAATTACACGATAAGAGACAAATTATACAGAAAGACTTGAATTACACGGTGTTCGTGACGAGAGCGTGCTTTACCAGTTAAAGCACAAGAGCCGCGCATTCCGCACCTACAATGAATACAAAACAAAATTTTCTCCAGCCAATCGAGTTTTACATTTGATTATCTCGAAATTGTATACGGGATATCGCTTGGAATTTGCTGAGGATTTAATGTACTTACTGCAGAAAATATTCCAGATGCATAATGTACGGCATGAGTTATTGTTTAAGACGATTATATGAATCATAAATCATAAGCGTAAACTGATTTTTCATTATAAATTGGCATTTGAAATATACCACTTAACATAATTCTCTCGATTTTGATGTTTCGGAAATTCAAAAAATATGGTGATTTATCTTCTACAGAATAAAAAATTGACGCATTGAAGAAAAAACTTTTTTATTGCATTTCCAAGATCAGAGGAAATTTATTTGAAAGCAATTTCTAGAATTCATACTAAGAGGTTCTTTCTAACTCTTCGTTATTGCAGATGTTACTCATCATATACTATGAGAAGCAATGGCATAAACCATAGAGATAAATCGAAGATAAACACTAATAAAATCAGATACCCAACCATGAGGATGAACCACAATTTGTCATGGGCTGATATGTCTCAACCGAGGCTTCAATGTTAGATCATAGATGATTCCGGTTTATATTAGAAGCATGAAATTTAAAGAAGATTTTTTATTGCAATCCCATGAAGATGAAGAAGACACTATTTGTGGAGTTTCTGCAGGAGGTTTGTAGTATCAAGTCGCGACGATCCTTGTTCATTGAATGAAACCGAGACATGGTGCACCCTAGCAGAACAAATAACTTGATTGGGTGAAACTTAAGACAAGAAAATTCTCCAATGAGGCGAAATATTCTAAAAGAGGCGAACGCTGAGATAAGCATAGACAGTCAGGAGCTGTGTAAGAAAGTATTTGCGATAGGCAGAGGGCATCATGGGTAGTTTTCTGTAGTGAAGTAGAATCCACTACTTTAGTTGCGCGAATCAGAGACGCTTACCAAGCCACCAGGGCTCATAAATGAGCAGATTCCTAATAAATAATGTTTACAGGCAGCAGCATGTCGCCCCAGTCTGTTCTGGGGAAATTTGTTTCCCTCTGCTGGATATTGGAAGGTTGCCAAAGAAACTGTGGGCTCCAAGAAGGTTGCTTGGCCTATTAACTCTCTTCTACCTTAAATGACAGGGTTCGATAGTATGCTTTCAGCTGGGACTGTTCGGATATCTGATATTATGTTACTATTCATGTCAGGTTTCGTCAAGAATCTGGAGGAAAGTAAATATTATATTTATACTCAACCAGGAGAAATAGATTACCAAGAGTCTTATCAGTCAATCAGCCTCACGTCCTTCTAATACAACAAATACTACATCGTAAATATCGAGAAAATGGCTACATTACGAAATAAATCGAGGGCAAAATTGTTGGATATGAAAATATTCATTCTGGAGGTGTTTATTGACATCAATCATTTGATAAAATCATCTATAAATCATAGATTTGCTCTTTAACAGAAATGTTCTATTTACGTTAAGTGAATAGAATGTTCAAATAGACAATAATTTGAAAGAAGATAGCAGGAAACATGGAAACCATAGGTTTGAAAGAAAAAGGTTGCTTTCAAGGAGGTGTCCTATTATTACCTCTACTATGGGATATAGTAATTAAATCTGGTTTCTCCACTATTGGTTAAATAACATTACTACATAACTAATGGGTGAATTTTTGGAACTGTTATGCGAACTTTTGCAAAAACCTTAGTTAGTAAAAGTATGATGTGCAGAACACTTCCTCTTTTAACTACGAGAAGAACAAGTAAAAAAATTGGGTAATTTGATACTGAGCTGATGTTTTTTTCGTATAAGAATTGTTCAATAAAAGAGCTATATAAGAAAGTGTTCGCAATAAGGAGATGGCACCAAGGAGAGCCTTCTGTAGCGGAGTAGATTCCGCTACTTCAGTGGCGCAATTAAAAAGAGTCCCGTCACCAACAGCCAGAGCTCATGGAATAATGGGGTAGTTCTCTTACTTATAAATCTATCAGACTTTTCTAAACTCCTACCAAAAATAACGTCTACAGAAAACAGTCTATTCCTTGTCTTCCTGCTGAAGACCTGCAATCCCATGAAGATGAAGAAGAGACTATTTGTGGAGTTTCTACAGGAGGTTTTGTAGTATCAAGTCGCGAGGATCTTTGTTCATAAAATGAAACCGAGACATGGTGCACCCTGGTAGAACAAATAACTTGATTGGGTGAAACTTAAGACAAGAAAATTCTTCAATGAGGCGAAATAGTCTAAAAGATTCGAACACACAACAAGCATGGAGAGTCAGGAGCTGTGTAAGGAAGTATATGCATAGGCAGAGGGCATCATGGCTAGCTTTCTGTGGTGGTTGCGCGAATCAGAAACGCTTACCAAACCACAAAGGCTCATAAATGAGCAGTTTCCTTACAAATAACCTATCGATCCTTACAAACAACCTATCGAACTTGCTACGTGCTAAGAATAATGTTTACAGGCAGCAGCATGTCGCCCCAGTCTGTTCTGGGGAAATTTCTTTCCCTCTACTGAAGATTGGAAGGTTGTCAAAAAAACTGTGGACTTCAAGAAGGTTGCTTGGCCTATTAACTCTCTTCTACTTTAAATCAGAGGATTTGATAGTGTGTTTCCAGCTGGGACTGTTCGGGTATCTGATATTATGTTACTACTCATGTCCTGTTTCGTCAATAAACTAGAGGAAAGTAAATATTTATACTCAACCAGGAGAAATATATTACCAAGAGTCTTATCAGTCAATCAGCCTGACTTCCTTTGAATATAATTTAAATACTACATCGTAGATATGGAAAAAATGGCTATGCTACGAAATAATTCGAGGGCAAAATTAATTGTTGGATATGAAAATATTCACTCTGGAGGTGCTTATTGACATCAAAGGTGTGTTTGCTCTCTAATGGAAACCTTCCATTTACATTAAGTGAGTAGTGCCCAAATGGAAAACAATTTGAAAGAAGATAGGGAACATGGAAACCATAGGTCTGAAATAAAAAGGTTGCTTTCAAGGAGGTGTTCTATTATTACCTCTACTATGGGATATAGCAATTAAATCTGGTTTCACCACTATTGGTTAAGCACGTGATATTACCACATAACTAATGTGTACATTTTTGGGACTGTTATGCGAACCAAAAACCTTAGTTAATAAAATTATGATATGCAGACATTTTCTCTTTGTTAACTTTGAGAGAACAAGTAACAAAATTTGGTAATATGATACTAGCTGCTGTTTTCCTTCGTATAAGTATTGTTCAATGAAAGATTCCGTCCAAAGGCTTTGTCCAGTTTAAATTAGAAATGAAGAATTTAGAGAAGATCTTTTACTGTAATATTATAAGATAAATTAACTAAAACCTCTAATTGCATATAGTATCGAAACACTAAGAGACATCGACTGTAGTAATACGCTTAGCTACAGGAGGTGTTATAGCATCAACTAATGAAGATCCTTTTTTACTGTATAAAGCTGGGACGCGACATGGTGCACTCTGACAGAACAAAGAACTCGATTGGGTAAAATTTAAGACAAGAAAGTTCTTCGATAAAGCGAAACAGTCTAAAAGAGTCAAAACTGGGGGCGCACGGACAGCTACATAAGAAATTATTCGCAACAAGGAGATAGTATCATGCCTTCTGTAGCGGAGTAGATTCCGCTACCTCAGTGGCGCAATTAAAAAGGGGACCCTCACCAACAGCCAGAGCTCATGAATAATGGGGTAGTTCTCTTACCAAAAATAATGTCTACAGGAAGCAGTCTATTCCTTACTTTCCTCTGCTGAAGAGTGGGAGGTTGCTAAAAAAAACTGTGGATTCCCTGGTTCTTCATACCTTTTAAATCGCGGGGATCTATGATGTGTTTCCAGCGCTGTTTCATATGGGACTGCCATACATACACGAGTATCTGGTATGCATCTTCTTATGTGTTATTATTCCAATAAGCTGGAGGAAAGCAAAAGTTATCTTGATACTCAAACATGGTGAATAAATTGCCAAAAGTGCCATCAACCAACCAGCTTGTCTGTTTTTGACCACTGTCAGTTTCTTCACTCTGTATATTATTATACGACATTTGTGACTATATCAGCATATCATATCTACATTAAAAATGTATTAGAGACACTGCAAGCAACTCTGTCAATATCTGCCTTACCAATAATGCTACAAAGCACAACAAGTTTCATTTGGAAGTGCAAAATTAATCTCGCCGGCATGTCCCACAATAATCCAGAATGCAATAACCGACAGTAATAATATGTACTTAACACCGCTTTTAGAGGTGTCGCGTAATAGGGAGTTTGTATAGCTGTATGGTTACAAAGGCCTTAGTCTGCCGGGATTACATCGTATGTATGCTTATCCCTCTTCTGATACCATTGATGGGCCTCAATTATTCCAGAATGTAATATCGGTAATCCTTGCTTGTGTTCACATCGACACCTCGTGAGTTTATTGGAGATTCTTGCTAACTTGGAAGAGTAATCTATATGAAGAGAATGCTATGTAATATAATATTTTCTCCCAGTGAATATAATGCGTGTACCAATTCATCTTGTTTTTTCTTGTTTTATAATAATGATTGTTTTTTGTAAGGAGAAGCTCACTTGTGCTCAATGTTGGTTCTGATAGCATTTCATTGTTTTTGTCTCCAATAGATCTAACAAATCTATTCATAGGTAATCTACACCGATTTATTTTTAAATTTGTTTAATGAAATTAAGACACACATCTTGCCGACGGTGTTAGTTCAATAGCAGGCAAAACATTCAATCTTTAATACTGTTAATTAGATGTTATTTCTCTTCTTTTTCTTTTTTGGGATTTATTACCACATTCCTTGAGATTCCTATCCAAAAAAATTCGATTTTTCTAAAAAATATTCAAATTAATCAGTTTAAAACTGGGAAATAACCTCTACGCCTTTGACGTAATGTCAGAGGATCAGTTAGAGGGTGTTTTTTGACAACTAATAGGAATTAAATTAATACAAAAATACTGCGCTGACGTTTCGGAAACTATATCCGTTTCCTTTTTCAAAGTTTAGGCTTTAGATTTTTATGTAACGTGTAGAATAACACAGCATAAAATAAAAATTGTTTATATCATTTCCATAGATACTTACCATAGAAATGTTGAAAAATATACTATATAATATTAATTTTATTGAGTTCTTCTCTACATAGGTAACCAAGTTGAACAAAATTCTACCGATCAATTTGATAGGCATTTATCTTCATTAAGTAAAATTATTGCAGATTCTTTGATTTTTCTTTTTTTGTTGTCTGCTTCTTTGGTCAAAATTTTTGCTGAATCCCATTTTATCCTGTGATCGTTTTCCCAAGCATGTTCACAAATTTTAGATTTTTCAATATCACCTTTTCTAATATAACTTTTGTGCTCGCCCAATCGTACTAAGTGGTCTAGATGATTCACCCACATAATGTTTATTACACTCGCACGGGATACTGTATATACAATTTTTTGAATTTTGTTCAGGATTTAATGGTTTCGTTTTTGTCAATATGAATCTTAAAGTATTATTTGTTTGAAAAATTGTCCCAACGCCAAATTTTTTACCGACACGACGTAATTTCTCAGATAAAACTTTTATATATGGAATTAATGTCGAATAATGATATTCTGGTTTTGGTTGCACCGGATTGTTAACTCTATTTTATTTTCAATGTTCATGAAAGTCTTATCAACAAATTCTTTCGGGTATTCATTATTAATTAAAATTTCCCTGACAAATTGCCTTTCATGTTTGAATATTTCATCATTAGAAGAAATTATTTTTGCCCTATCATACAAACATTTTATAACACCTCTTTTAACGTCCAAAGACTGGTTTGAGTTAAAATTTAAATATCTGTTAGTATGAGTCTTTTTTCGGTAAACGCTAGTTTGAAAATTATTATTATTGACTTTTTTAATTAAAACATCTAAAAATGGTAATTCATTATTATTTTCTATTTCTAGAGTGAATTTGATAGATGGTTCTTTATTATTAATATTTTCCAAAAAATTGTTTAATAAATCTATTCCATGAGGCCAAATTGCAAAAATATCGTCAACATATCTCCACCAAGTTACCGGTTTATGAATATTATTTTCAACATATCAGTTTTCAAAATCCTCCATAAATATATTACTTAGTATTGGTGACAAAGGGGAACCCATTGCCATCCCGAAGTCTTGTTGATAGAAATCATTTTTTAATTGGAAATAGGTTGTTTTTATTGATACCGTTAACAGTTCCATTATACTATTTACGCTAAGTTTAGTCCTGTTTGCCAAATTATTGTCGTTTATTAATTTGTCTCTAATTATTTTCAAAGTTTTGTCCACAGTATCCCGTGCGAGTGTAATATACATTATGTTATTTATTATGCGAGCACAAAAGTTATATTAGAAAAGGTGATATTGAAAAATCAAAAATTTGTGAACATGCTTGGGAAAACGATCACAGGATAAAATGGGTTTCAGCAAAAATTTTGACCAAAGAAGCAGACAACAAAAAAAAGAAAAATCAAAGAATCTGCAATAATTTTACTTAATGAAGATAAATGCGTATCAAATTGTTCGGTAGAATTTTGTTCAACTTGGTTACCAATGTTGAGAGAAGAACTCGATAAAATTAATATTATTTAGTATATTTTTCAACATTTCTATGGTAAGTATCTATGGAAATGATATAAACAATTTTTATTTTATGCCGTGTTATTCTACACGTTACATAAAAATCTAAAACCTAAACTTTGAAAAAGGAAACGGATATAGTTTTCGAAACGTCAGCGCAGTATTTTTGTATTAATTTAATTCCTATTAGTTGTCAAAAAACACCCTCTAACTGATCCTCTGACATTACGTCAAAGGCGTAGAGGTTATTTCCCAGTTTTAAACTGGTTAATGTGAATATTTTTTATATAAATCGAATTTTTTTGGATAGGAATCTCAAGGAATGTGGTAATAAATCCCAAAAAAGAAAAAGAAGAGAAATAATTTACGAAATGTCACAAATAACATTTAAACAATGTTAATTAGATGTTTTTGTGTACCACAATAAGACAAATTAATTATATTTCGTGCACTAAAGTACAAAAAAATATTTATTCATTAGCTATTTTTGGAAGAACGTGCTCATAATATGATAATTTTATAATTATTATATAAGAATTATTATGATAATAAAGAATCGCTTGGAATATTGAATAAGAAATATAACCGCTCATGTAGTTGCCACAGTAACAAGTGTTGAAATCATACAATCGATAGGCAATAATCTTGTAGTTATTGCTTAAATTTGATGAAACAGTAACAGATGGAGCCATTAAAAAAATCTTCCACATTGACTGACGGACTGGTCTAAGCAGATTTTGCTTTTTACCGTTGAGAAACAAAAGTTGGAAGCTTTGGCAGTCTCCTATAAAAAAGCCCTTAAAATTATTATTTCAAATAGAATTTTCCAAGCACCCATTTTAACGTTCTTGATTTTTCAACGCCATCATATCAAAATTTTGTTCCATAAGAATGAAAAGGTACCTATTATTTATTTACCTATAAATGAAAGTAATGCTGCTCTACAAAAGTTGCAAATAATTCAGTTTCAGCATAAAAAAACTTGAATTCTAAACCTCGCGTATTGTGAAACGGTTCTGTACTCAATTTTTTGCATCTCGCCAGATCCATCTACTTGACTCCGTGAAATTGATGTAATTAAGAGATGATGTAAAAGCAAATTTAATGATGGATTAATATATCATGTACGAAGGTTTCTCGGTGATTACTAAGTCTACAGATACGTACCTGATGTCTTGGATGATTTCATGTACATTAATAGTAAATATGAAAGTTTCAATTAAACAGTTTGCGAATTATAAACTACTATATAGGAGTGCCAAAAAGTGCTTAATATATTTGCGTTACGAAAAAAAAAAATATCTAGGCTGGCTGTTCAGAGTTTTAGTATCAGAACTGGTTGAAAAACAATGCTTATAAAATTAAAGTATTTTATACAATTATTTACCTTTTAATAGTTAATTAGTTATGGATCATCTTGTGTAATGCAATTTTCATTCGGCTTTTACTGCTACCATCCCCCATCTTCACTGATTCCACAATTTCGACCAAGAAGTTAATGAAGTTAGGAAACATTTACATAAAAAAGGAAAAAGTCTTTTATAAACCCTTTGGTTTCTCCCGAAAGTAAAAGTGTTACATTAACGGATGCCTCTCGTGATTATAAAAACATTAAAATCCGTGCTTGGGAGATAGCCTGACGATCTCATTGCTATGCAAGGCCCGACCTTCTCGGGCACAGTCACAAAAGGAACATACAAAAGGGATACGCCGAGGGATATAATGACATACATAGCATAAAAGGACACCTTTGTGTGAGATGTCGATTTGATTTTTGGGTTCTGATAGCTCGGCGGATTCTGCTCTACTGTATTTTATATGGAAATATAACGTCATGTTGAAAATTAAGGAATAATAATAGAGACATGAAATATTCGGAATTTAAGTGACGTGTCCACAAATCTTTCACTGTACAGGGGAGAACAGAAAACAATCCAAGGTCTTTTTTTTTTTAATATACTTATTTTTTGGAACCGTCTCTATAAAGGCAATTTAAGTATAAATAATATTTAATTTAAGATGAATATTTCGAAATTTTCTAAAGTTTACATTGTGCCCAAGACAAGAGGGACTGGATGGGAATCTCGTTAATGATGAGAGATACTAATTTAGTTAAATGGGAAAAAGTTGCATAATTGAAGGACTAATAAAATGACGCCAAAAAATTCTTGATATGATTTCTCATTTTGAAGAAATTACTATTATTATATTAGCTCGTAGCCCGTATCTTAAAAAATGTTTGATGATGGTCAGAAAAGGCTCGAAATGTAATTAAACCATATTACGTGGTACATTGTTGAATTCAGAATAAATAGGGTTTCTAAAATTTTATATCAGGGGTAAATTAGGGTAATGATGGTTGCTGGAACTATTACCGAGATACCTATACTGACCTTCATTATCTTGCATTGAGTGTTAAAGTAGGGCACGGGTAATACGAAAATAACTATGCAATTAATTCTATAACTCTGCTGTTTTTGATATACGTCTGGTAAAGTGTAATCTTCATGAAAGTAACTGCAGAAAAAACTGGAACCACCAACATTACGACCTGGTTAGCAACCATTATGACTCGATTTAGGATTGAATGCAATATTTTTGGTGAAAGTTTAGGTCCAGAATCCCACATTTAGAACGGTATTCCGAACCAGTACGCATTTGATGTTGCATTGCAGCAAACACTGGTTAACCTTTATAATATTTTTATGTTTGCACGTGCGTCTTTAAACTGAATCAAAAAAATTAATTGCATTGTTTTTTTTACTTCTTTTTTTAAAAAGACCAAGACATCGTTGCGATATGCAAAAATATGTGACTATTAATTTATATACCTCAAAGAATGATGTTTATTTCGGTATCATGCATATTTATCATCTTGAATAATAACACTAATAATTACCTACGTTTAAAGCAACAAGCGTTCGCATCGGGTCCGTTAGTTCGATTAATATTTTTATTGTCTATTAATTTATTGCTGCATTTATTATAACTTACAACGAAACAATGCGTAGGAAAGATTTCCATACGAGATAGGAGAAACTCGTTATACTAGTATTACTTTTATGATCGTTGTTTCTACTTAAAATTTTCCGGAAGATTTAAGCTGGCTTGTCTTAAGTTTTCATCACCTATAATTGGTTAACGCGAACGTTTCAAACGATAATTATTTCAGTCGATTTACTGTTCAGAACTTAAATACATCAGCTGAAAGTTTTAGTGCTAATAGGTGTCCGTCCATTAGGCATATTGTTTTTGCATGTGGAGCAACGGGCAATATCCTTAAGAAATAACTAAAATAAAATGAACCTGATCAGGATTGGATACTGTTTGTCTCCCGTAAATAAAGCTACTCTGGATCAATTCATATTTGTTTAATTTACTTTAAAGTAATAGAAGCAATTTTTTAACTAAATTAAAAGACAAGTGTTAGCATTTGCACTCCATTACACTCCCCCATATAATAGGAAAAAGTCTTGCTGATTATGAAAAAATCACCCAGGAGGGAAATTTGGAAAAAATGTCCTCAAATTTTTTATTTACAGCACATATTTGAAAAACCAGAAAATAAACAGGTTACCGTTGGAAAATTTCTTTTAAAGTTTTAGTCAGAAAAAAACTAATTTGACACATACTAATTTGACACATAAACCGACTAAGTAGCTTCAAAAACAAAAAGGTTAGTAATAAAGCATAAGTAATTTGGATCACCCTGTATATAAAAAAAGTGTTATACCATTGGAAACTGGAATTTTCAACCTATAAGATAATATACTGACAATTTCATGAATAAATATTAGATTAAAAATTATTAAATATGCACCTCTTGCAATGAAATTTTTCTTAGTCACAAAAATATATCTTAGTGAAAAGAGTAGGTAAGTGTATGATAAAATTAATTTTTTAGAAATAAAAGTTACAAAACTCTAATAAACTGAGGATCAAACTAACAAATTTTTCCATATTTCTATTCAAATTAATCCATTTTTACTGTACTTACCGAATTATAAAATAAAAATCGTATTAACAAAAGCTGTGTTGTTCCAATCAACTCTGAGTAAAATAAAAAATCAAATGTATTGACCATGTTCAGTGAACCGTGCCATATTTAATTAATACCTGACATCAACCCAATTAGTATCAGATATTTATAGCTCAGAGGCATTCGTAATATAAGTCTATAATTTTCGGCATTCGATACTATAGCAATTTTTTGTTTGCCACCAAAGAATGATTATTGTAGATAAAATAGTTTCCACAATTCGGTCAAAACAAATGTACAGGATGTGTAAAAAATATGATATATTGCTTATATATTTTTTAACAACCAAAAAAATCACATTAAAGAAAATTTTTTGAAGTATTTGGGAGGCCCCAAAAATTTGTTTGTTGCTTTCTTAAAAATAATATATTTTAAACTCAACGTTAGTCTTATTGGGAGTTATTATAGTAATGAATTACAGATATTTATTACAGTCGTTAATTCATTATTATTTTTACTACTATATAAATCTACGATCTTAAACGGGCTACTCTGAGAGGATTAACACGCGCCCTCTAACCCTCAATACGCAGCCCCATAAAAAGACTTTGGCGAACTCCTGGCAGTTTTGTACTACCCACATGTACTAAAGTATAGATTGGCTAACTTTGTAATGTCTTATCTCATTCAGACAGATCATAAAACTCACTTAATGGATGATATTTTCCGCGGATATTCTGCCCGTTAGGGATGAGCAACAGCAAGTATCCTATTACGAAATACAACTTTGCTTCCACATACTCGTAAACTCCGTAAGAAAAATGCACTTTTCAAGCGGATTTCCAATGGGATAACAACTTGGAAACTTTTATGTGGGAGATTAACTTTAAATGTACCTATATACAAGAAATATTTTCAGTCCCTAATACATCCAAATGCTTGAAGAATAAAAATGTAAATAAAGCAAATAACTCATTATTTAATGTTTTATTAGTTAACAAACACTTGAGAATAAACAATATTATTATTGTAATAATTATTATTATTGTCTAAGTTACTTTTTTTATTAATAAAATAATAATTTATTCTCTAAATGAAGGTACATTTTAGAGCCTACAAGGACAAACTTTGTAGGGAACAAAATTCCAATTTTCTCTCAAATTTGAGAGTGAAAAATTTTTGGAAGATAGTTAGAAGCATTTGGTTGGACACCGAGGTAATTTCCATAACAAAACAATTTAATTGTGTATGAAGAAAGGGAAAAGAAAAAAGGACAATAGTTAAAATAGAAGAAAAATAATGGAAAAAACATTTTAAGGAATTATACAAGGGAGAAGAAGGAGAAGGACAAGAGGAAGAAGCAGAAGAAGAGGAGGATGAAGATATAGAAGCCAAAGAGAAAGAAAGAAAAGAGAGCACCTGGATGTGATAAAATAACAGCAGAATTAATAAAAGAAGAAGGAATAAATCTACATAGGAAAATTTTCAAATTAAATAAAGAAAATTGAAGAAAAGAAAAATTATCGGTCGAATGGAGGATCAGAATAATAATCCCAGTACCAAAAAAGGAGACATGACAAACTGCGAGAATTACAGAGGATTATCACTTCTAAATGTAACACTAATGATATTGTTAAAAGAAAGATTACAGAAATACACGGAGAATAACATGAGAGATTTCCAGAACGACTTCAGAAAGGGAAGATCAATGGTTGACGCTATACATAGATATACTAAGGAAGGTAATAGAAAAAAGTTATGAGAATAATATGAAAATTCACTTGATATTTATAGATTTCAAACAAGCGTTTGACCAACTAAAGAGAAGCTAATTAATTAAAGATATGAAGAATATAAAGAGAAACCAATTAATGAAAGACTTGAAAAATATAAAGATACCTAAGAAAATTAGAGAGCTAATAAATATTGTGATGGAAGACTTTTATTTATTTATAAACACAGGACAAGGAACAACAAACAACAAACAAAAATACCAGTAGAAAAAGAGGTGCTACAAGGAGATGTTCTCTTTGTTCAACTCTTCATCCATAGCAGATTCAGTAAAAAAAATGGAAGGAACAGGTACGATTAACAAAAACTTTATCCAAGCAATAGCATATGCGGAGGATGTGATTACCTTAAGAGAAAAAAAAAAAACTAGAACGAACGACACTATAACTTGAAGAAGAAGCGAAGACAAGAGGCTGATTAAGGCTTAATGAAAAAAAAAATAGAACTACATGTGCTGCAATAAGGAACAGTGAGCAATGTCAGAATTTACATGTGGAGGAAACGCATTCAAAGAAGTGGAAACACAATTTTGATTAGTGATTGGTATTTGTACCTAGGAGTGCTAATAAACAGAAATAATGAAAAGAAAAACATAAAGGGCAGAATACGGAAAGGGTATAGAGCATTCTACAGCAACAAGAAAATGTTCAAGAATCAAGGGTAAAATATTAAGCAGAGAAACGAAATTAAGAATATATAAGACTCTGGTAAGGCCAATAGTAACATACGAAAGGAAACAATAACACTGATCAACAATGAAGAAAAGAAATATTGGAAAGAAAGGTAATAAGATCAATAATGGGCCCAAAGAAAATGAATGAAAATGAGTACAGGCAATTAATGAACCATAAAATAGAAGAGATTTTGGGAAAGGAAAACATTGCAAGAGCTATTAAATTGACGCTGGTACGGACATATATAGAAGGGGAAGAAAGACAGCGCTCAGAAATTTAAACGAAATATAACCCAATAATAGGCCCAGAGGTAGAACAAGAAGCAGATGGAAGGAGCAGGTCGAGAAAAACATTAAGGATTTGAAGATTGAACAGTGGAGAAACACACAACCAAGAATGGAGAAAAATAGTAGGACAGACAAAAACACACCAGACACTATAAGAGAGAAATAAGGACTTATTCACCAAATAAGTATAATTCTGAAAATAGAAAAGCTTATGGGTATGTATATTTATCGCAGATAATCTATCCAAGCGCAAGTCATGGACGAGGTGACATATGTTGACATCTGGTCCATTTTGAAAAACATACTGAACTGCATTTTGGAAGCACATACAAGATCATTTGAACCTTGAACCACATTTTACAATTTTAGCCAAATTTTAATTAGTTATGTTAGTCTGTCTGTATCTTGATGTAAGATTAAGCTCACTGGTCTCTGAAAAGAAAACTTGCAAGGAGAGTACTGCCATCAGCGAAACTGTGCACACAATTAAGAGCAGGAAGGAACAAAGTTGTGATAAGTGATAAATCAGATCCTTGTAGAATACCCGAGTTGGAACTGATGAAACTCCAGCAATTACAACATCAAGACGATCTGATATTATATATATATGAGCAGATTTCCTATTGAACTATACCGAATGCGAAAATAAAATTTACGGTCGCTCAAAATACCTGCCGATTTGAGACATGGTAGCAGTTGCATGTTAATAGTTCTTTCCATAGATCTAAAAAGCATAGAGGGTACGATGAGACCATATAGTTATCTGGTCAGGTATAGGTTGCACTTCAGCAACCTTACCATTGGAAGGGAACACACCTTGTTTATATAATGAATTGAAGGAAGAGTCAGCTGAGCACACAATTTGTCTCAGTCATCTGGTCCAATGGCTAGTATTTCGCATATTCGTAAAGATATGAGTATGAAAATTTTTTTTTATCGAAATATTTTTTGAAATTGTCATACAGTGATAAATTTAGTTAAGACAGCAACTTCTTTCACCCTACCCCACAAAGTCATGACTTTGTCACATGTTTAATTCAAAACCAACAATATTACGAACTCAATAACCATTGTGTCTTTCCTAACTTCAATTGTTTCTTTATCATGTAAGGTCAGCGGAAATGAATCCAACGTATAGGTACGTAGATACTTATATAAACATCTGTTGTGTAATAACCTAGTCTCGCTGTGTAAAAAAATTGGGTCAATTAGTTTCCAAATAAGTTCTGCGTGTTCTGTAATTGAACCCTCGGGATTTGTATTTGGTAAAAAGGCAAAGAAATATGGACCAGAAATATAAAATGCGATAAGCTACATAAATCCTGAGGTAATGCAGCGTGAAAGTTTTGCTAGTTTTAATTAGATTGACTAAAAATTCCACAAAATATTTACGTCACTTCGAACATACGAAATAACTAATTTTAAACAATTAATAAATCAATTTTTTGTATGAAACCTGACACTATCTTCGGCTATGTAAATCAGTTAATTTTTAATTATATTTGTGGTTCATTATCTGATGAAATATATAATAAATTTCGAAGCAACTGACTATCTCTTTTGGTTACACATAGCTGTATCTAATGAACATTAAGGCTGAAGGCGAGAACCCTCAGGTTAGGAATTATGTGATTATCGAATATCGGAACACTGAAGATCCGAATCAGATAATATTAATAAACAAAGATATAACTTTCTAAACACCTGACCAGTCGTCACCGAAGATTTATATGGATACCTATAATTCAGAGAATGGCTATTAAGCTTTGGTGACTAAACGCTACCAAATGTTATTCTAATAAATGGATGTTCGTGTCCTTTAAATCTAATTTATGGTGATACGCTTTTTAAATATACGTGAATTTAATTTTGTTGTAATTTCTTCAAATTATTGAGGAATTCTTCTGATAAACCCAAGAAGATGAGTCATTGCAACATTTGTCTCATGGGAACTTGCGGAAAATTGTATCATTTTGAGTTCAAATGGGCAAGATTCTGAAAAAAATTAACTAGCATTATTTGATCTATAGAAAAATATAAAATTATGGAAGTATAATAAACAAAAATAACATTTGCAGCGTAGTCCTTCTTTGGTAATAATAGAACATGCGAAAACAACAAAAGGTATACCATAAATCCAGGCACGCTGGCAAAGAAAAGACACTCTTACCACAAATAATATTTCTAACTGTAAACAGTTTCAGATAATGGTAATAACATTTTCTAAATATAAAATGAACTCTTGGAACTCTTCCATTTTTTAAATCATTTTAATATTTTACGATATCCACATGTTATTGTTAACTAGGTGTAAGATTATGAACCTAACATCTTTATAAATTATTTAGTTTATATATTATTAACATGGCACGGACAGATATATGAAGAAGAACTATAAAATGTATTAAATAATCTCTCAAATTACTTACGAAATACTTTATAATAGCCATAAAAATATTTATAATTTTAGATGAGAAATGTAAAAAACATTTTGACGCTGAAATTCTTTTCAATAAAATTTAATTATAATTCTTTATGTTGCATCGGCCAATTAATGAACAGCACAAGATTTCGAGTTCCTATTACCACATAGGCATAGGGGAAGACGGGGCAAAACTATTTTTAATTGGCCAAAAAATTAAAACCACTCGTTAAAACAAGATTATAATTGATACAGGGTGTCCCACTTATCATACTCACCACGGCCATCTTGGAAACAGTAAGAGATACAAGGTAGATTAAATGACACCAAATGTAGAGCTTATCAAGGCTTACTATATGTGCAAAAATGTTTTAGAAAATCCAATCTTGTTTCATGGGCAAAAAACTGATTTTTGTCATTTTTCATTATAACTTCTTCATTTATGCGATTTTTTTCGTTCTTAGAGCACTTAGAGTTACCGCCATTATTTGATTTTCTTATTTTCCTCCCTAATTTTTATGAAATAGAACAAAAACACTCAAAACATATTTTGATTTATTAGGTGCCTACGTATCAATCAAATAATATTAAACTTTTAAAAAACTAAGACCAAACAAATATCTGGATCGCCTTCTAAAGCGTCCACAGCCACACGAGATAAATTATTACAACACTATTTTTGTCTCTGGCACAAATGTCTAATTAATATTTAGTTGAATTAAGTGAAGTTCATTTCTGAATTCGCATGTTATCGAATAAAAGTAATTTTCGCAATAAAAAAATCCATCGGTTGTGGCCGATCAAAGGGCGAGCAATCTAGTTTATGGATTCCCAAAGGAAATACACTACAATTCGTTCCCGCTGCTGCACCTACAAGAAGACCTGCACCAGCGTAATATATAGGAAAGAGTAATTTTAGAAAATCGCCTACGTTACACTAAATATATCTGTAATTTATATAAATAAGTTGCCGCAGGTAATTTCTAGGACGTGCAAAGGGAGGAACTGTGGTATTACTTTTGCATTATATTTGAGGGTTTGTAAGTAGATCTTTTTATAAATATTAAACGTACAGAGAATATACATGGCACGTATCTAGAAATTAAAGTTCACTGAGGAGTAAATTTCAGGTTGGATTTTTTTATTATCTGCAAGCACCTCCAGTTGAGGTTATAAAATGTTATGCTAATTTCCCGAGTCAAGTAGAAATAAATTTATATTTTAATATGCAATATACTTATAATTATTTATCTACTGTCCACGGCTGTCCACACTAAATTTGTCGCTCTGCAAAAAATTTATGACATTAATTTTTCATTAATTTCTCATTTTTAAAACCGATTTTTTTGTAAAAAATCTGATATATGCAAACCCTCACGTTTGGAGGAAACTTTTAAAAGTTAAAAAAGAGAAAATTGTTCTGAACAACCCCCAAGATTTGATGAAATTTTTTCTTGTATTTAAAACCTCGATTATTACCACGTATTATTAATTTGTAACTTAATATAAACCATACATTCGTAATCCCACTTATATAATTGTTTGGAACGTGCTGGCCCATTTCCGAACAAATATATTTGTAATATAAACCGCAGTGACAAATTTCCAGGATAATTTCTGTAAAAAGCTACCCCTTCTTGATAACTAAAACAACCCATTAAATTATGTTTTGAAATATTTATCTAAAAATAGCCATAAATTATCCCTTTCGCCGGAAAAGGGTTTAGTGTCACGTTGCAGATTTATTAGTTGTTTTTTTATTTCGCATATGTGGACCAAACCGCCCTTTAAAAAAATATAAAAATATACCTTTGCAAACGGTGAATCCAAGAAGGGTTGCCCACCCTAAGCGTGTGTTGGTTTTGGAAACGTGCGTACTTTATTTTAAGCCACTAAATGTCGAAAACTTTACAGTGCCTATAATAACTAGTCCCGAGTTATTTGGTAATTATTAATTAGTATCATCGTCCATGAACCGGATCAGATTTACTGAAAATTGTTAATGTATTTGGAGATATTATCATGGATCGGGTTGCACGCCACTGTAAATCTACTTAACGTTGCAAATAAAAAGAAATTCAGTTTAATAACCTTGATTTCCTAAATCAATGACGATTCAGTCTCGTATTCTACTACTATAAACAGACATATAACGATATCTATAAAAATGAATGAAATTAATCAAGAATTGCAGCCTGAACGTAAAAGCAAAGTTCATTCATATGGCAAGGTTGAACGTATGCCAGAAAATGCAGCATTTCAAAAAAACACAAAAACAAAATATTCCACAATGATGAAAGGATTAAGAAAGTTATGTGGGCGAAAATAGCATCCACAAGAATGTTTCGCCTACTATAAACTGCCTATTTATCTCAGTGCATAATTTGTTTTTTGTCTTTTTAATTTTTTTGTCGTGTGGTCAAACCCATTTGACACCGTTTTAATTCAATTAATTGGTTTGTATTGGGTTGAGAGCTGTTTAAGTATGACTAAATCTTTAGTATTTTATTAATATCTGTTAATTCTAGGAACACAAGTTCAAAAATGTGAGAGAAGTCATGTAGTAGATGTTCATCTCTATTGTAATTTGAAATAAGTGACGATTTTTGGGTAGTTAATTCTGCGAATTTATCAGACAGTGGGAGAAATCAGAATCAAAAAGTTTAAACCATTACTTGATTTTAAGTTATTTCATAAATTATTTAAACCTTAATAAATAAAACTTTGGTAGAGAGTAGAAATAACAGTAGAATTATCTAAGGAAATAAAAAACACTATTATTAATTTGCATTTCTAGTTTATACCAATGGAAGTCTTAATTAATGTTTGAATTATTCGGAACACCTTTACTATTTTATTTTTACAAACAAGGCAGTTAATGGTATTATTCTGACCTCGCAATGGCGCATGTATGCCAAATCTGCAGTTTAAAGGAATTTTAGAATCATTAGGAGATTTGTATGATAATAACATTTTAAATAAAAAAATCAGGTTACAATTTGTAGTAAATAGGAGGATAAAGTGATAAGGTAAGTACCTGGGATAAACGGACTGACTACAATAAAAACTTTGTTTTAACTTAAATGCACTTATTTCCTAATATACGCATCAAATCATAATCTGGTTTAGATATACATTTCTATAAATATAATAAACTATAACTTTTATTGGTAAAAATATTAGTGGAGAACCCTTCTGATCTACAATGCACAGTGCTCTCGAAAGGTGGAGAACTTAGAACCTGCCATTGAATAATCATGGCAATGCCAATGTGATTTATTCATATACGCTAGTGAAATTTTCACAAACGTTTTTAGTCCACAGTGAATTATGAAACTTTTTTATTTCTTTTAATATTATTTTAAAAAATTATAAGATACTAATCTATTTGACTTGTAATGAACTCAGGATTGAAACTGTCTTCCATGGAATACTCGATCGGAATGCAAGTTAAATATTTCAGATAAATCATCGTTTAAAATTTACCAACCGATTCAATAAATAACTCCTTAGTTGTCTGGGCTTTATGTTGACTTTGGGACTTGTACAGATGACGTATAAGACCTAAGGTAAGTGAATCATAAATAGGTACTTAAGTAAGATTTATTGCGTCCAACACAAAATAGATTGTCTAAATTTTCTAGTTCATCGTCTATTAAATTTCCCTTTTATTAACATTAACATCAGGTTTAACAAATTTCAGTTGATGAAATAAAAAGTGCATTTAAAAATTTATATCTAGCAAATCCACATTTGTACTGAACATATCGAGCTAATCGTAGTATTTGTAAAAATTTGATACATGTATGGCTGCACAATAATTGACTACATACATATTTTCTATTCTTGACACGTCATTTCCTCGTGATATATTTAAACTGCTTTTAGAAATACGATTTTTTTAACAAAATACTTCACGGAATTTGAGGTAATGAGGTTGCTGCCAATATAGCAATGAAAGGAGCAGAGAAGATCTTAAAGCGCGATTCGATTTTAGTTGACCAACTGAAAAGTCGGTCAAGTTTTTGGTTCACACGTTTTAAGAGTAAATTTTAATTACCTAATTAATTTAAGAAAAATCATCTTGGGATGGGATAGTCTGCGTAAAAAATGCCGAGTTTCAGAAATCCTGTTGAAAGAATTTTTGGAGGATGTGGAAGGATTTAGAAACTGAGAATGTCGACAGGAAAGTTTAAAGAACTACTATTAAAAATGCATCAGAATCGGATGATTCAAGTCTATTGACAAATGTTCACACGTTTTAAATTCGTTTCAACTCGTCTAAAAAACAATAATATGACTCACCACTTGACCGATACAGTTTGAACTAAAACTGATGAATGATGAACTAAACAAAAACCATGGTAGTCATTAGGTGGAGCGCCCGAGACCAAAGTAATTGCAATTGTTCACCATTCAGGACAAGCCAAGGAATTAATGGAAACAATAAAAATGGTGACATAACCATCCACCAAGAAATAAATTACAACTTTTAAGTATCACAAAGGATAAAATTGGAGTAACCGAAACGTTTACATTGCGATTTCAAGTATGTTAGAGAAATACCCTTAGGTAGGTAAAGATACCCCTAGGATCTAGGGGTATCTTTAGCATTATCCTTTCTATAAGAAAAGTAAGAAAGTCTGCGATTTAGATTAATTTTTAAGTTATTTTAGAAAGTTGTTTTACTGAAATTTATTAATTTGGCAGCGCAAAGATAAAAGTAGTAAACCAAAATCTGTTGCTATAAATAGTCTTCTTTTGTTTTGTAAAAAGGAGAAAGAAATTAGTTTCCTACAAAGTCTATTCAAAAAACAAGGAAAATTGTATTTTTTCCAACAAAAACTGATTTTCTAGCTTTATTTAAAAAAATTCATATGGTATTTCTTAGGAAATGTGTTAATGAGAAATAATTAGTCATGTTAGTTGGAATATTTCCCTAATGATAATTTTACAAAACGGGAAATTTTCCGTTATTTAAATTTCGCGCCAATTTGCACAATGAGGCGCCAATTTGCACAATGAGGCGCCAATTTTGCAAATCAAATGTGAAATGACAACATAACCTACTCAAAATGTGACAACGCAAGTTTGTAAAGTGTAAAATAAGTTTCTATGTGATGATAGATAATATACGGAAATTTAAAAAATGAAGTTTGCCATATGACAATTTTTTAACTTAATTTTTATTTATTATGTGAATAAATCGTATTTTTTTAATTTCTTGCATGATATATTTTTTCTTTGTTAGTTACATTTTAAAGTAACAAAAAATGCTAACCTTTTAATATCATGAAGAATACCTATGGTACCTATATATTATTATTACTATTATTAGTATACTATTAAAACAAAGTGTATGACCTTGATATATTATTTAGAAAATTTTCGGAAAATTTTCCATAAAATCCATATTTTCCGAGTTTTAATTTTTCGGAAAATATACCTACATCACTGGAAATAATAGAACACTTTTTCGAGATAGACATACGTGATTATGATTGTCACATAAATTCCTAATATAAATAGTCACGTTTGACAAAACGTTCAAAAAAAAAGATCCTGCAATCCTATTTTGTAAAATATACTCTGTTTTTACTGTTCAGTCAATGAATTAATAAATACTTAAACAATGTCACAATATAATCCTCAATTTCCGAGATTAAGACTTGTAAATAATGTAAATATTCGAAGATGCCAATTATATTGGCGTATCGTGTGTCTTGTCAAATATTCAGTATTTTGGTGTCGATTGGAAACCACTTGTCAGCGCCACATCATGGATTTAAAATTACTATTCAATTGGTTTATCGTTAATTTATACTTAACATTAATAAATGGTTTGAAAATACCACGTCTATAGAAATTAGTCACACTTACACAAAGCACGTCAAATTTTTATAAAGAACATTTTAGTTAACTCCCTAGACAGCTTTATTGAAATGCATCGGCGCTCTTCTCCATTTAACTTATTTAATTCCCTGAGATAGCAAGTATTTTATACAACCACATTAATTTCACAAATGCGTCAAATATGACAAGTTGAGGCATGTGCCGAGTGTATTGGTTGGACTTGTACCTTATTTTTGTTTATGAAATCCGAATCTAAGACACTGTCAGCTGTTTTCCAAGACACACTAAGTGGATACAAAAGTCGTAAATACTAAATATGAATCCGACATGTGTATCGGAATAAGCGGAGAGCTCAAGCGCAGTGACGTAGCAAGAGGGAAGTTGACAGTATTTTCCTTTATGGCAAAAGAGTTTGGCTGGAATAATTCACAACTTTCACCTTGCGAGATTTATCGCACACAAATATTTGATATTGGTTCCATTTTGTTAAAAATAAAATTGTATGGCTTCCCAAAATTTGATTATATGAGTTTGCAGGTATGTTCGTTTTTATGCTGTTGTCTGTGCGAATCCATCCAGTCTCAAATGGTGCCTTCTCATTTTATCAAACGAATTTTCATTGGCTGCACATTTTCTCAAAAATAGACCAATTTAATGGTCCTTACTTTAAGGGGTCAATTACAGAATTAATTTGTAAAACCTGTTTTAATTTTCCCTTCATAACTCCATGTAGACAGTGCCTCCACCATTGGAAGGTTAAGGCGGGCTTATAACTGGAGGTAAAAATACATTCACAATGCGGGAAACATAATTCATAATGCTTTTAATAAACAGTAGTAGGTTTTGTACTCTCTTTTATACGAGCTATTTTGCTTCTGTGAAGTAAAGATAAAAACACCGCAAGTTCTCAATTACACCGAATAGACATCTTAATACGTCTTAAAACTGTTTCCATTTATTTAATTTTAGATTTACAATGTTTATGTTGACTCAAAAAACTGACGCTTTTATTGTGGCTTATTTTTCTGAGTCATTTGTTGTCAGATTATTAAATTTATAAGATTTATGACACTATGAGGATTTCTGTATCTGTAATTGTTGTCAATTTGTTATCATCATGCAAATATTTTTTAAATTGCATAATATATCATTATCATCTTCCTATAATAATAGTAGTAATAATAATAATAATATTTATATATACAGGGTGTCCCAGAAATAAGTGCACAAAAAGAAACCACTTATTCCTGAGGTCAAAATAAATCGATTAAACTAAACTTACCTCTATACCAAAATGCTTCCTAAGAGAGCTGCAGGCCCCTAAATGTGAGCCCCTGAAGACGTTTTTTATTTATTATCTCCGAAACTGTTCAATTTTGTTAGGCTTAGAAAGTTTAGTGGATGTGCAAAATTTCATTACTTTAACTTGAATAGTTTCGGAGATAATAAATAAAAAACGTCTTCAGGGGCTCACATTTAGGGGCCTGCAGCTCTCTTAGGAGGCATTTTGGTATAGAGGTAAGTTTGGTCCAATCGATTTATTTTGACCTCGGGAATATGTGGTCTCTTTTTGTGCACTTATTTCTGAGACACCCTGTATACACACGAGTATACACATAAGTCCTAGGTACTACTTTTTTTCTCAAAAATAGAAAATGTGGAAAGGACACATTATAAGAATTAAAAATACTAGTCAAAATACCAACAAGTGCAAAGCAACAATGGCAGGTGCAAACTGATTTTACTCAAATTTACGGTATCCTATCGAAGTTGAACAAGAGTACCTTTTTACACAGAAAACTTCATATTTTGATAATTATTTCTCATTAAAAATTATAAAAAATTACAAATAAAAAAGTTATAGTTAAAACTATATACCCCCAACCACCCCAATCTCTTACACCCCTGATTAAAATTTTTAAACGTATTCTATTGCGCACTATTAGACTTAAAAAGTTTAGCGACTGGCCATAATTTCATATTTTCATATCAGATCGTTTTGAAGTTATTTAATAAAAACCGTGGTCGAACCCCACCTAAGGGCTGCAGCTCCTTTAGAAGACACTTTAGAGACAAACTATTGCAAGGTTTTCTTAATATTTTGACTTACTCTATCAACCCTGACATTTTGAATACTCAATTCGGAATCACCTTGTATATAATCGTATTAAAAATTCTCTACCTAACTCAAAATATAAAAAATTCCCCATTTTTTCTATAACAATTGATATCTCTGTTATTTTTAGAGAACTTTGTAACTGTTAAAGCAATAAAAAAAATTCAAATTGGTTCTTTAGAATTGCTTATAAATCACAATGAACATATCTCGGAATATATGTTTAAAAAAATCCCAAAATTTTTTTAGGGATTTGGAAGAACGATGAATTTTAATATAAATGTAAGGGTCTGGATAATCACCCTGTATATAAAAGAAACATCTATTTATGGTGGATGAAGATCAATGAATTTTGTTAACGATCACAAAAAGCCACATCAAGAGTAATCGTCTAACTCCAAGGATATTGAGTTTCAAATATTGCCCATATTTTTCCAATATCCACTTCAATTAATAGTGCACCAGTTTATTATAAAAATTTCATTTAAACATTATCAATCGCAACAAAGTATGTACGATCACAATTTTTGAGGGGGGGGGGTTGTTCAGAGTTCGTTTTTTAGGTGGTTACTCTGTTGTAAGTGAGCAATTTTACTGGTGCAAAGGAAAAAGCCGCTCACTACACTAGAAGTCTAGAAGTGTGCCAAATTCTAATTTGATATCCTAAACAATAACTTTGCTATGATTTTTTTAAAAGGTATCTGCAAGCCCAAATGTTTCCATAAAAAATTGAATATGTATAAAAATATACACGGGATCCCATTTGAAAATATAAAGTAGTATAATACGCCCCTATAAAAACTAAACTGTTGGCCGACTAACGATCGCATGCGTGAGCATCTTTCCTAATGGTAATAACATTGTGAGACACCAAAGCCTCAAATTACAGAGATTTTAGATTTCGTGACACTCACTGGTCTAATTTTCAATAATCAGAAATATTCTTCTAAAATTTTTAAATAGACTACAGTTGAATTTCATTCATACCAATAACCTATCAAAATTGCGAAGGTATCAAGATATACTAACCCTCAATAAACTGTATTATCCAGTTGTACTTGTAGGAGTTCAACAAGGATTTAGTAGCTATGGCTCATACATCTTTCATCAAACTAAAAAACGCATGCGCTTGTCCAAAAGGAAGCTTCAAATTACAAAGAGGGGAGTTAAATTTTATGTTACTGATCTAATTTTTCATAATAATTTGTTTTGCTATTTCGATTATGTTAATAAAAAATCAACTGTGTATTTGAGACTTAAGGCAAATATAACGAGGATGCTCCATTAGCGCGTTATTTGAAGCATTAAAAAATAGTAAATCTACTATAAGGGCCTAAAACTGCTCCATGATAAACCCCGAAATTGTTTATTTTCTATATTGTGCCTTTTTTTGTGAATCAAACAAAACCAAAAATAATACAGTAATACAGATTCATATTTGTTTTGTGGCTTTTATTTTGCAGTAAGAGCTGGAAACAATGATTTGTTTCTAGAGTAGTTAGAAATCTTAGCAATAAACTTTAGGGCAAATATGCTCCAATTTTCTGTATATGTACTGCCCCACGGGTAATTTACTGGTTTTAACCGTTATTCTCAGTTGAGACACACAATTCATTGTTCTGGTATGATTATGAAAATATTTTTTTTTTTTTGTTTCTTAGTTAACTGTAGACAATAGAATAGTTTATGTTCATATATAGGTAATTTTACATGACTAAGGATGCCAGTGGCAAATTACTCTTGTATTAAAATGAAAAGGATATTGATAAAATTTATTAAGTAATCACGTTGAAATAATTTAGTCTTGAATATAATACGTTTCTTTCGAAATTTTTAATAACGTTGATTAATTAATTGTTGAATTGAATCAAGAGAATGTTACGATGCAATGTGTTAAGATGCAATTGTAAGTTAATTAGATAGCAACATTCGTAATTTTTCTGCCACTAATAAACGTTCGTGAAACGTATCAAAAACCTTTCTTTTAAACAGTTTTATAAAGACCAATTGAATTAGACGGCGATTCAACATTATAATGAAACATTGGGAGGAGTATTTTACCCACCAACAGTCAACGTATATTTGCAATTTTTCCACTACTAATAAACTTGATGAAGAGTAGATATGCTAGGTGCGTACGACGCCACTTTCAAGGCCACGCATTCTCGATGGACATGGGCCATCAGGAGAGCCCTTGGTTCTTGTAGCTACACTCTGGGGGGTCGTGCAGAGGTCATCCTTCGTCTTCAGATGACGTCTGCTGCTGCTGCTTTAGCGGGGGTGCTAGGGGGGTGGTGGTGGGGTTAACGCTTAAGAGCTCTTCGGAATGCAGCACCCCAGGTCTGATGCATTAGCTGGAGGATGGCGTTTCTTCAGACCTAACGCAAGAGGTGCAATGCACTAACGCATCCTGCATCCTGCACCCTGGTCCCTGGCCCTGGAACCTCTTGCGTTAGGCCTGAAGAACGCCGTCTCCAGAAGCTTTTTTTAGTTTCTAAGTTGGTACTCCTGAGCAAAGAGTATTGTATACGAAGAGAGCATAGGCGTACCAGCTTGAAAAGGGGGTATAATTATATTAATTTTGCTAGAGTACGCCTATGGTAGAGAAAAAATCAATGCCGCTATTTAGGTATTCTGAGATACGTGTCTTTTAAGTAAACAAACCCGACTTCCGAGAATGCTAATATAAACATCACCTTCACTCAGTTTGAATGCATCACTTATTATCGGCTAATATATTTAGGTTAATTAAATTAAAAAAAATAAATGCTCTTTAGTTAGAATTAAAAATTTGAACTTGCAATTACATTTTAGGGTGATAAAATAATGTACACATAGTATAATACATTATTAAGTTATTATTTAATGAAGTCTTTCGTTTCTAAGCCAAATGAAATCAAGACATATTTATTACACACACACACACAGCACTAGGTCAGTATATTGTCAATGAATCAATTGAAGCTACATGACATTGAATTTTTATCGCTGACTAAAACGATACGTGCTTTTATACCAAATTACGTTATAGAATCCACTTTACACTGTGTACCAAATAAAAATTTTATTTTCTTATTAATTAATAATTTAAGTTACACTCTTTAGCTAATTTTGACTGTGGAAATAAAACAATTGATATAACAATAAGCGGATATATTAATTTTAAAAAACAGAGTTTTTTAAAAATTCTATTTTTTATGTGCCCAACAAATCACTGTCTGCCGGGGTTCTTCTTCTATGAAGTCACCCAGGTTAGCGACATCCTCATCGCAAGCGTCACTGTGAATAATTATAACTGTGGAGGCTTCTTCTTCTTTTTCGAGGGAGGGAACCTGAGGTGGAGGCTCCATGAACGAACTTAGCGGAATCAGCTTCGGAGGTCGTGGTTCGAAATCTCTGCAACAATAAGAAATACATATAAGTATATATTATTACTTAGCAGAGAAAAAAAAGCAGGAAAAATGAACGCTAAAAAAAACTTACGTTATTCTTAAAGCAGTATCTTCAGACATGCAGAATAAATCTGGTGACTGGCTGGGGGAGTAGATATTTGTATCGCTGTAACAATATGAAATAAATATAAGTATATAGTATTACTTAGAGAGAGAGAGAAAAAAGAAGCATAAAAAATTAACGCTATTATTTTAAACTTACGTCATTCTTAAATCTGGTACACTGGTAGACGAGAAATGAGCGTCTTCTGATGTACGAAATAAATTTGGCGACGGAAATCGATGGGGGTAGACATTTGTATCACTGTAACAATAAGAAAAAATATAAGTATATATTATTATTACTTAGAGAAAAAAAGCAGCGGGAAAAATTAACGTTATTATTTTTACTTACGGCATTCTTAAATCTGGCAAGCTAGACCAATCAAGCTCAACTTCTGATGGTGACATGCTGAAGAAATCGGACGTAGACGAAGTCGATGGACTTGGTGGTAAATCGACAACATCATTTAAGCTCAATTCGCTAAACACGATAAAAAAAATATATTGTAAGTACAGAAATGTAAAAAAGAACAAATATCAACTTACTTTTCAAATAGATATTCCTCCAGGTTCCTAGGTGGAGTATATCTATTAATAAGAGAACTTAGACGATAAAACTCTTCGCTACACATTTTAAACTTAGGTACGTGCGCACATACAGTAACAATGATGAAACAAAACTGAATGAACTACGATTAGAAAACCGGTAAAGAAACGGTGTGTGAGGAGGGACAATTATGCCGAATAAGCTAAATAAAAAGTTTCTAGAACGAAATCGCAATATCTCAGAGACGCAAAACAAAATACTAAACACGTGGCAAATAAATGATTTAATTCAGGGCCAACCGAACCATGAGAAAAAATTTTAAATGCGCATTTAGCAAAAACAGCAGTAGGCGATATTCCGGGAATTTTAGTCCGAGTGTAATTCAAATTTAGGTTAATATAAACAATTTAAGTCATTAATCTTAATGCATGTCAATATTAAACAAATCAGCGCCTTTATGCTTTAAATGCCGACCCATGGGAAATAAGTAATTAGCACGTATTTTTCTTAGAAAAAAGCGTGACGTAAGCCCCGCAGCTGCAATTGTAGAACAAAGCCCCTCGTATGATGGGTATACGGTATACGTAATAAAGATGACGTCACAGATAATATAAATAAGCCGAACGTGTCACCGCAAGCGTAATTCGTCATATAACTACGTACCAGTTATCTCATCACGTGCTTTTGTGTGTTTATTAATATTAACTGACTGAAGTTAATTTTACAGACATTTAAAAAAAATACGTTTTTATAAATCTACATTGGTGTGCTTTGCCAATTTTAAATAATATTCAAACGTGCTGTGCTCCAGCAGATAAAAAATGTAAGTTATT
This sequence comes from Rhagium mordax, assembly GCA_963680705.1. Classification (NCBI taxonomy): domain Eukaryota; kingdom Metazoa; phylum Arthropoda; class Insecta; order Coleoptera; family Cerambycidae; genus Rhagium; species Rhagium mordax. The sequence goes on along the minus strand of OY796660.1, from coordinate 12,706,512 downwards.
TTTTTATTATTTCTTTAAAGTATGACTTAGTAATTTGTGATATTTTTTAGAAAAATGGACTTAGCTCAATTGAATCAAATATCCCTTTTAGAGATCAAAGAATTCGTTAAAATTTACGAATTACCAATTAATGTGGCTCACCCGATATATCGAGCACAAATTATCAAAACCAAATACGGTGATAGTGTATTATTGGAATTACATGATAAAAATTTATTTTTACCCAAACGTATGGTAGCCGTAATGAAAGACAATCTGGAAGAATTTATTGACGGGAAATACAGTCTAATATTCGAAGGCCTAATTGAGGAAGGAAACCCCGCATTAGGATCCAGATTTAGATTCTTAGAATCTGAATAAAATGTAAGTAAAAATTATTTTTTAATTTAATATTTTAAAATTAATAAGTTTTTTATCTTTTTAGTGGTGAAATTTTTTTTATAAAATATAATAGACGGAGCAGCAAATCCTACTTCATTTAACAGACGTCTTTCGTGCAGACAAAACGTACACCGGCATGGCGATCAACTCAAGTGAAATAGCAGTCCTTAGCACCCAAATTACGTCTAAATTTCAAGAAGTGGAGGCTCTCTTAGAAGAAGGATGCACTCCAACGCAACGTCTCATTTGGGTAAGACAGATAAATTGTCACATTAGACTGTTCAATAAGGCTATTAACAGTGCGGCTTTACCTGTAGGTGTACTGCGAAAATTGCAAACCAATTTAGGTCATTTAAAAAGATTTAAACATATCATTCGAAATTATAGTGTGGGTGCTGGAAATGTCATGAAAACTCATATACGAGGGAACCGCGTAAAGTGGGAGGATTTAATTACGGCTTTTAAAAGTCGCGTTCGTACCGGGGTGATAATTAATTTAACTCATAAACATATCGAGGAATTTTTTAATGATGCTTCACATCTGTTCAGCGCTAGAGTTAAAAATGCTTTAAAGAAATTACCAATGCTGAAAATTAACGCTTGCTTTTGTGCCGAATTTATCAGAAAGTCAGGAGAAATCGTAATAACAGCGAGGAAATATTTCAGTACGAAAAACAAACAGGTGGATATTTCCACAAATTTATCTGAATGGTTTGACCGCAACATAAAAGCCGATATTTCTCACGCTATTTCAGAATTCTCAGAATCAGGATCGGGGTGGGCCTTATCGCGTATATTATGTTTAGAAGTTAATTTAAATAAATATGAGGTGGGGAATGGCGTTTCATCTTACATTAGATTACCGGGACAAATTTTAAAAAAGCAGGCGTGTATTAACGTAAAAAATATGTATGATGAAGCGTGCTTCGCTTGGAGCATCGTCAGCGCTTTATATCCTGTAGATATGAAAAACCATCCTGATAGAATCACTTCATACCCTCAATACGCCGAAGTGTTAAATTTAAAAGACATTCAGTTCCCCATGACTATACCTCAAATAGCTAAATTTGAAAAACAAAATAACATTTCGGTTAATGTGTTTGCGCTGGAAATGGATTATAGGGCGAATTTTTCAGTAGTTCCCATACGTTTAACGAAAAATAAACAAGTTCAACATGCAAATTTATTAATTGTGCAAGATAAATATCATCCTAAACTAAAAGAATTCGAGACTATTCCAGAAGATGATGAACCAGAGGAAATCAAATATCATTATGTTTTAATTAAAGATTTATCTAGACTGTTAAGTGGTCAACTGTCTACAAAACATCAAAAAAAATTTTTCTGCGATAGATGCTTGAATTATTTTAGTTCGGATGATAAATTAAAAGAACATTCCATCGTGTGCGAAAAATTTAACGATTGTAAAGTAGAGTTTTCGCGTGAGCCTTTTGTTAAGTTTAAAAATTTCGTTTACAAGGAAGATGTACCTTTTATAATGTACGCGGACTTTGAATCTCTGCTAGAGCCCCTCAATGAAGATAGTAGTCATTGTAAAACAAACCGATATCAGAAGCATACTGCATACAGTGCAGGATATTATTTTAAATGTAATTATAATGATGAGTGGTCATATTATAAAAGTGAACGGAGTTTGGACTGCATGTCTTGGTTCGCGGATCAATTAAGTAATATTGCAAAATTTGTCTTTTCAAAATTGAAACATGTGGAACCCCTGAATACTATAGTTAGTTTACGGGATGCCAGTAAAACGTGTCATATATGTGAGGATGACTTCAACGAAAAAGATAAAATTGTTCGCGAGCATTGCCATCTTACTGGAAATTTCAGGGGGTTTGCGCACAATAGATGTAATTTAAATTATAAAAATGCCTTCGTAATTCCTGTGGTATTCCATAATTTGGGAGGGTATGACGCTCATTTTGCAATTAGAGAGCTTGCCGAGAGATATCAAATTACATTATTACCTGAAAATAAGGAAAAATACATTAGTTTCACCGTTTACGATGAAGAAACTAATTTAAAATTCCGATTTATAGACTCATTCAGATTCATGGGCTGTTCATTAGAGGAGCTTGCTTCCACGTTAAAGGAAGCTAATTTCAGTAATTTAAAACGAGAATTTCCGAATTTAAATGACGAAAAATTAAAATTATTAAAAAAGAAGGGAATATTTCCCTACGATTACATAAACAGTTTAGAACGACTTGACGAACCACAATTACCAGACAAGACAAATTTTTACAATAAATTAAATGACTCAGACATTAACGAAAATGATTATCAACACGCGCAAACAGTTTGGGATAAATTTAACTGTCAAAATTTAGGTGATTACAGCGATCTGTACATGAAAACAGACATCATGCTATTAACTTGTGTGTTTGAGACTTTTCGCTGTACTTGTCACAAGACGTACGGCCTAGACCCCGCTCACTATTACACCATTCCAGGTTACACTTGGGATTGTATGCTTAAATATACAGGGTGTAAACTAGAAACCATCCAAGACGTGGATATGTTAATGTTCATTGAACGCGGCATCCGAGGGGGCATCAGTCAATGTAGCAATAGACATGCCGAGGCTAATAATAAACATTTAGACAGCTATGATAGCACCAAACCCTCGACATACTTGCTTTATTTTGATGTAAATAACCTTTACGGATGGGCCATGAATCAACCTCTTCCATATGAAGGGTTTCAATGGGTAGATGATACCAATATTGACGTCACCTCAGTACCTGATGATGCCGAAATTGGGTACATTCTTGACGTTGATCTTGAGTACCCCGAAAATCTTCACGATCTTCATAAAGATTTACCTTTTTGCGCTGAGCATCGAGCTCCTCCAAATTCTAAATTTGAAAAATTAATGACCACTCTGTACCCTAAGCAAAATTATGTTTTACATTATAGAAGTTTAAAACAGGTCTTGCAGCACGGATTACGCTTAGTTCGTATCCATAAAGTGCTGAAATTTAAACAGTCTGCCTGGCTTAAACCTTACATAGAATTAAACACTAGATTGAGGACTCTAGCAGAGTCTAATTTTGAAAAAAATAATTATAAATTAATGAATAACAGTACATTCGGCAAGACGATGCAGAATGTTCGTAAGCATAGAATCGTTAAATTAATAAAAAAATGGGAGGGGCGTTACGGGGCTAAAAATTTAATAGCAAGTCCAAATTTTCAAAATAGATCCATTTTCAGCGAAACACTTATGGCTATAGAAATGAAAAAATCTCGCATTATATTCGATAAACCCTTGTATATAGGAATGGCTATATTAGATATTTCTAAAACATGTGTTTACGAATTTCATTATGATTACATGCTGGAAAAATTCCCCGTAGACAATTGTAAACTTTTATATACCGATACTGACAGTCTAACATATGAAGTACAGTGTAATGACGCGTATGAAGAGGTCATCAAGAAAGACATTCATAGATTTGACACCAGTGACTATCCTTCAGATAATCGCTGGAATATACCTCAAATGAATAAAAAAATTCCCGGCCTAATGAAAGATGAAAATAACGGAGTACTGATGACTCACTTTGTTGGTTTGCGATCGAAGCAGTACACGTATAAGCTTGCGCAAGGTAAAGTTGTGAAGAAGGCTAAAGGCGTAAAAACTAATGTGGTGAGAAATAAAATCACTTACGAGGATTATTTTAATTGCCTTGAGAAAGCCTCAAATAAACAGCACCGGGAAGATGAATGTTTACTCCACAAAACACAACGCTGTATACAATCAAAATTACATAATGTGTACAGCGTTGAGCAGACTAAAATAGCTCTTAATCCATTCGATGATAAACGTTACACTCTACCTAACTCATATGACACTTTGCCTTGGGGTCACTATTCAATCATGGATGATGATGATGCCCACTAAAAAAAAAATCTCTCTGTCTATTATATTTTATTGTAAAAATTGAATTAATTTTATTATTATTATTATATTTAATCGCATATTATTATTATTGTATATTGTATTTACCCATATATTATTATTTTATATTGTATTTATCATATATACTCTGTTTTTAGTTCAATATATATTATTTAAAACATCATATTTTTATTCCATATACCTAACCTAGAAATAAAAAACACACACATAAAGGTTTAATTAATATTTTCTTTATTCAAGCTTTTAATAAAAACATTTTTCTATCTAAATCATTCAGTATTTTATCTAAATTATAAGTTAAGCATTCACGTATACAGTATGTGTGAATGTTACAAGGATATATTTCACTTAATTTAAATAGTACATTATTAGGAGATAACTCGTATTGCGATTCGCTTAATATGTTATTTGTGACATTTAAAAAGTTATCATAGAATTCAGTAAAACTTAAACTATGCAGTAAATCCATGTGTGATGATACAAGTTTGCTAATATTTATAATCTCGTATACAGTGTTTCTTGAAAAATAAAATAAACTTGAAACTCCAGCGGCAGACAATTTTAGCATCTTGTTTCCGATAAAAGGAGCCTTTATTAGTGCATATTCAGAGAAATGAATTTCTTCCTCCAGTTCTTCTTCTTCTTCTTCAGCTTCTGTAATCTCACTATTAAAATAATCTGAGGTAAATTGCTGAAGGTAAGTAATAAAATCATCCCAATCTTCTCTTATGAATGAAATATTATCTGGTTTCGTGAATACAGGATGTGACACGTTCAGCAATATTCTTACAGCAGGAACATAACCTCTTGCAGGAGAAAGTCCAGTAATTATTTTATAATTAGAATCTTTAATGTAAAATACATTTTCACAAATATATCGTTCTTCAGCGAGTATAGCCTCATGATAAATGTCATTAACGCGATCAATTTCACTCCAATAACCGGAATCTTCATCAGAGGAAAATGATGCACTAGCACCAGGTGATTTCATTATTATTATTGATTCTATCACACTCAAAGACTAACAGACAACTAAGCTGTATAAGGTATAATCTATCTTGTTTATGTAATTAGATAGAGGGAGGGAGGGAGGGTACTAATTTTATTTTTAAAAAGGCCTCCAAGTTTCATAAATGTGTGCTATTCTCTCATAAGATATAATGTAATTTTACGTATTTCATGCCGGGTATAACACATTTTCTCATAAGAGCGCATGCAAATCGATGAACACACGTGCAGGTTAAAGAATGTTATCTGAATCAATCCAACTGTTGTGCGCAGAATCAAAGCCTAGCCATTTCACGTAAGACTTATTACCGCGCTTACGTAACACCTTTTCCACGAGGTACACATCGGGTATTTTCGTTTTTTGTAGCTCCTCTTCGTAGAATCCTCCTCTAATTGGTCTACCCTGCATATCTTCAAGTAAATAGGTGGTAGGATTGGTGATTCGAACCTCGGATATTTTAAATAACTCTGTACTCCAGTTTGGCGTGTATCCTTTGCTAAACACATGCTTACTCTTACTAACTCGCACTATATCGCCCGCCTTGTAGCGTCGTGATGCTGCTATCTTTATGTGATTGTAAGCCGAGAGTAAAATTTGTTTTTCATTCTTAGCGTTAACATCTACCGGTTTTACCTGGGTGGTCCTATGTTTTCGGTTATTATACTCTTTAACAATGTCCGGAAGCACCTCCAGCCATCGGTATGAACCGTTTAAACTGAAATACTTGTATAAACGCTCCTTTAACGTTCTAATAACACGTTCAACTATGGCGGCTTTCTTAACAGTAAATGTACTGTAGTGGTTAACCTTAAATTGCTTCATCAAGCGTTGAAAGTGAACATTATAAAATTCCGTACCCTGATCTGTATTTAAATTATTACAAGATCTCTTGCTCCCCTTGAAGACGTTCTCCATAGCCTGGGTGACTTCAGGTCCGCTCTTATTTTTTATCGCTTTAGCCCATACGAATTTAGAAAAACAATCTATCACCACTAGAATGTATCTAAAATTATTGTTATCCTTGGAGTAGTTTCCCATCTCTGCTAAATCTGCCTGCCATAAGTCATCTATTCCTTTTATTACTATGCGCCTGCGCCGCTTAATATTTCTACGAGCAGGTTTATGCAGCTCATTAACCAATTGAATTTTTTCTTTAGAATGCGACATCGTACAGCTAAGATGATGATGGAAATAGCACGGTATCAAATTAAATGAACATATAAGTCGAAATTTTATAATTTATACTCTTTTGCCTGCTTTAATTTTATTAACTTTCATCTCGATATTTTTCACTGTGTTAGACAGAGAGGTGAGATTCGCTTGCAATAGAACAATTACTTCGTCATTTAATTTTTTTATAGATTTTCGGAGGTCTTGTATGGAGCCTCTCTGTTTATCTAAACGAGTAGACGCGTCCTTTTGGTAATTGTTAAAGTTCGTCGCTAGAGTCGTAGCAATAGCAGTCATATTATCGTCCACGTACTTTTTATTGACAGCATCGCCATCTTCAGTGGGCGGTTGAACATTACACAATTTCAATTTTTCCACATCAATGTTTCCATCTTTGGTGAAATTAAAACCTCGACCTTGCGGTAATAGACTGATGTTCTTGCTAACGCTACCACCTCGGGCTGAACGACCGAACTTATCGAGACTCATTGCGAATATGATGGGTGTAGGGAGCTGTAACACACTAATATATTATTCCCGCTTCTTTCAGTTCACTCAAAATGGCTAAGATTTCGTTATCATGTGAATCCGTATTTCCTGCAGCTTTGGAGGCATTTAAAAGTCTTAACCTGTCAACTAATTCATTGATATCATCCCAGAAGAGGTATTCTATCGGTTTTTCATTGTAAACCATATTCATACCCTGTCCGCTGCTATGAGGTTGAGTATGTTTTATTTTAGGAGTGCCATCACCAGCACCACTATTGTTTTTAAATAATGGTTTTATCACTTTAGTATATTTATGAGATCGAGTGCCATTTAATTGACTTGCAGGATCATAATTTCGTTTATGTGCGTTAGAGGTTTCTAGAATTTCCTTGTAATCAGCCAAGTCCTGTTCGCTGTAACCTTGAGGCTTCTTCATAAATAGCAGTTCATATAAGCCTTGTCTTCCGGTAAACATTTTATTGCCAATACTCAAGCCGGCATTAGAACCGATATTTAGTTCCATAGATCCGATGTATAATTTATTCATTTCGGTATTAAATCTCACGCCATAGGTTTCATCGTAATCCTTACTACTTTTATCATAGAGACCTGTTAAATATTGCTTAGCTAACGTAGGATACTGTTCAGCGGTGACGGTGGCGGCAGCATCAGGGTCAATCGTACTACTTGAATCTTCAAACATTTCATCATCATCATCTTCTTCTTCTTCTTCTTCTTCTTCCACTTCTTCTTTCACTTTTATTTTTTTCTTTATATCAGATTTAATGACATTCTCTACTTTTAGAGTATGCTACTGCTGCTGCTGCCAGGGGAAATTCTTAACCGCACCGAGTTCTCGTATTGGATCAATGACCGGTTTCAATAAACGTCTAATTGTTTCGTCTTGTTCAGCTCGACCTAATTTTAAAGCCAAGTACTTTCTTCGAATGGAATCTGAAGCTTTTTTTATCCTCCTTTTAAGTGCGAAAGGTAAACTGGTATGTTAAACAGGTAACAGGTATTTTAAAACAGGTAATAAACAGATACAGGGTTTTTCACAACAGATAACCTGTTTTTCAAAACAGGTCTGTACAGTCTGAGCGTCTATCTTATAATACTTGATGTTATTGAAATCTCATATACTTATATACTGATCAAAGCCTTTTCTATAACGTCCTTTATGTAATTCGAAATCTTTTACGATAACCAGCACTCCGAATTTATCGTTCCAACATTCTCTGCATAAATGTTCAAATTGTTCAAAGCTCATATCAGGTGTTACGTGATCATCAAACGCGTGACGTAAATTCATTTTATCCTGTTTAAATAATATTAGACAGTTACAGTTATCTCGAATGAGATGTTTCGGTATATGGGTATATGTCTGACAGAGATAGAAACAATCTACAAGCTTATGTCTCCCCATTGAGAAAAAAGCACGTATCTTATCCTGCTTGTCGCATGCTACGTCATCAAATATAAATATGGAATTCGTTTTAGCTTCGGATGGATCGATGATATTTTCGTTAGAGGTGTATGGAAAGTAGCCTACGCCTTTTACCTTCTTCAGCACATCTTCCAATAATTTATATTTAGGTTGATACAGAGACTTGGAGTACACGTATACATTCTCGAACCACAGACCGTTAGAGTCGAATAATAGACTTAGTAGAATATTTGTCTTCCCCGCTCCGCTAGGTCCGCATACAATCGTTCTTAAAGCGTTAGGAAATAACTCTCCATGTTTATCACATTCTTCTACAGAACCATCAGAAGTTAATAAATCTAAATTCTCTACAGGGAGAGACGTCTTTTGTCTTTGAATGCGCATCATGAACTCTATACTTTTCACTCTGTACATTCCTATATATAGAAGTTTCGATCTCGTACATCATCAGTTCTAGTTTAGATGACGTCGAGGAAACATCGTCGTGTAACAGGCAGAGGTGTAGTTAACACTCTTATCAATAAGCTACCTTTCGAACTGCATTTACCTGGTTATCAGTACTGCGGCCCAGGTACAAAGTTACGTAAACGTTTAGCTCGAGGGGATCCAGGTGTTAACATTTTAGATCAAGCGTGCCGCGAACACGATATTGCTTATAGTGAAAACGCAAACTTGGAAGACAGACATAAAGCTGATTACTTACTAGAACAGAGGGCTTGGGAACGCGTTAAATCTAAAGACGCCAAATTAGGCGAAAAAGCAGCAGCTTGGGCTGTCACTAACGCTATGAAGGTTAAACGTAAGTTAGGTATGGGTGCTGCAGGAGGCTGTAATAATAAGAGAAAAAAGAAAATTCCCTTCCGCAAGGCCATCATATCGAACATTGCTAAAGCGCTGAAAAAGCATGCAAGTCATGATGTGAAAAAGGATATGGCTATGAGTGTTAAAACGGCGCGAATTGCCATCAAGAAAGCAGGTGGAAGGAAGAAAATCAATGTCCCCCGGATTCTACCGCTGCCAAAGACCGGAGGCTTTTTACCTCTGATACCGATCTTTGCAGGTCTCTCAGCTCTTGGAGCTCTGTCGGGTGGCGCTGCGGCCATCGCTAAAACTGTTATAGACGCTAAGAATGCGAGGAAAACTTTGGAAGAAGCTCACCGCCACAATAGAGCCGTGGAGGATGTAGCTTTGGGTAAAAAAGGTTCCGGGCTATACATGAAACCATATAAGAAAGGATACGGATTATACTTGAAAAAAAACTACCATTGAAGCTACCCAATAGAGCACTCTCTGACCTAGACATCTTAAAGTATGCTAAAAAGTTAAAAATCCCCCATTTCAGAGGTGTCTATATGCGAGACTCTTTACCTTCACGTCCGCCATCACCTAAAGGAAACGAGAGCGCCATCATTAACTTGGACAGCATAAAGGGACCTGGAACTCATTGGGTAGCATATAAGAAAACAGGCAATTCCGTAGTATATTTTGATAGCTTTGGATCTCTGAAACCGCCAATAGAATTAGTTCGATACTTTGGCGCGAAATTTAAAATTAAATATAATCCTACCGCATATCAAACATATAACTCTGTAAATTGTGGTCATTTATGTTTACAATTTCTCTATAAAAATAATAAACACACGTGATATGTAATCAGTATGTCATCGAACACCTTCAAGTTAAGTGATTGCGAATCTGTTCTCTCCGTGACTTTTACTAATCCTATAGAACTAGATCCGCGATACAATTATTCAATAGCGTTAATTGGTCTGGACACCTATAATACCATACCTAACATCGAGGACGGTGTGAATAACAAGTTTTATTATTGGGAGCTGGGTGATAGAAGCTTCAAAGAAAACGTCATAACTATACCTACAGGATCTTATGAAATAACTGACATTGAATCCTATCTGCAAAAGAGATTACTAGCCGGCAGCGGCGTAACATCACAGCAGCAGGCTGACGAATACTTATCTCTGAAACCTAACAATAATACGCTCAAGTGTGAAATTAAAAGTAAACACGAAATTAACTTTAATCACAAGGATAGCTTGGCCACCCTATTGGGTTACAGTGCTAGCAGAACATTAAAGCCAGATATATTATATGAGTCTGATTTACCTGTTAAAATAGTCAGAGTTATAACGATTCAAGTGGATTGTAACATTACTGTAGGAGCATATTCCAATAATACTCCTACGCATACGATTTTTGAATGCGGTTTGAATGTTGATCCTGGATACGCTATAAACATTGTACCTGGAAATTTAACTTATCTACCTGTAAACCCTAGCATTCGAGAGATACGGAATATCACTTTGAGACTGCTAGATCAAGATTCTGAGCTTGTTAATCTTCGAGGTGAGGAGCTGAGTGTGAGGTTAGAACTTAAAAAACATGCGATTAATATTTAACCATAGTAAACCTAATATATACGGAGGAAGCTTACATCATCCTCATTCTGCATCTAATCGTACAAGTGCAAGGTCATCACCACCACCACCACCACGATCATCATCAGGACCTGCCAAGTTAACGTATTCAAATTATTTATATTTATCGTCTTTGGGCTATCATGTTAGAAGAGCTACAGCTATTTCAAGACCCTCACTTCGATGATTCAATTGAACGAGTTGAAGTTCGAACGTACCATCCATTCGTTAAAGCCTATGAGAATAATGATGAAATCGAAATTGCTATTTATCAGCATGATGCTTTGATTGATATAAGTGAGGGGGCGCTATCAATCGAGGGAACTTTAAAGAAAAATGCCGCTGGTACGGGCACCATTGAATTCACCAATAACGCTGGCGCCTTTTTATTTGATTCCGTAAGTTATGAATTAAATGGCTCGGAAATAGATAAAGTACGCGACCCTGGAATTGTGAGCACAATAAAAAGTTATATATGTTATGAAAAAGATGATATTTCTCATAGCATCGCAGGTTGGAATTATCCTGCTGGCAGCCTAATTACATATGACGCTACAAATTCCACCTTTTTCTTAAGAATACCCTTGAAACATTTACTGGGATTCTTTTACGATTATAAGAAATACGTTTTCGGTAAACAGGTTCTACGTTTGATACGAGCTCGTAGCGATAATAATTGTTTTAAAGCGTCAAAAGAGGATACAGATGGCGAACTAACCATCACTAATATTGAATTAAAAGTGAAACATGTCCATTTGAATGATATCCCAAAAATGAATTTTCTAGCTCAAGTTAATGCTGATACGCCAATCCTACTAGCATTTAGACAGTTTGAAATTCATGAGATACCCACCCTGGTGGCAGGTGCTACAAAAGAAATTTCAGTTCTTAAAAATGGCACTCAAAGTCCTCAAGCTGCCATCCTTGCTCTTCAAAGCAATAAGAAAGATTCCAAGACGAAAGACTGCACGCAATTCGATAATATTGATATATTTAATGTAAAATTATTGTTAAACAATGATCGTTATCCTTATGAAGATATGAGGTTAAACTTTAAGGCTAAAAAATACTCTGAGGCCTATCATATGTATACCGACTTTAGCAAGTCGTTTGCTTTAAATAATAAACCTATGCTAGATTTTGATGCTTTTAAGAATCACACGCTATTCGTTATAGACTGCTCGAAGAGAAGAGCTCCTATTAAACCATCGATTGTAGACATAAAAATTGAAATTGAAAGTTTGACCCCCTTCCCCCCAAATACCAAGGCCTACTGCATTCTCGTACACGACCGCATTTTGGAGTATTTGCCTCTCAGTGGAGTCATAAGAACCATTATGTAAAAGAGAGAGAGATAGAAGGGATAACTTAGTATGTGAAGAACTGTCGAAGAGTAAACATGAAATTGATGGTCGTAGATATTCAAGGTTTTAACCTACCCGATTTCTATCCTAAGGAAATCTCGTTTATTAGTGGAGATCAACATGCTCATTATTTACTTAAACCTCTCTTACCGTACGATTCGTTAAGTTATGATTTGAAGAAACAAATAAATTACTTGGAATTACATCATCATGGGTTGAGGTACAGCAGTGGTTACGTCGACGATAATGACCTAAATGAAATATTACGTAATCATCTACTTAATGGCGCTACTAACCTTGTGTACGTAAAAGGTCATCAGAAAAAGGAATTTCTGGAAAAAAGATTACATGCTTTGACGCAAACTTCGGCAGCGGTGCCATCTATCATTAATGTCGAACAGCTTAGTGTTGATGTCGAGGTTCCAAAGTTCGATAAAGATTTACCGTATTGTTTAAATCATATTACTATTAATAATAAAAAAATTGTATGTAGCTTAAGAAATGTCTTCACTCTTTATTATTGGTTATATTCTAGTTTACCTAAATAAATGTGTATTTTATTAATGATTTTTAATTTCTTTACCCTCCCCACTCCCTCTCCACCTCTTTGATATTATCCTATATGCAAGCATTATGTACTTTTAGTATCTAGTTGAACGTAATATGAGCAAGATGTCATCCTTTAACTGCTTGTTAGAAAATCATTTACATAAATTACAAAAGTTAAAAGAAATGATTGAGTTTTATCAGGAGAAACAGCGTATGTTTTCGCAGTTTCAAAAATTAAGTGTTATCACTAACAGTGGTGTATTCGGCGATAGAAGACGATGCGGTAAACAATTACATGCTACTGCAGCACGAAGAATTGCTCTCTAAAAAATGCAGTCTCCAGTATTTTTATCTTGCGGCCATATCGCCAATTCTATAAACAGTCTTTGTAAAATTTGTGAGATTCGTAAAAAGTGTAAAGTTTGCTATAAAAATGATCGCGATATGATATTCATACCGTGTGGACATATTGCAATATGTGCAGACTGTAGTTTTTCTCAGAAAACATGTGTAACCTGTGGAATACGTTTGCATGCTACAGTTCGTATAAAATAATCCTTAAATTTCATTAACTATTACCATTATAAATAAACATTATTTGAGGTTAAATCATTAGTGTTTATGTGAACGTCATGATGTATAGTTCGCAATTTATTCTGCTACATGCGATATTCCAAAATATACTCTACGTACATAGACCATATAATTCTACGGACGCTTTTGTGTGCTTCGATAATCCACAAAATGATTCATGTCCTTCACAGTGGATAAAAATGACTCCTAGTCGTATTAACGGTAATAAATTGGCTACTTATTCCTCGTTTATATCTAATAATACGGCTGGTTTTAAGATAAAAATAAAATTTAAAGATGACATCATCGAAGAAGAAGAATTTAACTGGATCTCACTTTTCCCCCCTTCACCCCCACCTGAACCTTCGGTATATTCAAGCCCTCCACCGTCGCCTTCAGACGTCTCAGTTGAAGTCTTGCTTTACTACCTAGCAGTTTGCTCGTCAATTTTACTGCTCAAGTGCATAATTAGAATTGTTCAGCGCAGAAAGTGTCTATTTATGCTAAATTAAGAAATACGTAAAAAACATCATGTGTGACTCATCAGCACCTGCATCGCTAAAAGAAGCTGTCGATTTGCTGCTTACTTCATTAAGATGTAGTCTAAGTGAAGGATGTCATAAAGAAAAATATAGCCTGGGCATATATTATTGTGAACTTTATATCGGTGATAATATTACGCTGAATAACTTTTGTGAATCGATGGTAAAATGCGGTCTTCATGAACAATTAAAACAATCTGTTTCCAAGTTTATAACTGATGAGGTGCTCTATAATAAATATATTGGTGACGATGAGGTTGACTTAATAGAAAAAGAAATCTCTCCAGATCCTATTGCAGAAGCAATTGGTTCACTCCGTTTTATTTTGATGTGTAATCTGAAACTATATTTTAACCACCACCTTGAAAAAGAAGATCGCACTACCTGGCGCAATAAAATGGGTATAAAATATTGTGATTTTTATATCTGGGGCTATATTACATTGGATAAATTTTGTGCTACAATGAACCAATTGGAGCTGCATGATTTATTAAAAGAACACCTGTCTGGACTTGTAAGTGATGAACTTCTCAATCTACTTCCCGATTACGAAGGAGCAATTTAATATATTTAATAAAAATGTATTTTATATGTGAATAAATATCTTGTAACAATATCTGTTTTTTATTTAAAAAATGTCATAAAGAACTTTGTTTATAACCAAGCATCTAAAATACTTAACCTTGAAACATATCTATCCATCTCTGTCTTACTCATTGAGATTGAATAAAAAATAATTAAATAACTGTTCAATTTGCCTTACAAGCTGTGAAGCCTACATGTGAACACGTGCAAATGTTTATAAATAAAATTCCCAGAAGTCGGGTTTGTTTACCTTATAGGCACGTAGGTATATATAAATTTTTCTACCATAGGCGTACTCTAGCAAAATTAATATAATTATACCCCCTTTTCAAGCTGGTACGCCTATGCTCTCTTCGTATACAATACTCTTTGCTCAGGAGTACCAACTTAGAAACTAAAAAAAGCTTCTGGAGACGGCGTTCTTCAGGCCTAACGCAAGAGGTTCCAGGGCCAGGGACCAGGGTGCAGGATGCAGGATGCGTTAGTGCATTGCACCTCTTGCGTTAGGTCTGAAGAAACGCCATCCTCCAGCTAATGCATCAGACCTGGGGTGCTGCATTCCGAAGAGCTCTTAAGCGTTAACCCCACCACCACCCCCCTAGCACCCCCGCTAAAGCAGCAGCAGCAGACGTCATCTGAAGACGAAGGATGACCTCTGCACGACCCCCCAGAGTGTAGCTACAAGAACCAAGGGCTCTCCTGATGGCCCATGTCCATCGAGAATGCGTGGCCTTGAAAGTGGCGTCGTACGCACCTAGCATATCTACTATGAAGCATTTCTACAATAACCTTTCGTTTAAAAATTTTTATGAAAAATATTGTTGATTCAACATTTTAATGAAATATTTTCTATTGGTTTTAATAAACGTATATTAAGACGTAAGTTCAACAACAGTACTGAGCTCCTCCTCATTGTGGTATTGAAGTTAGAAGTCATTTGAATAATCAGCATCCAAACAGATGAATCGGACGTGGAGGGCCTCATGCTTGGCCGGCTAGATCACCAGATTTCAACCCCCTTGGATTATTTTCGATGGGGACATCTCAAAGCTGCAGTCTACAATGTCCCCATAAATAGCAGATAGCAGTTAGTTATATCAGCGTATTCTTTATTATTGTGAGGAAATTAGAAACAATCCTGCGCTAATTAGAAAGCCTATTGGCCATTCAAACAAACGCAAACAAAAATGTAGAGAAACTGGCGGTTTTTATTTTGTTAAAGATTTATTTTAGACAATAAAAACACAGTTACTAAAATTATAGACATTTATTTCTTATTTAGATAATTTATTTAAGCATTTTATAATTTTGTATCTTCCATTTCATCATTTTGCCAAACTCAATCGCTTGTAAAAAAAATCAATATCTTCAAAACGCCTAAGTTTTGGAAAAATCGCTCGGACGGCAGGACGATTTTGATTTTGTCTTGGGCCTATTTAAAAAATTCTCTTTTCTACAAAGTGTCCCAAAAAGCTGGGCTGTGATTAACTTTGATTTTTCAAATGGCAACTCCCAATTTTTTGTGCAATTTCGGTGTAGGTAGAAAATGTTTGGAATTTTACAGGAAATTCAAAATTGAAAAAAAATTGGGGTTGCCATTTGAAAAATCAAAGTTGATCACAGCTCAGCTCTGTAGAATAAAAAAACATTTTTAAAATAGTCCCAATATAAAATCAAAATCGACCTGTCGTTTTGAAGATATTGAATTTGTTCCTTACTTTTCGACATCTCTCTATAGTTGCTCTTCTCAAACTATTCTGGATCATTTTCAAATCAACAGTTTAATATGGTAATTTTATTAAAAAATTTATTTGTGACACGCATGAATTTGAACATTACCTACTAATGGAACCCTTTTGAAAATTATTCATGATTTTTATAATACTATAATTTTTGTATTTAATACACTGTGCAATCTTACCACCTGTGTTATGGTCTTAATGATATAAAGTAAATTACAGACGATTTAAATCCGCTTGACTCGAATACTCCAATTACACTTTCTTTTAAACATGTGATTAGTGGCTCCGCAAAAACTAATTCCTAATGCACTCGCTTATATTTACGAAGCTATGTCTCTACGCAAACGAGTAATTTCAGATCCTTATATAAGCAAACTTTCTTGGCTGTTCATTAATGAAACCCATGCTAATCCGGTAGAATATATTACAGTAGCCAATTATTATCGGTGATCTAATCTACTTTTGTTCAGAAGTAATGGCTATAATTATTCCATCGAAGTAAAGGAAAAACAACAACGGCAAACAACAAGAGCACGCCAACAAGACTAGTGCTGGAGAGAAATGCGTGTAAATGTAAAATAATCAAGTGGGCTGGTAATAGAGATAGCGCGTAGCTCGCAGCTCTGATAGAGATACAGTCCGGCAATGCAACTACCGAATAAATACTGAAAGATACAATCATTCTGAGAGAACATGCTCCCGATTGAAATAGCCGTAGAGTTACAAAGTAACCGCAAAGCGCCAGGTCCATGTACAAGATGCCATCAGGTAATCGCCAACTTTCAGTGGCCTATCGGAATATTGTAAATTGTCTTGTGTTGTTCTAGTGAATTCATTACGGAGTTTGAATTACATTGTGAGAGAGCCTGGTTGCTACTACTGGGCTCTTAATTGAATGCAATCCACGAAATCTGCTTTTTGTTAAAGTCATATTGGAAGTACCTAATAATTATACTCAGATTTCCTATAGATAAAGCAACTAGTAGAGTGTCAAGCTTCCATTGGAATTAAACAAGATAGTTATGATTTCTAACACTGATTTTCACAGCCTTTAGCACGAACATTCTTCTACTACGGCCTTGGCCTTAACTTTCGTTCAAGGTACTATCTGGTGATGCATGATTGTACCTTTATAGCCTATTTTAGAAAATAACTGTCCTTTGTCATGCAAGTATGTAAAATATTGAAGAGTTTGGAAACACTGATTCAGTTATCTCTTCGTTTATAGTTTCAAAAAATATGTAGGTATTTTATGATTCCAAATACTCATGCAAAAACTAAAATTATCGATTGAGAGAAATTAGAAAACATACAATCAAATTTGAAATGAAAATGCATAAATTTGTCTTAAAGACGATTCCGCGCACTGTACAGATTGGGCGATCTCAGTTATTTCGTAAAATTTTGGTTCGCAAGCACAGTTGCGCTACGATTGCATTTCTTCTAAAAAAGACTAGCAGTCTCGGTAGTCCTTTGTAAGTGGTTTAGATTAGTGGTGTCTCCTTCGTTTTTAAATGTAGGGGCAATTACAGGAGCTCATCGCGATTATCCGGTAACGCGTTCGTCTCGCAGTGCCGTCACGGTGACTTGCATCAACAAGAGCGCTCACTTGCGCACTAATTAGACTCGGGTCCCACACAAACCAATATAACATCGTAGTATACTGTCCGTAGACATGATGACTTCGTAAAAAAAGGACAAACTATACACCAAGCACCGTTCGCCCTTTGATCTTGGCATAAAGAGATATAACCATTAGGTTTTCATCATGCTATACCGGCCATTGCGGCCGCTGCTGGTCCGCTTGTGTGCTCTCAGGGATTAAGGAAATATAAGTGGCGAGCTAGGAGACTACTCGTTCATTATGAATTAATGTACGACCTTTCACATCAAACGCGAATGTTCATTTCTGCAATGGAATACGCTCTATTCCTCTCGCTTCGACTGTTGTTGTTGTTATTCTTTCCGTATACGTTTTGATAAAAAGAAAAATAGAAATAAGCAACGCTCTTTATGAAGTTTCCAAAAACTCATAGAGAGGGCCTTTCTGTTATTTCCTTTTATGATAATCGGGTGGATTGACTTTTCGGTTAGCGCTGGAAAACCTATTTGGTTATTTGAAATCATTAATAAACTTCACTTCCTTTCGAGATGTCATATACCTGGTAACACTCCATGAAGTTTAATGTTTTACGACTAATTAACAATATCAACAAATTGAAGATGAAGAAAATTCTCCAAAATTTTCGAATATCTTGCGATTAGATATGAAAACTGGTTTTAAATTAAGTCGGTTCATTTAGGCCAGAAAAATATGACAAACATTTATATCCCAACTACGATGAATTGAAAAATATTATTAATTAGTAAAACTTATTATTTTGTAGACTACTGGAACTTCCCCATTAAAAGAACTGATCAACTCCAAGGATGTGTTGGTAAGGAAACTGATCCAAATATTTGCTGCTCCTCATAAGTGTTGGAGAGCTCCACTACTGTAGCAAATTTCAAATCAATATCAAATATAATTTGGCTGAATCAATCAAAAATCAAATCATACAAATAGTGGGTTCTTATGAGTTCTGTTGTTGTTTGAAATATCGTCATTGAAAATACTCTGCAGACTAGAACCTTAAGTTTTTAAAGTTACTATTACCTTCAATCATCCGGCACTCCTGACATCCATGTGTAATATGTCTTTCGTGAAGCGCCAATCAATGAAATGAAAAAAAATCTGGCTCCAAAAGTGGGCGTTTAAAGCAATTTTTGGATACCGGAATACCATAAACTATGGTATTTAAAAAGGTCAGTGTTTTGCGTATTCGTTTTATTATTCTCTGATATTTTATGGTTAGTTTCCTTTATGTTAATATTCTACATTAAACTAAACCGGATTAAAATAAAAAAAATAATTAATGTCAAAATTTAATCGTAAATTTCACATTGTATGGCATACTAAATTAGAGTCTGCTATTTAGGAAATAGTCATAAATATTTGGTGCAAAAATAGTTACGGCATAGATATTTAAGATACTTGGCGTTTAGGAACATTTCTTTCTTTGTAACCGATTTCAAGAGCGCGGTCAAAGTAATTAGCCCTACTTTCAATATTCATATGAGATCCATTTTTATATGAAACACTGGGTCTAGAATAAGTGCAAAAAATGCGTTACACTCGCCAACTTTATTTCTATTTTTTATAGCATTAAATGGTAAAGGAACTGCTACAGAAGTTTTTCTAAACATGAAAGGTTATGGTGATATCTCCTTTGGGTCTATAATCAGATCAGTAAAGAAATGGTTAATTGAAAACAATAGGAGTCTAGGCACGCAGAGGAGGACAATGGGAGGAGAACAATGTCTACAGGAGGAAGTCAAGGTGCAACTGGAACAGTTGGGAGTATTTCTACAAGGAAATCTAGACGACGTTACCGTTTCAGTAATATTGAAAATTTAAGAGCATTATATCGGAAAGGATACTAAGACTCAACATGTGGGTGAACGGCGTACCATGAAAGGATTATCAAGCAAAGAAAGTAGAATAATTTAGAAAATAGAACAACTGTAAAAATCTGCCAACCCAGAAAAGACCACTTCTAGTAAACCAAACAAAACTAAGAAAAACTGTATATCATGTAAACTTTAAAGGACAATTAGATAAAGTGGCCATCAAAGCAACATGGACTTTATGGATCTGTAGATGCTTGTAAGAAATAGGAACTCCAACCTAGAATGGTGCAATGGATGTACAAAAAGTTTGTAGTACCAAAAATGCTTATCAGGTAGCAGAAGCTGGGGAAACGGGACGAAATATGAACACTTGCATGATTAAAAGAGTAGCTTATGAACTGAAAATTGTTGAGAATATTTGATAAGTCAGAGAAGGAAATAAGACAGTTCTATACTGATGAATCAAAACGTCAAGTAATTCCGGAGGTTACAGAAGAATCTACCAAGAACAGATTTTAGATTGCCAGATGTTCGTACCGCACCGTGTTTCAAGCCTTTAATGTTTGTGCACAAGAAATGGTATGGGAATCATACAATTAGGTACAGGAGAATTTGTATTATCACTACTTGTAATACCACTAGTGCTTAAATTATTTCCGGAAATTTTCTTCGTGGTCACGAATATATTGAAACTTATCCCGAGTCGAAGACGAAGAAGAAGAAAATTTTCTTAAAATATTCGTCACCAAGAAATAATTTCCAGAAATAATTTTAAATATGTGTGGTATTCGGTAAAAAAATTTCACACCTAAATTAAATTAAAAAATAAATGACAGATTAGGTTAGAAAATTAGAAACTGCCCTAGACGTCAAAATCGCCACGTTTCGTTCGCTCCTCCTGCTCTTAAAATCGCAGCGACACCGTGCGATTCGTGATGTGGTACCTGGACCATTCTACCTTGGATTTCTTGCCAGAACGGCGGTCCAGCGGCGATTTTTCGTTCGGAAATAGCGTTTGAAATTTTCCAGTTTTTATATGCAACTGTCCAAAAATTCTCTCCAGGATACCGCAGCACAAAAGAATTTCCAAAACAATACCTAGGTTATCATGGCAACGGAACAAAAACCAAACTTCTGATTGGTTAGAAAATTCTGGTGTGAAATTTTTATTGACATTCAAGCTACTTTTAAAGCTCTGCAGATATTTAGCGTAGTGGATTTTCATTAATGCAACCTCTGAGGAGCGAAAAAACGAATACAGTGATTATATCGGTGAAGTTCTTATATTGTCAAAGATCAGCAAAGATATTAAAAAATTTTGCATCGAAATCTTTTGCTATAATGTTTAATTCAAGTTGACAAGTGTCCATTGAAGGACCTGTGAAAATATTGACGATATTAGGTAATTTTACAGTACATCATTTTCAATTGTTTTATTCATATTTTTTTTAATTTCATTTTACTGTTTCTATGATACGGTATCAATTACTGTTCTTTTAAAAATATTCTTTCTCGTAAACCGAAAGAGCAAACTGTAAACCAAAAATATATTTGATACTATATCATTTATTTAACGATAATCTTCATTAAAACAGCAGCAATAATAAGTTAGTTCCTTCGTTTCTGTTCCACTCACACAAAAATAAAAATAAATAAAAAGTAAAAACGCGACAATGATATCGTCCGTCGATCGGATGCTAAGTTATGCAGATGTATTCTCCAATCTCATGCAATTGTGCTGTAATTTAAGACGTACAAGTCTGGCCTCCGCATTTTTGTTGGATTTAAATGAGTCTGTATTAAATTATCTCGCAACTTAACCAAACCAGTCCAGGCAGATCGATCAGGCTGTCGCATCTAACACAATGAGAAGACCTCAACAATAACCGGTCACAAGGAACTCATCTTCATTGACACCGAGCTTAATCCAGATTTTCTTGACGGCCCGTGTGACACTCATAATATGTAAGTAGTTTAAGAAGGTTTTAATTTAAATGATAAGTCCAACAGGTTTAACGGGAATTGAAAATAAATAATAGTAATAATAATGATCTAATGGCTTTCATCTAATGTTCAAGTTGTTTCTACACATACTTCTTATCCTTCTTATCTGGTGTTAAATATATTTATTTTATTTAGTTAACTAAGGATATCGGTTTTTACTCCAGCAACAGTCTTCTCAGTACTGCTCAATCTCAAATTTAGTGCACCAATAAAAATCGTCTTTCATCTTTATTTAAAAATATCTTCGACACGCTTTATCTTGTGACTTTCGGATATGAGTCGTGTAGATGTGGAAACAAAGAAACTGAACTTTTAAGAATTGGTTGTTTATAGGCTGCAGTTAAAAAACTTCATCAGCAATATCTTATATTAGACCAAGTTGAAAAAACAGCGATGCAGTAAAAAGCAAGCTATCGACCCTATTAAATTTATGCTCCTATCGAAAATTTTGTATGACTAAAACTGAGAAAGAGTTTCCTGCGAAGAACCAATACATGCCGATGAACAAACGTCAATCCCTGGATCACAAAACTGGAACTTATTTTCAAATTTATTACGAGTATTGGTTGATTTAGTAATGAGTGTATAGCACGAGATACCACTTCTCTTAAGGCTGTGAAATCAATGGTGGTTATAAATAAAGAAGTAACGGAAACTGGGGAATTGACCTGCCTCAACATCTTGTACTGCAAAAAATTTATTTGCAGTGGATGACAAAGAGATTGACATGGCAACATGTTGAATTAATAGGATAATATCTTAATCTAGGTTGATGAACTGGGTAAAAAAGTTCTATCAACAATTTTAGGTGCACGCGACATTGTCATCAAAATTTAGTGTTTTCAGGTGTTAAATTATTTGATATTAGCTCTAAGTTTCAATAAACGAATACTATTGTATCTTATTTAGATACTGCGTTTTAACTACTAGTAAGTCGTGCATTTTTAGGTAGTTTTATGCCACTTTCTCGATATTTTCTCAACTTATTTCTCCTTCCTCCAGGAATAGCGTCCATTAAACTCCAATTGACGATAAATAAACTATTTTTAAACAGAGGCGTTTCTCCCAAGTGTTTGCGACCTACAAATATTTCAAAGAATATTTTTTTGCGAGACTAGTAAATAGTTTAGCAATGCATGCAAATAAGAATTATCACGTTCCTATTCTAGTTTATTTCAGTTTTGTTAATCGTGAAAGCGGTATGCATGTGTGGGGTCGTTGAAATCGAGCCTAAGAGTACACATATGTGTAAGGTTAATGAGAGGGCCGAGCTGGGAAGGCCGGAGGGTCTCATTATGGGCCCATGTTTCGGTGTAGCGGCGGACAGATTTAGAGGTCGTTCAGCAACGTGCAGCTCTACATCGGGAGTCGGGTCTAGTGGTGTCAATGTCGTTTGTCTACCCATTATTTCACTTGGACGCATTCCCATGTCCCGCAAGACAGAGCTTTCCCTTTCGTGAACATTTATTTTACACGGCTGGTGTCTTCGTTGTCTTATTTTTCTGAGGAATTATGAGTAACAGAAATAATTTCACTACCAATTATGTAAATAACAAAGTTGGTAATGGTATGTTAATTTTTGTGTTACCAATATTTTCACAGATTCTTATTTATATCCCACAATTATTTGAGGAAATTTAAGTTGAACTAAAAAAGATTATGAAAGACATCCGAGAGCTCATTGGAGCTCATTGGAGTTTTCTTAATCTTCTTAAGACAAAAATTCATATGTCTTAACCGATTCGATCGATATTTTTTTTAAATACTTCTATACGAAGGATTATCCAAATTTCGTTGATTTGGAACATAACCTCAAAAAGTGGAATAATTCTGTGGAATAAGTTATTTTCTGGTACCAAATCATCTTCTATCACTGCAAAACCAAATTCACATGGGTCTAAGCTCACAAGTACATCATTAATACAGTGTTGCTGAAGGTATGTGTAGACTGTAGAAGTACGATCTCAACAAATGGCCCTTTGCACTTCTGCTTGTAGGCGGTAAATCTTCAATGTCTATATTCTGTGCATGATGATACAGCTACAATCTAAGTTCATCTAAAGATTTTCAAGATGACCCTTTTCGTAATAACAGCACTAAGTATTCTGCTGCAGATTTAAAGCTTTGTCATCCCAGTCAGACGATACGCCAAAGTGTTCCAAATATGTCGTAGATACACTATGGAGCTGCTTTTTTGGTGCCAAACTTACTCGTGTAACCTAATCCAGATAGTGCGTGGATGGCTGAAAGCAATGAGCACTATAGTTTTGGTTCATTTTTGATGAATATCATGAACAGACAAAAGTCACGTGGAATCACCAACTCAAGTGCGCACCCACAGTTTCTGAACACCAAGTCGATGAAGAGTAGCCCAGTGAAACAAAGCCAACACCATTATGTCAGTGTCGGTACTAGCGAGAACGATGTTTTTAATGAATCAGCATTCTAAAGGCTGCTTCCTCTACTGACAAACAATTTAATTCTGAGTGGTTTACATACCTTCTACCAATGAGTAAATATTTAAAGAAGGTAAATTAAAGTTAATTATCGTTGGTGGGGGAAATAATTCGAACGACGAAAGTTCTCAATCGGCTATATTTCAAAACCATTTTTTGCACGTCAGTTTTGTGTTATGAAGCGTCAGAAACCTAACCTACGTCTGTGGTATCAGCATCTTATGCAAAACTCTTTTTTGAGTTTGGCTTTTGTGTTAAATGATTTACAAGGATCGTATTTATTTATGTGTGCGTGTTTTGTGCGGAATTAAGAGAATTTGGACATATAAAACGGCTTTATTATGGTTAGTTGCATATCGTGTGGTTTATCGCACATTGCAAAGGAAAGTGGCATTAGTTTTCATCGGTAAGTAAATAAATATTATTATAACTAAATAAACCAACTCTTAGTAATATTTTCATTATGTTGAAGTGTTTAAATATATTAAACAATAATTAATTTGCAGATTATACGTGCACCAGGATTGTTTACAATTTATTGTTCTGAAGTCCAGTGGCAGTTTATCCTAAATTTGTGGTCTTGCTTGTCGAAAATAAAATAAAATAAAAAAAATATAATTTAACTACTTATAGATAACTAGTTAAATTATAATTGTGTGTAAATAAAACAATGTGTCACTTCCGATCTCGTCCCGACGGTGGTGTTTCGAGTTAAAAAAGCTGCATTGGCAATGAACACTTGTAATTTCAATTTTTTCCTTTATGATCCCCAAAAAATACTGTGTTGGACAGGCAATGGAACATCTTCAGATATGTGGGTGATATCTATAACAATACCGCTATAATCAGATTACTTTGTATAGGTGTATACGAATTACCTAATACAAGAGATGTATATTTTGGCATGTAACTTGTCTTTGAAAAGTCATCATGTCCAAAATATCGTTCCTACAATGGGTGTGTACCAGCTGGTGTCAGACGTGAAACATATGATTAAGTATAAGAACAAATGCCTAGGTATGTGTGAGAAATTGCTGATTACGTAAACAGAATTTGAAATCACGATATTTTCGTGAAAAAAATTAAGACCACGTTTTAATTCAATTGTAAACAGTTTCATCTCAAGGGAAGGCCATAACAATTACTATAACTACATAATTTTTAATAAGCTAACGCATCATTCGCTCAAACAGTTCAGTGATCAAATTCACCTCCAATATTGCTGTAATTATAAATTATAATTATCACTCAATCTATGTGTAAATTAAAATTTTAATGAGTCGGTGACAAGAGTTTTCCTTATTGGTATTTATAACACGTGTTCTTTTAGTTGCGACTGTACCTGCCGGCCAGTCCACACTGACGCTCCTTTCCCTTATGAACCTGTTAATCAATAAATAATCGAAGATATACGCAAGAGGAGAAAGCAAACTAAATAGAGAGGCACCTGTTAGACGCGGACGACGGCGATTGCAGCAGTTACATATATTGCCAGGCTATCGCTTTGGTTTATTATATCGTTCAGCGATAGTCGTGTATATGCCCCATGCATAATGCATGACAACATAAAGCCTCGTCCGAATTTGACACGCTGATTCCCAGAGCAACTCCTGCATCTTATATAAGCATAACATCATCTACATTATAGGGGTTTCAAACTGTAATTCATTTTCCACCGGACTCCAGTCAATTATTAAAAAATTGCCGTCCCTTAGTGCATCATTTCTCTGCTATGCGCATTCCCGAAACACTCGTATTTTGTAGGAAAAGAAGTATCCCGCTAGGCGCAGCGCCAGGACGAGCCCTAAGGGACCACTTCCGTCTTGTTTTACATCGTTTTGTTCTAACAATCTAGAACATAACTCTTGTATCGAACCGTATGTAAAGTTTCAGGCAAAAGCACTTGGTGTTATTGAAAATTGAAATTCGGGTGCTCATTTGACAGACTATAACTCAACGTTAACTGATAAAGATTGCCTTAGAAAGAGAGAGAGCGGCGAGATAGAGAACGTCGGCTTCCGGAAAATTACACTAATACTTGAATACCATCAACTTTTTGTGTACTTTCTTCAATATTCGTAACAAATTACTGCTCGAGAATCCCAATACTAAAATGTGCCGAACTGTCAAGTCAGATAATAGATGAATTCACCGATACCCTAGAACTAATTAGGAGCGCTGATGAGACGCGGAATTAGAAGAAAGTATTATTAATGCAGAAGTGGAACAAATATTTGTTATTTATTGTTGGATGTGTGGTGAAAGTCTCGCAAGCGTGATACGGATTCCGTAACAATTGGAGAAAAAAATGTCATACGAGTTTTACAGTGTGCAACAGGAAATAACTAAGTACAATAAGCGTACATTTACAGGGTGGCCAGATAATAATTTGGGCATGCAGGACCTTTTTTATTATTTGTTTAATAAATTTTCTCTTGGTATTGTTAGTAGGTATATTGGATAGTCACAACTAATAATGTTTGATTAAAGATAATTCTCAGCTTTGATTAAAATGTATTTTTTTGTGCAGTTGCTAACGTCACATATGTTAAAAATTTTGTTGAAATTGGTACACATAGTAATTAGGCAATTTGAAAAGAAAATTATAAAAGAAAATTACTTCCGGTATGTGAAAAATTGAATATGCTATTGTGTCTAGAATAATAACTATTTCTTCATCTCATCTCTAACCTGAATATTTCAAACCTAGTTAAAATAGTAAAGTCTGTGTCATATCTGTACAGCACATAAAGAGAGCCGGGGTGTTTGAAGTTTTTATGGGCATCAAACAAGCCGCCGGTTTTTTTATGTGTCTTACAAATCTGAAGTCGACCATAGTTTGATATAGCTCTTTCGGAGTAAGCTGCATCAACCCTGAAGGATAAAAAATTAAAGATTTTCTTTGCTCATTTTTTAAAACGAACTTGAGTGTCGTAATAGTTAATAAATAGCAAATAAACAGCAGTAAATAACTTTTAATGCTTGAATGATGGTAAATGATTTGCAGTTTCTAATTTTAAAGCCAAGCATCTTCATAGCTTCTCACATTATCAATAATGTGGCCTATCAAGGATAGTTAAGAATTAAATATCATCCCTTGATTTTTATTGGAATCACATCTTGATAAAAACTTTAATAATATCGTCTTGTAGATGTGTGCAGTCTTCAGGGTAGGTTATTTTTCTATATACTTTAAGATCATCAGCAAATAATACTTTGCTGCTATTGCTAATGACTGAGGCAATATCATCAACAAAAAGAAGAAATTGAAGTGGTTCAAAGTTAGAACCCTGCGGAGCACCTGATGTGGCTAATAAATGTGCGTCCTAGCGGTAAACGTTAAACAAATCGATAGTGGTTAAAAATATATTACTTCAAAAATAATAGTAATGAATCGCTAAATCCCAAGTTATCTAGTTCTCTGATTATTATAGTGTGATTAGAAGCCTTAGAGAAATCCATACAAATCACATATACTTGACAAGTTTCATCAATGCCTGAGAGATAAATTGTGTAAAAATTGATAAATTGGTTATTGTTGAACGGTGACTTCATAAGTCCCTGCTGGTAAATTGATATGCGATTTAGGTACTTACTAATAATGTATTAAGCAATGGAGAACATTTTGCTTTCTTCCAAATTTTAGGAAACATTTTGGTCTTTTTAAAGCTAAGTTAAATATTATTAATAAAGGTGCACTCAAAGCATTGCTATAATCCTTAACAAAAAAATGGTATTAACCAACACCCTCTAGTAGTTTAGGTGGTGTTGTATTAACTCAACGCCGGAAGTCATTTTATTTCTTAATATTGAGGTAGCTCATTGATTATCAATTTCGGTTTCACCTTCGATATTAATAAAACCTGTACTTTATGCAGCTGTAGCTGCATCAGAAATATCCTGATTATCACTCTCTTAGGCAAATACATACCTTAAAAAAGGTACTAAAAGTATTTGCAATAGATTGAGGACAAGCAAATCAATGTTCTCCGTACACAATTTTTCCTGGAATCCTTGGTGACGTCCTTTTTTAATTGAATGTTTGACCAAAAATTACAAAGAGTCTGAAGAAATTGGGGACTGAACATTATCAGTAGTAATACCACAAGAGATTGAATTTTCGCGATAAGTCTGTCGATTTATTTCTAACGAAACTGAGTTGCTTGGAAACACCACGAGTCCGTAGGACGAGTGGCAAGCAACTCAGTTGAGTTTAGAAATAAAAGACAGACTTATAAGATAAATTCAATCACGAGTGGTATTTTATTAGACTATTTCACGAGCAAATATTTTGGTTGATAACTTCACTTGAAGTTGCAACGAAGCGACTCATTTTGACGTCTGTCTCTATAATTAATTTTTATTAAACTGTCAAACTTTGCTTTGCCATCCGTATCCATGGTTACGGCCATCCGTATCCATGGTTACGTCGTTGAAAACACCCACCCTGATAGACCAATTAGAATTGAAAGACAGTCGGTGTTTTCGCTGTAATACAAGCTGTCTTTAGTTTGTGATTGGTCAGATTATGTGATAATTTTAAGGTGAGTGAAATAGTCAAGGTAAGTTTTTGAAAGCCAAATCAGTTAAACTATTGAGATACAGTCAAACCGTTTTGTCCAAAAATTCATTGAAAATTTATACAATGGTCAATAATTTATGCTATTAGTACTATGCTCGTAGAGATAAATGCGAAGTTGAACAAAAAATTAGAATACTATTAAATTTCATTCAATTTGTGGTCATTCGAGCAGTAAAAGTTTTTCGAAAAAAAATCGTAACTCCATAAGGAATGGTGCCGACAAAGAATGACAAAACCTCCTTAGAGTTTTAAAAGGAATTAGTACTAAGTAGCTAAAAAATCTAATGGTTTTTAAAGAGCTAAAAAGTCAAATTTTTTTTGCAAAATTTGGTCTTAAAGTCGTCCTGTAATATTGCTCTCAAAGCTCTCAATAAATTATCACTTAAAACATTTCAAACCCCCATCCTACAACGAAAAATATATAGAGAAAAATAGAGAAATAGATAAATAATCTGCTGGAAAATTCAAGCGGTACAAGCGAATTTAGGTTAACCTTGAAGTCAAATATTTTGCGAACGAAGAAATATATCGATGCGTGTTTTGCAGAATATAAAAGAGAATTTAATTGTGAAACGTCTGTTTCTTTTAGTTTCAAATATCTTACTATCTACAGGGGGTTAAAGAAAAGTATGCTTTTTAATCAAAGCTCCTAAGTACCACGTTTTCACTAAAATTTTTTTTGATTGGCATTTTTTTGGTTTGGTTTCTTGTCTACAAGGAAAGAACTCATTTCTCAAACTTTTGATATCCCTCTTTGTTCATGATTTCGATTTTTTTCTAAAACCCTGCAAAATTTGCAGGTACTTATATGTGTTAGTAGCCCTTACTGTATTTTGTGATTGTAACTCCCTAGCCTAGGACTACCTCTTTTGCAATGAGTATATTTTAATTTGTTTCATTTCGTGGGGTGATTAGTGACGTACCCATATAATCGATAGATATACCTTCACGAGTTGCTTGGAAACTCACACTTAAAAGTATTTTCATTCGAAACGCGCCCTGTATACAGAGTGTACAAATAAGTATATGTAACCGTTTCTGATTCATTTTTTAATTAATTAATTAATTTTTAGTAAAATTTCCAGTGGCCCTTAAATTTTGCACCGCAGTTAATTCAATTCGTCCCATGTTGTAGGTATAATTATAACTCTAAAAGTAAAAATGAATGTTTCTTACCTCTGGCATGACACTTCTGTCTCCAAAACCGTTTTTAGAATAATATCTTCGAAATTAAATCAACTAAACACTCCAGCTTAAATCAAGACTTTACTCACCACAGCAGAAATAATAACCTTGCATAATGTGCAATTTACAATTATTGAACTTCCTCAACTTTCATTAGGATAATATTTACATTAACTTTAGAACGCTTCGAGAAACTTTGCTAAATGTACAGATTCTGAAAAGTTGAAATTTTTTCTAAGCTACCTATAATACAAAATTATTGTGTAACATATTTCTTTACAGTATAAACCGATTCAATATTATCAAATTATTTGACTGTTTTAAGATTATCTTTTCACCAGATTTATTTACCTACCACCTCTATGCTACCTTGAAAACATAGTTAAGAAACATTCAAATGAGTCGGTGTACGCGGTGCCTAATCCCTTTAATTATTAATCAATAAAACAAAGTTTTATTTTTTGAAAACCATTGGAACCTTGTGGCACTCACATACGTAGTTTGTAACTTAAATCGTCTAAATGAAGCAAATTGAAGCGCTGAAAGCGCGTACGGTCAATGTAATGGTGTTAACGGAACTAGCTTCAGTTTTAGCAGGGGAGTTGTGCGTCAGAAAACACACGGTATGGTATATTGAAATAATATTTCTATTTTATCCTTTGAAAGAATCCTGAATATGGAATTTAATCAACTATTTTAAATCTCCGCCGTTATATTTCCTTCAATTAACACTTGTAGATTTTATGGCTACAATAAAAAGCACATAAAATAAAATACATAGGCCGGGCACTATCTTAAATCGAAATTTATTTAGTAGAGTAAAAAGATACTAAAATCGCCGACTGAAATCAGCCTTCATGTGGTCATTTAAAATCTTTCCTTATGTTACTTCTGGGTTTATTTCAGCAATTTTCTTTAATGCGGCACATAACGAGGTTATATACGCTCGTCAAATAACCCGGCTCAGTAGCACCAAATACATAAACGACGCTTAGTGCTTATCAGTGGATGTAATTGATTGTGAATTTTCAATTAATTTTTTTGTTAATAATTTTAATATAGGTAATGCGGTAAAACTACTGAGAAACATAAATACATAAGTTATCATCGATCGTAAATATTGCTGACCAATTAGAAATAAAAGTTAAAGAATATAAAATAGGTTGTAAGAAGACCAGCAGGCCCTGGCATCAGTCAGTCATCAGTCTTCGTCATTATTCAATTCAGTTAGAGGTATTAGATTATATTACTACATTATTTGCTTATAAATAATGATAACGCTATGAAATTCGAAGGATAGAAGATAAGCAAAGTTGTACAGTAATATGTAGACGACAAAAGGCGACTAATTTGTGCTTTACAAAGAGCTTTTTCATTATTTTTTTATACCTATATTATTCGTTTTTGTTTTTATATATGCCTAATATGATAGCTATTATGTAGGTTAAATAGAAAATGAACTAAAACAAAAATTCACATTTTTACAAAACAGCTGATTTTTACTTCATTATAAGTACTGATTAATATAATAGAATTAATTGAATTTTAAAGCAAAATATGAAACAATACATCACTTTTATTAGATAACTCCCAAAACCAGAGCCAAGACTGTTTAGGAGAAAGTATGTATACAGGGTGGTCCGGTTTCCATGGTGAAAACTTCAGAAAACGATAGAACATCGCGAAATAATATGAGTTTGCTTTATAAACATTGCTTCTAAAACGCATGTTTTAAGATACGTTGAAGTTTTTATTTTTTACGATTTTTTAAAATATTTCTCAAATGAACGACAATATTAAAAAAATATTTGGTGATGTAAAATATTTCGCGAAGCATCGATTATATCGATTCGTAAAAGCGTTTACGGAAGCGTAGCTGTGTTCCAATGAGGTCACATGATATGTGGTTAGTTTAGTCACGTGGTTATTCCCAATTCCCCATGGAGTTTTAATCAAAGATAGGCGATTTTCCCAAAAATATACAACTACGGTGACGCGGAAATCAACAACACGCATGACTCACCTAGCAACGTTACTGAAACTTAAAACACTTAAAACACGTGTAAAAGCGCTTGTAACATTCCATTTTTGTTAATTTAATATTTAAAAACGTTGTAAAATGATTATATTCTTTTTAGCAAATAAAGCCACTTTATTATTATTATTATTATTTTTATTGCAACTCAAGCGAACACTTTACTTCAGAAAACGGCCATGAGTAGCTGGTCAAGAAATCAAAACAATTAACGAAGCTTTTTGTAAATCTATCAGCTCTACTAAAAAAAAATATAAATATATCGAGTTTTGTTTACATTTCAGGAAAGACAAGAAATGTTAAAACTTAATTCACTACTGTTGGATTTTCATTGTTTGGACACTAAGGTCGATAAAATTAAAAAAAATATGCTATGTAACAATAATACAGCCACACACAAAAAAAAGTCCATTGTCAAAAACCGGACCCATTTTTTTCAATGTATTTTGACCCCCTGAAATCGAATCCACTACAAGCTTTAGTTTCGCATCATTTATTGGTTAGAAAGTCCAGATAGTGTAGAAATAATTATCTTTCTTGTCAATAAAAATATTTTTTTAAAAAGAATTTTTTGATTTTGTAAACTAATTTTTTTATGCTTAAACCATGAATATCCACGTTTATGAGGTCACTGACCACGATTTTAAAGTGCATTGATAATCGTCCTTAAAAACGTAGGTATTTATTGTTTATATGTGTAAACCATAAGAACTTCTTTCCAAGATATTGGAAATTTAAAACTATCAGTTTAACAGTTGGCAGCTGCCAAAATATAATTTCGATATCAAAATCGTGATCAGAGACCTCAAAAAACGTAGGTATTTATGATTTACACATAGAAAGAAGTTATCAAAATGTTTCAATTTTCAATCTGTCAGTTTGACAGTTGGTGTCTATCAAAATGAAATTCCAACATCAAAATCGTGATCAAAACTTAATTTTGAAAATGTTAAAATTTGCATGCTGTCATTTTGACAGTTGGCAGCTGTCAAAATTAAATTCCCACATCAAAATCGTAATCAGTGACCTCAAAAACGTGGGTATTAATGGCTTAAACATAAAGAAAAGTTTAGTTAACATGTCCAAAAATTCTTTTTAAAAAGTTGACACTTTTGATTGATTGATTGATTGATTTGATTTCTGCACTATCTAAGCCTTGTAGCTAAAAAATGATGTGAAACTAAAATTTGTAATGGCCGGATTCGGTTTCAGGACGTCAAAATACATGGGAAAGAAAGAATGAGTGCGGTTTTTGGTAATGGATTTTTTTGTGTGTGGCTGTGTGTAGGGTGGGCCGAAAAAATTGAAATTTTCCAAATCGAAAAATAATACTGCGGAAAACTTGTATTTGGTCCTTAGTAGTATTCCTGTAAAATTTCATCAAAAACAATTGAAGTCTGCCGGTGCCACAAAGCAATTGAAATTTTAAAATTTTCGAAAAAATTTTTGTTTTCAAAATAAAATTTAATAGTGCGGAATATTTACATTTAGTCCTCAACATTATGTATATAAATTTTTTTCCTATTCGGTTAAGGTTTTTCGGTGCCACAGAATATTTAAAGTTTTAATAACTTGAAGAAATTAACTGATTTTCAATCATGACTTGCAAGTCTAGAAAAGTTGGTTAAATTTCTCCATAGAATATGTATATTATTGTATATGACTTGTGCAGCTCTTAGTTTACTTCAACATTTGTTAAAGTAATCCAGGGCCCACCACGAGGAGGTGGCTGCACATCAAACCCCACCCGTGCCCTCCCAACCACCCATCCGTTTAGAACACGTTTTTAAAAGTTACAAAGTTACAATACCACCTTGTAGTCTGATTTATGATCAAACCTGGGCATTACTAATGTAGACTGAAGCCTACTTCTGATGAAACCATCACGACTTTGCACTTCAAAAACAGAGGCAGCGCAGCAGCTTCCGTAACAATCTTAACATATCTTTCCAAACTTTGGGTGTGGCAGGGAAAGTTTGGAATATCAACCTTTGCAGTACCTTTGATGCACAAGAGTAGTACTACATCTGATGTGGTCCTTACTCTTATTCCGGATCCATTAGAAAGGGTATGGAGAAGTGTGAGTCTTCCAATTAAAGCTTTTCAAAGAATAGAAACAGATATTCCTGCATTTCACATCGACATACATAATATAAGTACAGATCAAAAATACTTATTAGAAATGTGTGAGGCAATTAGTTCTGGTAATTGCTCTGAAGATCTTTAACATAGATATCCTGGAAAATTATCACAGTAGATGGGTAACAGCTGCCAACAGAATATTGCGTCTTTACCTTGGAACAGAAGATCCTTCTACTCAGCTTAAAATTATTACACGATTTGTGGTAAGAGTGTATGCCAGGATATGGTTTAAAATCAAGATGAAGCCCTCTTGCAAAGACGGAGCCATACATCTGTGGGAAATGATTAGCTTTTCAAGGTATCTTTTTAAAGAGATCAGGGATATCATTGATCCAGTTATTCAGCGAAATGCTTTTTTTGCTCACCCTGAAAGTCTCTTATTAGCCATGATATCTGATGATCGGAAACATATTAAAGAACTTGGATTGAGTCGAATAATTAAATCAAGGCAACAAAGATCTGGTGGGGTACTGCAATTTAAATTACCAACGCTCAATTTTGATGCTGTAGATTATATCGATCTGATAAAATGGAATAAATGCACAGCGACAGAGCCTCCCGTTCTGGCTAACACATCAGATGAGGTACTACTCTTGTGCATCAAAGGTACAGCAGAGGTTGATATTCCAAACTTTCCCCGCCACACCCAAAGTTTGGAAAGATTTAAGATTGTTACGGAAGCTGCTGCCTTTGTTTTTCGAGTGCAAAGTCGTGATGGTTTCATCAGAAGTAGGCTTCAGTCTAGACTAGTAATGCCTGAGTTTGACCATAAATCAGACTACAAGCATTGAGTAAAAAATAATAAAGAGGTGCAACTGTCAAGGTTTCGAGATTTTAGTATTGTATTTCTTTACCAATAACTTCATGATTGTCATCAATTTTGAGCGCTACGGGAAGGTATTTGTAATATGGCTGTATAGCCCTTAAAATTGAAGACAATCATGAAGCTATTGGTAAAAAAATACAACACTAAAACTCGAAACCTTGACAGTTGCTCCTCTTTATTATTTTTTACTCTATGCTACAAGGTATTGTAACTTTTAAAAACGTGTTCTAAACGGATGGGTGGTTAGGAGGGCACGGGTGGGGTTCGATGTGCAGCTACCTCCTCGTGGTGGGCCCTGGATTACTTTAACAAATACTGAAGTAAACTAAGAGCTGCACAAGTCATATACAATAGTATACATATTCTATGGAGAAATTTAACCAACTTTTCTAGACTCTTGCAAGTCATGATTAAAAATCAGTTAATTTCTTGAGGTTATTAAAACTTTAAATGTTCTGTGGCACCGAAAAACCTTAACCGAATAGGAAAAAAATATATACATAATGTTTAGGACTAAATGTAAATATTCCGCACTATTAAATTTTATTTTGAAAAAAAAAATTTTTTTCGGAAATTTTAAAATTTCAATTGCTTTGTGGCACCGGAAGACCTCAATTGTTTTTGATTAAATTTTACAGGAATACTACTAAGGACCAAATACAAGTTTTCCGCAGTATTATTTTTCGATTTGGAAAATTTCAATTTTTTCGGCCCACCCTAGACTAGTTATTAACAAATATTTTAAATATTTCAAATATGTAGTAGGTAATAAATACTTTGCACCCCTTAACATCTAAATGAGATGTCTTTTCATACATACCGATACATACTATTAAGGCAGTACGCAGAATAAAATCGCCGTTTACAATAAATAAGATCGACATAGGTAGTTTCATAAACTAAATATTGATCTTACTAGCTTATTGCAATCAACAATTTAATTTTGCGGTATGCATGACAAAAAATTATCGGTAGTGATGTGAAAACAATCTAAAATCTATTTAAACGTACCTAATGCTTTTTTAATACGTTTGTTACTGGGTCGTATAAGTGCAAAAGCAGATTGCAGATTATTATAATCATAAGTGGAAAAAGGTAAAGGTGATCGAGATACTTCATATGCGTAGTGGGATGAGACGCAAGTAGTTATTCGTACATCTCAAATTTCGCTTATGCAATAATTTTTTATAAGAAATTTATCAAATAGGTGAAAAATTGTTTTGCACTAAAATTAAATTTTTCAGCCAACTTACTAAAATGGGGTGTATCATGCTAGTTTAAACAGAGTTATTCTATTTTGTAATTTATTTATTTTGTTTCCGATAGTTTTAGGCTTTGCCCTTAAACATAAACCCAATATTTTACTTTGACTTTGTCTTCGACAGAACTAAATCTCTTCATAATAAGTAGTTAAGTATTTTTATTAAGAAGATACCTCAAACTTTTTACAATTTTTAAATATATCAGAGATATACTTTAAATGTGTGAAAATTTTAAAACTGCTCGTAAACACACATAAACTTCTTACTAGTAGAGAATAAATTATATTATGTACATGACATTTAATAAAAAAAGAAACTACTACACTTGCTCGGAAATATATTTTGAGGTTATGTTACCCAATCAGTTATTAATTATAAGTAAATGAAAGCATGTTCATTCTTCATGTGTTTATAAGAAGAATGAACATGGAGGAAATACAACTGTGCACAATGTCCTACAAGAATCTTCAGAACATATTTTTTGTATATTCTTATGAAATATATATAGGAAGTTAAAAACAAGACTCACCGTGCATTCATGGCATCAGGAATCCTTAATGCTTCAACGAAACTCTGCAAAAAAAAAACTTTCTGATCCACTGCTACACGAATACACAAACTAGGACGACATTTACATTGTAGTGAACAATTGCAATACAATTCAAACCGTTACAAGATTAACCTAATATAATGTAAAATAAATACATGAAACTATCTTAATCTTGTTTGTATAATACCAGTGTGATCTTAAGAATAATTGTAAAAATACAATATTTATTTGATAATGCAGAAATTGGGTGCGCTTATCAAATTATAAACATTAAAATATTATTTGATAAAATATTTGTATCCTCTTTTGTAATATTAAGAATTGTGGAATATTGAGTTGTTTCGTTTTTTGCAAATAAACATGAATAACAAAAAATCGTCTTATCTAGTTCCTCGCTAATTCTTATCGTGAAGTTTGTTTGAATTATATAAACATTAGGTATTCTCACATCCACTAAAGAAATAAATTGCGAATCATGAGTGTAAAATTAATTGATTTAACATTTTCAAACGTATTAATGTCATCTAATTTATGCCAAATGTCGGTTTTCAACAAGGCCAAGGCGCCAACAATAATAAATTATTTCTAAGCCGTTTGATATCATTGACAAGCAATTTAAAAACTATTAGCAAATCCGGTTATAATATTATATATTGTTCATTTAAAACTGCTTTATAATATGTATTATCTCCAAAGATTTAAAAAATTGTCTGTAATTATCCTTGAGACATATTACTTTTGGTTTAATTAAAAAAAAACAAACTCCTATCTCTTCATTTTGAAGCAGAAGTTTATTTAGTAATATTTGGCAGAATAGTAGCTTAAATCTCTAAGGCAAACAAATGGATAGAAAACTAAAATCATACATTTCTATATTGTGAATTATATTTCTTACTATACTCGTCAAAATTTGCTTCGGGACACCTTAAAATTGACCAACATTTATAACGCTGTATAACTGTCAAAAATGTATGGCTTTATGCCGGGTTTTTAGCGTTTCAAGGGAAATTTCATTGGGTTTTGTCTTATTTAATTTTAAGATAAAAAACTGCTTATTCATCAAATGGCTGTTTCCTGTACCTATATTGGAATTTTATAAAATTTGTTTGTTTTATGTGTCTGCTTTAAAACACTTTTTGAATTTTGCTCCTATCTTTTTTGAAGAAAAAGTTTTAGTAAAATCTTACATTTTCACACTCACTATTTAAATTTGTGGTTGTATTTTTGACTGTTCAACATAACCGCAGTATTTAGAACTGTCATCCATATCAACAGAATTCAAATTTTCCAAAGCTTATACCAATTTAAATAAAGTGGTAAAATGGCGCGTTATCTAAAAAAATATAATAATATGCACTTATCCGGTTTCTTTATTTTAGTACATACATACAACTTTAGTTGAAATTGTAAAAACCTTTTAGTACTCAAAGAAAATGCAAAATAAAACTTTACTGATCAATCCATTCCCCATTGATCCAATTTAATGTATGACTCTGTTACAAAAGTAATAACACAATTGTCAAGGTTTTCTTTATAATTCTGATATTTAAATAATATCCCTAAAGCACTGCGGTATATCTATAATAAACTTGATATTACACATTTCTCTAGCACTAAAATTATAAGTTGGGGCAGTACATATTCTGTATCACAGATAACAAACTGTGTCTATATACATAGGCGCCGCCAGGGGGGGGGGGGGGGGGGGCAAGAGGGGGCAGTTGCAATACTATAAAATATACAGGGTGTTTAGTGCAAACCAGAGACTTGTTACAAATTTGGTAAAAACTCGTAATTAAAAAGTAACAGATCTTCAATAACTGTCCATTGACAAGCAATTTACTGCAGTTTATAAATAATAAACCGATAAGTAGGTATATGTATACTTAAAAAACATTTTTCATCGGAGTTATAATTTAAGATTTATCGCGATACAAAATCTACAATTTATTTAAGTGTTCCACCTCAAGTCTAGAATAGTGTACATTTTCTTAAGAAAGTACAGTTCGTATTGAAGTTCAGTATATACAGGGTGTATTTTAAAATCACCAACAAACGGAAACTGGAGATTCTTTGATCCAAAGTAAGACGAAAATTGTTAAAATATTTTTCTGAAAATGTTTCCTAACCGAGCTACAAATATAACTCCAACATGTTAACTAATAAAATAGGAACATTTTTTAACGTTGCCATGACAACCTATGTATTTCTATTGTATTTTGACGTCTACCGTAAAATTGGCAGTTTCTAATTTTTTAACCTAATTTGTGTGAAATTTTCTTACCGAATACCACACACACTTACTTTAGGTATTCCTGGAAATTTTTTCTTGGTCACGAATATTTAAAAAAAAAATATTGAAAAAATATATTTTCAAAATATACGTGACCTCAAAAAAATTTCCGGAAATAATTTAAGCACTAGTGGTATTACAAGTGAAAGTTTGACTCGACTCAATCCAGTGGCATAAAATCCAGTGGCATAAAATCGCTTATCAAAAAAAAACGTAGGTCCTGCATTTTTTTACGTATTTTTTAAAAATTACTTTTCTATTCTGAAAATTAAATCATACCTTGTGATTTTTCGATTCATTTTTTGAGATAATTTCTATTAACGTACGACCACACAACTTGATAATTACTAAAATTTGTTTTTTTTTTAATAAAAGTTATCAAAATAACGCAGTTAACTACTTATTACATAATAAAAATATTTTAAAAAAATTAAAGAAGAAATTATTAATTTTATAGATACTGTTCAAAATATCTTGTTGGGCGAACGTGTTTTTTTTTAAATTTAAGTAACTTGAATGATTTTACGTCACTGGATTGAGCCAGTCGACATTTACACTCATCTAATTAATTGTATTCAGTAAGACATTCGAGTGTACGAAATCTCAACATAATATCTTACCTAGTTTTTGAAAAAACTTAAAAAAACTACAAACATTTTTTTTCCGTCTTAGTTTGGATCATAGAATCTCCAGTGTCCGTTTGTCGGTGATTTCAGCATACACCCTGTATAAACTCTTAGTCGTTGGCCAACCATGTTTTAATAATCGATAGAAGATAGGTCAGGTGGTCCTGCTGGTCAAGAAATAAATTTAACTTAAGAAGTTTTCAGCCCTCAATAAAATTTAGAATTCTATTGGAACGTATTTTTGTCTATTCCAATACCTGTCATCGCCTTATTATTGACCAATATTGTTCAGTTAGAAACTACCTAAGATAAGTTGTTATTCTATATATGTCTTCGAAATTTTATCGATATATCTCAAAAAATTCTCAAATTGTTACACAGACATACGGACATTTAAATGAAAACAATATGTCAAAAATTATTTTCGTTCCAGTTGAATAATTTAAATATTTTTTTTTTGTTATTAATCTCACATTCAATAATTTTCGGTTTTTTGACAAATTTCCATCAACGTCGAAAAATAAGTAGTAATTTTGTACTCGATTTTGTATGACCCACTTTCAATATTTTAAATGAGGCAATAATTGAAAAACTCTGATTTATGGCTTTCGCGGAGCTAATGGCGTTTTTGGGTTCTCTTCCGTAGTGTACTTTAAATTATTGACGTTTTTAGCCTCAGAAAAAAATTACGCCATGATGGTCGAAATGTCAAGAATTCGAAATATTCAACGCAGAAGATTACTCTTCCACAATTCTTGAAAAACTCTTGTAAAATTAGTGGTTAAAGGTTAGTTTCCTAAATATTAGATTACGTCATATTTTGTAAATTTTGCTCAAGTTGCAATCCTTCCGCTTTAATAAACTCTTGGCATTACGAAGTAAATCTGTAGACAATTAAACCCCATGACACCCTATAACTCTGCCTGTAATTCACAATTATAGAGGGGCGTAGGTTCATACGAGCTTTTCTTCTTAATTTCAAACCCTGCGTATATACACCCTACCCACTTAAGTTAAAAAAATACTTCAATAACCGACACATTTATCCATCAGCTCGCATGTACGATAGGTACAAAACATATACCTTTCCTAAAAATATAACTAAAATGATTTAAAATATTGTGGTATGTCTAATAATAGTTTTGTAACAACTTTGGCATAGTAAATTATTAATTTAAATATTAATAAAAATCATTGAGTGTCGGTACGCTTTTTTAACAATTTATCGCGGCATGTTATCTCCTATAATGTAGTAAATTACTAACGTGAATAGTATTGTAAACAATACAGATAAGGAGGCGAATAGTAAGTATACAATAAGAATATTCAAGTAGCTGGATAAAAACATGGAATTATTCATATTCATGTTAACACAAAATATTTGCTAACACTACCTTAAAATTCTTGAGTGATAAAATTATATTTAACAGATCAATTTTTTCAAATTGCATTTAACCTCGCCGGAAGGTAAATCACAAGTGGTTGTGTAAATAATGGCACCACAATTAAGTGGCATGCTCAGATACATGAAAACTTCATTTTTACCACCCCTTATTAGTTCATAGACGCAGGATCGAAAAAAAGATTTGTTTCTTTTTTAAAATCAAGATATTTGACTTCCTCACTCTAGATGAACACGCTGTATATACCTACCTACATAATTTATACTTAATAATAAATACATATATGAAAAATGTCCCCTTTCCATTTCCGTCCAAACATATCAGCCATCGCTGTTTATTACTTACTTCAAAATAGCCTATACGAGAAGAATATAGACTAGTTAAAAAGCTTCGGCTACGTAATCGTCATTTTCCTGCCTTATTTCCGATTCCTACTGTGATTTTTTGTAGGCAATTTCAATCATTTTTTCCAGTGGATAGAGAAGTGTTTTGTACTGATTGCAAGAATATTGAGTCTTCTGATCAACCACCCTTTCATCACAAAATATTGTTTGTCGATAACAGAAATTAAATCAGCTATTCTCTGTCGGAAATGAGTTTTCACATGGGGGAGCAAATGAAAGATGTGGCTCTATTGAAACATATGAAAACATAACTAACTTTGTTGTTTGGGAATATTTTACATTGTACACGGAGAACGTTGTTAGGAAAAAATATGCAGGACGGTATTAGAAGTATAATAATGAAAATTGATTCAATAGAATGATACATAAGCCATATTATTGTT
Source organism: Rhagium mordax (assembly GCA_963680705.1). NCBI lineage: Eukaryota > Metazoa > Arthropoda > Insecta > Coleoptera > Cerambycidae > Rhagium > Rhagium mordax. The sequence goes on along the minus strand of OY796660.1, from coordinate 12,664,679 downwards.
TAAAATATAATAATTACATTGTAACAGGGTGTCCCACGTAAGAGGCTCACTTGATCCCCTGCCTCTATTATTATATACCATATCGATTTCCGTAATAATATAAGGTGAGAAAATTTTGGAAAACTGATTTTTTGACAATTCCTTGTACGGGTGGTCCAAAAAAAAACCGGAATTTTTTATTTCTCTAATAGTTTCGCCAATTTTTAACCTATTTTAATTATTCAAAAACTAAATTATAACTAAAAGATCACGTTATGAGGTAATATAAATATATTTTAATTATTATTAAAATTGTAGATGGCGCTAGTCATCAAACTTGGGCCTTCTTTAAGATCGACTGGAACTTTTTTTGCTAAATAAACAATGAAATGATTGAGGAAGTATAATAGAATAAACATTTGTGAATATTTTAAGACATCAAACACTAAAATCGACCAGTTGGTTCCGAAGATATAGTCCGTAACACAAAACCGTTTTATCACAATTATGTTGATATTCTATGCCACTCGTCTAAAACCAATATTTATTTTAGTCAAAACGGCATTAAAATATATTTATATTACCTCATAACGTGATCTTTTAGTTATAATTTAGTTTTTGAATAATTAAAATCGGTTAAAAATTGGCGAAACTATTAGGGAAATAAGAAATTCCGGTTATTTTTGGACCACCCGGTATATTAGAGGTTCTATCGCTTATTCGAGCTTACAACGTAATTTCAAATGGCGATACAAAGAATTTTGCATATAACATGTGACTTAAAGGTGTTTTTTTACTAGTGTGGTTTATAGCACTCGCCTTCGGTTCGTACTATAAACTCCACACTCGTAAAGAAACAGCTTTTTAGTCACTTGTTATATGTATAAAATACTATTTAGTATAAAATAATATGTACAGGGTGTCCAGCTTAAAGGTGTTTCCCCCTTTATTTTCGCTATTCTCAACATATTTTTGCCATTCAAAAACTTTTCTTGATCAGTTTTTAATGAACTTTTTGGATCTGTAATAACATCTTCTCTACAAAATACAAAACAAAATACAGGGCGCTTAAATTTTTTTTTTTTAAATATAACGACCCTATATTTATTATACAGGGTGATTCGTGAGGAGAGGGTCGTACTTTACCAACAGATAGGGAACATTGAAGTGATCTTAAATCCCCATATAGTAATGGCTATAGCGGCTTCGTTTCCGAAATACAGGGTGTTTTATATTTTTTGGAAGAATTTTCTTTTCGCCATATATCTGTAATGCGTAAACGGAATTCAATGAAATTTTGTATTTTTGTTACAGTAGTCATTCACCATAAAATTCGTGGGATATTAATAAAATATCAGGGCCGGACCCAGAATAAAATTATTTTTAAATTATTCCTAGAAAATAACACTCTGTATACTGTTTATGAAATTCTTGATATTGAAATATTAATTTACAACTAAAAAGATACATGATCCCATAAAAAAATATTTTGGCACCATTTCATTGTTTAAGTAAAAAAATTAAATTGTTGAGGAATCAATTTTTTTTTGAAAAATTGAGAGAAAATAGTCACTTCAGTCCTGTTGCATGACCCCCGAGATCACCAGATCTCACACCCCTTGACTATTTTTTGTGGGGTTATTTAAAACGGAGGTATACAAAGAAGAAATAAACACCAGAGAACAGCTGATTGCAAGAATTGAGCACTTTTGCAATGAAATTAATAACAATTTAGAAATTGTTAGAAAAAGTATAAATCAAATGACAAATCGATCAAGAAAATGCGAGAGAAAATGTATCTAATTTGGCTGTGGTCACTTTGAAAACAGACTGAGAGAAAAAATTTAATTGTATTTAGTAAATTTGATTGTTAAATTTTTAACTTTTATTATCAATGTGTTATTTTTTTTATCGGTTTCAGGATATTAATCCTTTGTTTACATATGCAAAAGTAGGCTGGTAAACAAGTCATAACTAAAGTTGTACAGTTATATTTAAAACTTGTACGGTAATATTACAAATACAGATCTGTCAATAACTGTCAACAGATGAAATAATAAATAATGAAACTATAGGGCTATTTATTAATACAAACAGACAGAAAACTCCAAACAATAATAATTAAATATTGAAATCCAACTGAAATGTATTTTCAGGCAATCCAAGGTCCATTTTTATGTAGCCGTTGTGACATTAAAAATGTAAACATATATGTAATATAAATAATATAAAGGTAACAAATAAAAACAAACAAAATATAACTGTAAATATAACTGTAACCATGACGACAAATCAACCCATACAGACTTGACCAACTAATGAAATGAAAACATTATTAATAAGAGAATATCAAAAGGTAATATCTATTAATAATGTCTTTATTTTCTGAAACCGATAAACTATTGAACATATCACGGATGTTATGAATCATAACAGCCTTAGATGTCTTAAAATCCTCGCTCTACGAGCTCGGATTTTAAACCGACATCTGCAGCGGTTATGATAGTCATAACATTCCTAGATATGTTAATAGCTATAAGATTATTAATTACACAATCATTACAAAATATTTTTATTATTTTACTAGGTACCATCATGTGATACGAATAAAAGATAGTGCAAACAGAGAAGAAAAAAATATATGTTACTGATATCTGAAGTTCCTATTTTCTCTCAATTTTTCAAAAAAAAATTGATTCCTTAACAATTTAATTTTTTTACTTAAACAATGAAATGGTGCCAAAATATTTTTTTATGGGATCTTGTATCTTTCTAGATGTAAATTAATATTTCAATATCAAGAATTTCATAAACAGTATACAGAGTGTTATTTTCTAGGAAAAATTTAAAAATAATTTTATTCTGGGTCCGGCCCTGATATTTTATTAATATCCCACGCATTTTATGGCGAATGACTACTGTAACAAAAATACAAAATTTCATTGAATGCCGTTTACGTATTACAGATATGTGGCGAAAAGAAAATTCTTCCAAAAAATATAAAACACCCTGTATTTCGGAAACGAAGCCGCTATAGCCATTACTATATGGGGATTTAAGATCACCTCAATGTTCCCTATCTGTTGGTAAAGTACGACCCTCTCCTCACGAATCACCCTGTATATTTCGATAGACCCTTTCAAGCTTAATTCAAAAATATATAACACTTATATATTTATTTCACAAATAACATTAAAATAAAGATAACAAACACAAAAAAAAAAATTTTAAGGCCCTGTATTTTGTTGACTTGTTGTGAAGATGTTATTACAGATCCAAAAAGTTCATTAAAAACTGATCAAGAAAAGTTTTTGAATGGCAAAAATATGTTGAGAATAGCGAAGATAAAGGGGGAAACACCTTTTAGCTGGACACCCTGTACAATGAATATATTTCTATTCATAATAATTTTCAAAGCAACCCTGATTTTCTTAATTTTTTTGTAAAAAATTATATTACAAGAGGGTATATTGTGCAAAAGGTTGGAGTAAAGATACAATAGGAAAAACTTTCATTTTGATTTAATATAAAGAAAAGTGGTATTAAAAAATAAACAATTAATCTGAACACACAGGGTTTTCAAAATATTACTAAACTAAACTAAAATTTCAAAGATCAACAAAATAAATACGGTTGGGTCTAATTTGTCATTTCAAACCACTTTATTTCATATTCTGATACTAAATGAAAATAAAAGTTACGTTATTCTTGAGCGAATATTTTTATCAAAAAACCGAAAATAAAAAGTTTTCTTCAGATTATGGACTTTTCCGGTCACTCTGTACAGAAAATATTAACACTCTTAGCAGAAATGCTGTTTTCGAAGTAAGCTTGAATTTTTATTAAGAGAAACTTTTTGGCGAAAATTAGAAATATAAGTATGCATTATACAGGGTGATTCCTATAACGTTCTCACCCCAATTTTATGGTTTGTTTTTGGAAATAAAATAAAAATAATATTTAACTTACAGTATTTTTTTCACGGATTTCGAAAATTTCAACAAAAAAACAATTGAAAGTCAAATAAAAGTGAGAAAAACATAGTAATGCGTTTTTTAAATGGAATTCCCTGTTTATTTTTACAATTTGGAAAAAAGTTTAAATTCTCTTTCCAAAAATATAACATACCTATATTTATTAAAATACAGTAATTCCGTATTTTACTAAATATGTAGGTAAATATGTATATGTTATGTTTTTTGAAGAGAAGAGAATTTAAACCTTTTTTCAAAATTGTATAAATATACCCACAGGTCGTTCCATTTAAAAAAATATTGCTTTGATTTATTACTTTTATTTGACCCTCAATTGTTTTTTTGTTGAAATTTTCGAAATCTTTGAAATAATTTATAGTTATATACGTTAAATATTTTTATTTTATTTCCAGAGGCAAACCAAAAAATTGGGGTGAGAACGTTATAGGAATCACCCTGTATATTTATTTTATTGTATTTTATGCTAAATAGTATTTTATATAACAAATGGCTAAAAAGGTGTTTTTTTTGCGAGAGTGGAGTATAGTACGAGCCGAAGGCGAGTGCTATAAACCACACTAGTAAAAAAACACCTTTTAGTCACGTGCTATATACAAAATTTTTTGTATCGCAATTCAAAATTACAGAATTCCAATATAATTTTTTAAAATACGAAAAATTGACAAATTATAATAATTACCAAGTCTTGACACTAAATTCTATTGTTTCCATAGAAACCAATAATAAAATAGTGTCAAGATTTTAAAACTAAGTTTTTTTTCATACTGTGAAAAAAAACTTTTTTCCCGCTTTTTTCTTTTTTTTACCCTTGTCAATAATTACAGTGTTTTGATTCATTGAAACTGACAAAAAAATGACATTTTAGGATATGGAATTACAAAAACATCTTTAAAAAAACATATTTTTATGAACTAATTGAGTTACAAATGATGTTCCACATAACAATCAATAATGTCATTTTTTAGTCGATTGAATAAGAATAATACATAATACACCATTTTTGACTTGTGAAAATGTAGCCACCAGGCTAGTAGGAAAAGAAGCCAAACTAATTTTAGTTTGACATTTCTTCTTACAACAATAGCATAGCTATTTAGCTATGCTATTGTTTTTGACAAAATTGATTTGACACCTCCTGGATTTTCACAAAATTAATTAGATGCTGCAAATTGTTTTGCATACCGCATGGTTTTGCTGTTGAACTGATCATCTGTGCAACGTAACATGTTTCAAAAATTCCCATTTAATTTTAATTAATAAAAAACGTGGTTGTAGAAAATTAGAAAAATATAAAATTATCATGCCAACCTTTTTCTTTTTATTTTGCACACATTGATATTTGATGGTCTATTGTGCCAAAGACTGAAGTGGAAAAATAAAAAAGTTATAGCGGGTGAATCTTTCGATAATATCCCTGTACTGTATACTGTAACAATAATTTTGAAGTTAACCTGAGGATTCGAATCCGTGATCCGAAAAAGGATTCGAATCCTGTGATTCGAATCATTATAAGTAAAGGATCTGAACCTGGCATCCGTGATTCGAATAATTTTTAAGGATTCGTATCCGTGAGTCAAATTCATTTTCAGAGGATTCGTCCCAGATCTGGTCGGAACCAACCGGCGTTGCGCTTCTTATAATTTTTTTACGCAAATTTTTACAAATTCTAGTGATGAAGAATTCGGAAGAAAATTATACTCATGCTATCGACTGCCATTCATTAACACGTGCGTTGATACACCTAAGAATGACAATAAATATTTCAATATGCAAATTATTTAGTCCAAGAAGGCGTATCAAACAGGAAAAATATTGTTTGGATCTCATTTTTGATTTTCCGTTTCACAAAAAATTTCATTGTAACTTTCAACTCCTTGTGCTGTATTAACCCCCCAAGCGAGCAGTTGGTCAGCCGGAAAACTAAAGAGATGTAAGTAACCATAGCAACTTTATGCTCTCCGTAAATGTCGAAATGTTAAATTAAATTTCGTATAATGGATATGTGTACGAAATAAATAAATGATGATTAGTAGTCTTTTGGCAGTTAATGTGAGCTTTGGTTTAATTTAATTCTCTCGAAGCCTTTCCGTTTGGATAGGACTACAGGATGTACATAAAGTGCTATTCTGTCCACCATAAATGCGATTTATTTTCTTTAACATATAATTAGTCCAATGTGCAGAGGAGAAATTAAATTAAACAAAAATAGGAGCACAAATGTAACTGTAATAGTTTATATACAATGCAAATAATTATATTTAAGTTAACAATAATTAAATCCATCAAGTTATGTACACGAACAAATATATTAGGAAACTATTCTCACTTGGATGCAAACTTGCCGGAATCGAACCCACATGTAGATAAATGGATAATGAAAGTATGTACTTTTTTAAATTAAATATTACTACAATATGTCTATAATTATCTCTGATAGAGGGATCAACACATTTCCTAATGCTAGTTTTCAACTCTTGGATGGATTAATTATACACATAATCCATGCGAATACTTTAATGATAATTTTGCCTCGAGAAATAAATTACTTTCGCATTAAAACCAAAATTATACTAACTTACCTGATGGTTACTAAACGGGGCATTAATTTAACACATTTTCATTACTTAGATGGTATCAGTATTGCTCACATACATAAGGTTGTATTATTGGTTAACAGTAAAATTGTTAATAATTACAGGAAACAATTATTACTGAACATTAGTAGTACCTACGTTGCTTGTAAAAAATTTTATTAATTCACACACTTGTAATAATAGTTAGCATACAGATGGGTGTGTGTGTGTATATATAGTAATAATATTATAATATATCTTTCGGATTTAACGAAAGACAAGCAACTTAACGTCAAAGCTACTAATTTGTTCGAATATAAAGTTTCTATCGTAAAAGTGAATACTTTGTATTAAGTGAATGAGACAGGTTGTAGAAAAGTCAGCGTTAAATGTTTTATATCAGTATTTTCAACACATGTTCCAGATGGTTTACCTACTTAAAAAAAATCGTCTTAGTAAGGATTCATTTCATTCAAGATTGCGGAATTGTGAGAGTAGAAATTAAGTTTGATGTTTGCATATTGTCACTAACGGAAAAAGTTGTGGAGTGCTTCTGGAGTGCTTCTAAAAACAACTGTGCAAAATATTTTTTGATTGGCATAACGTTTAGAGGTGGCCCAAGGTTTTTAAATTTGGAAACTTACGCGAAAATCGAAATTTTGAATTTTTATCACACATCCTCTAATTTTTTTATTTCTATCCTAAATCTTAATAAAAATATCCCTCCCGATCTTCATTCATTTAAGAATGTTACAGCTCATTAAACTTATTGAACTTAAGGAACGTAAAGACAATGAGCAATATAAGAGCATTAAAAAAAGATTCTCTGAAACTATTTGATATTTGCAGCTACAAAAATGTAGAGGTTTTGAGAACTGCAGTTTTCATAAAAATTATCGAGTACCGAAACAGGTGAGGGATTTTTGATAAACCAAAGAACAAAAAGAAGGATGGTTATGGGATACATCGATTTAGTCACGACCAAGAAAAATCAGAAAAAAGAAACGAGAAAGGCGAGGGAGTTCATCCATTTTAGTTCAGATTCGCAGTAGCCTTCTTGTTCCAATAAGCTAACGCAAACCGAAAAGGAGATGATGGAAGTAGAGTGGTCACAACCAGGCCCTTCCTCCCAGGTGATTGAAATGGAACCAAACATCCCCGAAGACACACCACATTCACCAAAAGCATTAGCGAAATTAAAGTGAATTTTTCTACCGTATCTGGTCTGTGATCGTACCGAAGTGTCGGATAGGTCTGCTGTATTTCTAGCCTCTGCTGTACTGCAAGATGTAGGACTAATCAAATTAGGGGATAATACCTTCGTTTTTGGCCGTTCAAAAATAAGACGCGGAAAAACAGAAAAACGGAACCAGTAGATGGAATGGGGCCATTGCCTGGCCTCTACTTCGATGGTAGGAAAGATAAAACGATGTAGCAGGAAAAGAAAGGATTGAAGTAATATTGAAAGGCTGAGGTCAAGGAACACTACGTTCTCGTATTAGAACCTACGAAAGCTTGCTTACCGTCGTATTTTGAAAGCAAGGCTGAGAATTATATTGAAGTCCTATGCTGGCAGAACTTGTAAGTCACTGAGCCACCTTTAACTGCAAAATTGTCTGCTGAAATGTTAAGAGAAATTTCCGAGAGTGGCTTTAATCCCGAAAAAAGTATTACCTTGTTCCCATGCCATACGCATTACGCAAGCAGAGGAGCGTTCTATCAAATTGGTGACCGAGGACTGAGCAGCTGTTTGCGGAAGAGCAGCAAGAACTTTGAGGCAGTTGGGGCACCCCAAAACCATAATTTGGAAAATCCATCTCTTGCACACTTCTTGGTTGAGTAGCAGAGCGTTTATTGCAGCTATTCCGTTTCAAAAATCGAAATTTTGTTTTTACCAAGAATAAATTTCATTCCATCCATCCTAATGGACCTTTCTAGCAAATACCTCTACCAATGCGCGACCTAAGCCAAAAACAGTAGACTAGTGCAATGTATTTCTCAATTATCAGAGGACGTTGCCATTGCTGACACAGCAAACCCTGAACTATACGGGATTCATTAAATACAATTACAAGGTTGAGAGTGAGTGTATTATTGTACATAATTATTATAAGCAACTTGCATTCTAGACCGGAAGTAACTTAGATATGTGCGGATCGGAGGAGTACGTGGATTAGATCATTGTCATTGGTGAGTCATATTGTAGCTAAATTTTCCCAATACTTCCAGTGGAAAATGTACTTATCTCCTTGCAGGAAAATTAATGTTGTTCATAAAATACACCGCTGATCTTGGTTTAACTTTATGACGCTTTCAGATTTTATCTCTATTTGTAACTATTTTATTGAAGTTATCTTTCCATTGCTTGAAAAAAACATAGGTATTTAAAACGCTGTTAAAATGTTTGATCGTTCAAAAAATATGTTTTCGTCTGTTATCATTTTGCCACAGCAAACCGTCTAAGTTTTCTAGTGCTCGTGACTTGTTAATGAAAGACCTTCGATTTCGAACACAATCAGAACTAGCCGACTTTGGTAAAAAATCGTCTTTGAGTCTGCAAAGACAAATTGATAGTAATTCTTTCAAGCGATTGTTAATTGGGATCGAACGTTTCATCACTGCATCCTTGCACATTTGCAAGGAGACTGGGGCCATTCTTTATCCATTCACCATAGATCAATTTTTTTTAGGTTTCTCTTTTTGATATTTTATACTTTCAGGTTTGTCTGAACTACTTCGTAGAATACGGTTCTGACAAAACACCATTAATCACTGCGGCGACTTACTACAAGGTAATTATTTAATTTCATGCCAATTATTAACCGCATGATATGTTTAATAAATGCGCTTACATTAAACCAATAGTATCGGAAGTTTCATTTATTATTGATATTTCATTTCTCATTTATTATTATAAAGGTTAATAGTGGCAGTGGGTCGATATTTTTTGCAAGACTTCAATGTAACATAATATTAATAATAACATCAATGCAGTGTTTAAAATATAGTACCAAACGTTTCTTTCCGTTTGGTTAACTAATCTTATTGGCATTTCTCTTCCAGGAAGTTCTGAGGTTGCTGATAATAGTAGTGAAGCTATGCTTAAATTAATAAGAAAAGAAGGTATCTCTACTTTGGAATTGGCTATTCACACTATTAAAGCATGTCGAATAAGGATAAATTTAGAATTTGTGGACAAAACAAATTATTTATTTATTTATTTATTTATTTATTTATTTTGGTGAATCTAAATATGAAATGTAACGTTATGTTGTGGATTTCTTTCGGCATTTATTTCTTGAATTCTTGATATCTCGACCAGCTTGTAGTTTTCTTTTGAAGCTAGCGACTACAGAAGGAGACCATCACAAAAATGGTCGGGACGTCAGGAATTCAAGGTCTTCAATGCAGGAAGAGAGTCCTGAAACCATCAGTCAAATCATCACCTCCGTGAAAACCTGAGGAGAAAATTTTCTTTGATAATTTGCGATTAACGATAAAAGAATTTCTTCAGATTTGAGTGAGTTTGAAGACAATAATCAAAACAAAAGACAGTGTAAAATCGACGTAGATTAGTTTTCCTTGAGCTTCCAGAGCTTCCCAACAAGAGAACTTAAAAGTAGCAAGTGGTACAATGCGTCTTCCAGATAAAAAATAACACACATTTTGGTGACCTTGAAAAGATCTTAATTCTCTTAAAAAGCATTTCGGATTCATCCCATAGTAGCTTTTGTTCATATTTCCGCATGGACGCGCGCAACCTACAAATTATGGATTCGGTTTTGGAAAACATCCTGTATAGCATCTTGGGGCACCAGATCGAAAAATATTTAAATTTCAACTCTTTTTGCCTTCTGGCAGTGTGTACCATGTCAATAATTAATGATTGTACTTAAAACTTGCATTATCTATAAAGCTATTTCCGTTATTATAACAAATTATAATTATTAGCGCGTTAGGAATGTGAAAAAGTCGTTTATAAAAATACATTAGACTCGTTTTTATTGGTTATTGATCGTACCGTATACGATATTAATTCGCAATTTTAAGCGTAACATGACCAGATGTAGCAAGAAGAATGAATGCCTTGGGACAGCGTTCCTACAACATTTCGAACAACTTCTAATAATGCTTGCTTCCAGCGTAATTGGCTACCTGTTATGTAATTGGACAATGAGCTGTGCTAAGCTAAATACACCCATTCACTCTTGATTAATAGTTTTGTACTTTAAAATTATTATACAATGACTTTTTCAGCTAATTATACTATCAACGGGTACGACGACCTCGCTGAAATAAGAGAATGTTGCATCAACAAATCTTTAATGTATTCGGTGCAAATACCGCATTTGATGTTGCCAAAGTTCGGAAGGCTTGGAAAAATGAATTATTTATTGTCGTCATACGTAGCGACCAAAAGAAAACACGCATTTTTAGAAAACCATTTTTGACTTCGGGATCTTTTTTGCGATCAGTTTTTTGGTTTTGGTATTGTCATCGATATAATCGCTGATTTAAAAATTGGACTATCTATTGGGTAAAAATCCTTTTTAGGTTTATTAATAAGGAAATTGAATTAATTTGAAATACAGAATTATGGTGCAAGTTTTTATTATATTTTTATTAAATGTTTTATTACTTTCTGTTTCTCGCACTGGATCCCTCTAGGAATATGTAGGAATTACGAACTGTCCGTGAAATGTAAAAAATTTCGAATTGGACTGAGAAGTTTGGAGGACCAAGATAACAAAATAATTGCAAAGTGTTGGTCATAACTTATATCAAGCCATGGTTTTTATTTGTACTAATGAAGGTTGGAAACGATCATGGCATTCCAAAAATATAGGATAGACACTCGGATTTGATTAATCTAATATCTGATACTTTTCAACTAAAAGTGTTTCTTCTGACTCAATTTACTTCACTCTTCTATTAGCAGCTTCATGATCAGAGAAAACAATATAAAGTCTTCTAGTATTACCATTAACATGTGTATACCCAATCGATGGCATAGTATTTTAGTTAATATTGTTATCTTAGCGTTTTCTGTTAAACCAGTATAAGAGACAAAAAACTTACATATAGGTATGAAGGAGAATATGGTATCGTTCATTCTATTCTAACCACTTCAGAACTTCTACAAATCAGAAGGCATCAAAAGTTAAAACGATATGCAATCCATGAAGATATATCAGGAAAAAAATACAACACATGAGCTTTTGAGACAGCTGTTTTCAACAGGTATTCGATCAGTAAAAATATACGTAACAAGAGCTAACAAACTATTCAGAATACTCATACAAGCCTATGACTTGGATGGGAATAGGATATTCTTATCAATTGGTCAAAGAAAGAGGTACACATATCGATTACGAAATGATTGAAATGAGTATTCCATACACCTATACCGCATGTATCTCTCAATCTTTTGAGGAAGCCTTCTTCAACAATCTTGACCTTAATCATAATCCTTCCGTATATGGCACCAAATTTGAACAATTAGAAATTAAAACTGATCCATTCACATATCCCAACAGAATCATTCAGCAATGGATTTTCAAACAATGTCTTGCCATTCTGTTCATACATTCGTTGATCTATTAATAGTTCTCTTTTTCTTGTACACCCTTACTTCACATATTTACGAGGGCTTATGGTACCTACATTATATTGCGAACTTACGTAAAACAGGCTAGTAAAATCGTATCGTTTAAAACAATGTTAATCTGTTTGGTAATTTTTACTCCATAGCGCACTAAGTTTCAGCTGATTGGTCAACAGAAGTTTCTTCGTCGTCTTCCGGTAATTTAATAATCAATGCAGATTCAAGTGGTGATAAATCCGGTATACGTAAATTGTGCTATATTGGAGCTAAATAAAAATCAGTCGTCAGCAATGCCAGACTACAACTTATACTCACCAGATATTTAAAAGTTCCCGTATCATAATACGTCCAGAATGTCAGATTATACTATGAAATACAAAGTATCAAGTCCACAGTGTGGACAATGAACTATTTTTTTGCAAGCCGGGTTTAAGTGTTATTACATATAAGGACTTGAAGTGCTATAGATGTTTCCCCTGAGGCGACGACCCACAGTGCGTGTAAGAAATGCGGTAAAAGTAACATGACGTATAGCGATTGTTCGAAATGAAAGTATTTCCTTTATTTATGTAGGTATGTTGCAATATAATAAGTAATATTTATTTCTATCATACGTTTCGATTTTTACTTTTATGTGCCAATTACGAACATCAAATGTTATACGTTATAATCGAGAACCAGCTACATATATAAAGTTGGTAAACGTTTCCTCGTAGTGGAAATTTATTAGTAATTGTCGTGTAGTTGAACTATAATATTTTTATTATGTACAATGTGACAGAAAATTCAATACCTGATAATATTTGCAAAATTTGTTAGATAAGCAAGTGGAATTAGAAAGATTATTAAAAGAATAAGAATCGTTCTGTTTAGACAGACAACGTTATATATCCCAAAATTAATAGTGAATTAGTGTCCTACTCAATCCTATGTGCTCTCTCCAGCTCTGCTAGACACATCATTTAGGCTGATATTTTTTAAGATACCCACTGCTTCAGGTTTTCTGAATTTTTTGTCGTAGAGCGGTATTGGTGGGAATGGCAACAGCTATCTTCATATTATATGCCATACAAGTTAGATTGGCAAAAAAGTTATGGGAAAATGTTCTGGTCAACATTTTGTAGGAACTTCCTTGTAACAAAAGATTTAAAGGAAGGGCCTGGTACTGTACTCCTTGAAAAAATTTTCAGTGCTCTAATGATGGAAAGTAATCGGTTCCATACGGAGTAAGTTAGGACAAAATAAGAAGTGATTGAGCAACAATAACAGTCATCAAGGGACATCCGCAAGATAGAGTTCTGTAATTCTATCACTTTTATTATGATCTACAAGTTGTCGCAGAACTAAGCGATTCTATCTAGTCATTATAGTAAGCCTAATGCAACTGCTGTTATTATCTACAAAAAGTAATGCTTGACAGAGAGCTTGCATGTTAATTCAAGCAAAACAGTCGTTATACTCTTTATAAAAAGAAGAAAGCTTACATTAATAACTTCTATTATGAATGGTTGATTGAAATAAAATACTCAGGTGTAATTTTAAATTAAAAACCTACGTGGGATGCACATTTAACAAGAGTTACAAAAAGAAGATCAGTGACTCTTTGGACATGCCAACAGCAGCAATGGAAGCCTTGCTTGATCTGTTCCCTTTACGCATTCATGTAACGAAAGATGCAACTCTCAGCGCTCTAAAACTGCACTCTAGTAAGAATTTTAAAACCAGGTGATCTGGTTGGTCACTTGCATGGACAGAATGGCATTTGGAGCTCTGGAAGACCTCAATTTGAAAATCAATCACTCATCAGACGGATCAAAAATGGAGCAAAGAGTAGTAGTAGGCGTTTATGGGCCAAAAAAAAAACTATCAAAAGCTTTGATCATTACCAGGTAGAAATTGCTGTCATAGAAATTTACGTCATAAAGAACAAGAATTTATATCTTCTCAGTCAGCCACGCAGCGCTTAAGGCTTTAACTTCAAATATCTTTAGGTCTAAGATTCTGGAAATATTTGTAAACAGTAAAAGAAATGTATGGAAATAGTAAAGCAACTAGCTAAGAATAAGGTTTTCCCTTGATGAGGCTGGCAGAGCATGGGGAATAGAAGGAAATGAGACTGCGGATCTGCTCGCTAAAGAAGGTGCTGGAATATCATCCAGAACCTTCTTGTGGGATAGCCAAAAGTAACGGGAGAGGTTAAACAACAAGAAAAGGGAAGCAAATCTTTCGACTGAAGTTAAAGCTAATAGTGCTCACAGGTGACTGCTCATTGAAAAACAAATATAAGGAAAACAGAGGATGACGCATGTCGCTTCGACACAGACGTGACTGAAACTGCGGGACACATATTCTGTCTATGCAGAGTCTCAACTCACAACCCAACAAAAGCTACGTCACTTAGAACAGGTGTTCCTAACACCTGCCGAAGTGGAAAGTATAGCTCCATTGAAAATTTTGGCTTCCTTAGAAGTCTAAAATATGAATACTTAATATTATTATGTAGATATTACAAAAAATCTTTCAGGTCGCAGTGAAGGAAGGCTTATGAAGGCATTAACGGTCCAATTGCAGTTTAATCTTATAAGTAAATTTTATAAGATAATTCCTCTAAAACACATTTATTTATTTATTTATTTACTTTTTTATTTATTTCTGGGTTATTCCAAAAGTGATAATAGGCTTGAACCAATATTATATATTGTATTCTATCCTATTTAATAAATTATATTCAAATAAGAACAATTTGAAAGCCGAATTTTTCTAATTTGCTGAGTTATAACTACAGTTATATTAAATCCATCGAATGTTGTGGAGAAGGAAAGTGAAGAGAGTTTTTGAACTACGTTGTTTTTTAACTAGTCCACACACGCTTAAATCATTTGCTTCTCGTCAAGTGATATTTAATTGTTTTCTTTCGACTTCCTAACCACATCTTCTGTCATCCGGAAGCTCGTTGAAAAGTCAAAGACTGTATTCGTTTGTAATTAAAAAGTAGGTTAAATGCCAAAGTTACAAATTTTAAAGGATACAAACAAAAATTATTCTACGACCAAAAATATGGCGAAAATGAAGAATACCAAAATGTCGGAAACGTTATTTGTGTTAGTTAAAAACACCTTATTGGTTAAAATTATTTTGTGGCCTGGAGGACGTTGATTTGGGAATCTTCTTCTGTACAAAAATGATCTGCACCACGAGCACCAGAATTTTCCAAATACTGTAATCATGTCAATATATTTTCTGTTAGTATTATATCCAATTGCCATATTACAAAGGAATGATTCTTCAATAAGTGAATTCGATACTAGATGGAAAATCAGTGATCTGTTGATCTGTATTAGTAATAAACCAGATTACACAGCAAGTATAAATACAATTAGACAACGACATCTAACTCAACATTAATAGTAAATTGAAGCCCTATACGTTCTCCTACTTTGATAGACACGCCTCGACAACAGTGATTGATATTATTTTGGTGTATTGTGTTCCTTTGAACTTCTTGTTTTAGATCCAACCTAGCTACGTCTAGTCATGTCCTTATCCTGCATATGACAAAAATCAGGAAATCTTGCGAGTTAAAGAGGAAATCTCCTTTATTTTGTTATTGCACAGTGTTGTCTTCTGTTCTGTAAAAAAATTGACTTACGTTCTTCTTTCCACATCAACGTCAATAAAAAAACTGGGATTCATCACTGAAAGTCAACCTCTTCGTTTTTCCATTCCATTATGAGTTGGTTTTATATAATAAGTGAATAAAATTTAAAAAACCTCACGATTTCGAATTTGAAGCATTGTCAATTGTGTTTGCAGGCGAAACATTTTTAAATATGATTAATATTAGTTTTCGTCATCTATTTATTAGAGATTTACCTTAATTACTTTTGGACGCTATGTGCTAAATCTTGCAATATAAATGTTACACAGTGTATAAGTAATGGCTAGATTCTCAGTTGTTAGCACCGAAGAAAAAAAAACAGGAAACAAACACAAACACGTATATTTATTGTTGGAATGTACGTTTTCGCAATCCGTAAATGGTGAATAATTTATACATACATCGAAAACAATTTGTATCGACTACTGACCCAAATTATATAATAAAATAATGCAACAATAATGATACGATATAACATGAAACCGAGCTGACAGGTTGCTATTATATATTGCATTAAATTAATGATACATGGAAAACGACATTTTGTTTCAATAATTATGAGTTTTTGTTCATAACAAGAGATTCAAAACATTTTAACAAGTACCACCTATGGGATGTATAAAAGAAAGGCAAAAACACAAAGAGGATGCAGGCACAATGCGAGCAAGGAAAGTGCTGATGTAAAATGCAACATCGTTATTGTCAGATGTAGAGACAACAAAGACAGTCATTGTGATCCTTTAATGACTATCTCAAGCGTCTGCATTCTTCATAATGCGCCTAGATGAGGCTATAGTTTCCAGTAAACAGGCTTCGCACTTTTAAACAATTGAGGTCTTACTTCAAGTGACACACATCTTTAACAAACATACGGCCAAGCCAAATACAATTTGCAAATATTCAGCAAACGAATATTATAATTTCATATCTCGTTTCATATAATTTAAAAAATTACATATACAATACATGCAATATAGGTACATAGTCTTACATACAGGAAAAATTATTGTTTAGAACATTGTTATTTCAGAGAAACATTATTGCTATTTGATTAAATTAGTCACGCGACAAAGTTGACTGTTTTTTACTTTCTTCGTTATTCAGAATCAACCAGATTTAAATTTATGAAATGTGAGTTGACTAATAAAGTTATTAAACTAATCAAAAATTGAAGTGGACCACATATTACGACAATCTTAAACAAAGGAATGGAAGTTTTACGGGGTTGAATAATATCAAAAATTTAAACTAGTGGCATAGACCTCGAAAATGAAACATGATGCAGCTACGGAGGTGTTTCGGAGTCATTGCTCCTTATCAGCGTAGCGTAGTGTAAATCATGGATCTGAAGCAATATTTATTAGAGGTTAGAAAGTCCAGTACAGGGTGACCCATTTTCGAGTCCTTTCATTGGGATCTCGGAAACCGTACGAGATACAGGATCAGTTAAATTATAGCAAAGTTGCGCAATTTGATACTTTGATAATTTTTGAGAAAACCGTAATTTCATAAAATCTTTTTTATTTTTTCTGACGTTATTTGAAAATAAATTTTAAAATTAATAACAGTTTGTCATTGCCACTTTTTACCTTCTATAGGATGACGCTGTCAAATTTGAAATCCGACATTTCCTCTTCCAGAAACTACCAACTTATTTTTTTTTAATAATGGATCTGGATTTTTTATTTTATTTTTTGTTACCTTTGAAGTCCCTAAAAGCTATGACCCACATATTTTGATTTTCAGACATGTCGATAACAAAAACTGGCATTTTGCGTATTTTTTTATAATACATCACTTTTTAAAACAAATTATTTTTTTAACATTCAAAATTTATTAGTTAGGTAAAAAATAAACATCTAAATAACCTTGAGTTAAATTTTTATTTTGAATAGAAATATAACAAGTGCATAAAAAATTTTGTAAATCGTTTCTTATATTTTTATTTTTAAAAATTATGCTTACAGCCAATTTTTCTAAATAAAAGTCTAAGAGATATTCTTAATGTCACTTTATTTAATTTTTGTTTTTGAATATCTATTTTTCGTTAATATTGCATATAGGTATTTCTTGAGGATTACATTGCCCCAGCCAAACAAATTTGGCAAAAGTATATGTACAGGGTGATTCAGAATTATGGTGCAAAAAAGTAATCACAGATAGAAGTCTTAAAATAAAGAGACACGTGTATTTTCGTTTTGGTCAATTTCGATTTTTAAGGCCCTTACTGGCCCATAAATGGGACGTTGGTAAAACAGTTTTTTTGAGATATCTCGAAAAGTACTTAATCGATTTCAATGAAATTTGGAGGGTAGTCTCAAAATAACCTTTCCAATAGAACCTTTAAAATATTTTTAGACCTGCCGCAAGGGGGCGCTACATAGAGTCACTACATCGCAGTTCTTCGCTTCTATTTTTTTTATACAATTATCTTTTATGTTTTTCTTTTTTTATTCTGATGCAGAATTCATTTTTACACAAAAAATGTCCTCTTGTCTATTTTTCATATCATGCACCCATTTCGAGAAAAATGCGAAAAACTGTTTCAATGATCTGACATGCAATACTGCGAAGCTACAAATTGTCACAATTGCCATGGAAATAATTGAACAAATTAAAACATCAACAATGACATTTTGACGTTTACTATTTTTATTTGCTAGTTAGATTGTTGTGCTGGGAGTTATTTAATTAAAAATTTTCCTACCCTTATTTACCACTATAATGGCTGAGCGTTTTACGTTTCCTGAAACATTGAAACAGTTTTTCGCATTTTTCTCGAAATGGGTGCATGATATGAAAAATAGACAAGAGGACAGTTTTTATGTAAAAATGAATTCTGCATCAGAATAAAAAAAGAAAAACATAAAAGATAATTGTATAAAAAAAATAGAAGCGAAAAACTGCGATGAAATGACTCTATGTAGCGCCCCCTTGCGGCAGGTCTAAAAATATTTTAAGGGTTTTATTGGAAAGGTTATTTTGAGAGTACCTTCCAAATTTCATTGAAATCGATCAAGTATTTATCGAGATATCTCAAAAAAAGTGTTTTCCCAACGTCCCATTTATGGGCCCGTACGGGCCTTAAAAATCGAAATTGACCAAAACGAAAATACACGTGTCTCTTTATTTTAAGACCTCTATCTGTGATTACTTTTTTGCACCATAATTCTGAATCACCCTGTATATCTAAAAAGATATATTCGATATTTAGCTATCACTGTGAATTCTCCACACTTTTACCAACAACAGTGATAGCTAAATATCGAATATATCTTTTTAGTTAATATTGCAGAAATATGTTTAACATAAATGTATATATTGCTTTATTTTTATATCTAGGTACTGCTTTATTTCTACATGAAAAATGTTAACAAGAAAATTAATTTAACCTGAAGCTAATTAACGTAAAGCTTTGCGAAAGTATTATTTTCTGATACGAGCAACGGATGCAAATTATTTTTTCTCCCACTAAGCTGTTTGGTTTCTACTGGATGGTAATTAAATCAGACATATATGTTAAAGAATTACAACTAGCTATAAAAAAAATGGTAAAAATGGATAAAATCGGTCGTTCTCTGATAATCCAATTCATTTTCCTGCAAAGGCGAATTGGGGTGAAGTTTTTTGGAGTTGGAATGTCTTTTATTGTTACGTCAATTTCTTATAGGCAATTTGTCAGTTTGATATTATTTCAGTTGGTTATTTTTACACACCTGGGTGAATTTTATGAATATAATATGATTTGTATATTATGAGCAACACATTTTCAACAATGACCCTTCAAATTTACCAAAAATTTCCAGTTATGATCAGAAATATGAAAATACTGATGTAGACACGAATAATAGTGAATATGTTTGGAGTCGACTACAACTTTGCTATTATTGTAAAAAAGAAAGTCCAACCAACAAATTTAGAGGATAATATTCTTAAAGGATATTATCCTCCTGAGATTCCCCTAAATTGTCTCAGTTATTTAATTAATGACACGCTAGAATGAATTAGAATATTGAAACGAGCAAAATATTTAATACTTCTTTAATTTGTTAAATATACGAACTTTTTTTCTCTTACGCTATATGATCAATATTAGGATTTTCCTATTTTTAGCCATTACTTGACGTTACTGGAAAATCAATTGAGTTTTATTAAAAATCGTACCATCCATTTCTAAGTAAAAATGAAATATTCATTTTAAACTTAACTTATAAATTCAAAAGAAATAATCGATCCCAAATTCAGATAACCAAAAGCGAGAATTACTGAAGAAACCCATCATGGGAAATGTACGTTAAGAAACAATATCCACATTTACCTTTAAAGAACAGAACGAATAATTTTGAAAATGTTTAACAAAATAAAGCTCCCTATAAAAGGTGCTACCTATTAATATTGTCCATTTTTTATGGAAATTGTGTTTAGTTGTAGTTTCCCTGCATGTATCTACTTTAAATCTTACAAACCAAACAGCTTAATAAAAATAAAAACTGTGTATTGCTGGGATGTTGGCAAAAAGTGTCTAGACAAGAAATAAATAAAAATATTTGGGAGAAATTTTAGTAAGATTTATATCGGTAGGACACAATTTTCCAGCTTTAATTTTTTTGTCCCCTTCCTTAGGAAAACGTATTTTTGAAATACTGGGGATTCTCCATAAAAAAGGATTTCTTCTTTCATAACCAAAGATAAAATAACTCAAGTAGGTCGTACTTTAAATAGTTTAAACCTCGGGTTAAACTGTTTGTGATGCTGTCACTACGTTAATCTTTTGATCATTCCCTTTGTAATTTTTTTCAAATTAAATAATCTGATATGCTACGCAAACTTTGGATACTTAAACGGTAAGTAACTGAAATGGAAGATAAGGTGTACATGGAAATTCCATTGAGCCGCAATGCCATCCTACAAAAGTTATGTAAGAATTAAGAATTCACCAATAGAACGTAGGCAGAAATAGAATCATTAAGACCATAGTTTTACAGCGGATTTTAAGAAAATTGAAGAGAAAATCGGATACATTTTCTCTTCAGCATATCCAGAGGATACAGTTTAATTTAATTATTGTTACTACTCAGCACTTCATCTTTAAATTTTGAAGGAAACTGGTGCAAATACAAGTTTTTTTTATGTAATTTCATGACTATTGATGAAGTAGACCTCATAAGGGATGCAATCAGCTATTTTCAACGCAGTCGCCATTAAGGTTACATGAATCGCACTGTCATTATTTAAAGTGCACATCTAGATTGGTTTTCTACTAACATCTAAGCAGGTACTGTTAACAAATAAACCTGTAAAGTCTTAGTCTTTGTCTTAGAGATTCTTTTTCTTAAAGTTTTAAAACTGTTTTAAATTGAAAGGCCCACAGTACTTGAATTTCTAGCTATCTTCTGTCATTAATACCGGAAGTACTTATTGTTGGAAGAAGATTTGTGTGGTTTATGAGCAATGGACTAGTTCTTTTAGAAAAGAAAGGTTTTATCTAATTAGTTAATATGTTTCAGGTTTTTGAATTATCATGTAAAAAATAAACAGTTTGAATAACACTATTTTATTCTGGTCATCTAAAAATCAGGTTGATTGGTGAATTTAAAAGAATGCTGGACTTGAGTTAATTTTTTTATTTCTTGGCTTAGAGTAGCTGTTATTAGAATCTATATGATTATTTTTATGGTTACAGTTAACGATTTGAAAAAAGATGCTACTTCTTATAGGAATAACTCATCTTTTAGAGATTTAAATCAATTGACCAAGAAAAATCGTTTCCTAGACATTTTAAAATAGTTTTTACATCTTTGAATTCAGCATAAAGGTAAAAGACCAAAATACCAAAAAAAGTAATAATTCTAGTCAAATATATTAAATGGAAATAATTAAAAAGTTAATCGAAGATCGAAGATAAGGAAGCATTTTAAAAACCACGCTTTTACGAATCTTTTTATTTTTGAACATTTTTGAACACTCCATATTTCATATTTTCAAATTAACATAAGGTTTATTTATTTGTGTTTTTCAATATGCAACTTACGGACATATAACATCCGTTTGCTAACTGAAGCATAATGAATTAAAAATCCCTGCAATAGAATCCATTTTTACCTTAAAACTCACGTCATATTTGAATCCAGTTAATCAATATTTTTTACTTAAAGATATCACGATTTAATTCGGAAGATTGCCCGCAAAAGAGTATGAATAAAGAAAGATAATTTTAAATTTATGTGTTCCAGTTACTGTAAAAAAACCATCAAACAAAGTTATCAAACAAAAACAAGCTATTTGCTGGGAGAAGTCAATAAAGTAGGGTCTTTTTAAAAGGCCAGTCTGACCCCCTGTTCATTAATTTTTTATGCGATTGTGTGCAATGAATAAGTAAGGTGCATTATAAAACCTGGCTAAGTGAACAGACCTAAAAAGATCGACCAGCAAGAGCCCTTTTTCATTGGCGTTCTTAACAGATTGCAGAGAGGAGTAAGATATAATGTAAATGAGTAGAAATAATTCCGAAAACATCATGAAAGAGAGTTTATTATTATTATCCCACAGTATTCAATACTTCAAAAAGTAACTGTTTTAAATGGCATCATTTTAGCATATTGTCCAAGTTATTTGAAATATTGGTTCTATAGGGACACAGTTAATGGAAGATGAGTTTATTTCTTATCTTCCATTTCATTAACTTTAAACAGTTCCATCTGCTGGTAGCTTACCGCAATCAAAATTTTAATTGTAGATACGTAATTTTCACGTGAATGATTTTAAAAGTAAGGGTGTTATATCCCATAGGGGGATAGAGAAAAGGCCAGTCAATTAGTAATTTTTGCAAAATATTTCAATAAATTCATAAACTTTTAAACCTCTTTCCAACTTTCTGTAAATGACTGACCAAATTGAAGCTCCTGTTATATAATTTTGTTAACCTTTTATCCCATATCGATGCGCTAATGTTGTCTTAGCGAAATCTTCGAAATGCGGACCACGTGCTATAAGCGGCGGATATCATATAAAATTGAAGCAAATTTTCAGACCGCTGATCTGATTATCTGACCGGATATTGTGCCACCCTTGCAATACCTACATCGAACTCTAATACAGACACAGCAAGCAAATTACAGAAGAACGACCCTTTTGTTTATTGATTTTCCTCAACATCATATTATCATACAGAGTAACATCACAAAATTGCCCACGGAATAAACTACTCGATAAGTATAGTATAAACACCCTAGTGCGAGCCGAGAACACGTAGTTTTTTTTTTCAAAAAATATATTTTTATTTACTTATTTCATTAACCAAAAAATATAAAAAATTAGATAAAACCGCCTATTTAATTAATGTATCTCTTCTAATAGTCAGCAACTAGCTAAAGATTTTTACATTTAAATATTGTATGCTGTCATCATTATCTACATGATTAAAGTTGACAGCAAATTTAGCATGACTGATTTCAATACAAAATGCTCAAAAACTATTGGATAACTGAATGTTAAATATTTAGAAGTATTATACGTATGTTAAATATTTAGAAATATTATACATAATATAAACTCACAAAAAAATAGGTACAGTTAGGTATCAAAACAATTAATAAATAAGAAACACAGATTTTAAATATACACCTAAATGAGAAATATAAATATACAAAGTGAAAAAATCAGAAGATGAAATTGTATAGTTGCAGATAGGAACAAACCTTTATCGCACTGACTCAAGTGATATTCGTTCTTACATACGATTTTCTTCGAAAAAAAAGCAAACTGTTGTATAGGAGTAGTAAACATTTTGTATTTCTCTTAAGGCTGTTCTAACGCTGTTATTTTATTTCTAAGGTATTTACAATTATTTTTGCATTTACCTATTTAGTAAAACGTGTTTTACTTAAGTTTCTCATCCTCATATTCTTTTTTAATACATATAAAAAATAATAAAAAAATCACAATTTAATCAACAAAATGCCAAAAAACGGCCACTTTACTATTGCTACAACTTAAAATTTAAGATTTTTATCCAAAATTTACTGCTATAGAATGATCCTTTATTGTTTTTATGCACATTAAAAAAAGAAAAATTGACAAATATACTATAGCAAATGCACAGTTATTGCCCTACCAAACGCTTGAAATGGCAAATGAATTCGAGCGTTATAGCAGCCATAACCAAAAACTGCGATAAAACATCCTGTATACATTTTAACAAATGTCAGATTAAAAATAAGCCAGCGCTTGCCATCAAAATTAAAAAATTCAAAACAATAATAATTAAATCCTTCAAACTTGAAAGTTTGGAGTGTATTTTTTTCAATTCTCAGATATTTTGAAACCTGTAAGCATGGCATAGGATTATATTCACAATGACGAACATAATCTACATATCCAAAAATATGCAACGTATTTCTTTAATAAAGGATTGGATGCGATTAGAGTGATCTGAAAATGTAGAAAATCTGACCTATCTGAAGGATAACGTAAAATGCGTATAAATTATCTACAGTTGATTTTGGTTCGTCAAAATACGACGATTTCCTTTGCACGATGATGATTAAACCCCTCTGCTATTATTAATTTTACTCTGAAAATTATTATTATTATTATTATTAACAGCAAATAAGGGCAGAGGAAAAACTATTTTGCTCAACATACTAATTTACAACTAATTATATTATATCTACATTCTATAGAATTATGCTATACACAAGAAAAAAAAGTAAGTGTTTCTATGGTTCCACTAACAGTTAAAGTAAGCTTCACATATTGTTATACATTGGCACTGATGTGACGATCATAACTGTTCTTGAACGAATTAATGGTAGATGCTAATGCAATTTCCTCGGGTAGCGAATTCCATTGATGTTTGTTAAAAAGTGCTGCCGGGTCGTTGTATGGAAATTTTACGTCTGTCTGCCAGGTTTTGAAAATGAAATCGGCTGAGACGTTCTTTATAAGACAAATTGCGATACCGTCACCTCTCCAGAGTCATAACGTCTTTGACTAGATGTGGACTCCTGATTGTTATTCCATATTTTAACAACGGACGGATGTATGCTTTGTAGAGGTGAAGAAAGAGTAAGGCATCTGGATTATCAAAAAATTTTCTCAGCAGGTAAACCTTTGTGTTAAGCTTTTTGGCTACTGCAACTACTTGTCTTGGTCACGCCAAGATAATTTGGAAATAATAATAATTCCTAAATCGGTTTATCCACGGACCTAACTGGGCCTGATGATAAATGGTAGATTAGATTGGGATTTTTGTTAGTAATGTGACGGGCTCATACACTTCTAATTATTTAGTGGAATGAACCCGATGTTACTTCAATTTTCTATGGCTAACAGGTCTGCTTGAAGAGTGATGGGATTGCTATATATTTTGCTATATATGTATATAAATAATACAGTCTAGTTTGTAAAAACCTAAACACAGTTGTAAACAAGCAACTATTGTCAGTAAATGACAATTGCCGAAAATATATAATGCATAATTATTTTATTTTGTACAAAAATGTACGTCTAACTTGCACAAGCTTTCTAATCATATGTGTAAAACAAAAAATATAATTAGATAGAATGGTGTTTCCCATTAAGGAGTACCTCAAGGCTCGGCATTCGGGATTCTTCGCTACACAATTCAGTTAAAAGATAATCCTCTGCTGCCTAAATAAAAACATATATTTCACAATATGTTCGGCTCTTTCAACAGCGAAACCAAGTTATAGCTTAAGCAAATTAAACCACAATTTTTTGTACCGGGTGTTCACGTGAGAATTGAACCCCCCCCCCCCCCGCCTAGATCCCTCCGCTTTGACACAATTTGAAAAATGAAAATTCCTATACGATTTTTTCCGTAGTTTTCAAATATGTCCACGATAGTTTCCTATATCTCGTCATATACAAAGTGTTGAATATTATTTTTCAACTTGTGTGACACCCTGTATCTAATTATCGTAGTTGGTGCAGTTTTTCATTCTGAACACAAATCTTTATCGGTGGTTAATTATTTAAACAATTCCTATGGTTAATGGATGGGTAACCGCGGTCCTATAGCATGGCCAGCTCGAAGTCCGGACTTGAGTCCTTTAGATTTTTTCTTTTATTTGTGTTCAGAATGAAAAAATGCACCAACTACGATAATTAGATACAGGGTGTCACACAAGTTGAAAAAAAAATATGCAACACTCTGTATATGCCGAGATATAGGAAATTATGATGGACATATTTGAAAACTACGGAAAAAATCGTATAGGAACGAATTTTTATTGTTCTTCAAATTGTGTCAAAGGGGAAGGATCTATGCGGGGGGGTTCAATTCTCACGTGAACACCCTGTACAGTTGGTTTAGTAATAATTATTTAAGTTTATACAGAGTGTTTTGGGAGGAAAGGGAACTACAAAACGATCTAAGATATTCAATTGTGCTGGCACGAAAAGACCCTTTCTCGATTCTACGAGTTTTGACATTTCCACCAGTGGCGTGCGTGATAGCAAAAAATTAAATAATTTTGACGAAAAAAATAGTACGTTACTGCTTCTTTTCAAAACAGGTATTTGTTTCTTAATCAGTAGCCAATTCTAAAAAGAAAAGATCTCGTGAGTTTTTCTGGTATGATCAACCATTTTCGAGTAATTTTAATTAAAAACTGTTTTTCTGCGTCACTGACGTTTGTTTCCGAAAAATATGGGCTATATTTGAACCTCAGTGTTTTGGAATTATAGAGATGTTTAATCTCAATACAACTTTTTGTGATCGTTAGCAAAAATAATTGACCAGCGTCTACCGTAAATAGATTTTTAAATTGTGGGTGTTTCTTTTATCTACAGAGTGATTATCGAGGCCCTTACGTTTATGTTAATTTTTAGCAAAGGAGTTTCGTATCCACAAATATATTAATGAAGATGTTTAGTCGGATTGGATAAAAAATTGAAAGAAAACCTCAAATTCTCATTTAGTCGACGTTTCGACAATATTTATTGTCTTCCTCAGGACTACAAAATATAACATAAATTAAATCACAAACACATAAATTTAAATAAATAAAGATGTAAAACTTAACATTTAAACAACACAGTATATGACTTTTTAATTAAATAATATAGATAAAAATGAGGAATAAATAAATTTTAAAAAATGAAATGTTTAAAAACTTTAAAGTAATAAAATATTAGGAACATCACACTTACCCAATGAGGTATTTGGTTTACAGTCAGCAAAATCATAATCGTCAAATAAAAATAAAAATAACGTAACTTATAATAATGGGATTCTTAAGTCCAATAATGATTATTGGATAATCTATGGTTAGAAACCAGTTAAATTGTAGAATATTATTTATTATTATTATTTGAATTTATGTATTTATGATTTAATTTATGTTATATTTTGTAGTCCTGAGGAAGACAGTAAATATTGTCCAAACGTCGACTAAATGAGAATTTGAGGTTTTCTTTCAATTTTTTATCCAATCCGACTAAACATCTTCATTACGTTTATGTTAATTTTCATCGTTCTCTAATATTCGCTTCAAATGTGCACCAGTTTAATTATTTCGGAAAACGCTTGCAGAAAAACGTATTTTGAATTCTTTTGTTTTCACACCCTGTATCTCGAAAGGGAAACATTTTCGAACTCTTATTTATGGGAACTTTCTTCCTTATACTGACCTTAAATTAGCTTCCTTTCTTTCCGAAACACCCTGTATATTGAAAATACTCGCAAAATTTGCATTTTAAATAAGTAGGTATTATTAAAATTTACTAGGTTTACATTTTACATTCTTTGTTAATAATGGGTATAATATAGGCACCAAAAGCTTTATTCTAAACATAAAAATTACGTGTTAGGGAAAAAAAATGACATCCGTTTCTTTGAAACAGCAAAAGTAACTGAAGACCAAAACTGGTCCAACACCACCGAATAATTAAAGTATGTGCCGTAATTAATGTCTAGTACAAAAATATGAAATTAATTTAATTCTTTAATTTTATTTCTTATTTAAAGTACTTATGTTGGACAAACGACAGAACAATTTGAACTAGGTTTAAGGAGCATACGGTATGGATCAATTTGCTCGGTTCAGGGCCTATAGTTCCTTTCCATGCTGTGCTAATCTGAGTGGGATATGGGAAAGTTTAATTAATAATATATTAATAAACAAATAATAGACAATTAGATGCTTTAAAAACTTAGAAATTACAAAATCTGAACGTGGAGTGAATTCACTATTCCCAAGTAGCCCACTCTATTGATTTATCTATAAAAAAAGTCACAGCAACTACTATAATCATTTTTTTAACCAACTGCTGCAAAAAAATAATAGGCATTTCACACTTTTTACACAACCTGTAAGTTATCAGTTGAAAACAAGAAGGATGAGCTGAAGATTCCGTGAGAGAAGCATAAACACTATCTCGAAAAATATAAAATGTATGATGCAGGTAGAAGTCAACGCGGGGATAATTAACAATCCCACGATGAAAAATTTTCCAGCAACAGCAATATCTTTTGCATATAATAAACAATAATTGCATAGTTGAAAATAAAAACGTCATATGCAATATCGCAACTTCCTATAATTACAGTCGTCGAGAATCCAATTTCTCTTTCGAGGCAGCAGCAGAAAAACAAAAAAAAAAACAAATACAAAAATTACATTCAAGTGAGAATATACTGCGTACCACACGCTCTTTAATCTCAGTAATGTATGTAATTCTTGTCGTACCGGCGCACGTATTTTACACACTTAGCGCTCTTCCGTGAAAGTACCCGACTTGCTCTTTCAAAATAATCCGTAGATAAATTACTAGATGCATAATATTATTATATAGTAAATGAACACTCTGTTTTTCGAATAGATAAGTAGACACAATTTGAATCCAAACGATGTAACAAGTTTTAAAGTTATCATGATAGAAGATAATTTCGTAAATTATTTGACGTAAATTTAAACCATTGTAAGCCATAAAGTTTTACGACTGCGGCTTACTATGCGCTCGAGCCTAATATAAGTTTCCTTTATGGATCGAATAAAGTTATTTTTTTATTGTTTCTTGGTTTATTAAAAATGTAATTAAAATTCCTCGATATCCGCATTATTATTAGACGAGAATTTATATGTATTCGACTTACGGAATGCAAATAATTGTACGTTCCTAAAAAAGTGAATGTAGCACAAATTCCTCGTTTTCCTCAAATAGAAGTTCTACGTGCTAACAACTTATAAACCAAATTTAATGACCCAAGAAGTATCCCTTGTGAACGCGTAACAGGATTTCTAGTAAAGAAAGTTTTAAATTTCTATTGCCTCCAGCGTGTCACTACAAAATCTTGAATAATGAATATGTGTATGGTATAATCAAACTAGATTAAAGATAACTTTTGAATATAATGTCTTGGAGAGATATCTGGATAGCACCATAAGTGTCTGTGGGATTGAACAAATTTCTGTATTATGCCAAAGGGACCACAGATGGCAGTTAATGCAATTAGATATTTGAAGAACCACTGAACATGATGAACACCTCTTACGACATGCAACTCGTTGATGTTAATCCATTAACTGCAATTATCGAAGAAGAAGCTCATTTGGCCTTCGATCATACAGGCTACACCTCATCTTATATTTAACCTGAATAATAGGTTAGTGGTGAAAAGAGCATGATGAACGGGATAATGAATAAAATCAGTTAGCAAACTATTTTCCAAACTAGTAGAATCAAAGAACGAAACAAAAAAAATTAAAACTGATAATAAGATATTAGATTTCTTATTACGTTTGGTTAAGTTGAAGTGTTAGTCAATGACGTGGACAACTGTCTAATATTCAGTTCTACGTGGAAAGGAAAACACCCACCAATGGGCTGATGGTTATGGTCCCATTAGTATTCACCAAAAAAAAAATCTACGATCGGTAATTTGATTTTTAAGAAAAATATGTACCAAATAAACAACAGATAAAGGCTTACAAAATCAGTTATCTTGTTCTCTGTCTTCTACATAAAACACCGAATACCATAAATATTAACCAACACAATTTCTAAGTGGACACTGGACAGTGGCCCTTAAAATATAATAAACCGAATTTAATGCCTCTACACACGATCGGCCCTTACACCTCCCTGAGGGCATTATATTGATGTTCTTAACTTCGACTTAAGAAATTAAGTTTCAGTTCTCTGCTGCAAGTCAAAAGTTAAACTTCCCAAAACAGTAATTTTGGAATTAGAAATATCATGCTGAGACTACCAGGCAACAGTTTTCTGGATTTTCAAAAATGTCCTTAAAGACAAAAATTGCAGTTGAAAAGATTTAGAATATCCGATTTGGTTGTCTTAACCTAATAATTAGAAAATAGTACTTTCAAAGAATTTGGATCAGTTGCTACCATTACTTTAAAGGATTCACTAGAATAATGCCAGACTTCACACTAAAATTAAAATCAAGAACACGATGCTAACATGCACGATTCTCTAGATTTCCAAAAATCAACTAAGTTTAATAGGAAACAATTGGCTCAATTACCGGTTCCACACGAGATTCACATAAATTCCTCAAGGAGTGGAAAATTGCTTGTAGCACAAACTTTGAGCCAGATTATTGTATCCAATCATAACTAAAATTTCCCAGTTTGTTTCTCTTATTAGTTCAATTGTTTAACAAAGCATCGTTAAAATATTTCAACGATTACTAGTTGTTGCAAGCAATGCAATCAATACTTCAACATATGATTAAACAGATGAGCTGGGAGCAATTTCTTTAAATGATTATACGGTAGCTACCTGTTACTTAATAATAAAAAATAAATAATCATCGACGGAATGTAAAGAATAACTGTTGTAAAGAAGCTATCTAAGAAAGATCTTTGGAATTGATAAAATTGACTAGGTTGTAATGGATTAAGTTGGGGCCCGTAGAACCGTTCCGACGTGCAGATGGATAAATCCGATATCGGTTACGTTTATTAGCGACATACATGGTACACGGTCGACCAATGAAGTAAGGATGCAGAGAAAATGGAACATTTAATACCGCCAAGTGAGAATACATATTATCATTTTGGTATACATTCAACTGATACATTCCATACTTGAACTAATGATGGAGACAATCTTTTGATTCTAACAGTCTCGTAGTTCTGGTGATTTGTTTTGGTCATCTTGTTATGATCCTTTTTTCCCTTAAGAATAATTATCATCCACTAAAAATAATCAAGAGATTGGAAGAGATTCTGAAAAATATACCAATGAAATTGAATTTTATTATTTCGTTTTTGCATTTCTTTGTACAGATCTAAATTTATGTCGAGATTAAAAGTGGATTTTAAGAAGTTTCCAGCCATTTTATTTCTTCTTCGTTTCCCTTAATTCCTTACTGGTTCTGTCCCATCGCTTTTTGTAAGATACGTAGACTTGTGGGCAGTAGTTTTCTAAACACTTTATTTTGCTTTTGTTTACTATTTTCACCTCCTTCAGTGTTTTGTTACAAGCAAGCTATATTTCTTTCCAACTTGCGCTTTCATTAGTTGAAGAGAACTGTCGCAATTTTTCTATTATTTCATTGTTTTGTGTATTGGATGGGAGTAGCGTGGAATAGCAAATAAGTTTACTTCCAGCATGTTTTTTGTCTACAGTATTAAGAAAACTGCCTTTTAGAGTTATCTGGTTAAAATGGTTTTCGTTTGAATTGTCGCCATATTTTGCTTCAAACATTGTTTCTATTCATAGAGATAGTAGCACGGTAACTGAGTAGATAATTGCGTTGAAAACTATTCACTTGGTTGTGAAGGTCACTTTGAATTCATCCTGAAGCAAATAGAAAATTTATTTTTGGTTTGCTTTGAACTTAGATGGAACAGGGAGTAATCGACGCTCTAGAAGTGATTCGTACTTTTAAATAAATCGTAGGGTTTCGTCTCTCTTTGCATAAGGCTAAATTCTAGGATTTTCCAGGGCTACATTGCCAAAAATTCAGGAAGTGATTCCTTAACATTTTTATGGCTTTGGGTCGTCGGCCATGCGGTTATTTCCTTGATTTATATTAAGAAAAAGGTCCATTTTAACAGTGTTTCCTAGAACGCTTCGTTTTTGGGACACAGAGCGTCAAAATTATCCAAAAATCTGTTATTTCTTTTTCAATCCATAAAAACCTTTTATTACATGAAAAGAAAATAAAAAAATCAATATTTTGAATGACATTTTAAGTAGAGCAACTTCTCTCCTGACGTTGAAAAAATATGGTTTGCAAAAACAAAACAAAACTTAGAAATTTTTTGACCACAACTTTTTATCATAGAATTCCTTCACCTAATACTGCTCATACTCCAATACTAATAAGATATGGCTAAGATAAATTTCACCAGCCGCCACTGTAGTATGATGTAACTGAGCCTGCTCTCGCGTGTTCCTACTTCATTGGCAACGAGACTTTCGTATCTAAGGGCAAGGTAAGTCTGGATCATTCTCGTCACGATCTGGCGATTGGATGGCAATCCAATAATCTTACTGTTCCGGTCGGACTTGATGCAATTCTTCTTTAAAGAGCCACGTTACTAAATGCATTATGTATGATAGCGCAACTGCCTACCTCGCAGATTTTCTATTGTTTTTTGATGCAGCATCGGTTGCCTCAGAATGCGAGCGGATGTGCGTTTTTGTGGTTTTTATAGTTGAGTATGTTGTACCGTGTGTTAACCTCTAGAATTAATGTAAACTGGTATACCAGGTCGTCGTATAGGGAATATTAATTTAAGTAGTTTAATGCGCTGCTAAGTGGAGGTTATTGATACATCTGCAGTTGCAGGTATTTTATAAAAGCTGTTTTTATTGTAATAACGGACCAGTTTTTTATATTTTTTGGAGATCTTCGACGAATTAATATACCTACTTATCGAGTTACACATGGCTTATTTAAGATTTAGCACGTTGTAACAAACAAGCTGATAATATGTGTAATTTGAAATATAGCTTTTATGATCCTCACTCTCAATAATTATCACGTATTTTTAGTATTTCATCAACCACTGGAAAACAAGTTTTTGTGAAATAAATATAGGACTACGAAATTATTTACACAATGCTAACAATCCAAGCAATACAATATAAACATAATTAATTAATTACCTTGTCATATCAGTTAAAAATAGTTTGAATTAATTTGATTGATATGTGGTTATAGCAGCGTGAAATGGGATATTATAACGTGTTTGCTTGGTTTTTCAAAAAACAAACCAACATACGTTTTAAACATATTAATTGCATTTAATATTGGAAACACCTAAATAATAAAAATCTAAATGTTAATTATTTACGTAAGCTATTTATTACTTCTAAGTATTGTGTGAAGAAGTAGTAGTTTGTAAAACTTCTTCAAGTTCTTCTTCCTTCTTCTTCTTCCAGATAATGCGTAGTGGTAACTTCTGAATAGATAACGGTTTATAAACCCACCATTATTTGGTGCTCAATTGGTTTCTGCCTTTAGATCTACATTCTTCTTACTTTATCTGGAAAACCTTTCCTTCACCCGGTATATACATATTTAATCTAGTGTTAACAAAATTCATATTTCAAAAATGCTTCTATTATATAACCTTGTAATAATTAATCAAGTTGTAATGAGTATTAGTACAAACACTGTTTCAACATATCTTACATCACATTCTAAAATAAGTGGGTTGACGGTAGTGACAACTGATCCTCAATGTCTCTGCTGTAGCTGACATTCATCTGAAGTGAAAAACGAGAACAACATATCTAATTATTATTACTTTCATTAACAAACTATTCATTTCTTCCAGCGAAGGCGTAAGATTTCTATTGTTGCTATTTTTTAGGCAAAGCCTTCAAGACAATTAAAATGTACAAACCTTCCGTGATCTTCTATATGCTTTTTTGTTACTCCCGACTCTCGTGAGAGTAACATAATGAAACTAATCAAATCTGATGATCTGTGTAAGCTGTCCGACTTGACGGACGTAAGATGAGCGTGTGTACATACGCGTTTGTTGAGTTTACCAAGAGATGAACGGCGGGGCTCCCAGCAGGTATCAGGTCAGGGCACGTCACTATGTACGCGATTTGTATAGGGGAAAGTCGAGTCGTTTCATTACACCTGGCTGTTCGCATTAGGTTGCACGAATCGACAGGTTTAATCTAAAGTCGTGTTATTCTTTCACTTTGGTTCTTTTTATGCTTCTTGAGTAATATATGCCACCTTAACCGAAATATGCTTAGCACCTAATTATGTTTTCTGCAAAATTTATTGAAGAAGTAGTTCTTAGAAGATACCTCGGAAGATACTCAGATGAAACTGTGACCAACATCAAAACACTTAAATCAGAAAAATACAAGAAATAGCGTTTTGCAAATCACTGTTTTGGCCTTAGAACAAGCACAAGCGATACCTCGAGGATTTTTTATCAGAGTTATTAGGCGCTGCTACTAGTTTTTCGTGATTAGCACAGAGAAAGCTGCTGTAAGTATTAATGGATTGTTTGGTGAGACGTTGTTACAGTTTTTCAACATATATGCTAAGTGTAGAAACTTTCTTATACGAAAATATATTCTTATGGGTTCTGAATTTAATCATCATTGTTACTCTTAAGAGTTCTATATTTGTTCTGAATCTGGGTAGCCATATCATATTTTTAATTTTGGCACCTTGAGATCTCTGCTCAATAAACGAGAATTTCAGAGAAAAATGTAGGTCTTGTCCAAAATTATTTACAAGTTCCACCTTGACGATTAAACACATCTGTCTTCAAAAATAATATATTTAATTTCTTCTATATTTAAAACAGATTTTTTTAACAGACATGCTAAATGTGGAAGATTTTATTTATACTAAAATATAACCTGAATATATTCATCATAAATGTCATAAAAAGGTCTTATATTATACGAAATTTTCTTCTAGAATCCTTCCTACGTGAATTCTTAGACACAAAAATATTTGGTATTAAATTTTCCATTCCATTTCATTCCATTTCCAAACCTAGCTGTTTGGACCTGTTCAATATTATCTTCAACGTTCAAGGTTTCAACACCTTTCGTCTAATGCCTAATTTACGTGTTTTGGTGACCCTTTTCACGATGTAGAAAAAATTTCGGCGTCCTTCATATGTCATTGTCATTAATAGAAGCAACCCATCATTAGGTGCAGTGCAATTACTTCATTCAATGTATTCCTTGTCCAAATTGGCAGTCGATGAATTTAATAGCATAAAGTTATATTATAAAGTGTTAATGGAAACTGAAATTTTCAGATCCAAATACATAACGTCGACTAATTCTAAACTGATCTCGACAGACCGAATTTTTAGTTCCTCTTTCTAAGCAGAACATTTGATACCAGTTGAGGACGTTGAGGTATTTCGACCAATTCATGGTCGTATCTCATTATTGGAATGAAGTATAATTGTGGAATAGTTGCGTTGGTTATTTGGAATGCTTTACGTTTCAATCATCATGTTACTTCATGGTCTTCTTCTGTAGCTAAGTAATTGCTTTCTCAATTCAGAAGAAGACCATGACAAAATGATCAAAACGCGAATAACTTAAAATTATCAACTCTGGACAGAATTTGGGGACTATTTTACAATTCATTAGCTTCAGAAATATAATTTGATTTAGATAAATATGTCCATAACCATTTCCATCAGGTATATTGTTCAATAACATTTAGCATTAGAATAAAATTGAGAGGTAAAAGTTCTTGGTGTTCTACAAAATATGTGGAAGTGGACAAGTTCTAATCTGTTCAATTATAAGAAACTATACACTATTACAGCCTTGGAATAGCATTTGTGAAGAAAATAATGATTTTCTATTAGTCGATTTTGTCGATTCAGTTTTAAAGTAAATTTTTCCACACTCAATGTGTCCATGTCGGAAAATAATTGATTGACTTGGGATTTTGGCTTAGGGTTACAAAAATTCAGATACCCATTTCGATTTCGATTTCGATATGAACCAAGGCGATGATGAGGATAATGGGAGATAATGGATTAAGTCGCTATTACGTTAAGGATTCCTACTTTAGGATAAAGCGTGCGTTTATAAAATATCTACAGATTGATGGTGTCAATGACATAAATATTGATACTAGTTTTCTCTTGTGACAGAAATTGCCCTCAATAGAGGAAAAATTCAGTTACAATGGAGTTTGTTCTTGTATATTGTAGTGGTTTCAAATAACAGATCATTTTTATCTATCAGATCCTTAATATCGTTCTTTGAAGCAACTCTTGTCTGTTTCCGTCGACTACGATTTATTCAGAAAAAACATTCGCCGGAACCTTTACACGCCTTTCCCCCAGAAGAATTTCAAAAATATTAATCTCTTATCGGGGGGGCCGATTAGCTGCGCTATGAGTTCGTGATGTATCTATGCTTGTGCGCCATGCCGAGTGAGATATGTCCATGGACTTTTTACCATTGTCTGTTATTGTTGTTCGCGTTGTTCTGCGCTCTTCGCGTGTTGCGGTCCGGCTTTGAACCACGGGAGGGACCCGCGTAAGGGTACATCGGTACCGCGACTTGTAAACATACGACTGACGTCGAAAATAAATAGACCATGTTCGTTCGACAAATGGTCGGCATTGTTGTAGCAAGAAGAAAACAATTTTGAAGTATGCGGCTTGGACTTGGATGTTATGTTAAACATAAAATAATTGAAATTTTATTCTATTATTTCTCTTTGATTAAACGTACGTATCATGGATGGAACATGTGTAGATGTATCATGTGCTTTAAAATTTAACGTATTTACCGATATTCGCTGCTGGATATTAACGTTTCGAAGGTTTAAATGAATAGATGGGAAGTTATCCGTTCTATCAGAACATTAATGTCCTATTGTCACTATATAAAAAGTTTTCTTGTATTCATAAAGCAGGTGTTTTATTATTCTCGGTTTACAGTGCAGTTATCTTACGAAGCAGTAATAAAATTAGTAAGTTTACTTATCGTGACCCCACGTTCATTTTTTAAATCACTATTTAAACCATAGGTATCTCCAATCTCCACCAAAAATACATTTTTAAATCACCAGCAAAGACAAAGTTTAGACTTTTTCGTTAAATTTATAATACATCATAAGAAAAAGTGGACCTAATATTGCACCTTGTGGCACCATGTACGTATAAATTGGTAACTACTTACCATTTTACTATAGCAAATGCAATTTATGAACAAAGAAAGTCAATTTTTCCACAATAATACTCCCTTGTATATAATAAAAAAAATATAAAAAGCTTTGACAAGCGAAAAGGCTTAGACTTACAAACCCTAAATATTTTTACCGATAACTTTTACTTTTCCATTTATGTGGCTTCACGAAGTTGTAAATTGTTAAAAAGATATAAAAAAATATACTTTAGTGCTACTATATTTAACAGTAGTTTACGTTGGAACAAAAATAGCCAACATAGGTTCCTGTAATTTATAATATATATATTTGGATGCAGCTTATTCAATTAGTTAATTTTTTTCATTAAAATAAAGCAGTCGTCCTTTCAACGTCTTAATCCAATATCTGTTTTATTTAAAAAATAATTTTCTTTTATTGACTTCTTGCTAATTACATGATCGTACTTGAACAAATTTACAATTTAATTAGTTAGCGCTAACAAATTTACAAAGCTAATTTATAACAGGAAGCACAAAATATGTATATATTTATTTCCTTTCACAAATTAATGTTCGGTATTCTTTCAGCTGGTAATTACCTTTAATTTTGTGTTTTTTATTTGCGAGCGTTTTGTTTTTATTTTTTCCTAATCCTTATTATTCATGTTAGAATATATATTAGGTACTAAAGGTTGTTGATTGGCCGTGGTATATTTAATTACTCACTGAACATCCGAAAAGGTATACGAGAACTCGACTCGGTAATAATTATTTTTATATTAGTAACTAATTATTCAATATTCAACACTATTTTCGCAACAACGCAGGCCCCACAGAAACAACAGTCTGTAGTAATAAAAGCGTTCATTTATCATCAGAAATACGGTCGTTCTATTTCCTCACACATAGTAATTATAAAAAAAATAACATGGAAAATTAATTGATTTTTGGCACGATAGCTTACTCCCTATCATAAATTATTTCCCTAAACACCCGTTGACGGCTGTCAGAAGAAGCCGGCCGAGATGAAGACCCATTCAAGGTCACCCGGAAGAGCAATCGGTGGACAGACTGACGTCAAAGAGGTCAGATCGCCCAGTTTGAATCAGGTGTATGCAACGTTGTCAAACCGCAGCAGAGCAACACCTTTAAGTTGAAACGGCATATTATACTAGGTGATTAATACTTAAACAATATTTATTTGCAAACAATTTTTGTAACTCATTTAATACTATTACTTCCGTTTTGAGCCAGATCTAGAAATATTATTCTTCTAATTCTAATGGCGCGAGAAAGTCTTTTGTATTGGTTATACCCAATTTAGCTGATTCAACACAAAGTTTTCAACTGATTCAATTTTTTTATTAAATGTGCTGTGTGGAAAATATTGAAAGGTAGAAACTTAATTGCAGGAAAAATGAAACATATCGCATATCCAAAGCCATGACTACTGGAAAGCGGTTACACATTTGAAAAAAGTAAATATACACATCTATTACTCATCGATATGCACATCAAAGGCATTATTATCATGCATGGATTAAGAGGGAGATGTACAAGCAAAGAGCCAAGATTTTTTTATTTAGGTGATGCCATTAAATTATTTGTTTCTTTTCCCTCCATCTCATGAACATCAATGTTTCTCAAAATAAAACAAACAAGTCATATAATTAGGTATGTTAAGTTATGTTTTCATTTTCAGTTTCAGTTCCATTGCATTCATGGCCTCTTCCAGCTTTTCTTCCAATCTTTTAGAATTTTCTGCTCCTTTCTTCACAAGATTTTCTTCCATTTTCTTGTAATTTTCTTCCATTTTCTTGCAGTTTTCTTCCATTTTCTTGCAGTTTTCATCTCCTTTTTTCATACAATTTTCTTCCATTTTCCCAGAATTTTCTTCCATTTTCTTATTGTTTTCTGTTATGTTTGTCATCATTCTTAATATTTTTTCTAACATGTCATTCTCTATTGTTGTCGTTGTTTCACTAGGTTCTGATGTAGTCGTGCTTTCTTATTCTTCGTTTCTAACTTCTTCAGTGTTTTGTGTTACTTTACCTGACCTTAAGTCCATCATGTTTAACTATTGCAATATGATTACCCTCGTGATTACCACACCAAACCAAATTCCAAATTATCAACAAATTCTTATTTTAATTTTTATTTTGACTTTAAAGTTTTATTTTATTTTGCCTTGCCTTGCTTTGCCAGAGCCTTGCTTTGCTAGAGCCTTGTTCTACTAGAGCCTTGTTCTACTATAGAGCCTTGTTTTGCTAGAGCCTTGTTTTGCTAGGGCCTTGTTTTGCTAGAGCCCCACGTTGGTTCGACAATTTTTTTGTTTTAAAATGCTTCCTCCAAGATTCACTGTAAACATATCACATTTTGTCTGTGTGGATATCATGGCAATATAGAGGTATGCAGGAGAACTGGACGTGGCGCAGGTGCTATAATTTCGAACTCTACGACCTCTACGAAGAACCTGATGTGACCCGATCCATCAAAGGCAACATAAGGTGGTTTAGCCACCCAGGAAGGATGGACGAAATGGAATCCCCAAAGCAAACATTCTACCAAACACCGACAAGAACTCGAAAGAGAGAGGCCCACATCCACATTTAAGGACCAAGTAGAAGATAACCTAAGGACGCTGAGAGTCGGAAATTGAAAAGCCAAGGCAAATAATAAGGACAAATGGAAATTAACGCTAGAACAGGCACACCCACCCTGGGTTGTAGAGCCAAAGATGATGATGATGATGAAAACAAACAAGTGCAAGCTTGTTAATCGTCATGCATCGAAAATCGTGTTGTCTCCTCCTTTCTACCGATGGACCAAAATGAACTGGACCAACCTGTAAACGTCAAGTTAATACGAATCAAAATTCAATAACAATACATCCTAATGCACTTGTCAGTAGTATAACACTAGTCAGTTGGATATATTTTGTCATCTAAAAATTAATCCATTGACGAAATTAACTGGTTGATTTTCACAGTCACTGGCCGGGACATTCAATTGTGTGGTCGTTAAATTCTTGTGAACTTATTTATCTTTGGAGGTCCTTACATCAAATATTGTATCAACTTTGGGCATACAGCTTTTATTAAATCTATTTCTATATATGGTCGGAACAACCAAGAAACATGTCATTTTGAATTATGAATAATTTGGCTGCCTTCTGCAACCCATATCTAAACTCCGAAAAATATATTGGAAATGCCAAGCAATTGGTAGCGAGTGATTATTCTTCTATACTTATTGTTTCTTCATCTCAAACCAGAATGAAGTACATTACTTACTTTACATTTTTAATCTAAACCAAGGTCTGCAAAATCTATGTATACTTCGTTTAAACAAATTGTTCATCTTACTATCTGTAGATAGAAAGTCATTTTCACCATTGAGGGATGACCAACTGTAGAGTACCGACAAAAGACTTTGTAATTTTGCAATCAAAGATAAGCTCTGGTGGGCACAAACTCAAAGAAGGTACTTTCTGCGATGTTTTCTGTTATTGGAATCATTTGATGTTGAAATCTTTAAGATAGAACTATAACAGATTAATGCGTCTCTACTAATACAGAAACTTCAGAATACCACGACAAGATGGCTGAAACGTCATTAATTCAAAATATTCAACGGGGAAGAGAACACGAAAACTCTTCTACAAATCAAGTTGGGGATCAGTAAAACCTGAACTGTGTTCAAAATTAATACAAACATTATAATATCAAAGAGAAATGATAAAACCTCGATACACCTAGAATTAAGAATCATACCAACTTACAGGATGGAAAATTCAAATTAATCATTTAAGGTCTATTCGGCTCTTAAGATTTTTATTAAGATGAAAGTATTGCAGAATAGCTTCCCAGTCCTTCTCCATGTTGATTGTTTTGAATGTTTAAGGTAGCAGAGACCTTTCAGAAGAAGACCACAACAAGATGGTCGAAATGTCAAGCATTTAAAATAATGAACACGGGGGAGAATTCGAAGACTCTTCTAGAAATCATCAGCTCTGCGGTCTTAAAATCAAAACTTGTAAAAGCGATTTACTTCCATTTTTAGGAATATTTTTCTCACACAATTTATTTCAGATTTCAGACCAATACCAATTGGCTTGGTAACGAACTAGGTAATAAGAAATTTGCATATTTGGTTATTTTAGATTATTTAGGACTCTTACCCTATAGAACTAACTATATAACACAAGGATTATTTCATGTGTAATGCAGATATCCACAAAAACTGTACGTTACAAAATTGGACAATAATTGTGGTACATGTACTTCCACAGGGCTCTACTTAAACCTCTCACTGCTTGCCATACACTTGCTCTCATCATTATTGCATGAATTTTTATATTTGATTCATAAAAATAAATTCTTAACTTCATTCGCATTCCCCTGACTAATGTGCCCAAAGTAGACAAAAGACACTAGGCTTTCTGCATATAATCTGTATTTGGCCAATTACTAATTAGGAACGTACTATATTACAATACGACCTGTTACTGTCAAAGACAGATATTCAATTACAATGAAAATTTCTCTTGTAACTGGCCAAAATACAGTACAATGCGGTCAGTAAATAATAACAACGTACATCGTGATTATCTAAAGTGATGGCAATAATACTCATTACTAGCAGCAGAGAGATATTATTAATAATTATAAGGCAACATTGTATTATTTAATAACGGTTGCTCGAGACCTGACAGAAGGCATCACACATATTAAAAGATGTTTCTAGTATAACTGGATTTAGACAGTTTCGGCCATATATTACTGATAAATCTTATAAATAATTGATACGCAATAAAATATCGTATAAATTATGTAGCGTTTGCTCCTTCTTCTCGACTTTATTTCTTCGTTCTATAAGCATTGTTATATGTGACCGTTAAAGATAATTTCACACGCTAGAGTGTTTTGTTTTTATTGCCCAACATTGTTGTTCTTTGCTACATGTGTTTTATTATCTCCATTAGATACTCGCTAGTAGATATCTTATTAAGTAATTTGTTTTTTCGAATAGTCTAATCTGTATAATCTAATATGGAGTAGTGGACTGACAACAACGGTTTTTGATTTTTTAAACTTACAGATAAAGAATTGTAGCTTTTTAATCGTTGATTATTATTTCGGTAACATGAAGGATGACCTACGTAAATGAATGAAGAAATTTAAAGATATCAGAAAACTGGTATATATTTTTTAGTAAAATCATGCTTAAATGGAGAAATATTAACAGGAGCATTATTATCTTTTACTGGACACCCTATTGGCAAGCAGTCCAACTTTAACTCTGGAAAAACTGACTGCATTTATTTAATCAGTTTTTCTAAAATTTTCGATAAAAGTAGTAATTTATTTCAGTTTTCTTCTACATCGATTTTACTTATTATGGTATCAACAACTCAACATAAATTTATGAGAATTTTATTAACATTGGGTTTTGCAGCAACAATTTTTCAATTGAAGATATATTTGTGCTTTATTTGCCTAGAACATTGAGAGATTAAAGGATGGATAGACGGTATGGTTCTTGACCAAGAAAGATCAAGAATAAAATCATCAAAAGGCTATAGGTTTATGAAGACAAGACACATTCAAAGAGGAATTTGTTCTTTTACCAATAGTGCTGTTAATGCGGTTGGTTATGAAGGCATTGGGATCCATCAGATGGATCATAAGAGAAAACTTTGACTTGAGAAAAATTAAGACTGAGTTACTTATTTAAAAAAAAATAGTTTAATGTAGAAAAATTGCCAGAGTGGAACAAGGAATTATTGCACTTTATACTTATGTCAGCATCGCTCGCAAAGGTGTCAGCTACTATATCCGAGAAGATAAACTGGCACGAACAAAAAATATAATATATAAAGAAGAAACTCACGAGATCAAGTGTTGTGATTCCATTACTTTCATCGAATTTTTCAAAATAATTGTTTGCAAGTATATAAGACCCTGGTGAGTATTAAAGTCCAGTAGGAAAGAATGACAAAAAAATATAAGGAACAAAAGGGAGAGTTTTCTATTTGAAAAAGAAAATTTTTTTCAATCTCCGTTTCCCACGCGCCTACCGGAATTTTTTGTCTGCCAGAGTAATTGGGGTATGTGAAGGACCTCATGAAGGACATATTCGAACTACCTATGCGGAAAATCGGTAATAATTCGATTTAAAGCGTCTTCCAGAAGATGGTTAAAACGTCAGGATTCCAAAATATTTAACACAGAAGAAAATCTTCTACAATTTTCCACAGCAAGTTACTAGAAGAATGCCATTACAACTTTTAGACCCAATTTAGTGATGGTTTCAAGTGACCCGTGACTCATTTGTTTTGGACAACCCACAGCGGATGAGAGAAAAGTTCTCAAAATTTTATTCCTCTCGAAAGGGTTAAGAAATATTAGCAAAGCATGCAGAAAGAGCGAAAAATTCAAGCTTTAGGAAGAAATCTATAACATACTGGGATCTGTAAGTAGTTAAAAAATAAAGATAACATTACCGTGTACTGTTTCCTGTGAGACGAAATAGTTCTGAAAGATTTGACATATCCATCGCTTGTTCCAAAGAACTCGTGTCAAACACAACAATAATCACTATTTACGAAAATTTTTGTTAGTAACTTAATAAGTTACTTTTCGCTGTGGGATAGTTTTGAATTATAGTACTTTTACTAAAAATGTTTGCATATATTATTAAGCCGCAGGTGTATTTAAAGACATCGCATATTCATAGATGGTGTATATTTGGAACATGAGAAACGGGGAAATTCCAGATATCGTCATATAACAATAAAATATCTACGCCAGTACCTGTATCATTACGAGGAAAGTTAATTCTCCTGTATGGGTAATAAATGTTGGTCTGTGTATGTAGATCTGTCAGTTTGCTTGATTAGTAGTTGTTAGATGAAAGGAAATCGCCGTTCTTTTTCCCTAAGGACCACTTTCATTTTTCTTATAAACGTACGTAGATAGATTTTACGAGACAGAATTAGCTTAAGCCTATATGCCTTATTTATAATTTGCTAAATATCATTATATTTTAATACGTAATAAAGAAAATAATAATATATGATTACATCCTACAGGCGTATTGGTGAAATAATAAAAAATATATTTGGGTTCTAATTATACTTGTTACAAAGTTGTAGAAGGTGACTTGTTCTACAGGGTGATGAAGACAAATAATGATGAATTTGTAAATAGCTTTTATTCGTATAATACAAGTCAAAATAAATTATTCTATAGCGCATGATCCTCATTGCGTACATGTCGCTCCATTTAATTGTATAGCTAATTAATTAGTTTGAATAATTAAATTATATTGATATGTACAACACTAAGCGAAAACAAGTATATTTGCAGGTTCTGTTACATGTATGCTAAATTTATCAATAATAGTATGCCGACTAATGACGTATGGAAATTTTTCTGACGAGTTTTTTCGTGTTCGTGTTTTCTACCAACAGTAGTATCAATACCAACATAATTCAGATTATAATAATCAGTATTTCATATCGAATCAGATAATAACTGCAATGAAGCAAATAAACTTTTAGCAGAAAGAATTGATTGCAAATTTTCCAGTATAATTTTCTTCGTTTTCTGAAAAATGTTACATATAGGTATATTTGTTACACCGATAACGCTCTCTATATTTACACCCATATTAATAATAGACATTAGATCAGTTCCAGCAGATCTGTCGACCAGTCAGCCCTCGTGATGTAGCCTGGGGCTTGTCATGACGAGGCCAACAGCCGCGATAAAGCGGCGTCTTCAGTAGCACCTTAATCTAATTTATTAAAATATTCGTCATCTTTATTTTATTAATTCGCGCGAGTTACTGTTAACGCTGTATCTGAATCAGATACTTAGATTTTGGTATACACAAGCCAGTTTTTTAATTACAAAATATAAGGTTGTTATTCTTTCTTCTCTTATTTGGGATTTACTGCCACACTTCTGCACATTTCCCAGCCATCTAAAAAATATCTGGATTTTTTTAAAAATTGTCTGGTGTGGCAGT
This sequence comes from Rhagium mordax, assembly GCA_963680705.1. Classification (NCBI taxonomy): domain Eukaryota; kingdom Metazoa; phylum Arthropoda; class Insecta; order Coleoptera; family Cerambycidae; genus Rhagium; species Rhagium mordax. The sequence goes on along the minus strand of OY796660.1, from coordinate 12,619,721 downwards.
AAATCCCAAATAAGAGAAGAAAGAAAATTGAACGATCCACAAATTACTTTTAGACAATAAGGCTGTTATTATCTTTATCGTTCTCGCTGACTTCTATTTTAACAACTAGCCTTTCGACACTTTCGAGTTAATCCGTTAGTTATTAAATCGAGGGTATGTTACGTATAGAGTACACAGCCAAATGAATACCCCCAAATAGCCTCGGCATATTTGCAAACTCATCTACTTAACCTTCAGCAGTGGATGAAGAAATGGAAAATTAAAGTCAATGAAAACAAATCTGCACATATAACTTTCACCCTCCGAAAACAAACGTGCCCACCAGTTCACATAAACAACGTACAGATATCACAAAACGAGTCAGCAAAATATCTAGGAATGCACCTAGACAATAAATTGACATGGAAACAGCATATCATGAAAAAGAAGAAACAGATAGATATAAAGACAAAAGAATTAAATTGGTAAATAGGAAGAAAATCTCGATTATCAACAGAAAATAAAATTCTGGTATACAAGACAGTAATCAAACCAATCTGGTTATATGGAGTCGAACTATGGGGTTGTGCTTCTAAATCCAATATAGCAATTATACAAAGGTCCCAATCAAAAATTCTTCGACAGATCGTGGATGCGCCTTGGTATATTACAAATCACACACTCCATACAGATCTTCAAGTTCCAGTAGTACAAGAAGCCATCCAAGAAAAAGCTACCAAGCATCATGGGACCATAGAAATCCATCCAAACCCATTATTAGAAGAACTATTGGAACCAAGAATCAATAAAAGACTCAAATACTGTGGCCAATAGAACTAACCTAAATGTTATGGATTTAATATGTCAGTGTGTATACTAACGTCAAACTAAAAGACTGAAAGTCTGAAATTGCAAAGGTTACATCGTTGGATGTTAACTCCCTCATGTCAGTTAGTAGTTGTTAGTACACCTAACACTTGCCAGCATTTTAGCTTATAGAATGTATTGTAATTCTGATTGCTAAATAAAGATAGAAAAAAAAAAAAATTTATATAATTTACAAGAAAATAGTTTTATTCCCCATTCCCCCTTTAGTAGAACCCTCAACATATCTTCTTTAAATGTAAGGGAGTTGAATGTTTTAAAGGTAATTTCATTCTCTACGTGTTCATTTCTCAACTTATTTTTTTTTTAAATAAAATCAGCCATTTTGGAAAAATTAAATATTTTTCGATACGATTTGAAAAATGTGATTTAATAATTTTTCAATTGCAAATAAAGTTAAACTAACAATTACAATAATGTTAATAGTACTGTAGTAGTATTTTTCTACTACAGTACTATTAAAACTAACAATTACAATAATGTTAATAGTACTGTAGTAGAAAAATACTACTACAGTACTATTAACATTATTGTAATTGTTAGTTTAACTTTATTTGCAATTGAAAAATTATTAAATCACATGTTCAAAATGAAATCCTTCCTTTTCGCATTAATTAATAACATTTTGACTAATTCGTATCGAATTTCAAGGGAATGGCCGATTTGATTTAAAAAAAAATAGAGCTTTAAAACAAGATATCACTAGATCCATCCTCATAATTAAAAAAAATATACCTATTGGATGTCATATTTAAATAAGTTTTATAAAATTGAAAAGTAAATGACCTGCTTTAGCCCTTTTCATAAAGAATATGAATATTAAAGTAAAAAATTATTTATTCTTTACATTTGTCACGCACTATGTTAGCAAGCGCCTTGTTTATCGCAATAACAAAGTCTTAAAAATGTCATTGGATATATACTGAGTGACCACAAGAAGAAGGAACAAACTGCCATTTTTTTAGGATACCCAATAAAAATTTTGGACATACATACCATACATACCATACAACTTCCAGTTTAAAATTTATTTCTAATTTAAGTATATTAGAATTAAAATGGGCGTCGGTGATTGGCCTCCGTAGCGGAAATAGGCCGACGTTAAATAAGTGATTAAAAAAAAAAAAAAAAGAATTAAAATGTGGCTCGATTTCCACAATAAACTGTAGTATCTAGTATTTCTTATCAATCTTATCTTATGCAGAATTTTAGGTTAGTTATTCCAATGAATTGAGAGGCGATTACATTTTAAGAAAATCATTTAAAAAAAGTATATAGCTTTGCACTTTTAAATAGCGTCTTGTACATTTTATTGCGGTAAATAAACATAGTTGTCATTTGTTTTCATGGCTGTTTAAAATAACTTCTAAGGATAAATAGATAAATTCATAAAAAAATGTGTTGGTAAATGGCCTTTAAATTTAAATTCTGTCGCCATTCGATATTCGACTGTCCGTTATTTTTTTAAGATTTACGTGGGTTTTTCAATGATTACTCTTTTTAATGGCGGACCATAAATCTTTTTTTTTTTTGTGAAGTAGCAATTTTTACACTACCATTTGCCACTAGCTAAGTGCGATTTCTTATGTAATAAAACGGTTGCGCTTTGAAATTATGGATTATAAATAGTTCCGACAGTTAAAACAATGAATAATGAACGTATCGACTAAAAAATGGATGATAGAAATAGTTTTTTCCATTTTAGATGTTACCAAATTTTTAATTATAACAGTATTTCTTTACCTTTCTAATGTTTAGCAGTTAATTGCCTTTGAGGCGCCAGCAAGAAAATACATGATTTATATAGAACCGTTTAGAATAATAAAATATACATGGTGATATTTGAAATAGTGGAATTGAAGTTAAATTCTGAAAAGGACCAGATTCCTTGGTGCCAGTTTCTGTTTCCAAAATGGATAAAGCAAGTCCTTTTATTGACAGTAAACAAAAGAACCTTATTAAAACAATTCTGTTTGTAAATAATAACAAATTATGCATTAAGAGAAAAGCTAATCGTCTAATGTAGCAAATGGTAAGCTTACAAAATGTGAGTTACTAAAAAAATTATTATCGGCTCTCAAAAAAGAACAAAAATAAAAGTAAATAACAAAAGACAATCGAGGATTACACAACATCGCGGCAGAACGAGAGAAATTCTTTTGTAATGGCAGACCACTTACCAAAATATTTATTTAAATATTATTTCATGACCTACTTATTTTTAGTAGTTATAATTGCATTTATGGCGTTATCTTTAAATCAAATAATATTAAGTGATACGTTGCATAGATAATTTTACGCAAAATCGTTTACCGCAATAATTGGTTTAGCTTGTTTCTTAACCGACAAGTAATTCCTGAAAATATAATATTTTGTGGTACGTAAAAATTTACAGTTTGAGCCCAAATTACATCTTGGACATCGAAAATTCCCACTCCAATCCGAAGCTTCACAACCAAGTGGTGAAGTGCATTTACTCACTCGACTATACCATCCCACCGCAACCAGAAGGTATAAAAGTCTCTTGGAATGCAAGAAAATTTATTTTTATACATTATTTACCTACACCAGCTTAATAGAAAACACCACTCACCGCTTTTCATTGTCAGCTGGTATACTTAGCTGATAATTGCCAAAATGATCCAGATTCTTTATTGACAATTTTTTATTTTCTAAATAATCAACAAAACGAATCAACAAGTTGTCTCAATTAAACTATTTTTACTACTAACATATCATTTCATGGTTAGATCAAATTTTTTAAGCTGATTGTCCATGTAATAAATTTAGTTTCGTTACTTATTTCCATTTTTGGGTATGAAATATTACTTCACAAACAATTCCAATAAGTCAATTCCAATGGCTTCAATAACCTAATAAACTTCTCGTCAATATACTTATTAAAATATATTAGCAAAAAGTTTCGAATTCCAAATTGTGCATTTTCAAAAATAACTTCACGACTCAAAATCGCTACAGTCATTGATTTGCTCATCGTACCTTATTGACATTTACAAGTTATCACATCTAAATTCAGCACCGATTCTAAAGCACTTTCATTTAACCAGATTTTTGCGTTCCATCGTAAAATGCGATTACGAAAACAATTACTGTAAGTTATAATTTCCAACTTCATAATCTAAATAACAATCACACTAATTAATTATTTATGCCAATTTACCGTGTGAATGAACAAAATCTACTGTTTCACAAAACGCTACTTAGTCAAGCGGAAAGCATTCCCGGTATTAACTATCGTTTATTATAAATATTAATTGCATAAGGCTATCACACAATTTAGCCATTACGGGTCCCCATTATTAAAGATGGTTAACGATAATTATTGCAGCTGATTTTACAAAAAAGCATATGTGTCCAGGAGTCACGGGTATTAATTAAGGCATATCCACTGATAATATTTTCTTAAACTATGTGTAATTACAACTGCTGAGATAGCTCATACAACTATTTAAATGGATGGTTATTAATTAGAATCTACCTTAAAGCACGTTTAATTGCATTTTATAGCACGTGGTAGCATTTGCAATGAAATAATAGAATTGTTTATTTATACAATTACATTATCTACCTACTATACTCTTTACAATCCGGTTGACGATACAAGATCTATGCAAAATAACCATTATTTTACAACAAAAACACTTAAAATGTTATGTTTATTGGTTAATTAAACAATAATTTTCTCTCTTCATCCATTAGCGCATTTACCAGTTTTTATATTTATTTATTTATTATAAGCGTATGGATAACAGTTATTAAGGTCACATGGAAATTGTATTAGGTATATTACACAATATTATCTAAGCTAGTCTTTAACAGCATATCGGTTTATCCTCGTTTCTGATTTTTAGGATACGTCTTATATCTGCATTTATTATGGAAAGTAATGCTCAGATGTATGAGATTAGAAATTAGTTAGAAAAGATTCAACACTCCTTAATTTGATAAATCTTTAAGGTAATAATAATACGAATATATACTTAGTCTTAATAATAGAAAATATAAATTAATGTAGTTATGCATTATTAAACACACATTAAACAAAGGGAGCCAGCGGCGGATTTTGTTGTAGAGCCACCCAGAATTAATGGTATTCCACTGGGATTAGTAAAATTTGGTTGAATTAATTGTAAAATTGGAAGTATTACCACTGAAACTAGTAAAACTAGTCCTGGAGTTAGTGGGATTAGCCCTGGAATTAGTAGCAAAAGAAAGGTATTGTTTTGTAATCAGGCAACCATGTTTCTTCAAAAACATTCTTATGGAACAACTAGACAAGACGTTTCATATGTTCCGTACCGTAGTAACCAGCATTGATTTTTATTGCCAAAGATGAAGATGAAGAAGATTGATCAGCATTTCGGCGTGGAATAATACACTTTTTGAGTGATTCCACTGAAGATCATATCTGAATACTCTTCAGAAACTAGGCTAGATTAAAACAGATGCATTAGTCAACGTGTTAAAAAATTTAGATGTAAATTACAGTTTTAAATGCATTATGTGGATTTCTGCCGAAATGCGAAGGTACCTTGGAGCTATCTTGGACTGGGATGCCAATAGATCTATATTGTGTGTGTTAGGATGGCCCGAATGGTATTTATCAAGTGCAGCAGGTGCAAGAAGGGTTACTGTATTTATTGAAATTAGTGGTATTAGTAGTGGAATTATTGATATTAGTAATGGAATGAGTGGTATTGTTGTTATTCGTTTTAATGGTACTTATTGGTATTAACAGTAAACTTAGAGTGAAATGGCTGGTATTAGTGATGTTCCTTGGTATTATTTGGATTAGTGTACAAGAATTTGAGCACTTTTAAAATAAGCAAGATTCACCCCAGGATTTTTTTCACGGTGCACCAAATCCCCTTTGTTCACAAGGAAAGACAATGTTACGAAAAGATCCACAAACAGGAAATTTTTAGAATATGTAATGTGGAAACGATAATTACTCTAACCGATTTGGCAATAGTGCATTGTAATAGTAAAGAGTTGTAAAGATGACCTGAAACGCAAGAATTTTACCTGCTTATGACCCGTCGTTTTATTTCCCGCTGTAAAATGTGCATATAGCAATCAGTAAATAAATCATCAGAAATAATGAAGAAGCAAAATATCCCTCTTTCTTCTAGCTGACTAGGACAGATCAGAAATTTTTAGAAACTACAAACCTCGCTACAAACATTTAGGAAAAATTCAGGATAATTTCTAGGAAGTTTGGCGACGTTTCTGGAAGATTATAAGAAGTCTAAGGAAGTTTTGGAGAACCTAGAGAAGTTTCCTGCAAAAAAAAATTGGCGTAACTACATAATTTTTAAATGAGGCGCATGTAGGTTTACGGCCAAGTTGGATGTTACAAAAGTCTAGTTTTAACACTTTCTGCTAGTAGGTATCTTACTGAAGAAGGTGTGAGTGATTAAGTTGGTTTAACACATCGACTGTATAAATTTAAAATAAACGTGGTCCAAGAGCAGGCCCTTGAGGAACAACTTGTAGAATTAATTGGGTAGAATTAACAGAACAAACGAGGTTACCTAAGTGAAATTCGATCCTAGTTATATTAGCGTTTCGTCGAAGAAGATCATTCCCATCCCACCCTTACCTTTCATGAAGTCGTAAACGCTACGCTGATGTGAGATGGACTGGGATAGGCAACCAAATTTGCTTTAAATTGTGTGTGACATCGTACCCAAAGGGGGAGTACTACTTATATGATCTTCGAGGACGAGACGCGTAATATATCTATTATACTTGTAGAAACCGATTGAATAAATTATATCATATAATATACCTACACCACAGTGCACGTCAGAAGGAAAATCGTTAGGTGAAAAGTACTGTAAAAGTCGGTCATTATCTCATATTTTTCAGGCTAAGATTGTTCATGGACTTAATTGCATCCCTTGGCACGGTTACCAGAAATTATGGGGAACTTCCTTCATTTCCGCATTTGAGGAACTGTTAAGGCTCCTAAGTAACGCTTGTCAGACGACACGAGCAAACACAATGAATACGTCGCAGAGCGTTTTACAAATTTTGAAACCAAGAGGATAATTTACTGTAACATACTATTGCACAATGCGTGCAGCTTTCGCTTTGCTTGTAACATATGTTAGTTTAAAAGTATTGTTTTGGTTTGCTTCAATTACATTGAAATATTGCAGCAAAAAACTCAAACAAACTAGATGATTTTTAAACTACTCAAATAATTGCATATATTCACTCTCACGTTATGGCTATCATACATTTTTTATAAAGTGTATTTCTCGCTATTATTGTAAATACACGCCAGCTTGTGTTAATTAACCTATACTTCGCTTCTTATGGAAATACCGATAGTTAGTTAACTCAGTATTGGTTCGAAGAAGGCTATTTCACATCTTCGGAAATAACAGATCATGTAACAATGAAATTATTTTACAATTTTTACCGATTTTTACATAATAAAGTTAACATAATTGTATCCTGTAGGTAACTCGTCTGGAGACATGAAAAGTAAAATGGCATGATATAAAAGTCTTAACAATTTTTTTTTAATGCATCTAGTTTTGAAACAATCCAATTTGTTTCTTCCGGTTTCTGTTGAAGCCACTGTAAAAAATACAATTTGTATTGTACCATAAATCATAAATATGAAACTAAATATTGTCCGTTTTTCCGCATACTGTGTGTTAGAGACCGCCCCTGCACCCAACAATCTATTACAGTTTTTCAGTGTGTTATGCAAGAATGAGTAATCTCCAATTATTGTACTTATAGTTTAATTTATTGGAAGCGGGGGCATTATATTATTAGCTCTCGTACTGTAAGGTTGTCATTAGTGAATATAGTGTTGTGTTAATTCGGTGTGTATTATTTCCGGAGTACCTACCCCATCCCTAACATGTGTTAAGTATAAGTAGATTTAGTTTTCAATAATCAAAGACGTCCCAAAGAAAGAAACAAAAATTAATGATAATAGATAGAATAGTAGTCATTTGGTTTAACTTTACAGTGAGGTTGACCAGAAATATTAAGAACTTGGAGCTGTAAGGAATAGATCGTGTTAGAAGTCGGCCGGCAATTTTTAGATACACAGCTTAATCCTCGGCTTAATCTTCTGCTGGATCTACAAGAAAATCTCCGTACACATGGCTAACTCTCAGATCAGCAAAACTTCTATCATTAAATACCTCAAAAAGCATAGATGGCATCCTTACAAATTGGTGATCGCAGAATACTGTTTTACGAAGAAATAATGCAACGCTGATCCCGAGGCTGATCCCGATTTTATAAAACGTGTAGTTTTTTCAGATGAGGCTACATTTTATTTGACTGAAACCGTTAATAGACAAGACTGTCTCTATTGGGGTCCAACTGATCCCACTGGATGATGGAGGCACTAACACAGTTCCCACAAAAATTGAAAGCTTTGGCAGGAATTGTGGTTGATAGAATTTTTGGGCCATTTTTGATTCAGCGGGTCCAAGGTATTTGGACATGGACATGTTATCCAATTATTTAGTTCCTACCCTGCACTGAATTATTTCCAAATATTAATAAACCAGATATACCACAAGATTCTTTGTGGTATCAGATGGGGCATCTGCCCATTATGATTGGTTCGCAACTACTTGAACCAAACTTTTCCAAACAGATGGATTGGCAGATATTAATGAATGGCCTGCTCGATCCTCCGACATTGCCCCATTAGATATATTTTTATGGGGCTATCTGAAGAATAAAGTGTATTTTAATAGACTCCTGAAGATTTAAAAAATCGAATAGGTACGTACTGGAATTACAGTGATAGCAACAGAAACAATTCAGCACTTCAGCAACAGATTTGCTTTTTGTCAAGAAGTTCAAAGAGTCCAGTTCGAGCACCTCATTTGAATATTGCTAATAATGTTAATTTTTGTTATTTTGTTAAATTACATGATCTCTAAGTTTCTTTGATGTATTTTTTTTAATAATTATTATTGATTTGAAAACCCCGAAAAAACCTCTATGTTTTTAACTTTGATGACGGAAAACATCAATTCCTAGGTCATATTTCTGCATATTGCCATTTTCAAAATTAGATCTTCTATCCAAATTTACCGAAAAAATTGGGGGTTGCCATTTAAAGAGAAACGGTGGCAGTGTCACACCTCATTAAGAAAATGTGGCAGACGAATTGACGCCACATGGCAAGCAAAATGTGCGCAAAACAAAATAAAAATTATTGGCCTGTCCGAGGGTTTTTTTCGCAAACAACCAAAGGGCAATTTATATTCCCAGGTTTAAATATTAAACGACCGCACTGTAAAATAAATTCGAAAAGTGAGTAGGTGTTTGCGAGCTCTCCCAGTAAAACGAGATTTAATATAGTAAATTATAGCGAATCAAATTCAAATATAGTGAACAAAGTAGTGCATTTTCTAGCGAATTAAGATTTGTAAAAAAAAAGAGAAATCTGTGAGGCGCCGTAAATACTGGCAATGAGAAGTTCTGCAAGATCATACGCTTATAAGAGCCATTAGCTGATCATCACGAGGGCAGTCACAAAAACTATGGAGAAAAGTCGTCGCAAATCGAAGAAAAAGTAACTGATATAAAAACGATTAACGGAAATGAAAGACGAGGATTATTGCAAAAGGAAAAAAAAAATAAAGATACTGAAAAATTGTATATTTTGTGCCACCCCTCGACTTTTTCTATTAGATGTCAGGCAAGTAAAAATATACTGTTTGACCAAAAAGACGTGTGGCAACATTTTCTCGTGATCTGGCGTAGGTAATTGATCTTAGTAGAGGTAGATCGACGTTAAATTACTTAAAAAAAAAATGCAAAAAGAGAACGTATAGAGCGGACTTGTTTAATAGTTGACTCAAATAAGTAGCTAGAAAAATTGGCGTTTAGTACACTGCGATGGTTGAGTGAAAAAATTTAAAAGAGGCGTAATATTGCTGGCAGCGAAATATAGTTGCCTCTTCGGTAGGATTGTTAAGATAACAACGTTTTAAACCACACTTTTGCCGCACGAGTGTAATAATTTAAACTACACTAACAGTCTCTGACCAATGCTACGAAAGCGCCATCTATATCTCGCCGCCAGCAATCCAGTTTCACTGCTAGTCTCACTCCAAAAATGAACACTCACTTCAGGAGTTTAATACGATTCCGTTCTCGAGTTATCGTGCTTGCAAGAGACGTTACAGACCGAGTGACAGGCATAGATGGACAGACTGACAGGCGGACAGAATTCGCCAATAACATCATGCTGTAACATTTTTGTTTTGCATCTGAATTTATAAATTTCAAAATGCAATAAATTATTTTGCGAAGGGTAAATAAGTGCAATTAACGAAAATTGGATAAACGAAAGTGTTCTACATTAGACGTTCCTAAAACACTGGTGCATGGATTATCCATTTCCAATTAGTTAAAATTAGTTTGGATGTTTACAAAATATGCCATCGGTCTTAATTTACACTCGTAATATTAAAGCGATTTTCAAAATAACACTGCTATTTTTATATTTAGTGAATCTTGTAGGTTAAATAATGCCGTTACTCAAGTGCGAATAATTAGAAATAAATGTTGGTATTCGCTATGACATACGGTTTTTAAGAAACGGTGCATAACTTAATCTAAATATATTCATAAAAAGTCGGAAAGGGGGTGGAAACTATGTGAGACCGCCTCGATGTGCCTTCCATAGACCACGTGTTGGGAATGATCTACTAATGCCCTATAATACAAACTAGTAAAAAGTGGCCATTTATCCATATATTTTGCTCGCATCCAGATTTGAAATAACTATCTCGCAGTATAAAAACAAATCGTCTCGCGTCACAGCAAGCAGCTGTCATTTTCCACCACGTGATTATATTTACATGCATATGTACTTAGAAAACTTTTTCTGGCTTACCTGTTGCATTCAATTTCTCAAAATAGCTCTTTCTAGTTATCTGCCATAACTATTCAGTGAACAAACAAACTTTTAAAGTGTAGCACTTACAGAAATCAAACAAAATTATCTGCACAAATCAATCACATCGGTTTAAAGTTTAACACTTGCAAACCAGTCTTACCACTAATCAATGCGGTCACAAATGAAAATTGTTATTGCTGATTAAAAAAATTGTAAACAAACAAAAATTATCCACTCTCTATACTTCATTTAGCAGAACATTGACCACTGATAGATTATCCTTTTATTGAGTGACATGCACAAGTTGACACAGGTGGTGGGGTTGACAGCACTAAAGGGGTGAAAAGGATCCCTCTGGGTGTGTTTATAAGGTTCATTCATAAAGTTAGAGGCAATGCTTCGCGTGCTGTCCCGAAGAACTCGCTTCTTACACTGATCATATACACATGAAGGTAAGATTTGTCCGGTGGGGGGACACCACATAAGCATACCCAGGTAGATCAGGCCGTCAGGCAGGTCTCGGTGGTCCAGTGGAGTTCCTATAGAGACTGCTGGCGATGCTTCTCACTAGCATCCCCATCGCTTGATGGATCTGAAATTAATTTTAAGAAATTTTAATTTAACGATTGGTAAGAAATATCTATTAAATAAAAATTAATGATTGTAATAAATATAGCCTAAAATACAGTTCACGAAAGTTTTTATAAATAAGTAGTTTTATGTGTTATTAAAGCAATACTTTGCAATCTGATTTAATGCTAACTCAGTATAACTAATTATAGGGAGTTCAGAAAAACATATATTATAATCATATATTTTTAGAGTGTAAAGTGTGCTTAGTAATAAAATCAGTTTATATACAGGCTGTCCCATTAGTAAGTACGTCAATTCACAAGTCTAATATAGGTTTCTAAGAATATTTTCTTAAAACATCATTTATATTAACGTAATAGCGAAGTTTAATTGCGATATTCCACCACTCAATCAGTATTTCCCACACACAATACAACCAATCCCATTATCATTTACCCCAGCTGAGATTCGAATTTTAAAATTTTAAAACTAGATATTTTGAAATATACAGGATTTGCTGTTGCTAAATTTCTTTGAAGTTAGCTAAAAGGATGCATTTAAACGACACCACCACCAATAGTAAAATCGTATTACCGGAAATGATCGGGAATAAGGAGCTGGAAGAGAGATTTTCTTAACATGTTCCGAGTGTCAACAGGAACACTTAATTATTTTTTTTGCATTCAGCAACCCACAGTACCTTTTTTTGGCTTTTTCGAAAAAATCCTTTAAAAAAGAATAAAATTTTTTTGTTCATTAAATAATTTTCCTACAAATCAGAAATAGGTTAAAACCTTTAGATAACTTAAAAGAATAATAAGATCAAATAAATTACTTGTTTTCTCTGTTTTTGAATCACTTCATAAAAACAAAAAATAAAATTAATAGGTATATAACTTTTTTTAATTACAAATAATTGCCACAAACACAATGGCATTAATTTCATTTCAATACATTAAGTATTTACAGAGGTACAAATTTTTTTATTTTAATATCGCGCTGTCGAACCGATTATCTATGTGACGTCATGAACGCCGATCTCGTGGCTGCCGTGTATGCGCAGTGTTATTACAGCAGGTGCTTTTCTGACATATTTATAATTATAGGTTAGATTTCCAATCAACAAAAAACATCTAATTTTATTAGATAAAATCAATTAAAACTTCATAAACTTGAACAAGATTTTAATTGATAGTACATGAACCAAGCAGAAATGTTGATAGAAGCGACATAAATTCGAAAATCTTTAAAAAATATTTTTGAGGTTAATTGTCGTTGCCGTTGCATTGCACGTAAGGAAAAATATCTTCTATTTTAACCAATGGCATTATTTAAGTTAGACATAGATAATTTCAAAAAATTCAAAAAACAAAAATCGTTTATAGGCTCATTTAAATTTTGGGGATAGAGACTTTTTATGATTAAATTTATACTAGTCGAATGTTGATAAAAATTTTCTATTAAAATGAGTACTGAACGTATTAAATAAATTGACTTTTTTTTTGTTTTGAAATTTAGTTGGTAACAATATTTTATTTTCATAAATATTTTATCTTTAATAACAATAGATAATATTAGAAAAAAAACACAAAAAAATTTGCCAAAAATGAACCACTTAAAAATAGGTTAAAAAATAAAAAAAAAGTTAATTATAACTATTATAGTAAAGTACATCAACAAATACTTACAAACTGAAAGAAACATATCCGTTTATCATATATTGAGCAAAAATTCTGGAAAACAATACCTACCTACATCCTTTGATTTTATTTAAATACAGTAGGTACCTTTTTTTAGCTTTTTTTAAAAAATCCTTTAAAAAAGAAAAATTAATTTTTTTCTTTATTAATTTTAATACAAAGCAGTAGATTAAAACCTTATAGGCTTAATAAATACCTTAAAAGAATGATAATATGAAATAAATTACTTGTTTTCTGTTTTCTCGAATCGCTTCACAAATAATAATTGAAGAATTTTATTAAAATTTTGTGGAAAGAGACTTTTTACGATTGAATTTATATGAATCGAATATTGATTAAAAACTTTTATTAAATTGATTGCAGACTGCATTAAATAAATTGACTTGCCATAACTTTATGATTATAGTAGAGAATTTTTTATTTTTTAACGCATGCTTTCTTGTTTTTGAAATTCAGTTTAATTTTTTCAAAATATGGTAACAAATTTTAATTTTATAGAATATGGAAAAAGGATACATGCTTTGATTTTATTTAAGAAGTTAATTATAATTGAACATTTATAAAAAATTTACTTGTTCAATAAATACATGGATATATTCCTTTCAATTTGTAAGTTTTTTAATATGTTTTACAAGAGATTTTTTAAATTTTTTAATCTGTTTTTAAGTTTTTTTTTTTTTTTTTATTCACTTATTTAACGTCGGCCTATTTCCGCTACCAGGGCCAATCACCGACGCCAGGAGACGAGCAACCCCCAACCTGGAAATTTTGCCGAACCTCTTATCTTACTAAGAGTAGGGATTTTTTACTTGCCTAACATTTAATAGACAAGGGACCGACTGCTTTACATCCTCTCCGAAGGATGGTATATCCTCAATACACCTCTCGCCTACAGTTGTATTGCTTCTGCGATATAGCTGATATACAAGCCGCTAGAAGTGGGGAAACGAGACCGCGTCCTTCCCCGGATAGTCACCCATCCAAGTACTGAACGCGGTAGCTGTTGCTTAACTTCATATCGCTATGAAGTGAGTCAAGTCAGTCCTCCGCTCGCTGCCCCTGTTTTTAAGTGTTTTCATTTAATTTTAGCAAAGTTTTTTTATGATTTTCCTAATAATGTCGATTTTTAAATATAAAATTTTTATAAAATTTTAAATATCTTACCACTTTTTCAATATTTGAACTAAATAATAAAAAACAAGAAAAATACAAAATCCTTTCGTCTTTCTATTTTAATAAAATTATGAGCAAGTCAAGTTTTTATGCGTTCTGTAGTCGTTTTAATAGAAATTTTTATTCGACATGTAACCCTTTTAAAATTAATCCTTTCACCAAAATCCATCAATTATTTTTGCCAGGCATACGAAAAAATAGAAACTAGTAATTTTTTTGATCTTAAAATGATTTTAAGTTATCTAATAAACCTACAAAGTTTTTACTAATTCTGTTTATTAAGAAACTTAAAAATGAAAAAAAAAAAATTTTTTTTCACTAAATTCAATCAATAGATTCCAAAAATAAAAAATGTTTTTAAAAAAATTTAATACATATTCCAAACCTCTCCAAAAAATAATCACACCTTCCTTCCTGTTCCTTATTCTCCGTAATTTCCAGCTAGTAACGGCTCTACTGCAATTATTGCGTATATTATTCAGGGTGTTTGCACAAGAGCCAATTCAGTACATTATTTAAATGATCTGGTGGGAAGATTGCTAAATATACTGTAGATAATGTTAATAAATAACAATCTGTTCACCACATACAAACAGAATTTTTCCGATGTCCTGATTGCCTCTTGACTGGTAAACATTTTTATATTTCAGTTTCTATAAAACAGTCCTTCATTTATTTTATATTCCTATTGTAGGATTTGGAAGTGAATGTGGTATACTAATAATTATTATTAATCCAAGTTTTAAGTCTAGCTTTATTTTGCTTGAGCTTAAAAATATTTTTGCATCGAGGTCAATTTTTCTCCGTTCCGAGATCGAACCAAATATACATTAATGACTTTTTGTCTATATGTTAGAATAGAAAAAGCCTATAAGCTGGAGTGGTTCATGAGATGGAAGTAGTACGTTAAGTTATAATAATTTTTAGGCTAAACATATCGAGTGCGTTAAGTTCATTAAATTTTTTCTTAAAATATTTTTCTTAATAGCCTCTCAAGTCTCTGAAGTAACTCCCAGAAAGTCCTGAGATTTCGTGTTAGGTGAGAGAGACGAAGCCCTACAGTGTATTGTGAAATTCAAGCTACATCTAGAACACCGATCCCGTTCCATTTAGATCTGAAGTAAATCACAAATAAGTTTTAATTTGCCCCAAGATGGATTTGATACACCAATCTCCACAACCGAGTAAGTACGTATCAACGTATTTAACCACTTGGCTACCTGCTACATTTATTTGGCATTCTAAGTAAGTCATACGTGTACTAATAAGTTCGAAAATAAAATCAAATATTTGCTAGGGAATCCTGCTCCTTGTTATAGCAAAGTTAATCCATACTTATTACGAGAAATATATAGGATGCTAGATAAACTGCAGTAATATATTTGTATTTTTATAGATACTTCCGTAAAAGGCCTCTCCTTTGTGTTTATAGACTATTGTCTGCAAAGAAGCAATTGAACAACTTCAAATCGAATTATAAAGGTTTATATTATTCGTTTTCTATTAACAATTTGCAGAAATTAGCTTTGTATCGGGATGGCGCTCGGGAACATGTTCCGCATATAAATAGCAGCAGAAGCATTGTCATCGTAGGCATAAAATGTTTCAGCAGAATGGAAATAAGGTGAGTGAGGAATAATGGTATGTATGGCAACATGACCATCTTTTACCTATCAGTCTGCATGTAGGTGAAAAATATTGTTAACAATAATTTCCTTACTTACGAGCAGTTTATTGGATGAGCCATGCTACCAATGTTAGTTACCAGCACAGGATGTAACCTTATGTGCTCGTGTAATCAAGTACTTCTGACCTGATAATACTGCAATAAATATGTTAGGATATGGTTCCTTAACTCTCTCCTTTTATTATATTGAACAGTGATATTTTTATTTATTTGTTATGGACTGTTTCCTGAGGAATTTATTGAACTTCCTCTTTGCAAAGAGTATTGACACCTATAAATGTTTAAGAAGTTTTTAAATGTCTCATAGATTCATACCAGTTGTTTTCAATATATTGTGAATTAAAATTACAGATGCCTGTATCGAGTGATTAGAGACAAAATCCAATGCTCCTTTTATCCAGATTCCTTCTGGTCGCCTAAGAAATTACCAAAATCTCACTTTCACAAACAAAGAATCTTAGAGTTTATTTTTAATTCGAATAAAGATCTCTTGAGTAGCTCACCACTCATTCACTCCATCTAATACTGTAGATTCTAGTAAAATAAAACTTCTCACTAGGTACTTAACATCTAACTCAAAAATCGTAATTGACATTAAACATGCAAAAAACTTACATTGGACATTACCTACGTTAATAAGCCTCCACCATATCTTTTCAGGCTGCACGACAGAGTGCAGTGCGATTTTCAGATAGGGACGTGAAGAGACTGGACACGCACCGCGTGATTGACTCCACAATGGACTTACGCTCATCAGCCCCCGTAGATGTTGAACAATGGCCTGGCGAAGTCATTACGCCACTACGACAGTTAGATAAGACTGATGTAATGCTGACGACTTGAATGATGCTTGCTGGACCTTTGGGTTTAATTTAAGTAAGGTTTCCTGAGCACAAAAATTGCATTACAGTTCAAGAATCGTTCACACTCGCGCGCGCACTTTCTCTATAATTACTAAGCAGGAACACGTCGAGGCTGTATCAATATTATGTTGTTTGTCAAAGACCGACGTATCACTGACAGCTTGAATGATGTATACAGGACCATGGTGTCGATTTTAACTGGTCTTTATCTTTGAAGTCGCTTCAGGTGAACCAACCAGGGATGTTTAAGCGCCGGACTTTATATTGGCCTTACGGGACGTTTCAATTTCATCGCGATAAGTAGTAATATAAGTACTCAGTATTATAATAACAGTGACATAATATTGGAAATGTAGAGTAGGTATCTTCAACAGTTAGATTCATCAATTGTTATTTCTCAAAAAAAAAAATGTATTTTGATTACTGATCCTACTATGGAATATGAGATCTCAACTTCATTAACTTGGTCTGTGTAAATTTTAAGGGTATAAATTCAGCTGCAGTGTTTTATCTTTAAAAGGAGGGGCCTCTCATCAACAGGACTTTCATTAGCCAGATTATGCAAACAATTAGATATTTCCGAGAGCTTATCTGTATTATAAGTGTCAGAGTTAACAGTACTACCTGAATCTTGACTTTCCGCAAATGAAGCCCTTGAACTTTGGATAAATTCTGCATGACTCCTCGTATGCGACTTAGGCCCGCATACTATTCAAGGTGGCCCTTCCACTGCCTCCATTAACACTGGCGTCTTGTGCCCCGTAGTAAGGATGGAGTTGACCGCACCGATAATTAGATATAGTGTCCTCTCATTAGCCTATTGATTGCTCCATTGTCTATGAAATATGCGCTGAGAACGCTAGACCCCCTTAAATTTCACAACTAAGTTATCTAGACAATAATGGACAAAGGTTTGGAAGGACCGAGATGAGTAATGGGGGAATGGCAAAACCGCGTTTCCCAATGCAACACAATAAGTGACTTGATTATGCTTCTCAAATCAAATTATCGAAGTACACTTCACTTAAATACAGTAAAATTCTATTTCGGAAAATAAAAAGCACGTGTCGACTGTCACATCAAAATCGTGTCAAACGGTTTTAATATAGCTGTAATTTTTTTGGGCATAACATTATATTTTGTCTCTAAAAATTATTGATGACGACGATGATAGCTGGATATTCATATTTTCAAAAATAATTGCAATTGGCTCTGACTTTTCCACCTAGATTTCAGTAAGTTGATGGAAGGCAGTTAGTAAACTTTTTATCACAATAAATATGAGTTTTCGCCTTGTATTTTACGTTGAAGTAAATGTCCAAAACGTATCTTTACAATATTTTTTAATTAAAAAATAAATTAGATATTACTAAAGCATGTACATTGTACATTATTAAAGTAGCAAAGAAATTAAGAAAAATGGTTGGAAATTACATATTGCACCTGCAAAAAACGGCAATAATAATACCTAACCTAACATAATAGATAAATAATTTGAATTTTGAAAGTTAATTAATGTAAGCTTATATATTATTATAAATAATAATGCATATTCCAAACCCGTCCTGTAATAACTAATATATGGCCATATTTTTATTAACTATTATGTCTCGGACAATAGAACCTAATTTATTTGGAAGGTAATAATTACAACAGATGGTATTAAAATATTATAATAACGATAATAGTAAGGAAGCATTCACAAGCTAACGACCGCTCTTCAATACTTCTTTCTAATTTTGTGTCCAGTATTGTTAGAATAAATTTGAAAAACACTGGTATTCTTCATTTTATATTTTTATAAATTACCTGTCAGCGCGCCGTTATTAATATAATACGAAATATTCCTACAGAGTCTGCCAATATTTTGCAGTATGACGATATCATTGAAATTATAATACGAGCATATTATGTCAAAAAATTTATTGATAAGTTTGGTCCAAAGAACACACCATCTAATTTGCTTGTTTGCTACTTTATCTTAAGATTATTCACGTCAGCATTTGCCTTTGGAATATTTTCAAACGTTATGTTTTAAACGAAAGATTCGTAGTGGATAACGTCTCAGCGGTTCAATTTTCAGCGAAAAGTACTACAATTATTGAGGTCTTTGTAAATGCTTAAGTGGAAGATCTGAACATAAAGCTAACACTATTTATAACTGATCCTTTAAACTTTCATTGACTTCAACTGCAACTCCATCGCAAAGTGCTCTAATTTTTTTTTCAGATGTACGATAGATGTAGAAATTGATTTACCTCCTTGGTGCCAGTAGGAATTTTAAAATGTTCGTGGATTTTTCTCATGTGCTTATACAAGAGTTTGGAATTCCTAATCAATCATGGGCGATTACTTTTAGTTTCAGTTTGAGCACCATTGCCTATAAGAAAACGTTTTAAAATGTTTTTGTTGTTCCATGAGTAATTCTCATCTACGATTGTCATCATCGAAACCAGGAAGCATAGGATGACAATCCAGTATCAATATCAAGTATACTAAATTGTGTAACATTATAAATAACAGACTCGGCGATCACGTGACCAAACTGCAGAAATTAAGCATTAAGAAAGATATTAACGTTTCTGTGGATCCTTGTCGGTTTTCTTTAAAACTAGATGAAATTTAGAAAATCGTGGGCCAAATCGTTTTTCTCGATTTTGCTTCTCAAGAAATTTACGGTTTTTTTGAAAGTAGGCGATTTTTTTTGGATTTTATCGAATTTCTCGGCATGCAACCCTTTAGATACGTGCCACAGCTTTTTCCTTTGGATTTAGAGGATCTGGACCAGGTGACGGGCAAGAAGAAGGGAAAATTAGGAATATATTTTTTTTTCGCCCATTTTCGATATTAGCCGAGATACGAGTTTTTTAAAAAGGTCGATTTTGCCGAAAAACGGTACTTTTCCAGGGGCCGCAGCTTCTTTAACCGGAGGATTTTTTCGATCGGGCTTTAAAGGGAGCTAGATCCGGCATTCCTGTCGGGTTCCCCCAAATTTTAACCCTTAATATCCAAGCACGTCCCGACAATTTATTATTTAGCTAACCAAGATTTGCTGACATTTCGTCAAATTTTTATATTGAATTTTATAGTCCGTCCGACAGATTACAGCTAGTCGATCCGGAGAACTTTAATAATTTTTTTTTTGTCCTAGGGTAGAAACGATAATAGTATTGGGATCTGGACGACTTCAGGACCCGTAACCACTTTCGGTTCCTCCTTCATTTTGACATTTAAATATCACTTTTGACAGTTTTTTAGAAATCTTGCGAAAAAACGTGGTATTTAATCACAGACGGCCGTACCCGTACCCATTACCAAACATCACTTTGATATTTAACGAAAAAACACCTATCTACCTACTTTTCGAAAAAATTCTGTATATATTTTTTTAAGAAAACAGCCTCGCAGGGGCTGTTGCGTACGTTTTTAAAAATGTGTTGCCCTGATCTCGTTTATCATATTGATGTAAATTTGAAGAAGCTACAAATAAAGTATCTACAGGACGATATATAAAATGATGCAAAATTACAGGAACTTAACATTACTCTGTTTGGCCAAACATTTCTTTTCTTAATTCCTGTATTAAAATCTCGTGAACTGATATTTTTACCTCGAGAGGTGTTTGTAATTTTTCAAATCAGAACCAAGAAATGAATTTTAATTTCGAATTATTCAGTTTTCATCGTTCCAAAGAAAATCGGACTTTTGATATTGAAAAGATGCCAACTGGCATTGGGTTGTTTTTCAGACAATTTCAAGCGAATTATCTTAAATAACATTTCGATTCTTTCAAGGAGCTTATGTGGAGCTAAAGTGATGGATTCGATTAATTAAAATTGAACCTTACTTTGGTGCCATTGGCTATAGCGAGGTGTCTAAAAAACAACGTATGTCAAGTGATGTCCCCATTGACATTAAAAGCCCTATTTCTATACGATGGAAATGCATAAATCAGAATCAAAAATTCAAAACAAACAAAAATTTTTGGATTCCTGGGAAAAAATCATTTTGAAATGATTAAATACTTAGTTATTGAAATATTTTTTTATATAAGAGTGGGCGTCTTACAAGAATCACCGTGTACATACACAAATTAGAATTTTATTTTATTTTGAGTTTTAATTTCAGTTAATTCAGGTATACAGTGACTAAAAAAAAAAATAAAAAAATGTTTCCTCGCCTAGATAAACATATGAGCTATCAAAAATTATAATTTAAAAAATTTCTTATGTTTATCGGGATTGCCGCAAAAATATGTAACATCACTATAAATTTAAGACCATTCATTTTAGGAAAAAAAATCATCAAAATAAATATTAATTAAATATATATAAGTACTTAAAGATTGAATTGATTGAAAAACTACATTTCAAAAAGTTACAAAGTCATAGATATGTAATTTAATTTAGAAAATATAATTTAATTATTAAGCAAAATGCTTGTATATTAATAATTTAACCCGAAATAAAAATATACCTATTGTAAAATGTTACCTTTGGAACTCCGTGTAGTTTACACATTTCTCATCATTTACGCACTGCAACATATTTACCATAATAATATATAGCGTTCAAGTTCTATTGCACTCAAGTTGTGTTATTTCTGCACTAATAATAAATCGAGTTTTTCAAACAGAAAAACGAATTGCGTAAAACGTAACAATAGACTGCAAAAAACTTATCAGCGCATCCTATAAAAAGATGATTCCTTTCTAGTAGTGTGTTGCTGCTGTGAAGTGAAGTGCATGTCGACAAACATTTACAATACATAATATGTATAAACGTGTACTTAGTGTCGTTTAGATAATAATATTGTTGTATGATTTCGGAATATATAGCTAATTATTATTGTTATATTTTGTTATTGTGAATTTAGTGTTGTGACACTTTAGTATGATAAAATGGAGACGAATTGCATTTATGAAAGGGCACTAAGGTATGATTAGTAAATGATTAATTAATGTCATTGTGTTACTAATATTTTCATTTACCAGGTAGGTTCAGAACGAGACAGGATATGGTGAAATCATCTTACAAGGTAAGATGTTTGTTTTATATACTTCTACAACAGGGTGTCTCGATATGAACGTATAACTTGCCAGTAAAATTAAGAAAAGAGGTTTCTACAAACATGGATCTGAAAATACTTCCTAAGGGAGCTATAACTCCCTAATAAGGAACCTCAACAATGATTTTTCTTTAAATATCTCCAAAACAGGCAAGGGTAGAATTATAAACTTTGGTATACTCAATGATTATTAAATTTAATATTTAAGTGTGTCAAAATTCTTATTGTCCTAAACAAGAAAGATACCGCTTTTATTCACAATACAGGGTGGAGCAATAGGGCGTCGGACCTCGATATCTCGAGTTCTACGATAGCTAGCAACTTTTTAAAAAATTGCAAGTAAAGTAGATAAAAAAGTCTATAACGGGAAATTATTTTCGAACATACAGGGCGAGCCAAGATGAAATGGGCCTTTTTTTAATGGAATGCTATGTATATCAGTACATTTTTGAAGCCTCTTTCTAGGCTCTATTCGTTCCTATATTAGCATTGAATATCTCCCAACCACTTGGATGTAACGAATTTTTTTGTTAAAATAATGCAATCTGCAGATGGATATTAAAAAAATCATCACAGTCATAATTATGGGTTTTCACTTTGCTTCACTTTTTTTATATTCGACATTATCAGGTTCCAGAAATCTATCGAGAAGGTTTTGGAAGCTCCTAACATCAGGAATCCTTCTTTGAGGATAACGTTGGTGATAAATTCTATTGGCAAGTAAACAATTTCTGTCTGACTCGCCCAAAACAGAAATCATGTCTACAAGTTCCGCTTTATTAAAATTCATATTGTAAAATTCCAAATATTTTGAATTCAATACAAATTGTAACTGACGACCGATAAGTGTGATAAATGCTCCGTTATACACGACAATTTATACCAAACTGAGGTTTTATTGCTTGTCGAATAACGAAAACAGCAAAAAAATTTACAAAAAAAACATTACAGTAAAGGACCTGTTAAATACTATTTACTCATTTCAATGGATTTGAAGAAAAGGTCCCACTAAATGGCCTCATTTCAAAATTGCATAAAGACGTGTGTCAATCAAAATGGGCAACACGTCGAACAACTTATTATAAATTTTTCTAATGAATTATTTGAGGGAACCTCTTTTTTTTAGTTTATTCTTGAATTTGACACTTTTATTTATAAAACGAAATTGGTTGCAACTAGCCATACGGAAGTACTTGTTCGTTTTTCATTTCTACATCACATCGTTGAAAAATATACAGGGTGTTCCATTTGAAAAAATTGAGAAAATTCAATTTAAAAAGTTCTTAACTGTAAAATAATTTTTGGCCACTCTGTACAGTTTTAGGAAATAAAAATTACTCAAAAACATTGATTATCTCGTAATTGGTATTCACATAAGTTTTTCTTAAAACCCATAATTGTGACTGTGGTGAATTTTTTAATATCCATCTGCAGATTGCATTATTTCAACAAAAAAAATTAATTACATCCAAGTGGTTGGGAGATATTCAATGCTAATATAGGAATGAATAGAACCTAGAAAGAGGCTTCAAAAAATGTACTGATATACATAGCATTCCATTTAAAAAGAAGGCACTTGGTCCTGTAATTTCGTCTTGGCTCGCACTGTATGTTCGAAAATAATTTCCAGTTATAGACTTTTTTATCTACTTTACTTGCAACTTTTTAAAAAATTCCTAGCTTCACACGGTGTATAAAAATCACATGTTAAATTGTGAAATAGGTGGGGCGGGCCATCATATTAAATGGAAACGATACAGTTTTAATTTTTGCTGCAACAAATTTCGGACTATACAATAAAAAAGGGTGAAGAGGAACTACACTCACAGGCAAAATAATCGATCCACGCAGATTTTCGACGAATTTCAATCGCAAATAACTTTTCTATTTGATGTTGGATTTAAACGAATTTTGAAGAATATTGTAGACAAATTAATGGAGAATCGCTCACATTTTAAAAATTTACAAAAAAATATACGTACGTTTATAATATACAGGGTTAAACAGAAAGATGTTTTTTACCATAAGTTTAAAACACTCTGTAGAGTGACGAAGCAGAAAACTGTTCTAAATTAAGTTTTAATTATCAAGTCTCATCTATTCTTAACATTTTTGTTTTTGGTTCACCTCGATATCTTTATTTTTGTGGAAAATATGGATTTTTTAAAAAAACATTGCAATTTCCAATAATTTTTTTGTACGAAGAACTAAGGTTGCTATAGAGGACTGACAGTTTTGTTGGCAGTTTCTTTGTAAATTAATGTGTTTTTTTAAAATGGATGTCTCCGACTGATGTTGCCAGAGCCATTGCTTTAATCCAGGATGGACGGTCACAGTATTACGTGTCAAGAGTTTTAAACGTCACAAGAAGTAAAGTACAAAGGGCTGTACATTGGTTTAATCAACATGGCGAGTACACTAGAAGGAGTCAATGTGGTAGGAAGAGGTGTACGAATTAACGAGATCTCGTTCATTCGTACACCTCTGACCGTGACCGTCCATGCTGGATTAAAGCAATGGCTCTGGCAACTTCAGTCGGAGACATCCATTTTTAAAAGTAAGAAGACACCTCAGAAGGAACACATTCATTTCCAAAGAAACTGTCAACAAAAACCTTAGTTCTTCGTACAAAAAAATTATTGGAAATTTCAATGTTTTTTTTTAAAATCCATATTTTCCACAAAAATAAAGATATCAAGGTGAACCAAAAACAAAAATGTTAAGAATAGATGAGACTTGATAATTAAAACTTAATTTAGAACAATTTACTGTTTCGCCACTCCACAGAGTGTCTTAAACTTATGGTAAAAAACATCTTTCTGTTTAACCCTATATATTATAAACGTACGTATATTTTTTTGTAAATTCTTAAAATGTGCGCGATTCTCCATTAATTTGTCTACAATATTCTTCAAAATTCGTTTAAATCCAACATCAAATAAAAAAGTTATTTGCGAATGAAATTCGTCGAAAATTTGCGTGGATCGATTATTTTGCCTGTGAGTGTATATGGAATAAAATGTTGACTCAATAGAAATATTTTAACATTAATCTCTATCATTGATTTTAGCAGTAGTAATAAATTCGTCAAAAATAGATTTCAAATAAAATAACCACGTAAGCAATTTAGTTTAAGAGATTCGTATATGATTAATATTTTTTTATCACATCCATCAATATGATGATAAGTTGTGAGTCATACATAAAAGATGCGACATTTATAGTTTTAAATATGAAAATAATTTTGTAAAAGCCCTTTAACACCTTTAAAAATAAGGAATTATCTGAAGGTGTTTTCTCGAATAAACTACGTGCTGTATATATTTCCTCGGGTAAATCCTAAATTTAAGAGGGTTACTTCGGTGACTTGAAAGGCGGTTAACTAGCATTTACAAACATCTGGTGGTATTGAAAAGAAAATACTATTCTTTATTAATCCTTCTTTGAATTAGGATATGTGCCACACTGTTAATCAAAGCACATTTAATTTCGTAAAAAAACTAAAAGTTCACGATTAATAATAAGCGGCTGGTTACTAAAATCAACTTTGAAACGCACGTCATATATTGGTTTTTTATTACTCGTTTCAACAATAGATCTTAATTTACTCTGGAAATTATTACATCCAGGTGGCATTCATTCATAATGTATATTTGGATATTTATAGGACGCGTTCTAGATATTTAATTATTACCATAAATTAAATACGGTAGCAGTTATAATAATAATACGACCGACATTTATAACGTTAGCTCGTTGTGGTTTGTCGCCCGGGGTCTGAACGTACGCCACGGCTTACTTTGTTCAACACCATGACTTGCATTTGTTTAGGGCTAATCGCCAACGCCTGCGAGATCATCGGCAGCGCTACCGTTAAGACTTTTTCATCAATGGATCGGGGTTGTAAACACAGCATGACTGGTAAGGTGCTAATCGGCGATGTTTTGACAATAAGCAGTAAATGGTTGTGCCACCATGGCTGTTAAATACACAAAACGTACAAATAGAACAAATATTAAGGAAATACCTATATACAGGGTGCCCCGTTTTCACACTTACCCATTTTGTTTTTTTTTTTGTAATTTTTGTTGCCGATGTATTTTTCCAATATTTTTATCCAGGAATTATTTTTATATAAAAGAGGACCTCACATTTTTTTCGTTAAGGGGAGTCGGTATCGAGAAAATTGTAAGAAACTTTCCATGATTTTTTACTTCTATTGAACTAGTGTGTCTTAATCAATTGTCAACTGACACAAACCTTAATAAGGTATTGGTATTTGTCTTCTTGAAAACAGTGTCCTATATTTGTTTACTTTACTCTTGAATTTCCATAACACTGTCCATAAATATCTTCTTATCATCTAATTTATTAAAAGTACACTTATTTGCCATAACTAGATATTGAAGTTGAGAAAATTTTAAACGAACACAAAATTCATAAAATATTATGATTATAAAATGTAAAATTTTTCAGGAGTAGTAACTCTGATATTAAGAAATTACTTTCAAAATACTTCAGTCAAGACAATTTTCTTGAAAAAGGCGCATCCTAACAGAAAAAGTAAGACGAAGTTTTTGCACAAAAATGATTTCTGGACAAGAGAAAATAGTATTTATAACCAGGAAAAAAATATTATATTAAAACGACAAAGTTGCACCACCTGTTCAGGCAAAATTAATATAATTGGGAATATTTTACCATTATTTTAAGTGTATATAAAATTTAAATCATTCATCAGTTTAGTACTTTTCAAAAAACTGAAAAAATAATGTTCTTTATGCCCCCTCTTTAAAGCCCCCATGGTCCCCTAGATTACGACAAAACAAAAAAAATACGAATTTCTGGTGTAAAAAGCCTGTACTTCCATTTAAGATTATTTCAAAAATTAGAACACAAGCGAATAAGGAGCATTTTCAAAATATATTATTTTTTAAACAATATGCATCGGGGAGCTATTTTTGTTACCATAATATAAAACTTGTGTCGTTACCGGTTTTATAATTTTTTTACTTATAAATACATTTCTTATCTTAACTCATCTATTTATTAACTAGTTCCTGCAACTTTAAACTTGGCAGATCTTATACATATGCCAAAGGACCCCGCACAAATTTTATGGGAACTGGCTCTTGGTCAAACCATCTCAATTTCGAATATGCTCTAGTACATGACCTCCTGATCAAATGTTCTCAGAGCCACAAGTCCCGAAAATTCATATTCTTTGAGCTGCAGGCTCCTAAAGGGTCGTTAATCGGGTTCAGCAGCAAAAATTTTATGGGAATAACGACCGTTTGGTAGTCTGCAGCTCTAAACATACAAAATATTCGGGACTTGCCCCCATGAGAATATTTATTTGATCAGGAGGTAAAATAAAAATGTTTAACGTAACTTCTAGTATTTTTTATAGGGATTTCGAAAATGTCAACAGAAAAACAATTGGAAGCCAAATAAAAGTGATAAAAAAACAAAGCAATGTATTTTTAAAATTTTGAAAAACGATTTAAATTCCGTTTCCAAAAATATAAAATAATATATAATATTATTTAACTTCATATTTGTCCAAAAAACATCCCAAGGTTAAATTATTTTAGTATTTAGTATTTATCAGTATTTTACTAAATATGAAGAAAAATGTAGGTACCTATATGTTATATTATATTTTTGGAAAGAGAACTCAAATCATTTTTCAAAATTGTATAATATACAATTCAATTAGAAAAAAATCTTTTCCTAATTTTTTTCCAGTTTTATTTGATTTTCAATTGTTTTGTTGTCGAAATTTTCGGAATCCTTGAAAAAAGTAGGTACTATAAGTTACGTTAAACATTTTTATTTTATTTCTAAAGACAAACCAAAAAATTGGGGTGAGAACGATATAGGAATCACCCTGTGTGTACAGTGTGTTCATTGTAAGTGTGAACGCTTTTAAATGGTTATTACGAGGTTATTATTAAAGATAGAATGATGAAACGTCGTGTGTGAAGATTAGAAAAAATTTTATGCATTAAAGAGAAAAGAATAAATGATGCCCGTTGTGGAAAATATTAATGTTAGGCGTATTTTTTTATAAAACTTCGTATATATTTTTGCACCATTTAATTTTGTTTGTTCTGAATACAATGTGCATAATATATATAGGTATATAATATGGTAGTTTGGATGAATAGTTTCCTTAATATAGCTAAAAAACTATTGAAATTGTAGAAATTACTTACAACAGTGATATTACTGAAAGATAGCCATGACTTAAAAATAATATATTTTCCAAAACGGGCTTCATTTGTTTTTGTCTCTTTAATGCATAAAAATACTTTTTTTTTAATCCTCTCACATGACGTTTGTCCCATCATTCTACCTTTAATAATAACCTCCTAATAACCATTTAAAAAAATTTACACTTAAAATGAACGCACCTACATACAATATATTTGAATTTCATATAATTTGACCGAGAGCCAATTTTTATAATATTTATCTCTATATCTCTAAACGTCTTTAAGTTATCATGACAGACACACAGACAGGACAGATTTTTTTACGCTTTTTCTGCATGTAAGATAAGCTGTTTTTGTGAAATAAATGAAAATAATTGATAGAAGTAGGTACTCAAAATAATATTATAAGCAGTTCTCAAGTTCTCTTTCGTATTGATGTTTCGCTTCAGAAAACCACAACAGGATGGTCGAAATGTCAAGAATTTAAATTCGTGAAGGAAATCCAAAAACTCTTCGCGAAAAATTACTTTTTTAGATAGAGCTACTTCCATTTTGGTATGCCTTGATATTAATACAAAATTCAATGCTCCCTTTCCGAAAGGGAAGTGGACAGCTCTGAATTTTTTCAAAAATTTACTTAATTTCTATAATCTCTTGCCAACTCTGAATATGTGAGCGCTCTCAAGTGTTAATGAAGGTATTTATATTATTTTTTGGATAGTTGGTTAATTAAGGTATTTCACAGTTTCTTATTAAAACTGAAACATTTTTTACAATAACTAGTTGTAATTATATAAAAACTATGATTAATAAAGTAGGTTTAAATCCAGTGAAAATATAGGCAATTCAAATAAAACAAACGTTTCCTCAAGATTCATGGCTAATTTTAAATTGTAACCATCGTTTGGAAAATAAATTGCTTTAATAATAATAATAATAATAATAATAATATTTTTTTATTTCTACATATAAACGCAAAACAATTAAATGTAATTGCACTAAATGAAGAAAGAGTCAACATGGAAATATAAAACAACAACGTAAAAACATATGTAAAGAAAGAAATACAACATAGAACACGTAAAAAATACAAACCTATAAAAGATAAATAAATAAAAGTACATTTACATACGATTACACAAAATTAAAAAAAAAATAAAATGTATATACTTATGTCATAATTTGATTATTATCACAGATATAATTCATCCACCGTGTAGAAGCTTCTGCCCCAAAGAAATTTTTTTAGTCTTTGTTTGAAGACATTTGCATTGGGTGATGACTTTAGTCAAAATACCCCAACAAAATGCACAATACCATTCGTCAAACAGTAATAATAATCCTTGGAATAATCCTTGTATTGGCTGAAAAGATGAGCATAGCGACAGTCCCGTCGTGAAATTTTCACAATATTGGTCTGAGGAATCAGCAGTTGGATTGCTTGTCTTTGCCTAACTAAAATTTGAAGGTACTCTTAATGAAGGATCCAGATTCTAGCATAAATTTATATTTAGAAAATATTTTGTATGCAAAAGATCTTTGAGAAACATAGGCGCCCGGGGGGGGGGGGGGGGGGCAGGGGGGACAAGTGCCCCCTCTGGCTGGCTAGATAATTCGTAGAAAATTGTATAATCGTGTTTGAAAATGTTTATTTTTTACTAGAATATATTTTTTGTTTACCCTAGATTATAAAGGTTTTGCTTTAAAACATTATTAAAGAATGTCCATTTCCCTGTTTTAATAAAGTTTATAATTTAATCCACCAAATACAGATTTGCCCCCCCCCCCCCTTTTGAAATACTTCTGCGGGCGCCTATGTTGAGAAATGATACATTTATTATGCAATACTTCTATTCGGTTTCTATATCATTCCTGTTGCCAAATCCGTAACAAAATATCATATTTGCAAATCTGTCAATGGGATATTTATTTTGAACTGAATTCTTCTAAAATTTTACTATGTTATTTTCGCATCTGAATCTACTGTATATAATACCACAAACCATTTCGTGAAATCCAATCTTACCAGCTTACTAAGTTGCTTACTAAAGATTTGAGCTTATCTCGTTAGCCACGATTTTATAAAGCAAAAAAAAATAACTAATCGGTAACATTGAAGAAGATTTTTTAAAATATGATACAAACTGAAACAGTTACAGAATTTTTAGAGAAATCCAAAAATGTTCACTTTCTACTTCAGAAAGAGGTCAGCTATATCCCATAAGTACGACATTGGATCTTGCATTAATTTCAAAGATTACATAAAAAAAAGCATTTCCCATTCGAAAAATCCTCGTTTATCTTGGAAATTATTTGGCTATGATTAGTTAGTAAGTTCTTTTGCTGTTTTTCGTCGGATAGACCATACAAGGACAAGGTGAATCCTTAAGTGGGGGTCATATTTTATGGCTAATAGTACCAGTACTGATTTTTTTTTTTTTTGGTTGTAAAATAAACGAGTTAGGAGGTAAATTCACCATTCAAATGTAAATGGGCAGCGAGCGGAGGACTGACTTCACTCACTTCATAGCGATATGAAAGTAAAGCAACATTACTGCGTTTAGTACGTGGATGGGCTCCACGGGAAGACGTGATCTCGCTTCCCTACTTCTAGCGGCTTGTATATCAGCTACATCGCAGAAGCAATACAACTGTAGGCGAGAGGTGTATTGAGGATATACCATCCTTCGGAGGGGATGTAAAGCAGTCGGTCCCTTGTCTATTAAATGTTAGGCAAGTAAAAAATCCCTACTCTTAGTAAGATAAGAGGTTCGGCAAAATTTCCAGGTTGGGGGTTGCTCGTCTCCTGGCGTCGGTGATTAGCCTCGGTAGCGGAAATAGGCCGACGTTAAAAAAAGTGATAAAAAAAAATGTAATTCCGGCGACGCTGGGCAAGTTTTCGGTGCACTTACGTCCAACCGGTCGACAGTGTTGCCATTTTAATTCAAGCTTAGATGATATAAAACCAATGCGCTGTATGTAATGAAATAAAAGGCATTACAGCTTTACTTAAGGTGGTTTTATGCAGTCTCCTTTTTAATTTCACTTACATTTACATCCTCACTTTTCATTAACAATCCAGAGATACCCAATCAAGAGAGACACACGGATACTAAAAAGGAATAATTAATTTAATTGCATAAACAAGTTTATTGAAATATGCGGCTTTAACTTTCATAATAAAAATTATATTACAAAAGAAAATGAGCAAGCTGCATAAATCCGCCTTTAGTTACTAATTATTATAACACAAAATGAAAAAGTTTTTGAAAACAGAAATCGATTATAGGACATTTTCCCTGTATCACTTGTCAGCTGTTTGAATTTTGCTTTTCACTTTAAGTCACTTTGAGTCACTGAACTTTACATCTACTTTACTACTGACCTAGTTTTCAAATGCAGCAGGCGTACGTTCCCAAAAAATAGCACGAAAGTACGTAAACAAACGATTCGGGAGCCGAACATTGCCGTACACACAATTCAAGAGTCGTACAAGTTATTAATCAGTACTTTCATTAATGCATTCCACTGGCGTGGTACCCAAATTAAAATAAAAAGTGTTTAAACAATATTCATTTTTCATAGCACTTTTGTAAAAATGTAGTTTCACATTCCTATAGTTGAAAGGTGTTCCTCCTATAAATATGACCCCCACTTAAAGATTCACTCTGTATTTTGTTTTAAATTTTAGTTGCCTTTAAATGAAAAATTTTCAACAATATACATAAGTCGTAATTTGACATTTTCTTAATTAAACCAAACTGTCTATATGGACATTGTAAGCTAGCTATTAGATAATAATATATATATATATATAATATATGAATCTAGTATTACTAGCTATTTTATCTTTTAGTAAATTGATAACTGTTAGACTTAAGGTTATAGTAGTTGAAAGTTTATAAAATAAGATAAGATAAAAGTATGGACAGACTATGAGCTGCGCCGTCTTCAATTTTGTCAGTGGTTATAGTAGGTAAATAGAGTTTGGTCACGACAGTTTCGTTTTATTTTGATTTGTTGAACCAAACTAATTTTTAATTTAAGAGTACCTATTACTAAAAAAATACCTGAATAACAAATTCTTGAGTAACATTTATGCTATTATACTTGACGACAAGTAAAGATCAATTTTCGTTTTGATGTCATTTTCCTTTGTTATTGATAAACGTTAAATCCTACATTATTGTCTTTGCTTCGAATCATGTGAATAATTTGATATAAATTCAAGCCAGCAAGAACCGTGGACCAACTGGTAAACCTGTTGACACCTTCGGAGCTACTTTAAAGAATAGGGACATTCAAAGTGATGCGTAGCTGGAAGAAGAAGAACGGGCTAATTAATCACGGAATGACGTGCGCATTGTGTGCTTAACCGTATCTGAGTTCGCATCTATAGTGAACTCGTTGCAAACCTGCTGCTATTGTTATTTTTATCGAGTTCCCCTTGCGAAATCGGACGTGATGCAGAATATTTAATGATTCGATCCATTGTCCAGAGCTTGACACTGGATCATCTCCTTCTTTTGCATTACACCATTGTTTATTTTGTAACGGGAGATATTGTCTGATTACGATTGTCGCAACAATGCACTATATATAAGTAGCAACGGTTATTACATTTTTAAATAATATTTGTATGGATATATAATATACATTATATTGCACCTTCACAAGGGATTGTTAATAAATAACTTCTTCATACTATTTTGTACCTACACATACATTTATATTTTGTCACAAAATATGTATAGTATAGATATATCGCCTAAAAATTATTACATAGTTTAGAAGTCTGAAATTTAAAACGTGACACATCGCAGTGATGTTCTTGGCGAAACAGCTATGGCTCAGTTTGAACAGGAGCGATTCTACAGGGAATTTATATTTACATAGCTGCCAAAATGTAAGTCCAACAAAAGCGATGACGTTGTCGGAAGAATGCTTGACAAGACAGACACGCATGAAGTCAAACAAAGTTAATTTTTAAGTTCAGCATGTAGTGAAATGAATTTCAGCGAAACAGAATTATTGGGGTTTTATAGTTTGGAATGGGTATGATCTAATTGGAACCGTATATTATGTACAGTGGTTACCAAGTTATAGTAAAAATTCACAGATTGTTTTCTGCACTAGGTAAACTAGATAGCGATATATATTATTATGTACCTACTAGACAAAATTCCCCTTTTTTGTTTATTGGCGATATTTTGCACCGGAAGAAGAATATGATATAATGCTTCTATTTATAATGACGAGTATGCGTAATGTTGTGATGATCATAAATAGAAGGATTCAAATTACAGGTTGAGAACAGAGAAAATGATGCTTTAATGAATTTTACTAATTGGTTTTTAATCGACAAGACTGAAAACAAGTGTTTACGTACGAATGTAAGCATGGAGTACATCTCAACAATAACTGGTAGAGCACAGCCGTGTTAATGAATCCCCAATGTTCAGTTACAAAAACTTAATTTCTGATCAGCATTATTGCTAAAAATTGGAAAAAATAGCGTCAATGAATTTATCATTAAAACTTTCTTGTTGTCTGTTCGTTAAATTTTTTTCCTGAACATTTATTTGTCTCACATGATAATTATATTAGGAATTTATGTGATAGTCATAATCTTGTAGACCTATCTTGGGTATTTCGATTAAGAATTGATCAGGCTAAACTCAATTATTCCCATGCTATGCACCATTTCGACATATCAATAGAAAAAACTTGAACTTTAGTGAAAATTGAGTTTTTTGCCTATTGTCAAGGTTTCGAGATTTTAGTATTGTATTTTTTTGCTAATAGCTTCAGAATTGTATTTATAATTCGACTGCATATCCCTAAATATTGTAGATAATTCTCTAGTTATGGCCAAAAAAATACAACACTAAAATCTCGAAACCTTGACAGTTGCGCCTCTTTATTATAATTGAAATTAAGTTTTGAACTCCATTGAACAAACTTTTTCGATTTAAAATCAAACATGCCATTTGTCAGCTTAAAAAGGTAATTTCTGATCGTACCTTACTTATGGAAATTTTAAATAAACAGATAATATATTTTTTATGACGAAATGAAGAAAGTGTTACACAAAAAAATTACAATTGAATATTTTTATAAAAATTTGTAATATACCGGGTGGCTCACGAGATTTTGATCAGTAGATATCTCGAAAACTATTTAAAATACAATTTTGAAATTTGATTTTAAACAGTGGAATGTGGTGTTCATTCCTGGTATAAAAGTACTTTTTTGCAACATCGCATTTCCGACCACGTGACATCAACTTTAAATTTTTAAATGGGACACCCTGTATATTACTACATTTCTGTGAAGGCACTTTTAATACAAATTCAACGACACCATACTTGTTAGCGTTTCTTCGGCACTACAAGGAGGTGTTTATGAGCATCTCTTTATTTTTACTTGGATAGCTTAGAAACCGAAAAGTATCCTAGCAACTGTCAAACCTGCCACTTGTCAATTGTACCAACTATATAATAATTTTTCTACTTTAGTAAATTTTTTTTAAATCCTTCCATTCATTTAACAGCTGATATTGTCACTGTTTCCCACAAAAACGGTGACAAATATGGTATCGTTGAATTTGTAATAAAAAGACTTTCACATAAATGATGTAATATGCAGGATGTCTCATTTAAAAATTCGAAGTTGATGTCACGTGATCGTAAATGCGATTTTGCACTAAAGTCCTTTTATACCAAAAGATGAACACTACATTCCATTGTTTAAAATTACCAAATTTCAAAATTTTAGTACAAACAGTTTTCGAGATATCCACTGGCCAAAAGCTCGTGGGCCACCATGTATATGAAAGCAATTTTTTTTAATCAAGTAGAAAATTGATCGACTGATTCAAATTTCGTTACTAAATCCTGTTTTATTTAAAAATTGCACCTTGTAATTTTATAAATTAAAAATTACTCTAAAATAAAATTTTAAATATAGGAGTGATGTAAAATGTCCCATTTTTATTTAACATTCGAAATCTGTTTATCAATTATCCTACTGATTTAAAAAAATTCTCGAAAAAATCCTAATAAATAGGTATCTACTTTTTTTTCCTTTTCTTTTTAAAGAGAAAAGGAAGAGAAAAAATTATGAAATGCCACAATAATTAACATTTATACAAAAAATATCTACTTATCACAATCCTCTCCACTAGCTTATAAATGAGCTAAATTCCTACTTTTAAATACAAAACGCAGTCATGAACAGTCATGTACTATAAGAATAGTGTTAAACCAGTAATTAAAAATTGTTGTGACAATATCAGTACGAAATATCAAATCTTTCATTGAAATAAGCTATAAGAGTAAGTTTAATTTTTTAAGGAATTTTCCACATCGAGCAGGGCAGTAATATCGCCCGTAAACCGTTTTCTGGCTATTTGTCTTCATCAGCACGTCATGAACATTTAAATTCCTCAAATTAGAGTCAATGTTAGTGACTCTACTCTGGCAGCTTATTGCACAGATATTTTAATATGGTTAATTTAAATCCTAGCCACCACTGATGATAATGTTACTTATAATTTTGTAATTATTTAACGCCAATCTATTTCCGCCATGGAAATCAATTCACCGACGACAGGAAGTAGCTATCCAATTTGTATATTTTTGCCAAACCTTATCTTCGTTAAAGAAAGGATTCTTTACTAATCTATAACATCTAATAGTTATAAGACTGATTGTTTAATGTTCTCTACGAGCAAAAATATATCCAATACGTAGTCGTACTTCTTATTTGCATAGCCTTTACTGATATACAAGGTGGGATGATATCGTCTTTCTCTAATAAATCACCCATCCAAATACTAGTCATGGCTCCTGTTTGTGACCTATATTGATCCAGTTAGAATCTATAATTCCATATTACTATTTTCCGAAAACTGGACCAGTACAGAAAATGTTCAGCAATGCGTTTTGGAAGCAACTTGACCAATATCTTACAAGTCTATTCTCTTTATCAACTCGACCTTGGGAGTCCTTGAATTTTTGGAGATCACAATTTGTGAGAATCGAGAGCACACCCAATACCTCAAATGCCCTCTGCCAGGCTGCAGTCTTTCACTTTCCTACCCATAGGTCTTTGCAACACTTGACATAACTTAAAACCGTCGGCTCTTATATCCAAAACGTTGTTTAAACTGCTCAAAAAGCTGCCATTGGGTAAACCGATAAAAAAACTTACTTCCTCGATTTTGATCTGAATCTGCGTTTTGATATCCAATCACGTTCTGTAGAACTCAATCTGGAATTTTTCTTGAAAGTTTGTTAAATTTTCTTAAATTAGGTCAATTTTGCTATCGGTTAATTGTGAATCATTATTTTGTTTAAGGCCACAAATTTTCATGTTGATAGCCGATTCTTTTATTATTTCATACGCCATGTTCACCAAATCATTTATCACTCAACTTTTCTTGAAAAGCTCTAATTACAGGTTCCACTGTATTTGGAAGTTTATTAAGCGATGCCAAAATGATATAATTCTTCGACATTTGGCCGGAAGCTAAATTAATCATCTATCTATAATGACTAGGTCTTTTATCACCAAGTTCACATTCAGCAAACAGCTTTATCAGTGTTTCTTCGTTACTTTTTTAAAATTTTGCAGGCATTATCCTCATTTTGTAACTTAAATATATTTGTATTTTCCTTTGACTGAGGTGCAACCTAAAGCTGATAAGACTTTACCAAATTTAATCTGACTTGATTTTATTTAGCCCAAAAATTGTTTCAACTGCGAGAAACCAAGTTGTGGTTCTTGTTTTCAAAATATTGCAAAGTTAATGAATTAGAATTACTGTATTGCTTTTCAAGATTTTCAAGATTCTCGCTAACTTCTTTATTATAATTGATACTGGCACCAATGGCATCTTGTGTTGAAATCCTCATTTCCGAGAGATCTGCACCCACGTTTTTGGGTTGTCTTGAGCATATCTTTCAAATTGTTCAAGTTTTAGATTAATTTTGTTTAATAATTTTTTGAACAGATATTCCAGATTGTTCACTTTCATTTTTATTTCTTTGGCTGTCAAATTCTTCTTGTGTACAACCATTAGACTCTTCTAATAAGTCAGCGAAATCTAAATCGTTAACATTATTCACTCTAGGGTATTTTTTCTTAACAACTGCTTCCAACGTGAGTTTCAAATCGCTAAGCGCACCTTCAGAATAAATTTCGAAAAATTGTAGAAGACAAATAACTTGATCTTTAGTGAGGAGTTGCATAAGTCTTACCATATATTTGCGTGTTCTGTTCCTTGAAGGGCCTAAAGGGTCACCAATGTAGTAATTATAATCCAATGGAATAATAATTATTTATCAAAATTATTAATCTTAATTTCTGACATTAGCAACCAATTATTATCTAATATTAAAAGACAAAAGGGGTGGTTCAAACATTCACCACAAAGTCTCGTGTTCAATGACAAAAAAGGATAAAAAGCATTTGAAAAAATTCTTTGTACAGACAATTAATTGTTCATGTGCACCTAGAGCAGCTCAGTTGAAATAATTAAAATTCCCCATTTAAATCACGAATGTTTTATTTCTTCTTTTTAAGCAAAAATATTTTCTACGTACCTCTAAAACAAGCAAGCCACTGAATTAGAATACCGAAATTGTGAGAATTTTCTTCATCCCTCCTCCGAAATGGGCAACACGTTTTATTGTATTAATTTTTCTAACTCAGGTACTTGTTGTTTTTCCAATAAAATAACAATTGCAATTTATGTGCAGTTATACTTGTTAACTTGCTATTTAATTGCAATAACTTTTTATTCCGACATTCATGGTTGGTAGTGATACAAGATATTTTACATGCATAAAACATTTTTGCTTCATATTTCAAGTTAGGCATGGGTAGGAGATCGGAGACCGGGGTATAGTTGAGGTACACATCCAACTCGTCGTATGTTATTATAATACGACACCGGCAAGCAAGTACAACTGGTATGAATTATCGCATGATAGAATTAACATAGCTGCAACAGACAAAGAAGTTTTTTGTCGTCTTCGCTGGTGGCTATCTATCAAAGTCCTCACGGACTTCTTCGCAAAAAGAAAATGGTGAGAATTCGTTGTTGTCCTTTTTATATTAGCTAAGTGCGGTACCGTACCTGAAAGTGTCCGATTATGGGACTTACACCACTCTCCTAATAAATTAACTGAGATTTATTGTTACTGTCACCTGTGCTGGAGGTTATGAAACAGTATGTTTGTCCGAACGTTTTTCATATTTATTAATACCTGTCTTTGGTATATAAAATTCCTAATTTATATTCGAAACCGTTTTCCAAGCAGCAGCGCCAATAATAATAAAAATATTTCTTATACGGTTTAATTAAAATTCTATCATTTACATATTTCCATCATAATTGTAGGTATTAATGAAACATTGCTAGATTTTTCAAAACTAAAAATATGTATAATAACTGCATTACATCCGGTTTGTGATGTTGTTTGTTCTTTCGTACCTTGAGATCTTAAGTTTCAATAAACATAGTTGTAAATACCAGTCTATTGTATTACAAGTGCATATTCTAATGATGATTTGCATAAATTTGTTTTTATTATTCATACAGATCATATTTTTAACCTTTAATTCTATGAAATAATTGCAATTTTATTTCTAAGATCAGGACAGAACAAATTTATTTATATTTTATCTCACAGTAACTACGGGCCAATTTGACTAATTTATAGATGTAATTTTTTTCTATATATGCAAATCACCAACAGATTTCTCTA
Source organism: Rhagium mordax (assembly GCA_963680705.1). NCBI lineage: Eukaryota > Metazoa > Arthropoda > Insecta > Coleoptera > Cerambycidae > Rhagium > Rhagium mordax. The sequence goes on along the minus strand of OY796660.1, from coordinate 12,580,882 downwards.
AGAAATTTTAGGGTTTAATATTCAGATTTTTAACTAGCCCAAAACCATTAAGCATGTACCTATCGACTCTCTGCTAATAATTGTCGAAGTTATCCTTATAGCGATGCTAGGTAAACCAACAAACTAATTAATATCATATTGACCTGTTTCCATTTCTAAATAAATAGCTAGAAGAAGTTGCTACTAAACTCATATTCTCCATAATAGAAGTAAACAATCTTATCCGGAAATGTTAATTGGAATTTCATGGGTTCAAGGATACAAGTGCATGGGATTCTCAGTATACTGATTCAATTTATTTGGGAAAATGAACATTTTTTATTGTGAATCAAAAAGAAAGAAACAGCACTTTCTCTCTTGGCGGCTTCCCAGAAAGGCTAGGGTAGTCTGCAGTGAAGAAGATGGTCGTGTCCAGGGGTCTATTGCTTATTGTCTATTTTTAACTGGCTGGATAATTTACCATACTGGTCTAATTAGTTTTACACAACATAAATGATAACTCGGAGATTTTATTATACAAAATCTTTATTTACTTGTATAGTGACAAAATAAAAATAATATTCATAGCTAGGTACAAATGTAAGCTTAAAGAAAACGAGCTGGTAAACAAACGGTTTTGGTACTCATAAAACGTGACGTATAGACAGGACACGGAATTCGAGATTTTTGTTTTACCCACCCAGAGTCAAAAATATCCATCCCTCTCTTCACAGGACGATTATGACAATTATCACAGCGTATTACCATCTGAAGGTGGAGCTGTTCTACAGGGGTAGTTACGTCCCTTGTGAAACAGAAAAAATATCCTTAACCGAAATCAGATTCGAGGAAGTTCTATTCCCCTAACGAGAGCACTACAATTTCAACACTGTAAAATAGCTTGTTACATTAACATTAATCCGGATTCTACAAGCTCTGGTATGATTAGATATTACACATTATTATTTCCAAAATGTGAAATTCTCGGATCTTTACTTGGAATGGAAGAACGGCCAGGAATAAATCTCGTATTCTTACCAGTGTACGTTTTTGATCTGCATTTAAACAGGTGATGGCGGTTAACTCGGTATGCATGACTTGGTAGAATGTCGGCTAAAGATCCTTACTTATGCGCTCCCGTCGAATTTTTTACAAATTCTCTCTGACGCATCCTTCTGTCGCACTGCTAAAGGATTCGGTTCCTGCTCAGTATTTCTTGCGCATTGGGGTTGCCGATTGAACTTAGACAAGTGCCTTGGGCTAGATGTGTTTACTACCAAGCCCCAGCGCGTTACATAATTTACAACGGTTACTCGGTATATCTGAAAACGGAAATAGGTTACTCGCAATTATTAAACTGTATGCCAAAAATAAGTGGATCCAACGGACGCGGATTAATGTTTTAACAATTTTTAGTAACGAAGGGTTTTTCCTACCAACTTGATGATTTAAACATTATTTTTAACAAATTGCGGATTTCAACTATAGCATGATCCTAAAGTACTGAATTGTACGGATTTTACAACTCGACTTAACTTAAATTAATCAGAACTTAAACAAACCACTTCGCTACGATACTTCCAAGTAAAAGTCGATGAAGAGTTATCAAACTGCTTCATATTAATCCGGTGTCCCTTAAAAAGAATGTCAAATCTTAATTAATTATTTTCGTCTTTATTACTTTTAACAATCTCCGGATCAGCAAAAATTCAACTTCATAAGATAGTAGGGGAGTTAAACTGGACGTCGCAAATTCTGGCTTGCTCTCGATTTCTTGGGATCTGATTCGTCTATCACGTCCTAGAAATGTTTTGATCACTTGCACCATTTTGTGTAAGAGCTTTGACAATTTTGGTCAAATGACAGGAGAATTTCTCCAACTTTTAACATTTTAGAACTAATAGAACTTCAGATAGAGACCAAATGTTAGTTATTGCGGATAGTCGATGCCTCATACAGTGGCGGTTTATCAATAGGAGCTGCAGTGAGACATCATTTGTTTAAAAGTCTAATAGACATTGTTTACTGTTTAAAGGCTGTGGAGAATCATACAATATACTATTTTTTTTTTTAATTGAAGACAAGTGCTGCGGCTCTTGCTAAGAAACCGTCACTTTCCTCTAAAATTTCCTCGTAAGAGCTTTTTGGTGTTGCCACTGATACGATACATAGCTTTTCTTTATGGTTTAGCTAACATCCATGACAAATTCATCTCCAGGCTGCAAACGATATGGCGTTAAGACAAAAGTATTATCCACATAGGATCGAGCAGTTCTGTTGGTTAAATCGCAGGCAAAATGGTTTCCATTTCCTCAACATTTGGTGAAGTCTTATCTAAGGGAAATTTGATTCCATATTTGCAGTTGTTGTTTTGCTCATCCTTCCATTTTCTTATCTCCATGGTGTGACATTTTGCTACTGCACCACAAAACGGCACGACCAAATGAACATTGCAAATCATCTGCAATCTAATTACCATCTATGCCTTCGATCTGCATCAAGATAACTTGGTTGTTACTTATACAGGTGCTCCTAAGCCATTTTAGGCTTAACAGTAGTAGAGTTAATAATATATAGATTCTTGCTCTTTGTGTGTGGGCCTATTTAATGCATTCTTGAGCTTAAAGATATCTAACATGAATTTCTTTCAAGAATATTGTGGAGTTATGTCTTATGGTTTTTGATAACCAAAATTTTGGGTCATATACTCCAACACTTTCCTCCTCGCTCAATTTAGATCTACCTGAGTGACCCTCTTTCCATTGGTTGTTCTCCAGAGCTTCAAGCAATTCGATTATGATTTCAAAAGTTCACACAATCCGAACCTAATTGGTGGGTGGACGTCAACCTGTTTGAAGCCAAAATCTAGCGTTTTGGTGGAAACGATGTCAGTGTCACACAAAAACAATAACAAATAAAATTGATACAAATTGTTTATTTTCAGAGATATATGCGTTCTCGATCAGATGATTCAACACTTTTATTTGTGGACATTATGTTGCAAATTTTGCGAATTGGATAATATATTCGTATTCTGTTTATGATACGTATGTAAATAAACAACCAATTTAGGAGACTTCTTTAAAAAATGCGTAATATTTTGCAAGACCTCTCAACAAGTTGACTAATATTTCTATAGAAATAAAAATCGTGAATAGAATTGTTTATTTGATATTTAAATATGATTCAACAAGACTGTTAACTATTGTTATTTAAAAACACCAGTCGACCTGCTTATTTATAAATGTGATTAATTCAATGTAATCCAACCGATTTAAAGTTAATTTATAACCTTATAGATATCATTAATATAATTTTATTAGAAATGACTACTCAACAATAATGAAAATAAATAAATAGCTGTATATGCGATACACGATTTTTGATTGATGTACTTTCTAATGTTTTAAAATAAATATCTGTTAAATGTTTGGTTCCCACATATCATAGGCTTTATTTGAATGTGTTTAGCCCCCCGCTGTGCACAATACAAGGAACAATAAGTGTGCATGCATCAAACAAGTCTTTCACACTACAGGTTAAGTTTACCAGGCACATTCACCAATATTAACATGCATAGAAGGATGATAGAGATTGATGGGAGATTTGGGAAAATACGATTTTGATTATACCATTAAGATATTATGTATGAGGTAATGTCCATACTTATGCGAGTTTGAGGATATATTTTCATTAATAATATAAAAGAACAAGTAGTCACATTTTTAATATATTTAATCGTTATTGCTTTCCTTCAATTTGTTTTTTCATTGGACGTCATTTCAAAACTACTTTATTGAAAAATAATATGTTGCTTTAATTACAGATCTGAACTCACAAAATAGGAAGGTAAAGTTAGAACAAAATATTGCGAAATTAAAAACAAAATTCGTTACAATGCAAATAATAATCGAATAAACAAAAAACTACTCATTTTACAACTTATATCGAATATTCCAACTTAATATTATAATCTAGTGCCGAACCATTTTTCAGAGGCCAAAAATACATAAAATTCTTAGTAGTAGTATATGGATGGATGGTCGGAAAATTTAGGATTATTGGTATACAGGGTGGATTTGAAATACACTGAATAATTTTAATCCGTTAAGCTCTATGGTCCGTAAAAATTCTTAAAAATAGTCATTTGTAAAATAAATGAAATACAGCCAAGAAAATAATTCTTGAATATTTATTAAATATTCACGACGCTCCTGAGCAGAACAGCTGATGTGTGTAGCGACATAAATGCCTGTACCCCCACTCTTCTTAGCTATCGTGTTGTTGTGTTGGCGTAGTTCAGCCTGTGCATCCCTCATATCAAGTATGAATTTTTCCTAGTGTTTTAGATTTCAGTTTTGGTTTTACTTGATAAACACTGCGAATACTGCGTAGAGGTATTTGTTCGTAACCAAGTCAATGTCAAGTTCACCGGTCAGTGTACCCCCAGTGGGACGAGTTTAGGGATTTTTTGTTGAAACATTAACTTTAGGAATTTTGAAATTAAATCACTGCGAATTCATTAATTATGCTATAAGAAATTACAGATTAAAATTATTCAGTGCATTTTAAATTCACCCTGTATAAATGGGGACAAATCGATTGGACCCAACAAATAACCAGAAGTAGGGTGGGGATGGGAAAAGGGATGTTTTTAGGAGTGAAACATGGTTTTTTACTATTTCCGGCAAAACTAGACCTCCTATCGAAAAAGTTGAATGCAAAAGTTGTAGATAATTGAAAGATCTACAACTTTTATTTCAATCATTTTTCAACATAACCTCAAAACTATTGAGTAAAACGCCAAAAATCTATTTTTGATTTTTTTATTTCATCTCCCACAAAAATCGATTTTAATTAAATTTGGTGAAAATGTACAGGGTAAGTCACGTAAAAGGTCCACCCCATTTATTTGGGTAATTTTGAATATATTTTTGGTTTTCGGGACTCTATTCTACATGATTTTTAACGTAGATTACGATTCTGATCAAACATTTTTAATTCAACCAAACATATACAAGGTGTTTAAAAATACGTGTTTATCTTAAATGGCACGCCCTATATATTTCTACACATTATTTATTTATGATACAAACATACAGGTATTATATATTTTTGAAATCCCCTCGAATAGCTGCATAGAAATGTGTAGAAATATATAGGGTGTGTCATTTAAAAAAAACACGTATTTTTTAAATCCCTGTATATGTTTGGTTGAATTAAAAATCTTTTATCAGAATCGTAATCTACGTTAAAATTCATATAGGATAGAGTCCCGAAAACCAAAAATATATTCAAAATTACCCAAATAAATGGGGTGGACCTTTTACGTGACTTACCCTGTACATTTCTGTGTCTCAAATAAGCTGTAATTTTTTTTAAGCGAAATATTTATTTTTTTATTTTATTGCGAATTTAATTTAAAAAGGGTCTTTGCAATCAAAAAAGTTGATTAACAAAATTTTGATTTTTAAAAATTTCAGAACGGAAATTTTTTTGTTGAATCCCCTATTTGGTGTAAAAAAATTATGTCGTTACTCGGGAAAAACTAATACAAAGATCTTTTCAAGGTCGATTTTTTCGTAAATGTCACGAATTCTTCATTGGTTATTGAAACGAAGTGGTTGAGAGTGATGCAAAATGGTAATTTCAATGTAACATCAAATAAGAGAACTTTGATTACCTTCCCGTTTAAGGTTCGGGATGGTGAAAAACAAATTGTTTACAGTAGAGTAGGTACAGTAATTTTACAAAAAAATATTGATAAATTTTTTTTATGCTTCATGGACAAAAATAAATTGAAAATAAATATTTAAAATTATTTCAATTTACAAAGTAGGAATATAAAATCAAAAATCTATTTTAAATTCATTTTTTTGGAAAGCTGCTCTACATCATCAGAGTCAATTAACATAGTTTTCGGTTTCTTCAGGATCTCCGTCAAGGTTTCGACTTCGACAAGATCCTCAAGTTCACCAAGGTCCTTATTTCCAATATTAATTTGAAAATTTGTTGTTGCTTCGTCATCAATTTCCTCCGAATCGCTGATTTCCTCCAATAGTTGTTTTTCAGCATTAAAACAGTTTTCGATCCCGTGACCGAGCACAAAATGAACCAATTTATTCCATGGTTGCGACAGCCGCATTTTTTACTATCACAACCAGTTTCACAGCTGCAGCAGATAGTTTTCAGCAAACTTTCAGTACTTAATTCTTTTTCTGACAATTTAAGCATTATTCCGGTTATATGGTGTTTCCATCCCCAATCCGTAGCCCTAAGTTTGTTACCAATCCAAGTTTGAATTTGAAAATAGGCCCCGTAGCAGTGTTGTTTAGCTGCTCCTTCAGTTGGTGGTAGTTTTTCTAAATTGAATAAAGTTTTTACCGTAGCGGTTTGATACATTTCAAATCTTAATTCGTTCAGAGACATATTTGTTTTTACATTTATAAATAGACGCCATTAATTTAAATCCATTGTCAGCAATTTTATTGTTTGCTTGATTTCAAATTGCTATTGTTTAAACAAGTTGTTTTTCACCAAATCGAACTTTTAACGGTTAATCAAAATACCCTTATTTGTTATTACATTGAAATTACCATTTTGCATAACTCTCAATAAACAATGAAGAATTCGTGACATTTATGGAAAATTCCATCTTGAAAAGATTTTTTTGGTTTTTCCCATTTTTGACAATGTTTTCCATAGTAACAGTATGATTTTTTACGCCATCTTAAAGTAGAAGTTTCAACAAAAAAAATTCCGTCCTGAAATTTTCTAAAATCAAAATTTTTCGATTGAAAATTAGGTCTTTTGCAAATTAAATTCGCAATAGAATCAAAAATGAAATATTTCGTTTAAAAAGAATTACAGCTTATTTGAGACACAAAAATGTATATTTTCACCAAATTTCATTAAAATCGAATCATTTTTGTAGGAGATAAAAATAAAAAATCAAAAAATTTATTTCGGACGTTTTTCTCAATAATTTCTAGGTTATGCTGAAAAACGGTTGCAATAAAAGTTGTAGATCTTTCAATTATCTACAGTTGTTGCGTTTATCTTTTTCGATAGGAGGCAGTTTTGCCGGAAATATTAAAAAATCATGATGCACCCCTAAAAACACCCCTTTTCCCATCCTCACCCCACTTCTGGTTATTTGTTGGGGTCCAACCGATTTTTCCTCATTTATATACCATTAATCCTAAATTTTTCGACCATCCATAACTGCTAAGAATTGTTTTTTGAAAAAAATTATTGGCGCTGGACTATTAAGATCGCCACAACTGATCTTATTCCATTGTTGTTCAAGTTTATTTAGTAATGTTTAAAGTCCCATCACATTATCTGCAAACAAACCAAAGACACTGGCTTTTACTCAGATGCGGTACTCTACAAAGAGAACAATACCTCATGGGGATGTATTTTTATATTCAACCCCTCGATATTTATTCAGACTGCTCCATTATTCCATCAACAATCGCTGAGCTCATTGTGTACCCATCTGTGTACGAAACGCGTCCAAACCGTGCATTGTGAACGTGGTATCTTAGACCCGACCTTACTGACCCCCAAAATACGAACACAGGTGAGCACCTTAGAACTCAGGGATGACCCTTTTATTGTAATAAAGATGTCTTTGTTCCGATTTATTCCTGTCCGGGATTCTGATTGTGGGCAAATCAAGCGTGACAATGAATTTATCTCACACATTCTCATTGTTCAACAGGTTTTCCACGTGAGGTTGAGGAGAGCTTTAACATTTTTATGTCGGAGCACGCAATCGCAATCGGACTGCTACTTTAATTTGCATTAAATAACTGCGAAGATATGGCGAATATGCATTGTTGAATAATTTTAAATTAATAGTGTGGCTTTTTTAAGAGATAACTATTTTCTGATTTGATCATATATTTAGAGTAGGTACTCAATAATTGCCTTGCTACGTAGACTGCAGGTTTAATTAAAGTACGCCAGGAGCTAAAAAACAAATTATTACTTAATTTATTACACTGTCCTACAGGTTTACATTCAATTCGAGAAAAAGACCCAAGGAAATACCTGAGTAATTTTTTTGGCATTAGAAACCACGACAATTTTTGTTTAGATATTTATAGTAGTTGTGTAAAAATTTGATATTTTCTCATGCTAAAATGAGATCAACAAGATTTTTTAAAACTTTGAAATACTATATTCCTACGAAAGGAATAAAAGTTAAAAACTGTAATGCAGTCTATTTTCACCAGAAATATGACATCTAGAATATTAAGTCCTTCGCCAATTATGATTTCAGCACATAATCCTATTCTTGTTTATTTATGAGTTTTGCTACGATATTCCATTTATTTACGTAAAATATTTTAGTGACTGCGTGGAATGCTTTCATGGCATTGATCTGACATCTAATTAATATAAAAAGCGAAGTTGCTTAGGGCTAATGCGCCGACTGTCCTGATCAAAGAATTGGCGTAGAATAAAGACTTCGGTAAAAGTTGAGGACCAAAGCAAAGGAATCAAGCTTTTCTTGATTATTCGGGATGTTGGCGTATGTAAATAAGTCTGAGATAAGAGAAGAATTTAAACAACCAATCACAAGTAAGTTGGATAATGAAACGTTGGTTTAGTATTGAAGGCTAGGGAACTATTCAGCAAATGAAGCTGCTGATGGAAAATCAAAAGGAACGAAGAGGTTTACCTAAACAGAAACAAACACAGAAGTTATAAAGAGCGGCTCCTTCTGTCTCTCAGGGCCGTACTCGTACTAGTTTGAATTCACAGCGTATTATGACCATCAAAACATGCTTTATTTATTTATATACAAAGGAAGATCATCTTGGTGTATTGCATGCTGTAATAGTAATTTCGTAAAATAAATGTATATATTAATTTTCATTTTAATTACCTCGAAGTGTAAACAAACTCAATGGAAAATTTATAAATCCTCCTAATAATATTAAATCGAAAATGTCGAAAATAAAAAATTAATTATTATTATTATTATTATTTTTGACAACAAATTGTAATATATGAAGGTTCCAATTTGTAAAGTAATTATCAAAGCTTATAAAAATGAAAGAAAAATACACTTCCTGTATACTTTTTTTTAATCCTTTTTGACTTCCTTTATCATATTCTATGGAGATGTGGCACTGATATTTTTACTCAATGATAAATTAATCCCATATACGAGTACTTATAGTTCAGTTCATATCTGTTCAGCACATAAAAAGAGCCGGATTGTTTGAAGTTTTTATCGGCATCAAACAAGCCGCCGGTTTTTTACGTGTCTTACAAATCTGAAGTCAACCATACTCGAATATTATGTGTGTGTGTCTTTAATAGTGCCTCCTTATAGATGAATTTTTGATGTTTAATATTTGTATACTTTTGTCCTTCGGAGACCATTTGGTAATAAGATCCTGCGAATATAAGTAAACCAACGGCTTGTTTAAATAACTAAACAGTTGCACGTTGTAAGAGATATTTAAATTAATTGGATTCAATGACTAAATATAAAATTTATCAAAATAATGCTATCCTGCTACTCGGCCCAGCCCTGTTGTTTTCTCTTCACTCTTCCTCGAACCCAACCACAAATACACAGTAAATACAGAACACAGAACTGTTATTCTATACCTCTATAATTAATTACGAAATTACTTAGAACTTTGGACTATTATCAAAGTTAGTAAAATATAACCATGATTATTCAAATAAACAGAAAATTTTAGTACTTTACTTCTTTCAGCGTGCTTATTTTTCTTAACAACTAGAGTTTTTCTCATTTTAGTTCATTGTAAACAACTAAAATACATAATCGTAAAAC